>OV651828.1:23479116-24126551 GCA_927349885.1 Psylliodes chrysocephalus | reverse complement strand
CGAATGTTAAGAATGTTAGGAATGTTAGACGTTAGGAATGATTGGAATTCGTAAAATTATACACATAAATGCATAGGCAGATTTTAAGAAAATTGAAATTAAAGTAGTTAGGATGAACCGAAAACTCTGAAAATCAATAGGGTTCTAAGTTAGAAGCAACTATTCAAGAAAATTAAAACCGCAAGTCAATCAGAACTTTCGTTCTAGAGTTATCGTGCTGCCATACATACACACCCCACACAGACGACCAGAAGAATTTTTTTTTGCATTTCCGGACGTGAATAAAAGTTTAAAAAAATGGAAGTAAGAAAATTGTTTCGTCTGCACGAATGCAATACTGAGGCCCCATAAAAAGTGCCTCAGTAATTATACAAACGCGGCAAGGCCCCACCAAGATCTAGCGGCAACAAAAATCACTTCCTTGCCGGCATTTTCTAGCTTTTATATTTTAACTTTTATATTGTTGACATAAAATTAAAGTTCCGCTTTTTGTAAAGTTTCTGTTATTTTTTTAAAAAAACAATTTTTATGAAGAGTATTATACATTTAGCTCCGTCCGTCTGTCCGATATCACGTTTTTTTGTCCGCACAATAAGTCAAAAACGAAAAACGATATCAATTTGAAAATTTCAGGAATAATCACCTCTATAAAGGGACGAAATTTATTAACTTTAAAGAATATAAAATTCTGTATAAAAATGGGAGGATGAAAGGGGTTGAAATATTAAAAAAAATCCTAACTCAAAAAAAATGATGTCAACTTGAAATTTTTAGGAAAAATCAAGCTCTAAAAAGAAACTCTTTGATTTGATTAAAAAAAAAAAAGAAAAAAATGTGGGGTTAAGGGGGGTTGAAATAAAAAAAAAATCAAATCAAAAACGAAAAGCGATATCAACATGAAATTTTTAGTAAAAATCAAGTTCTATAAGAAGATGAAGCCTATTGATTCTGAAATAATCTGAATTAAAATAAGAGGTTGCGGGAGGGTCAATATATTAAAAAAATCCTAACTCAACAACGGAAAAGATATCAACTTGAAATTTTCAGAAAAAATATCTTTAACAGGAGAACACACTCTTTGATCTTAAATATAATCTGAATAAAAATGGAGGGGTCTAAGGGGGGGTTGAAATTAAAAAAATATATAAATCAAAAATAAAAGCCGATAACAAATTGAAATCTTTAGAAAAAATCAAGCTTTATAAGGGGACGAAGCCTATTGATTCTGAAAAAAATTGATTAACCCTGCTACTGCACACTGGGTTGCACTTTATATTCTACCTTGTGCGCAGTGTTTCGATTGTGACCTCGGGCCAGTGCCATGTAAGTTCAGTTAACAGTTGTATACGAGTGAGGCGGGACGCAAAACATTTGATCGCTTATAGGTAAGTGGTAAAATTTGATTTTAGCAGCACCGGGGTTACTGAAACCCCAGTGTGCAGGATTAAGTTACATATTTTCTATTAGAAATTTTATTTTCTATTATTTTGTAGGAAGATGTCGAGGGCTAAAAGAAAAGATAATCGTCCTGTAACAGATAAGGAACTGCAGGAGATTATAGATAATCTTGGGAATAGTCCAGATCATGAAAATTGATATGAAATTGGAGAATTTTCGGATAGCGGAAACGATTATGAGACGGAGGAAAATGAGGAGGACGATGAACAAAGTGCTTGTGAAAGTAAACAGGGCGATGAAAATAAACAGAACGGTGACAATGAAAATGAAGAACACAGTGAACAGGAAAGTGAACAAGTTGGTGAGAATACAGTGAACAAGCTAGTGGAACTAACAGTGAACAAAACAATGCTTATGAGAATGAACAAAGCAATGAGCAAGAAAGGTCTCTAAGAGAAATAAAAGCGTTCTACGAGGTAAAAATAACCACCTGTGGTCATCTGTAGTTCCTCAGAGAAGAGGTCGTTTAAAAGCTGACAACACTGTTTTACATTTGCCCGGCCCTAAAGGTGATGCTAGAAAAGTAGAAATTCCTTTAGAAGTTTGGAATTACCATACGCACCAATGAACAAATTGAGAGAAACCACGATGAGAATAATGAACTCAGCTACACCAAAACCACAAATGTTATTGAGATAAGAGCTTTCATTGGTCTTCTATATATAGCGGGAGATTTGCGTGTCTCAAATAGCAGCACAGAAAAATTGTGGTCCCTTGCTTTTGAGAATGGAATTTTCCGGGCAACCATGTATCAAAAATATTTCAGTTTTTAGCTACTAACTGACGCTTTGATAACAAGGCTGAGAGACATATACGACGTCAAACTGATAAGTTTGCTACAATTAGAAAAATATGGGATGTATATACAGGGTGTCCCAGCTAAAACTTGTCACCCCCCTAATCTCCGAACTCATGAAAAAAATTGAAAATCGCTTAGACCCGTCGATTTTTATTTTAAGGGGGAACACTTTCACCAAATACATCATCATATACATCATCATTGTGTTGTCAACACCCTCTCATCCCCAGCACCCCCTACTTCAAAATTTTCAATGGGACTACTTACTTTTGATACATCATTTTAAAGGGAATTTAATCCCTGAAATTGAGGATCGATCAAGTGTTGTTGAAGTTTTAATGAAAACTAAGTTTTATCAAGATATTTTTATTTTTCATCACCCAAAATGTTATCATCATATGAAAGGTTCAAAATGTGAACCATTCAGTTCCATACAGAAGTATAAGCGATTTTCGAAATGTCTTCGCACATTTCTCAACATTTCTGGAGTTACTGCACGACACTCTACAACAATTCTCCTGCGTAGATCATCAAGAGAATTTGGCTGTGTAATATAAACATTGGATTTCAAATGACCCCATAGAAAAAAGTCTAATGGTGATAAATCAGGAGATCTAGCTGGCTATTCTATTGGTCCTCGCCTTCTAATCCATCTCCCTGTGAAATTGTCATCTAAAAATTGACGTACAGGTGCAACAAAATGAGCTCCATCTTGTTGAAAGGTGAGCTGACCTTCAAGTAGACCATCATCGTTTTCAAGTAATTCAGTGATTCTGGGGTTCACAGTTGTATCAAGAAGATCAAGATACTTTTGTCCGTTGAGGTTACCATCAATAAAATATGGACCTACAATATGATCTCCCAGAATACCAACCCAAACATTCAATTTCTGGGGAATTTGTGAATGAGTTTCCCTGTACCAATGGGGATTTACGTCACTCCAGTATCTGCAGTTGTGCCTGTTTACATGTCCATTTAAATAAAAAGAAGATTCGTCAGAAAAGCACACATTGTAGAGGTAATTATTATCACCAATCAATAATTGACTCATGATTTCACAAAACTCTGTACGTCTGTCAGGATCATCTCCATTTAATTCTTGTACATTCTGCATTTTATAAGGATGGAATTTTGCTTCTTTTAGAATTCGATGTACGCTGCTTTAAGAAACTCCAGAAATAGTCTCAAGTTGCCTTAAAGATTGAATGTTGTCCATCACTGCATGTCCTACAACTGCAACAGCGACCCCTTCATTTCTCATAGGCTTCTCTCGTTCATGTTTTTTATTCAGCACTGATCCCGACTCCAGGAACTTATTCATCAATTGAATCACGTACTGATATGATGTGGTTTTTTCTGGATGAACTTCATTGAAACTTCGAGCCGTAGCTCTAGCACATCGTCCATTTTCAAAATACGCAGCTACAATGGATATCCTCTCTTGTATAGTATAAACCATTTTCGACAGTTTTCAAATTGTTGAATGAAGTGAATTGAATACATCAATATACCAAGATTTCAACAAAGATATGCGTATACAAAAAACACATGGTGATAATTTTTTTTTTTTAAATAAAAACGTCTGTCTTACCTTTTAATCTATTATTTCTGAAAGCATATTAATTTTCAATACAGTGGCGTTCCCACAGTGATTCCACAGTGAATTTACTTAAGATGATAACATTTTAGGTGATGAAAAATAAAAATATCTTGTTAAAACTTAGTTTTCATTAAAACTTTAACAACACTTGATCGATCCTCAATTTCAGTACACTGATGTATTTGGGAATAAATTCCCTTTCAAATGATATATCACAAGTAAGTAGTCCCATTGAAAATTTTGAAGTAGGGGGTGCTGGGGATGAGGGGGTTGACAACACAATGATGATGTATTTGGTGAAAGTGTTACCCCTTGAAATAAAAATCGACGGGTCTGAGCAATTTTCAATTTTTTTCACGAGTTCGGAGATTAGGGGGGGTGACAAGTTTTAGCTGGGACACCCTGTATAAGCAACTGCAAGGCATACTACACACCCTATGAATATTGCGCAATAGACGAACAACTGATGAGCTTTCGTAGCCGTTGTAGCTTCCGCATCTATATGGCCAGCAAACCCGATAAATACAATATTACATGTTGAATGCTATTCCTTTTATGGGCAAAGTAAACTGCGAAAATAATGAAAGTGTGCCAACCTATTATGTTAGAAAATTGTCCAAACTCATACACAATACCAATCGCAACCTAACTTTTGATAATTGGTTCACTTCGCTTTGGATAATAACAAAACTCTGGTTTCCTTCATACCTAAGAAAAGTAAAAACGTGCTTCTAATTTCCACCTTACACCATGACGATTTCATTGATCACAAGACAAATAAACCAACTATAATTAAGACATACAACGCAACCAAAGGTAGTGCAGACACCTTCGATCAGTTGTGCCATTCATATACCACAGCACGAAAAACAAATAGATGGTCTATGCGAGTGTTTTATGTTATGCTTGATGGAAGTGGTATCAATTCGATGATTTTGCTTACCTTTGCTAAGGGAGATTGGGCAAAAAAAATTGGACACGCCGGAATTTCCTAAAGGAACTGGGAATGTTCTTGGTAATACCATTTCTCAGAGAACGACTACGGTTGCCAACGTTTAGAAGATCACTGCGTCAAAAGATAATGGAAATCTTGAATGAGCCTGTGTCAGATCCTTCACCAAATGACGAAAATTTGCGACAAAAAGTTCGTTGCAGTTTTTGCGATAGGAAAAAAGACAGAAAAACAAATATGCATTGCAGCGTGTGCCATAAATCGTTTTGCAATGAACACAGGCAATGGTATGTAGGAGCAGTGAGACTAAGTGTGACTAAGAAAAATTTAAGCAATTATAATTTTTTCAATTGCACAATAAAAAAGAATGACATTTAGTTAAAACCTTTTGTACACTTAGAATTCGAAAATTTTAGTTTTTGTTATTTTTTGTGAATTTCTAAAAAATCATGCATTTTGATGCAACTTTTTTTTCCTTTTTTTAATTTTATATTAAAAAAAAAAATATTTGTTCAGACTACTTTTTAATATGTTATATGCTCTCTAAAATAACCACTTTGACCATTCCATCTGTAAAAACAATAAAAAAAAAATGTTACCAACTTGAAAAAACTCAATTTTATTTATTGGGTTATTGAGACCCCAATGTGCAGTTTGTGTCTCAAAAAATAAGTGTGCAGTAGCAGGGTTTGTTTTGTTACTTGTGTTATTTATACCAACTGATTGGTTGATCAATGAGTTAAAACTAAGTATAAGAAAATATTCAAGTGCAATATAACGAGACCTTCATAATTAGTTCACTATTTTTATTTTACCTAAATTTTGAGTCTTTGATATCAATAATTTGACAAAACATAGTCATTAATAATATAATTAGAGTCCGAGAGCTTCAGCTCAAGGACTTTTTTCTTTGATTATTTATAATAAAATTATATCGAGACTAATTGCAAAATACACGAAAAATAATCGCTAATTTTTTAGGGTCGATTTATATTTAGTGAGATTATTTCTAGAACCTTGGTTGAATCATGAATAAATAACTTTACAATTAAATAACTTTTTTAGGCGACTGTCAGAAAAAATGACATTTTATGGATTTATTAACAATTCTAAAGTGTCACATTTTTGAAAGCATTTACTTTGCAGTCGCTTTTTATGTAAAAAATATTGGCTCTACTTGATGAGACAGTCGACTATAAAATGTGGGCACCTCGGCCGTATGAACTTTTTTGGCCTAACCAAATTTCTGATACGGCCAAAAAATATCAACTTTACAGCTTTGGTACACAAATAACTATTATTTAGTAAATTTAAAAAAATTAGTTAAATTTAAAATTTCGATATTAGCTTGTACTCTGACAATTAATATTTGCAGTAGCCGCGCCATTTAATATTACACATATAATCAAGTATGTGAGTTGCTGTCACTATAGGTGAAAATCAGGTACTTTGCATGGAAGAAGAAAAATATTCATTTTCTGTTCTTGGCATTTCTAAAATTTCGTCAAATATTTTTGATACACTGTAAATTTGAAGAAAAAACGTATACTTGTTTTATATAACAGCATAAGTTCAATCTATTTCGAAAAAATGCCAACTATGTTAAAATATTGTTAAGTAAATTAAATAGATATTGTGGGTAGAAAATTTTAAATGCAAATTTTTTGAAATGGGTTTAATTTATACTATTAAAACAAGTTTACATTTTTTATACAAATTCACAAGATGTACCATAAAGAATTTAAAAAATTCAGAAATGCCAAGAAAACAAAATTAACTGTTTTCTTTATCCAGTAGAGAGCAAGTTGCGCAGTCTTTGTGTAATATTAAAACGCCTATTATTTACTAGCCCAAAAATGTAACCATGTCAAATTTCAAGTCAATACGTCCGATAATAATGAATATATTGCAAAAAATTAAATATTAGTTTGTGCAACAAGAGTGGATATGATGGCCATATTGCACGAAGACGAAATTGAATCGGTCATTTGAGAATCATATGATATATTAATGTCCGAAGCCTTATTAATGTTATCTTCACTGGGAATAAAAAAAAATTGATTTGACTTTAAAGCATCTTGAACATTTTGTGCTATTTTTCTTAGTAGATGACGCCGAGACAGGGTTATTTTAGACATTTTATTAAATAAAAAACAACTAACCGAAACAAAGGTAAATAAGTATGCTTGGAATAACTAGGTAGCCTAAAAAATACGTATAGAGATACGTATAAAAATAAGAGAAACAAAAGTAAGGTTATGTTTTGGAGATTCAATAAGCATTTTACACACTGTAACAGTAGTTGTTGTAAAATGCAACAATTATTAAACGAGTAGCTAAATTAAAACATTAATAGAAACTTACCTATGCTTGTAACCAATTTCGTAAAAACCAGGATGCCAAAGCAACATGCAATGCAACTGGCCACAACAACAATACCAACAATTTTACAGGAACTTTTTATTACATAAAAACAATTATCGTGGTTAGCAACTAGTTAACAGAAATATAACTTATAATAGCGTGAATCGTTTGATTGATAGCGAGCCCTTCACAGCCACCAGCCACCATCAGTCAGCTGATTCCCGATCGTCTGCCGGTACCTTACTCCCCTCTCGATTCTCTGCACTACCCCAGTATAAAGAACAATACAGTAGCGACAGATCATTTTTTATGAGGGGTCCATATTTTTCTGCGCATGTCCGAAAATAAGCGACAAAAACGTCAACGTCAATAGTGTCAATGCGATGTAAATATGTCATTATTTTTGTTTGTTTGCAGTGCATATTTTGAGACATTTTTATTATTTTAGTTTTTCATTTATTGTGTGATATTTTTGAAATTGCTTCTGCACCTGATCAGAAAAGAAAGAGATGTGTCTATCGCCCTTGTCCATCTCAAACAGAGTAAACAGACAAAGGGACAAGTTATTTTGCATTTCCCATGGAGCCAGAAAGGTATGTCTTAAGAAAATACTTTCAATTTTTATATTTGAAAACCAAATATTTATTTGACAACCAAATATTTATTATTTAAATGTCTTGAGGACAATTTTTACAATTTCAACAAAAATAATGTAAAAAATATATAATTTCTGAACTACCGTCAATCTAAACATTTGTTATCAACTTTTTTATATTTTAGGGCCAACATGTGGTTAAGAGCTTGTAATAGGGAAGATTTGAGTAACATAGATGTGAACAGTCTTCATCGGAATTACAGGTTGTGTGAGAAACATTTTGAGAAGAATTGTTTTTCTAAAACGTTGAACCGTAAACGTTTATTGCCTACTGCTGTTCCCACATTTTTTATCCATCTAGGTCATCAGCCAAATGTCTATCTTCTCCCTAGTACATCGACCAAGTGCTTCCTCTGTTGAGACTATCATTGAACATGAACGAGACATTTTTGAAAGCGTACCATGTGCAACCTTCGGACATTCTTAATCAAAAATCCTACCTCCAAATTATTATAATGAATTAGATGTTCTTTGATTCACTATGTCCATTGATTAAAAATGTTCTGATTGACTACATCTAATCAAAATATATATGTATTTCTTGTAAAGTAGCAAAAAGAAAACAAAAAAATGTTTTTTGTGGTGTTATTATTTTAGCTCTTTTTTAATTTTTGATTTGTTTCATTTATACAATATTTAAGCACTTAAACAATAATATATATAATCTTATAAACAGTTGTATGATATATACGTTAGGGAAATTAGCACAAGGATGATTAAATTCTATTTCTTTCATAATATCAAAAAAAGCTATGCGATATACCAGACATTATACACAGGTATTGCTAAAAATAGATATAACATTTTTTTATAATTTAAATATATAGATAATAAACTTTTCATTTGGAGTTTTTAGGCCTCCATAAGTGCTTTATTTGCAATCATATGTTAAAATCTGTGAACTATCCAAATCTTCACATTCTTTTGAAAATTTAATAAATGTATCACATCCATGTATGCCTAAAGCTTTTTTGATCAAATAGCCACAAACATATTTAAATGGATTTTGAACTATTATATCTTCTGTCCTGTAGCTGTAATTAGGAAGAAAAACAGCTTCTCGAGTGTTTTTATTTATTTCAGGATACAGAGAGACAATATTTTTTACATCTAATTGTAGCAAGTGCTTGTCCAGGTCTTCATTACAATTCATGGAATTGCAATGAAGATAATTTTGACAAAAAAGTTTTTTAAATGCCCTTTCGAATTGTACAGGTGTTGGATTAATTAAATTCCCACCCTGTTGCCTAATGGACCCAACAAATTTTTATCTAGATAGTCACTGTTGATTCTTCTAGCCATTAAATATTTAAATCCCGCTGCAAATTTTAAACCATAAAATCGTTAAATATAAACATCTAATTTTAATGATGTGACGTTAATAGTATTTAATTATATACATAGATAATATAAGCAATTGGGCAGCATTGTGCTTAACGGGTGACTTATAACAGGCATTTGCTAAAACTCATCTGAAGTCAAAAATTTGTACGTAGGAACAAAAATTGAAATAAAATAATTCTTGTATTGTAAATTCATTAAAAACTTACTAATTTGTAATTGTGTGTTTTAATAAATATTATTGTTATATGTTGTTTCACTTCTAAAAAGATACCTACATAACCCCATTTTAAATAAAAAAATAAGGTGCTGAGTTAATTTATTAGTTCCAGGAAGAAACCAAAAAATGTTTAACACATTTCATACAATGAATGGCATACAAAAGTAATTTATTTTAATTTAATGATAAAATTTTAAAATTGGCTCATCTAGATTTTCACCGGAACTCATTTATTTAAGTTACACAATATTTTGATTAATTTATTTGCCTAGAATACATTAAAATGTTATATGTACATGTTTTCATTTTTTTCTAAGTGTACATCGCTAATTTGCAATTTTAGAGTTTACTTTTCTCCGTGTAGAAATAAGCGACAAAAACGTCAACTGTCATTGAAAATCTGACCACCCCGACATCAAAGAAGCCGACGCAATCTGTCGCTACTGTATTGTTCTTTATACTGGGACACTACGCGCACTTTGGACCAGCCCGACTTAGCTTAAAGCCAATAACCCGAATCTCACTCACTGAAACGACATGGACACCCCACCATGGTTATTGGCGGGTTATTTAAATGTTTGGGTGTTTGAAATCGGTACAATGGGGAATTTGTTATAAATATTACAGGTTATATAATTAAAAAAATATGGTGTAATGTAAATAAATATATCTATAAGCTTTTAATTTAAATAAATCTAAATATATACATATTATTTACTTCTGTCTACTAGTTCATCGTAAACTAGTAATATGCATTTAAGGTGACTTATATTTAAAACGTAGAATAATATAGGTATATTAACTAGTATCCACAAACAAAAGCGTTTAATTTATCTGTTAAAAAAGTATAAAAATGGTAAATGGTAAACGTTTAAAAAATCAACCAAGACGAAATTTAAACGGGAGTCATAAACGAAGAACACATATTATAATATTATGTAAATTTATACGAATTTAATTTAAATAAACCTAAACGTATATTTAGACCCACTGTATATAAATAGTTCATCGCAAACTAAAAATAGTCGTATATTGTTAACTACATTTAAACGTAGAAAAATTTACAATTATATACCATAGGATGTATACAAAAAACGTATAATATATCTTTTAAAATACGGCATGTATAATAATCGTAAACTGTAAACGTATACGGAATCAACCAATACCAAAATTAAACGAGTATTACGTATAAAATACGTTAGTTATACTAATGTGTGCTGCCTGGGTTTTAATAAAAACAGAAATGCTATTATTTATCGATTCTACACAAGAATAACCTATTTTAATGTATGTTTAATCTCAATAACTAAAAAATATACTGACAATTAATTTGACAGAATTGTCACTTAATTAAAATTTTAAAAGTAATACCAGTCGGTTTGTAATATGTGCGTAGATAAGCTAATATTCATGTGGGTGCAGAAAAAAATATTTTTCTTTTTACTCATAACGAACCCTTTGATATTAATTTTCAATTTAAGAGCTGCCTGACTTTTTCTCATGATAAAAACCCTCTTATCTCTAAAAGAATTATTTAGTTTAACTTCGGTGTAGGAATGTATTGCTGTTACTTCAGCGTGGAAGACTGTTGTCAGTGACCCCAGGTTCAGACTAATAGTCCTCCCATGGTAAATCCCAGCTCCTGTGCTGTTTTTCATTTTCTAACCGCCTGTATAGCAGATTAATTCATTTTGTTTTTCCCTATTTTTCCGGCTTTTGGCCCTTTTTGATATTTACCATGTTCTCAAAAAATATATATTTTTTAAAAAACACCCCTAAAAAATATGCAAGGTACATAGCCTGGGAGCAATTGAACCTAGAATTGGACGAACAGACCAATTTAAATCTTTATTCTAATAATTTTTTACAAGTAACCCCTGTTGTCCTAAACGATTCATTGCTTGGGCTAAAAAAAACTAAATAAAGTAGTTTTCAATTTATTACTATGTAACATTTCCTTATGTAATTTGACCTGTAGATTCAAAAAAAAAAACATAAAATATAGCCGGTGTTCCATTAAAAAATCAAACTTAATGGCATGTCCTGTAAAACCAGAAGTTGGCCATTTTGTTTGAGTATGTGTCAATTCGAAATCAACTCTAGTATATTTGCTTCAAATTTGATTTAAATTTCTTCACAAATAAAAGAGATATTAACGTGGACCTAGTTTCATTGTCACCTGGTATAACTTTTTAGTCACACAAAGGCGGCAAGTAAATTGTTTTATGATACACTTTGAAAAACAGTATTATGTATTCTTTTAATTTAAATATTTATATTAAATTTTTGTTATACCTGAATGAATTTGTACACACTGTATATTAACTTCTAACATGCTGGCACATCAGAAAGCAATACAGAAAGTTGGAGGATGTATGAGGATTTAGAAGGATTTCTAAGGATTTCTAAGGATTTCGAATTTCTAAGAATTTCTAAGAATTTCTAAGAATTTCTAAGAATTTCTAAGAATTTCTAATAATTTCTAAGAATTTCTAAGAATTTCTAAGAATTTCTAAGAATTTCTAAGAATTTCTAAGAATTTATAAGAATTTCTAAGAATTTCTAAGAATTTCTAAGAATTTCTAAGAATTTCTAAGAATTTCTAAGAATTTCTAAGAATTTCTAAGAATTTCTAAGAATTTCTAAGAATTTCTAAGAATTTCTAAGAATTAAAAGAATTTCTAAGAATTTCTAAGAATTTCTAAGGATTTCTAAGGATTTATAAGGATTTCTAAGGATTTCTAAGAATTTCTAAGGATTTCTAAGGATTTCTAAGGATTTCTAAGGATTTCTAAGGATTTCTAAGGATTTCTAAGGATTTCTAAGGATTTCTAAGGATTTCTAAGGATTTATAAGGATTTCTAAGGATTTCTAAAGATTTCTAAGGATTTCTAAGGATTTCTAAGGATTTCTAAGGATTTCTAGGGATTTCTAAGGATTTCTAAGGATTTCTAAGGATTTCTAAGGATTTCTAAGGATTTCTAAGGATTTCTAAGGATTTCTAAGGATTTCTAAGGATTTCTAAGGATTTCTAAGGATTTCTAAGGATTTCTAAGGATTTCTAAGGATTTCTAAGGATTTCTAAGGATTTCTAAGGATTTCTAACGATTTCTAAGGATTTCTAAAGATTTCTAAGGATTTCTGAGGATGTATAAAGGATTTATGAGGATTTTTAAGGATGTATGCCGATTTCCAAGGGATGTACCGGGATTTCCGTTGATTTATAAGAATTTATTTCTACCAAAAAGATGTAGGTGTAAAAAATTTAGGTCAGTGGTTTGCCCCTCGGTTTTATGGGTATTAAAGCAATTTAACATAAACATACAAGGAGGTTATTTGATATTATAAATATTACCAATTTTAATTTTGTGTAGTAAAACACAGTTTTATCAAAAAACAAAAACGAAGAAACAGTTTAATCAGTCTAAAACTCAATGATTGGTTAGGATAACGAGTTTCTATTGACTGAAATCACAAAATTTGTCTATTTTATCTCATGAAAAAAAATTATCCAGAATATTTTTTTTATGAAATGTAAGATAAACTTTTTTACCATTTTTGTATACAACTTTTTGGTGTAGTCTGTAAATAAAAATAACTCACGTGTGGCCCTACAACTTTTTTATTATCTTTTATATTAATGATAAACTGTGGGTAATTTATAATAAACTCAGTAAAATTAAATTAGGCATATAGCATTTTTGGGAAAATCTTGATTAACCAGTTTCCTTTTGATATTTTCGTTTTTAAATCATTTTCATGTTACAAGTTATATGTAACATTGTTTATTTTACAATTTATTTCATCCCCCACATTTGATGAAACTTGTTTGTAGTATTCCCTAGTGGATGGAGAGTATGGTGAGTTTTCTTCTTTTTTACTATTTTATATATCGTTGGCTCAAAGTTAACACACCTTACACCACATATTCTCCTTTCCACTAGGCGAGCCTGAAGATGAAGTGATGATACTTCGAAACCGGTCGCACTCAATGTTTTACTGAATAATTAAACATTAACTTTCCTTGTGAGATATAAAGGACTTTTTCTCCCCCTTCACCTTAAAATTACCTCAACTCACACATGGCTACCCCCCTTGTCAATGTTTATTAAGTACTTGTACAAACTTTAAATAGTGAATCTTTGACTAATTTTAAGGCAAAAAGTTTTTATGAACACGTGTCCTAAACCTCTTAACTTTTGTGCTACAGGGTGGTAAAGTTTTCAGAAAAAATATATTTTTTCCAATAACTATGAGACTATTGTAGATATCTTTACGAAATTTGGTACACGTATACTATGCATTAAGATGCATTTTTTAATGTACAAATTTATGTTTTCTACCAGTGGCGTCCATACCTACGGGGTTTGTATTGAATATGTTTGCAGAAAAAAATAGTATGCCACTGCTTCATCTTAAAACAAAAACTATTTTTAAAATCCTCATTTCTTTATAAACAAATTTAATCCTCTGAGTTTTTTCGTTCGATGCATAGTTTACGCTTTAAAAAATAAAATCCGTTTTATTTCAGAGTCAAATTGCTAAAATGTACAATAATTGTACATACATGCATAATAGCAAGCCTTGCAAACAACCGAGAGATTTCCATGGTAGCGGAATTAGTCATGACAGTTTATTTAAAAAAAAGATCATGGTTTTTTGTCATTTAAAAATGTATGTATGTATGTATGTATGTATGTATGTATGTATGTATGTATGTATGTATGTATGTATGTAATAATTTATTGTCTATTATTGTGTTCAAAATGTACGAATATACCAATGCAGAAATGGCAGACATTCATTTCGTCTACGGAATGGCTCACGGTAATGCACAAGCTGCAAAAAGAATGTATCAAGCCCGATTTCCTCAACGGGTGGTTCCACATGTCCAAACTTTCATTAATATTCACGCAAGACTTTGTGAAACTTGCAGCTTTAAAAGAACAATTGATATCCCAGGAAGGCCTGCGACAGTTCGAACAGTTGAAATTGAAGAAGCTGTGTTAAAAAATAGAATTGAACAAGACCCGCAAACTAGTACAAGGAAAATTGCTCATGAATTGAATATTACGCATGCAATTGTGTGGCAAGTTTTAAAATCTCAACAACTTTATCGTTATCATATTCAACGTGTACAGGCATTACTACATAGAGATTTTCCTCTCAGAGTAGATTTCTGCGTTTGGCTGCGAAATAAATTATTAACAACCCCGGATTTCTTAGGCCATGTACTTGTTACAGAAGAAGCTTATTTTTCTCGAAACGCCATCATGAACTTCCACAACAACCATATCTGGTCTGAGGATAATCCCAATGCTATCATAGAAAATAATTTCCAAGATCGTTTTTCTCTAAATATTTGGGTCGAAATTATCATGGATCACCTTATTGGACCTTGAATTCTTTCACAAAGGCTAAATGGCGAAGAGTACAGAAGATTTTTGGAGCACGAGCTTACTGAACATTTAGAAGAAATTGATTTGGCTACCAGAAACAGGATGTGGTTCATGCACGATGGCGCACCGGCACACTTTTGTTTGGCTGCACGTCAATTTCTGAACGAGAATTATCCTAATCGTTGGATAGGAAGAGCGGGACCGCAAGCCTGGCCTCCCAGATCACCAGATTTAAATCCTCTGGATTTTTTTCTGTGGGGTCACTTAAAGACATTAGTTTACAAAACATCCGTTCAAAATGAGCAAGATCTAAGAAACAGGATGTTTGAATCGTGTGCCATTATTAATCAGACACCAGGTATATTCGAAAGAGTACGACAATCAATGTTAAGGCGAATTGACGCGTACGGGCGCCACTGGTAGAAATAATAAAATTATTTGTAAATTAAAAAAGGCATCATAATGCGTAGGAGACGTGTACCAAATTTCGTAAAAATATCTGCAATATTCTTAGAGTTATTAGAAAACTTTACCACCCTGTAGCTCAAAAGTTAAGAGGTTTAGGACATGTGTTTATATGAACGTTTTGCCTTAAAATAAGTCAAAGATTCACCATTTAAAGTTTGTACAAGTACTTAATAAACACCCTGTATATTAATTTTGGTATCGTTTATAGATGAAACAAGCAAAATTTTAAAAAAGGAGTTAAATACTTTAATTTAATATTAAAGCGTTTCTTAATTTAACGATATAATACACACCCAGAAATTGATTACACGTTAAATTCTATTCTACTTGTATTCTTTACAAACAATTATTACGTTGTGTTAGAGATCACTGCTACTAAGTACTATTTGGTAGAATTTAGTGTTAGTTATACCATGAAAGAATGTGAAAGTATTTTTTGTTTATATTTGAATGTTATTGGTAATATATCTATATAATTACATCGTATTGTACTTTAATATTGCATTTTCTATTTTGCGTTTATAATGATGTCATTAGGAACCGCGATAAATTTCATAATAAGCTTTTTTCTTACTCTGTTTTAGTAATATCGTGTTATTAAATATGTAAGGGAGTGAGCAAATTTAAATGTAATAAATCTTTATTATTATGAGCATGGAGGAAGGATTATTAAGGGTTGCCGTGTCTTTGTAGAAATTTGGCAACATGTTTGTTTGCAGCGACTTGTGGGGGGAGCTGTAGAACTTATCCTACTCTGTCGGTAATGTAGTTACCGGCAGTACTCTTACTCTGTCTGTAATGCAGTCACCCGTAATATTATATTTAATTTGGAAATTGGCGGGTTTTTTTAAAGAAGAATTTACTTTGGCAATTATTTTCTAATACGAAATATAGCCATCCAAAATTTTGGTAGTAATTTTTTTATTTTTAGTGAAATAGAAAACATGTACGTGTAGCTAAAATATATAAAGATTTCAAAAATTGAGAAAATAATTAAATCAAATTTCGGAATAGTGGTTCTAGAAAAACGGACATTTCACTTTTACCTGTAGGTACTGTAATGTTATTTTTTTAACCCCCTGTATAATAAATTTAATTATTTCAACATTACATTGAAAATAAAATAAATACCCATATAGTATTATATTTAGCCTTTATTTAACTCCTCTTGAGGTGAGTTTTATTTCCAGAGCACAAGATTCTCTTAAACCCAGGTGAGTTCAGGTAAGTTTATTTTAAAATTTCTAATATTTTATATATTGTTAATTTTATTATTTTATTTTCATTTTATTTTTTTTTATTTTATTTTATTTTACTCTTTTTTATTTATTTTTAAAGTCACTTCTATGAATGAATTCAAATTGTTGTAAAATTGAATAAATTACTATCTGTTATGAATTACAAGTAAGTATTAAATAAACAGATTTTTCAAAAATCAAGATATTTAAGTTTATTAACATTGAAAAGTTCTTATCAAAATATACAATCTATATTACCCTACATCAATGAAACTATTTCATTCACTCTATCATTCATTCATAACACTAATTTATGTAAAAATCGATTTAAATTCGATTTATTTTGCCTTCAAGAAATTAGAATTCCATCCTTTTCATGAATCGATTAGTAATTCTTCGTTTCTCATTGACATATGACTTATACTCGTATGTATAATTTCTAGAATTAACTATGGTTAAATTTTACAAAATGCTAAATACAAATTCTAATTTCTTTGAGAAATGTACTAAAGCAAGGATTCTATCAAATATGTAAGTATTATTCACAAGTAACACTATTTACTGTTTATTTGATTATAAATGAACTCACAGAGTTATGTTTATTTCTTTCAGCTCCTTCCAACTTTGAAATTTGTTGAAAATACAGCCCCAGTCCAATGTTCTATAACTGCTACTCCAAATAACAGCCAATTTTACTTATAATCTATTGTCAAATTTTTGACAACCCAGGTTCGTAAATACTTTACAAATTTATAATATAAATCTGCTTACTTTATTTGAACTGTTATATATCAATTTTATTCTTTTTAGATGGAAACTTCTCAAAATATTAATCTCCGGTTTCCTTCTTTTCAGCGGACAGCAAGCCAAAACCATCCGTTATATTTTTTTTGACTTTTCTCTTCCAAAAAATCATATACAGGGTCCTCTTTTTTATTTTAATGATATTAATTAATGTTAATGTTAAAATCTTATTTTTTTATTTAATACTACGTATGCTAATATTCAATAACATATCAATACATATTTTTCATTCACTAAAAAGTAAAATTAAACTATAGAAATATTTATGGCTCTATTTCGTATTGTTTAGAAAAAGATAATTGCTTAAGTAAATTTTCCTCTTAATTATAATTAAAATTTTGCTTTTGCATTATCTGTTTAATTATGAAATGCCAATAAAAATTTAAAATTCTATGACAAATAATTATGAGGGATAAAATAAATATCATACAAAGTTTTATATAATTATATTTACTAAAAATTCCGAAGAAAAATAAATAAAAAATATATCAAAGAGTTGCCAATACAAAAAATTATTTTTCATGCACTTCACCTCTATACAAGCAGAGCTTGTGCGAAGCAGGAATGGCTATTTTTTTTGTGTGTCATCGGTTTCAACTGCTAAGGTTATTTCGCCTCGTGTTCTGTGTTGGCTTTGTTACTGTTTCCCAGCGCCACTTTAGGAACAGCAATGTTAGTTAGAACCCAACAGTGAATGGTCTAGTGGGGAATCCTACCAAGGCATCAGAATTAATTTTAAATAATTAAATTAAATGAAAAAATTCCGGCCAACGGTGGGATTCGAACCTGGGACCCTTGGATCCACAGGTAGAGGCTCTACCACTGAGCCACCCACCCCCCAAGAATGGCCATTATTATTATTATTATTTACTATGGCGCTCCCGTACGTCTCACAAATGACTATTTAAGAAAGTTACTCTAATATCACAAACATTACATTACTATTTTGGTACGTTAACTATTTTTGGCTAAAAAAAAAAAAACAGAAATTGCACAACAAATAATAAATTTATTTGATATGAAAACTAATGCCTAAGTAAATAAATTTTCAAAATAAACAAAAAACAAAACAACAAATTCTTCTTGAATCTTAGGAAATAAGAAAGAAGCAACCATCCATATGAACTGAAACAGAAAAAAATTAAATGCAGTAACTTCAAATAATTTTTTTTGTCTTTTAGACATTACTGCAACCCTCATACTATCATTATAATACTTTCTTATTATTAATGGTAGACAAGTTTTAACTAAATGAGAAAAGACGTCTGTTTTACGTTCTTTACATGTAAGCCAGAGACAGCTCGTGGCCTAGTCTACGAGGTCGCTGGTGCACCCTGTATACTTTATACAAATATATATTTCTATTAGAATACAATGTAATATTTCTGCCTTTTTGTATTATAATAGAAACATATATTTTTATTAAGTACATAGGGTGTGCCTTTTAAAAGTAGCCTCCGTAGCCTCCTCGTAGACTAGGCCACGAGTCGCTTCTGATGTAAACCATTTAAAATCAACATGGTCTGGTAAAAAAAGTTTAATTTTCGGAATTATGTTTTCAATATGACCCTAAAGTGCAATTTCATGAATTTTTGAAAGAAATTCAATAACATTTCTTTATACATAAATCAAACGTCTTTTTCCATCATTTTCTTTAAAATAAGTACAAGTATCGACGGTCTTCTAACATAGGTATCTGTAAATTAGCTTTACACTCTTTGCAGTCAAAACTATTAAGTTTCTTAATAAACCCTGCAACATAACTAATGGCCTGACTTAAATTCTGCTTCATTTAATTATTTTGTTTATATTACTAAAATTAACTTTATCTTTACAGGTAATCTGTTTGGAGGTGTGATAACAATATTATACCCAAGTAGCATTATAGTGACAGTAACTTATATCGCCACTTCGATTAAGTGACTATTACTTTATAATCACTTAATGTACCCCTATATAGTGAGAATAACTTCACTTTATATTTTCCCAGTTGTAGCCACGTGTATTTCACAACTGGGAATCACTTCAAAGTTTTATATTATTTAGTTGCCTCTGAAGGTATTTGAAACGTTATAGCCACTAGGCGGAACCACTTTAAAGTTGCACAAACTTGAATATGGAAAATAGTAGTTATGGTCATTAAATCATATCACTTAAATACCACCTAGAAGTAGCAGTAATCTTAAAGTGAGTTTGATAGTTTTAGTAACGTTTCGGGAACCATAAATATATCTTTAAAGTGGCGGCACTTAATTGTATAACTGCAGTAGTTCTTGCCAAGTTTTTGCCACGCTCTTAAGTGATTTTCCACATATTGCGTGGAACAAAAACCACTTCAAATTTACTATTATCTTCAAAATTCACAATGAAGTAACCGTTGTCTATTAGTGGCCTGCTTTCTACATTGTCCGCCTTTTCAATAAAGAAAAAACTACCAAAGTATCGTCGATCTGTGCGCAAATTACTTTGTTTTTAGACTTATCTAGAGTGCATTTGTGGGAAACAACAAGAAGCCTCGCAAAAAGATTATTTTTCGACATTCGACAACTTTTTATAGACAACTTAAACAACAAATGAATGGTACCAATTTTAAAATGCACTCCATCTGCGACCAATTCACCTCGGGGAAACTTATTGGATTTCGCCTCAACGTTTCTCGTTGTGAAAAATTTAAATGGGCTGGCCAAAATAAGGTTTCTTCGTTTTCCCACATGTCGGGAACAACGCAGAAACAAACACACCTCTTTTCTTGAGTATATACAATTTTAAAACTCATATCTAAATCTAAGGTGTGCACACAAACACAATATAATGTATTAAATACATAAATTTAAGTGATCTGTGACATAAACAAATTTAACCGGCGAAATATAGTGTAAATTTTAAGGTTATATGGAATAATACAACTAATACAGTGTTGGGATATCATAAGAGCGCAAATTTGTACAGGGTGTTCAGTTATTTTTAGAACGTCACTTAAAACGTTTATTAAATAAAATAAATTGTTAAATACATAAGTTATAAGGCCTTACTAGAAGATATTATTAAGATAAACAAACGGTAAACAGAAAGGTAACTAACAAGTATCAACTTTGTGAATTAAAATGGGAACAACCCTGTATATTTTTTACTATGGTGATTTCAAAGATACTGTACCTTAATATTTGATTAAGCCATTTTACGCTATTCAAGATTAAAATTTCTTTAAATTTACATTATCTTGATCTAGGTTGATGGATGATATATTTGTAATTTAAGATAAATTTGATTTTCCTACCTGACATTGGCCTTATTGACCAATTCAAAAACTCTGAAATAAGTGGAAAAATGGCTAATTTGGCAACAATGCAAATAATTAATTTATGGTGGCAAACACTATGTGGCAGCTACGCAACCGCCACTTTAGAGTGGCGAAAAATATTTTGGATTAGTTTCAGCTGCCACTTATTTGATGAAAGTAACTACAAAGTGGCTAATTTTTAGTTTCTGCAACTTTAAAGTTTTTTTCTTAAAGCAGACATATTTGTAACCATTTTTAGATCGCCATTATAAGAAAATATAATTATGCTACTTAAAAAATTGTTTTTCGTCAGTATAGCTTCAATTGCAATAAAATTAAAATATATTTAATGATTTCAATTAACCAAGAATGATAAAAAATACTGTTGTATAAATTTTGCAATTTTTAAATTTTACCCAAAGAGCTGTTCTTGTACATTTACTATATACTACATGTTTAACGGGTTTTCTATATTCAAGTTTGCAGTATCTAAAATTATTAACAAACTCTCCTCTAATATTTTGTATCATGTGGCGTGATATCGACTTTTTTCAATGTATGTTAATCTTTGATTTTAAATATATTCATAAAAAACAAATCAAGTGTAGTCAAATCTGGTCAACGAAAGTGTCATTATATCAGGCCATACAGCAATTTTTTGTGATTGCTGTGTGATAATTCGGCATTTAATATGGCTTTTCATCAGTGTCGTAGGCCAGTGGCGGCTTGTGGTAATTTAAAGAAGGTGTTTACAATTTTTACTTTGCTGCTCTTATAAAGAAAAAAAATATAATTTATGCAATTTTATTACCTCGATTAATACAGTACGACAAAAAATCAATAGTACGTGAACTGCAAACTAACCATATCTAGCTGGAGCTTAGTAAACCTTTCCAAATTGGAAATAAATCCCATAAGCAATTTTTATTTGCTTGTACAATACTTTATTTTGGAAACGACAACAAAATGATTAAATGTAAAAATAAAGTTTGATTTGAGTTATTGATTATCAAAGTTATAAATAGAAGCCATATATCGTTGAGTTAAACTACCTATATAAACGTGTTTTATTATTTTGGCATTATATTACCTATTATACAGATCACACTAAATAAATAAAGCTGGATACATTATCTCTGCATCTTGTGCTTGTCCTAGATGAATCAAATGCGATCACATTGCAACTCTATAGCCCGAAAGTTAGCATCTCAATATAATAAATAAAATGAAATTAAAAAAAGCAGACTGTTAATCGTTAGTTTACGAAGAGTTCTAGAGTTCTTGCTCGTCTAAATAGCTAAATTATTTTCATTTACAGCTCTGACACTCTTAAAATAATTATAAGTAATGATTATACATATAGGCGACAGTAAAATTCTGTCATATTATGACAACTTCTAGAACACATATTGCTCCTAAATTACAATGCTTCTAAATAATAACTTGACTCTTTCTATATTGAGACCCATAGAGTTCTAGAATCTAGCATTTTTTGAAATTTTTTTAAGTATTATTAATAAATAGAAATTAAGTTCTAAAATATACAATGCTTCTAAATGATAACTTGACTCTCTCTGCATGGAATCCCGAAAAGTTCTAGTCTCTAAAACTTTTTGAATAATTTTAAGTATTAATAACAAACAGAAATTATAGACTATAGTGAGATGTTGTCATATTATGTCGAATTCTAGAATATACAATGTTTCTATATCAAAACTTGACTCTTTCTGCCTTTAAACCCGAAGAATTCTAGCCTCTAGCACGTCTTCAATAATTTAATATATAAATAACAAACAAAATATAGACCATAGTGAGATGCTAGCACATTTTGGATAATGCTTCTAAATGATAACATAATTCTATTTGCATTGAGTCCCAAATAATTCTAGCCTCTAGCACTTTGTTAATAATTTTAAGTAATAATATAATAATAAACAAAAATTATAGACTATAGTGAGATGCTGTCATATTATAACGAGTTCTAGAATATTGAAGGTTTCTTAATGATAACATATTTTTTTTTTTCATTAAGACCCAAAGAGTTCTAGACTTTTTTAATAATTTTAATTATTAATAATAAATAAATATTATAGACTTTAGTGAGATGATCTAGAATATACAATGCTTTCTGCATCAAGACCCAAAGATTTCTAGCCTCTAGCACGTTTTCAATAATTTAATGTAACAGAAATTATAGACCATGGTGAAATGCTGGCACATTATGACGAGTTATAGACTATATAATGCTTTTAAATAACATATAGACTATATCTGCATAGAATCGGGAATAATTCTATCCTCAATAGTAATAGTAAACAAAAATTATAGACTATAGTGAGAAGTTGTTATATTATGACGAGTTATTAAATATATAATGCTTCTAAATGATATAATAAATTTCTTTTCATTGAGACCCAAAGAGTTCTAGCGTCTAGCACAATTTGAATAATTTTAAGTATTAATAATAAACAAAAATTATAGATTATTGTGAGATGCTGTCATATTATGAAGAGTTATAGAACATATAATGCCTCAAAATGATATATAGACCCTTTTTGCATTGAGACCTAAATAGTTCTAGCCTCTAGCACTTTTTCAATAATTGTAACTAATAATAATAAACAGAAATTATATACTATAGTGAGATGCTGGCACACTCTAACGAGTTCTGGAATATATATCGCTTTTAAATGATAACTAGACTATCTCTGCGTGGAGTCGCGAAAAGTTCTAACTTTTAGCACTTTTTGAAAAAATTTAGGTGTTAATCATAAACAGAAATTATAAACTATAATGAGAAGCAGTCATATTATGACGAGTTCTAGAATATACAATGCTTCTAAATGATAACTTGACTCTTTTTGTATTAATACAAAGATTTCTAGCTCCTAGGACTTTTTGAATAATTTTTATTAATAATAATAAACAAAAGTTTTAGAAGCTAGAATTCTTTGTGTCTCAATGCAAAGAGAATTATCATTTAGAAGCATTATATATCCTATAACTTTTCATAATGTGCTAGCATCCTACTATTGTCTATAATTTCGGTTTGTTATTTATACATAAAATTATTGAAAATGTGCTAGAGGCTAGAACTCTTTGGGTCTAAAGGCAAATAAAGTCAAGTTATGATTTAAAAGCATTGTATGTTTTTAACTCGACATAATATGACAGCATATCATTATAGTCTATAATTTCTGTTTATCATTGATACCTAAAATTATTAAAAAAATTCTAGAGGCTTCGGGATTACATGCAGAGAGAGTCAAGTTATCATTAGAAGCATCGTATATTCTAAAACTCGTTATAATATGACAGCATCTCACTATCTCATTATAATTTCTATTTATTTTTCAAAAAGTGCTATTTGTTAAAACTCTTCGGGACTCAATACAAAAAGATTTAAGTTATTATTTAAAAGCATTGTAATTAAGAAGTTGTCCTAATATGGCAGCATTTTACTATCGTCTAGAATTCATATATGTATAATAATTATTTACAAATATTTTAAGAGTGCTAGAGCTATAAATAAAATAATTTAGCCATACAAATAAACAAGAACTCTAGAACTATTCGTAAACTATCGATTTACCGTCTGCTTTTTCTTATTTTATTTCATTTAATATATTGGGATGCTAACATCCGGTCGTTAGCATCTCATTTTTTAAATTGCATTTTTCGATACTAAATTCGAAAGAAATATTGATAAAACGTATGAGGAACTATATAACTATATCGGATGCCATAAGAACTCTGCTTAAAATATGAGAAGTTGAGATTTGAGATGCTAACTTCACACACGTCTAAAATAAACAGTTTAAAGAGCTCAACAATAATCCTTCGACTACTTTTATCAGAAGATACTAAAATTTTAAAACAGTAGCACAATATTAAAAAATTACAGAAAGCTGTGAACTATAATAGTGAGATACACATTAGGTTTTTTCGTTCGCTGTTGATGCAGTGTGCACCAGTGTCAATTAAACCACTTATTTACCTAGTTTACTTCCTCCTTATTCCTTATATACATGTTGAGTGTAACTCACTTCTGCTAAATAGCTGGTGGAGAAAATATCCACCAGTGGATACCACATCGCCAACAGGAAGGTGTAGTGGATTTTACACCGGGCGAAACGAAAGGTATAAGGTTCTTTCTTTCGTCACACTGGTGTAGGAATTAACTACTAAACCCTAATCAAGTATAAGGGGTTAAGAAAAGGTCCTTTATTTCTCACACGTCAATTTTAATTGGCGACCGGTTTCGAAGCTATTGCTTCATCATCAGGCACACCTAAATGGAATGTCAAGGAGTCAGTAGTAATAAAAACAATTATAAAAATATGAACGGACATTAACATATACAAAGTAACAGAAAAAACACAAAAGAAAATTAAATGACCTTGACTCACCTTAACTATTTCCATAAAGGAAGTGCTACATAAATTTTAACAAAACGAGTTAAAAAAGTCATAAAAGTCATGTAATACCTACAATAGTATTTTTTTAAATATATTTTTAGGTTAGGTTAAACCGCGGGATGTCTGATTGAATAAAATAATTAAAACACATGTAAGACAATTATTAACTAAACAACACAAAATAGTTTTTACAAGCAAAAATTTTAAAGAATAGACGTTAATTACAAAATGAAAACTAAAAAGTAAAAATTATCAGACTCCCATGACATCTATCTAGTTTTTTAACGAATCAGTGCAGTAAACTGTAAATTTTAAATTTAGCGGATAAATAGTGTACTAAAAAAGTTGTTATTTACTGAAAGTGAGTATAGGTGGCGGTGGCACAATTTATTGATAGTAAAAATAAGAAAGTAAAAAATACTAATAAGAAAAATAGAACACTAGACAAGAAAATATGAAAATTCATATGTAAAAGTGAAAATTGAAGCAGATAATCAAAAGAAAAATTAATGTTACAGGAAAACGGAAAATGAGTTGACAAGTACGAATGTCAAAAAAGTCAAATTTTGGCGTATGACAACCACGTGGGAGAATTTAAATAAGCCAATTAAGGGATCATTAATATGAAAGATGCGAGTGGGCAAAAATTAATGGAAACAGAGAAGAAAATCTAAATTGGGACAGAGTTAATTTGTGGTAAGTAACTGATTGAAGATCAAATGAGTGGGGGTACAGGTCAGAAATTAATTTAAATAAGAGCAGAAAACGTTGGGGTACTAATAAATTGAATTTGTGCATTCAGAGAGCAAGAGGGACCAGATTTAATATTTTTTTAAATTTCTAGGTTCTCAAAGTTATTCAGAAGGAATTTATTAGAAGTCATATGCAAAATATCGAAGCCAATGCTAGAATCAAAATCGTGACCAGTGTCTAACAAATAAGCAGTAAAGTGAGAAAAACCAGTAGTGTTAGTGTTAAGACAGCGTGTGTGCATTCGTACTTGTCAACTCATTTTCCGTTTTCCCGTAACAGTAATTTTTCTTTTGATTATCTGCTTCAATTTTCACTTTTACATATGAATTTTCATATTTTCTTGTCTAGTGTTTTATTTTTCTTATTAGTATTTTTTACTTTCTTATTTTTACTATCAATAAATTGTGCCACCGCCACCTATACTCACTTTCAGTAAATAACAACTTTTTTAGTACACTATTTATCCGCTTAATTTAAAATTTACAGTTTACTGCACTGATTCGTTAAAAAACTAGCTAGATGTCATGGGAGTCTGATAATTTTTACTTTTTACTTTTCATTTTGTAATTAACGTCTATTCTTTAAAATTTTTTTAACTGTTTTTGCTTGTAAAAACAATTTTGTGTTGTTTAGTTAATAATTGTCTTACATGTGTTTTAATTATTTTATTCAATCAGACATCTCGCGGTTTAACCTAACCTAAAAATATATTTAAAAAAATACTATTGTAGGTATTACATGACTTTTATGACTTTTTTAACTCGTTTTGTTAAACTTTATGTAGCACTTCCTTTATGGAAAGAGTCAAGGTGAGTCAAGGTCATTGTTTAATTTTCTTTTGTGTTTTTTCTGTTACTTTGTATATGTTAATGTCCGTTCATAGTTTTATAATTGTTTTTATTACTACTGACTCCTTGACATTCCATTTAGGTGTGCCTGATTATGAAGCAATAGCTTCGAAACCGGTCGCCAATTGAAATTGACGTGTGAGAAATAAAGGACCTTTTCTTAACCCCTTATACTTAATCCCTACTACTAACATATGGCTACCCTCACTCCAAATAAACCCTAATCACAATAAATGTCTGATACTTATTGCTGTTTTCGAGATATGCCCTATTACCAACTCTAAACTAATTTACCAATAGCCTAATTTTTATTTAATACCTGCAGAGATCCAAATTACCAATACAAAATGCTAAATTATACGAACAAGGCAATAAAAAATACTATAAGAATAAAAGATATTTCTTTTTAATCACAACAAGAACCAGTAGAGTATAAATTCCAGTTTAAAAATTGGAAGTTATTAAGTAATTTTACCATATTTTGCAATATATTCCTCATGTTAATAGAGATTATTTGCCTAATTTACAAAGACTAAACATGGTTACTTTAAAAACTCGTAGGTTACTAAATGATGTGTATTATTTCGTATGGAATTACCTTAAGCCTAGAACTTTTATGTAGAGTTAATTTTAATGTTCCCAACATGCCACTAAGAAATCAAAATCAATTTAGTATATCTTTTCAACATTCAAATTATGGTCAGCACTCACCTTTAGAAAGAACGCTTGCAGTTCTGAACAAACATAAAATCGAATTGTTTAATATAATTTTTTATTGGTATCTTTGGATTCAAAAACTTAGGTCATTAGCCTTGTGTTCTATGTAGGTTATAGATTGTACTAGTAGCCTAATACTCCATAGTGCATGAGTGATAGTACTCTAATACTCCTGCACCTGTACAGACAGGCCTTGTTACTGTTTCCCAGCGCCACTTTGGGAACAGCACTGTAAATTAGAACCTAAAAAGTAAATGGTCGGAGTGGGGAATCCTACCAATGCATCAGAATTATTTAAAAAAAAAATAAATTAAATAAAAAAGTCCCAGTCATCGGTGGCATTCGAACCACGGACAATTCGATTCGCAAGTCAAGACTCTACCACTGAGCCACCATATCTACATTCAAAAGAAAAGTAATAAGTATAATACGGGAATAAGTTCCGGTCCTATACCACAGCCTATACATTAGTAGTTATTTCACATTAGTATACTTCTTGGAATGTTTGTTTTTTTATGTATTTTTCTTATGTTTTTTCTTGTGATATTTTTTGATATTTAAGAAAAAAAATCAATTGTTTTATTTTAGTAATATTTTGAAATTGTTTTACCTATTTGTAAATTGTGTTAGTGACATTTGATTTTATTATTGTATTAGTGAGTGAGTGAGTGAGTGAGTGAGTGAGTGAGTGAGTGAGTGAGTGAGTATCAATTGTTTTATTTTAGTAATATTTTGCAATTGTTTTACCTATTTGTAAATTGTGTTAGTGACATTTGATTTTATTATTGTATTAGTGAGTGAGTGAGTGAGTGAGTGAGTGAGTGAGTGAGTGAGTGAGTGAGTGAGTGAGTGAGTGAGTGAGTGAGTGAGTGAGTGAGTGAGTGAGTGAGTGAGTGAGTGAGTGAGTGAGTGAGTGAGTTAGATCTTTTTTGACGCTCATTGAAAATCGGTTTAACACATCCTAAAAATAAAAACTTGACAGATTAGGAATATCTATTGAGATGAGTACCAGCAGTAACAGCATAAAATGCGACCCGCTTTGAGCAATCTCTATAACTTTTATAATATTATTATTATTATTATTATTATTATTATACATTGATAAAGGCTGAGGACACAAGTCCTATGATAGCCTAAAAACAAAATAGAAAAATTCTAACAAAGTAAACACACTGAAACAAAAATAACACTAAAAATTGAATAAAAATGTTAATTAAACAAACACGCGTCTAACTTATTTTTAAAGACGTTAACTGTTATGGCACCAACAACTTCGTCGCTGAGGTCGTTCCATACATTAAATACCCGGTTGGAAAGGAATGATTGTCTGTGCTTCGTTTTTAGGTTTTCCTTTTTTAATTTTAGTTCATGACCACGTAGACGAGAGTCAGTATTTAACAAAAAAATGTCACTAAGATTTCCGTAATTATATTTAAGTATTCTAAAAGTAAGAATTAAGTCCCCTCGTAGTCGACGATTCGCAAAAGTTGACAAGTTTGACAATTGTAGTCTTTCTGACCCTATCAATTATATTCTAACGAAAGTTAACACTCAGCGATGTAATTGACAATGATATAAATAGTAATATAGATTGCTCGAAGCGGGTATTGCATGCGTCCATTCTGCCTGCTCTCTCTTTTTATTTTTATCTCCACTCCACTCTACCTTATTCTACCCCACTTGAACCCACTCTACCTTCTACTCTACCTCTACTCTACCAATCTACCTCACTCTACCCCACTTTATCTTGACTCTACCCACTCTACCCCACTCTACCCCCACTCTACCCCCACTCTATTACTACTCTACCGCCACTCTACTCCATCTACCCCACTCCACTCCACTCTACCCCCACTATACCCTACTTTACCCCACTCTACTCTTGAATTACCTCATAGAAAACTTGGAATTCTCAGCTAGGGCTGTCATTTTGGCAGTGAACAAAACCCAACGGGCCCGACGGTATTCACAACTTATGATTGAAGAGATTTAGTTGTATCCATAGAAAAATTAATAAATCAAGATGATTTGTTGTAGTTCCCAGCATACTATTAGCGCCATATTATGAAAGCGATGTTGCCGGCTTCTGACAACTTCCATGAGATGAGAGTTATTTCAAGTACATCTTGTTTTAATTTTTTATCAATCTACATGCGCACCATACCAATGTCCACACCATTGCTGGGATTTTTAAAAGGAGTTGATAACCTCATAAAAAATGAAAAACCGTGATGGCGTAAGGCCAAATATGATAATGAAATGATAAAATAAAACTTATTTTATGAATTATGATGAAAGTTCTATAGATCGGCACGTTACTTTTAAGAAGATAAACAGTGTTGATTTGATGTAATTAGTAAGTATTAGCAATTTAATTTAATATTAAAGTTGTCTAGATTTATTTAAGGACTTTGTTTATCATTGTTTTCTTAACCTTATATAATTTTACATTTCATGGATTTTCAGTTCTATTTTAATATTTGAAACAAAAAATGTCTGGCCCGGGTATAGTTAAGTATTCTCGAGAGTATTCTTGTTCAGCTCCTAATTGTTGAAATAAGTATTATTCTAAAATTCAGAAAGTTGGATATTCAAATATTAAACCTATTTTCATTTTCCTTCAGATATTAAAATTTGCCAGAACTGGTTTAAGACTTTGAATTTAACTTTAGATAATAATACTCGCTATCTTTGTGCAGACAATTTTTGCCTGACTCTTTTAGTAAAGTTTCCTCAAAACGTAAACTGCTAGTTGAGAATTAGATTTTAGAATATGTTAAGGCTGAAGCACAAATATAGCAGCATAAGAAAAACAAGAAATTAGTTGCAAACTTAAACTTAATAATTAGTGATGAATAATTTGAACGGTCCTCGAAACGAAGAAAAACAATAAATAAATAAAAGTAAAGTCAAAAAAGAAAAAAGTTTTATTTTATTAATATTTGATAAGAGAAATTGTTCAATAAGACATATGTACACTTTTTGTTTTGTTTTTATAGGAAACCAGACAACCAACAAAATATGGTACATTTTCCAAGAATGGTGGAGGGCACCGCCTACTATTCATTTTACTTACAACTTTTATTTACTGTTGACATCATTACCATGTTTGTATTACTGTATAATAAATAATTAAAATGTGTTTCAAATATTTTATTTTAATGTAAATATTTTTTATTTTTTGGGGATTTATTACGAAAAAAAAAAACTAATATTTATGTTAAATACATTATATTGATGTAAATATTAGTTTTTTTTTAAGCAATGAATGCCAAAAAAATGTAAATAAATATTAAATTATATTTGAATGAACTGCGATTGGCTAAAAGCTTTTCTTTTTTTATTATTCTTTTCTTATTCAGCCTCTAATTGGTAAGTCGATCAGCCGGTGTAGTTAATAAAAAAATCCGTTCCATATCAATTTGCAGCACTATACGTTTCCAAAATAGCAAATAGCAATATTCCTCCAAAATCCACACCAGATTTCTTGATATTTTACAAGGGGTAAAACGTTCCATCACTTGCCTTTGTACAAAATAATAACTGCATGTATTTCTGCTAAAATATACCAGGACCTAAACCAGAACTGTCTGTTGGCTACAGAGAAAAAAGGGTGCATTAAGAACTCTCGGGGATGCAAAGAACAACTCATCATTAACGTAGTGGTAATGGAGCAGGCCTATCATAAGCAGAGAAACATATTCACAGCTTTCATTGACTACCAAAAAGCCTTTGATAGTGTATCTCATTCTTGGATAGTAAGAACTGTATATAGTAACACCAGTTATAGTCGAAGCACTCAAATATATGATGTCAATGTGGGAGACCACTCTATATCTTTTCCAAAGTGAGGAATTTATACAGTCTCAGCTTATCTCCATCAAAAGAGTTATTTTGCAAGAGCATAGCTTCGGTATCTTATGGTTTTCTCTAGCATTAAACTCTCTATCGGTTCTTCTCAATAGCAACAGGTACGAATATCTAATGAATGGAGAAAATGTAATACAGTATAGGCTTAGCCACCTACTATATATGGACGATATTAATCTATATGGTTTCACTGAGATTAACATAACGAATTTGTTACAATTAACAGAAAGGTCCTTTGGGTTTGACAAATGTAGAAGACTCAGCACCGAGAAGGGCCCGGTAATGCTCCGTTGATTTGACCTAGTTATTGAAGGCACTATTGCCGCGATGGGTTAAAATAATACATACAAATACCTAGGTCTCCAGCAAACAAAACAAAATATAAAGAGATCCGAAAATGGGTTACAAAGGTATACTTAAAAATCTGATATGTCCAACACATGACTTTCCTATCTAGTTTTTATAGGCTTTTTCCGGTTATTTTGTACAACCTATTGTAGCACCTCTATAAATGTTTAGAGGATAAACTAAATATATACATTTTCCACATACATCTAACTCGAAACATTTTTCTATAGATATTCATTGAAAATGAAAATACTGAAAAATATCGCAAACAACTTTTAGTTTAACAATTATCTTAAAAATCAGAATTTTGTCAAATTTTTCGAATACGGACCATTTCAGGAAAATTTGACATAAACCAAAAATTATAGGTAATAATATTAGAAGTAATTTTTATTTGAACAATTTTCTTCTCCAAACATAAATAACAGATATATTCCATAAAATATAAAAACGGCCTCCCATAAAGTACCCCCCAGATATTTCGACTTTGTCCAAAATCTTATCATTTCACGTCAGGCCGAAATAAAACTTAAGTTTAAAATTTAATGTTCTTTCCTTTATCCGTTTTTGTTTTTTTCAAAATTCGAAAATTACATATATTTACTGAAATATAACGAAAACGGTCCATTTTAGAAAAATTATGTATATGATAAAAATTATAGAGAATTATATTACAAACAACTTTTGTTAAAACAATTTTTATAAAAAATTATTTTTTTACATTTTGTCAAATTTCTCGAATACGGACCATTTTAGGAAAATTTTGTATAAAACAAAAAATATTTATAATAATATTTTAAGTAACTTTTATTTAAAGAATTTTTTTTCTCCAAACGTAAATAACAGATATATTCCATAAAATATAAAAATGACCACCCATAAAGTACCCCCCAGATGTTCCGACTTTGCCCAAAATCTAATTACTTCATTGGACGCCAGAATAAAGCTTAAGTTTAAAATTTGGTGTTTTTATTTTTATTGGTTCATGAGTTATGGTGGATACAGACACATACACACACACAGACACACAGACACAGACACACAGACACACAGACATACAGACACACAGACACACAGACACACAGACACACAGACACACAGACACACAGACACACAGACACACAGACACACAGACACACAGACACACAGACACACAGACACACAGACACACAGACACACAGACACACAGACACACAGACACACAGACACACAGACACACAGACACACAGACACACAGACACACAGACACACAGACACACAGACACACAGACACACAGACACACAGACACACAGACACACAGACACACAGACACACAGACACACAGACACACAGACACACAGACACACAGACACACAGACACACAGACACACAGACACACAGACACACAGACACACAGACACACAGACACACAGACACACAGACACACAGACACACAGACACACAGACACACAGACACACAGACACACAGACACACAGACACACAGACACACAGACACACAGACACACAGACACACAGACACACAGACACACAGACACACAGACACACAGACACACAGACACACAGACACACAGACACACAGACACACAGACACACAGACACTCAGACACACAGACACACAGACACACAGACACACAGACACACAGACACACAGACACACCCAGACATCATCCCGAAAATAGTCAAAACAGATTTAGGGGACCCCAAAACGTAAAAATCAGTCGAAAACTGGAGGTCGAAAAAAATCATGATTCCTATACTTTCCTTATCTGTATACAGATAGGAAAGTAAAAAGAGTAAGTAATATCCTCAAATCCTCCTTGAACAGAAAATATCTATTTAAGGCTATAAAAACATTTGCCATTGAAGTGGTAAAGTGGACTGAAATGGAGATTGGAGACATTGAGAAAGCCACACGTAAGTTATTGACAAAAAATCGAATACATCACCCCAAATCGACATCAGTTATATACAGGCTGAGCAGTTATTAAAATAAAAATTATTTTTAAAAGTAGGCAGATTTCGACTAATATTGTTATCTTAGAATTTTAGAAAACAAAGATAACAGATCCTAAATAGGTTTTTAAAAATTCAAAATCGCGCTGAAAGGAATCGTATTTAATCAAAATTGTCCCCGTTAAATTGAAAAAATAAAAATATTTCTTTTGGTTTGTGTACCTGGACCATTTTAAAAGCAGTCAATCATTATTGTTTAATATCGGTGAAAGTGACGAAGAATACCGAGTGGACGCGAAATGAGAATTCGGGTGAGATCAAGAGGAAGATCGCTGTAGAGATAATTGTGAAAAAGGGTGTTTAATTTAGTGGTTTTAATTTTAAATTATTAAAATTTAAGTACTTAGGAATTTCCTGTTTATATATACAATTTCTATATCGAGGGAAGTTCTGGGTAAAATACTGTCAGTAAACGTTAAAAATCGCACTGTCAACATTCCTTGTAAATGACATTTAACAATAACATGCACGTACTGTTTAGTTTTATCAAATTAACCATTAACCATTAAAACTTAGAAAAGTGAATGGACGTTATATACTCCTTGTTCAACATATTGTTTGCTCAAAAGTACCAATTTTGCTAAACGCATTTTTATGTTACACATCAGTAAATAAAACCCTATAAAAAACGTCGGGATTACTAATATTTTATTCCATCATATACTCGCTGAATTCAATTATTCTGTCAAACTCGTCTTCAGCTAATTTATGGATACGTCGCAATTTACAAGGATGGTTGGTTATGTTACCGTAAAATAGGGTGATTTTGATAATTTTAAACTTAATTTTCTAAATATAATGTCTGTTTTTTACCGAGTTTAATTAAAAAAAAAGTTAATAAAGGGCTTGTAATGATAAAGTGTGAATACTTACTTAAAAAATATTTTTTTTTTAAAAACACAGTAAATAAAATAAAAACATGCTGATCAGCTTTATACGTCTTTGATACCACCCATAAAAATATGTTTAAAACGCACACAAGAAGTTCAAAGTTATCATAATCGCCCTGTTTGCAAATTGACGTTGTAGTTTTTTTGGTATGTCAAATTTTGTTTTGAGGGCGACTTTGATCGAAATGATTTAGACTACAATTTACTTACACACAAAACAAAAAAGTACCTTCATACAAAAATAAATACCTAAATCAAAGAATTCATATGACAAGAACTAATAACTAACTTTCTTAAAATTAGAAACTGTGTAAAATATTATTATTTGGCTATTAATGTTATTTGGGTATTTAATAGTTTAAATCATTTTGAAAGTTCTTGCACATCAACTTTCTTTTCAAATTTTATCTCAGCGGTTCCATCAACATTTGCTGGTTGGGGCAATATGGCAGAAATATCTGACAATGGCACTGTCGATATATCCTTTGGCATAAGCTTGAATACTGTTTTTTCTTGGTTTGTCGACTTATAGCCAACCACTGTATATTCAGTATCTGAAAATTGTGACTGAATTTTACAGACATATTTGTACTGCATGGAACGTCGTTTTCCCCCAAGGAAATGATCCAAAACAAAACATTTTGATAATAAAAGTTGTGGATCGGGATGCGTATATTCTACTTCATCTATAGCTGAATCATCGACTGAAGTATTATCCGACTTCGACATGTCTTAAGCTTCATCTGAACTGCTGCCGTCAACGGTTGCAACACTTTTTTCTGGCTCTATATTGATGCGTTTTCTTTTTCGTTGAATTCTTTGACTGTTCTGGCCACCAAAACGATTTGCACGTAAAGGTGGGTCCACATTGCTCCTGTTCGTGCTCACGCTTGTGCTCGTGATCGCGCTTATGCTGTTTCCGGAACGTTGCTTTTTGTGTTTATTCTGTTTGTCAAGATCGTTTTATCCGCAAGCAAAAGTGTCCACATTGTAGTTCTGTGTTTGCGCTCTTGCGGTTCCGACATGGATGATAAATTATTATTATTAACGGCGGCTGCCAGTTCGTTAATTATTATTATAAAACGTAGAGAACAGGACAAAAAATCTGATGTGTCCAACACATGACTTTCCTATCTAGTTATTATAGGCTTTTTCCGGTTATTTTGTACAACCTATTGCAGCATCTCTATAAATGTTTAGAGGATAAACTAAATATATACATTGTCCACATATATCTACCTCGAAACATTTTTCTATAGATATTCATTGAAAACGAAAATACTGAAAAATTTAAATTTAGTACTTTTCCATTACGGTCCATTTCAGAATAATCATGTATAAACAAAAATTATAGAGATCGATATCGCAAACAACTTTTAGTTCAACAATTTTCATAAAATTCAGAATTTTGCACATTTTGTCAAATTTCTCGAATACGGACCATTTCAGGAAATTTTGACATAAAACAAAAATTATAGATAATAATATTAGAAGTAACTTTTATTTGAACAATTTTCTTCTCCAAACATAAATAATATATTTTCCATAAAATATAAAAACGGCCTCCCATAAAGTACCCCCCCAGATGTTCCGACTTTGTCAAAAATCTAATCATTTCACGTCAGTCCGAAATAAACCTTAAGTTTTAAATTTAATGTTTTTTTCTTTATCCGTTTTTTGAGTTTTCTTCAAAATTCGAAATTTACACATTTTCTCAAATATCTCGAATACGGTCCATTTTAGAAAAATTATGTATAGAATAAAAAATATAGAGAATTATATTACAAACAACTTTTATTTGAACAATTTTTATAAAAAAATATTTTTTTTACATTTTGTCAAATTTCTCGAATACGGACCATTTTAGGAAAATTTTATATAGAACAAAAATTATAGATAATAATATTGTAAGTAACTTTTATTTGAAGAATTTTTTTCTCCAAACGTAAATAACGAATTTATTCCATAAAATATAAAAATGACCACCCATAAAGTACCCCCCCAGATGTTCCGACTCTACCCAAAATCTAATCAGCTCATTGGACGCTGAAACAAAGCTTAAGTTTAAAATTTGGTGTTTTTATGTGTATCGGTTCATGAGTTATGCGTTATACAGACACACACACACACATACAGACATCATCGCGAAAATAGTCAAAACGGATTCAGGGGACCTTAAAACGTAAAAATCCGTCAAAAACTCAAGGTCGAAAAAAATCATGATTCCTATACTTTCTTTATATCTGTATACAGATAGGAAAGTAAAAAGTGACGAAAAGACGGTGTTGGATGTCAAATATTTTTAAAAGTAGATCCAAATATAGTGGAAGTAATCTTCTCCATGATTTGCAAACAAATGGGGTTGTTTTTTAATAATTTTTGTCGCATGAGTAGTGCCGATTTTGAAACAGTAATTAATTTAGTTGGCTCACATATCCAAATAAAGAATACCACCATTTTTTTATTATTTAGCTTATAAAATTTATGTTGTGAATCCCACAAAACTGGATAAGTTTCTTAAAGCCTAATTAGCTTCAAAATGTTTTCTTTAGTCTATTCCATATTGCACTGCACCTTGCTCGTACGCTCTTACTTGACTGAACTTGAAAGCGAACAGTAAAAACAAAAAATCACCAAACCGCCGTCAACTGTGCTCGCGCGCGCAATATACATCCCTTTGATGTACCGCTACCCGACCGAACAATCCAAACAGGTGTTTTGGGCGATTGCAAGCACGAGGAACGCTGCAAACAGCCCAAACCATAGATAAATTAATATTAAAAGATAAACCGTTTAAATGCACGGCACTGGTAACAAGTGGTAGTTCCCAGCCATACTACTTGGAGCCACCATCGCACGCTACACATTTGGCTGATTAACTTAACAGTTAGAGTCAACATAAAAGAAGAAAATTAATAAGAAGAGTGTCAAGCCTAAACGCGGCTCATTCAAATGTCCTTTATTATTTATTTACCTTTTTTGGCATTCATTACTTTAAAAAAACTAATATTTACATTAAAATACTGTATTTAACATAAATATTAGTTTTTTTAAGTAATAAAACTCCAAAAAATATAAATTGAAAATATATTAAAATATTTGAAACAACAGGTATATAGGTATAGTTTAATCATTTAATAAAAGTAAGGTGCCATTAAACTTTTATTACATAAATAACATGTACAAATAACAACTGTAAGTGAAATTAATAGTATTCTCCTCTCATTCTTGGAAAACTGGACCAAATTTTGATGCAGGTGTCAGGGGTTTCCTATAAAAACAAAAAGTGTACATACCTACTTACATCTTATTGAACAATTTTTCTTATCAAAATGTTGTCCTTTCTTATAAAAAAGTTATTTTTAATTTGTCTAAAATTAGTTTATTTTCAGTTTATTTCTCATAGTGCAATAGTCGATTTGAATTATATTTTAACTAATCTGTTCTAGTTGATCCAACAAATTTTGAGTTTTTGACTTTTCATTTTTAACAGAGGGTTGTTTAAATTGTTTATCACTAATACTAAGTTTACGTTTGCAAATAATTTCTTGTTTTTCGTTGCAGATTAGCAAATCTATCTTATGCTACTGTGTATGTGCTTCAGCCTCAACATTTTCTAAAATCTGACTGTTTCGGTTGAGTATTTAGTTGAACTGGATGTACTATTACCTAATAAAATTGGTGCAGAATTTGCAATTAGTCGTTTACGTTTTGAAGCAATTTTACTAAAAGAATCTGGCAAAAATGATCTTCACAAAGATAGCGAATTTTAATATCGGAAGGAAAATGAAAAAAGGTTTTATTTGAATAACCAGCCTGCTGAATATTAGATTAATACTTATTTAAATTAAGGGGCTGAAAAAGATTACTTAATTTTACCAGGGCCAGGTATATGTTTTGTTACAAATAGGTATATTAAAAAAGAATTGAAAATCGATCCAAAATGAAATTATACTTCGTTAAGGCTATAAGAAAATGATAAACAAAGTCCTCAAACAAATCTAACACCTTATTAAATTATATTGTTAATACTTACTAATTTCATCAAATCAGCACTTATCAATCTTCTAAACCTAATAATAACTTACCTATCGAAGGATAATTATATCCACATCATAATAACTTTTATTGAATGATGGTTTTTCTGCATTTTTCGACCATTTCGCCTTCCGCCATTCTATTTTTCATTTTTAACGAGGTTATCAACACAGTTGCCAAACCTCTCTTTAAAATATCTCAGCAATAGTATGGCCATTGTATGGACGGTATCGAGCACGACAAAAACAAAATAAGGTGCAGCTTATGCGTTTGAAATAACTCTAATGTCATGAAAGTTTATGGAAACTGACAACATCGCTGTCGTCTTATTTGCGACGGTGGCTCCAAGTAGTATGGCTGGGAACTACCACTTGTTACCAGTGCCGTGCATTTAAACGGTTTATCTTTTAATATTAATTTATCTATGGCCCAAACACGACGAATATGATTTTTGTTACAATCGTGCTGTTTGCCCCGTTTGTTGCGCTTGTTATGTTCGTTCCCACTGTTTGCGAGCAATGTGGACCCACCTTAATAATTCTGAGAGAGCATCTTCAACAATGGGCCCCGGATTGTTATCGTTCTCTGAGGTTCCCGGAATTTTGTCGAGAACTTTCCTGGAATGGAATGGGTGTATTTTACTAGCGTAAAAACCGTTAAGTAGATTCCGTTTTATTGCAGATTCTTCTTGGTCTCCTAGTTTATTACTGGTTTGTGGCTTGTGGCGTAGCTTGGTCCATTTTCTGTAGGGCACGCTTTAAAAGCGAAGGGAAAATCTCCTGTTGGATACCAGATGCTACATTTTTTAGCTTGTAGTCCATCAGTATGAAACGCCAGGCTACTTTCATCGGCTTAAAAAATGACACATCCAACGGTTGGCATATATACGTCGAATTTGGCACGAGACAAACGAAGGAAATGTTATCCTCTTCACATAAACAAATAATAGATTCGCTAAAATGCGATGCTAAATTGTCACGAATTAGTACCTTTCTTCCCACTTATCTTCGAGCATGTGGTAAGAAGCTAGTTTCAAACCAATCCTGGAATGTGTTTGTGTCTATCCATCCATGGGATGTCCTATTAAACCTGCACTCAGTTACACAACATGGCTTGTCACAACATGGGTAACCTTTAATGCCTCCTTCCTTCCAGGTATTATATAAGTGCCCACTCTTATATATTACATAAGAAGGCAATAGGGTACCATCCGCAGATGCACAAACCATGATGGTAGTGTTGCTTTTAGAATGATTTAAAACTTTTTATGAATATTTGGTACCCCTTCTGTAAAAGGTCTTTACAAAAACATACCACATATTCCTTAGACCAAAATAAGTCGATTTAAGTAAAATTACATTTGTACAAAGTTGCTTCGTTTGGGCTCCACAGGGCCTTGAAGTTACAATTTTTAAATCGTTTTTCCCATATAAATTTAAAATGGCATATGCGATTTTGCTGAAATTTGGTATATTGGTAGAGTTTTATGTGGCAAAAAAAAAGAAAAGGAGTTTGAGTATGAAATTTAGATTGCGCAACTCATTTACTTTAAAAAAGGTACTCTTGATAAGACTCGACTACTCTCATGGTTTTGACGGAATTTGCATTTTAGTAATTTTAGAACATAAACAATAATTATTAAAATACAAACTTTGTCAAAACCATGAGAGTAAATCGAGTGTTATCAAGGGTACTTTTTTGTAGTAAATGAGTACCCAATCCAAATTTTATACTCATACCCCTTTTTTGCCATTGGCGTAGAATTTTTAAAGGTGCAATTATTCAAAAAATCAAGTTCTACGCCTGTGTATTATTATCGGACAAAATTTTATACGATGAAAAACATAAAAATGTACTGTTTTCATATCTTCTTCAACACCTTTAATCGAGACTTTTAACAAAAATACTCGATTCTTGCCATGTAAGATTTTTTGAGGAATATTAATTATTTGCCTGCAATATATATACAAAAACATTTATTGTTGTTTTCCATAGTTTCATCTAAAAAAAATATTGTCAAGTTTTAACACCTAATCTCTTGTTAACGATTGAAAGTGTTCTATCTGACTCAATAATTAAAAAAACAAATGCGTGGTTTATTAATATGGCTGTACAATATACCAATGCAGAATATACCGATATGTTACTGACATTAGGATTTTGTGAAGGAAATACTCGAGAGTGTCAGGGTGTTCTCTGAAAGGTTTCCAAATCGTCGTGTACCCAGCCATCCAACTTTTGCTGCTGTTGAAAGACGTCTTCGGGAGACCGGTTCCTTTGCTCCCAACACTGTTGATAATGGAAGAGAACGTTTTGTAAGGATTCCTGAAGTTGAAGAAGACATTTTAGAACGTGTTGAAGAAGATCCAGAATTAAGCACCAGACGAATTGGAAGGGAACTAGGAGTAAGTAAAGATGCCGTTCATAAAGTGCTTAGAGAACAATTGCTATATCCATACCATAAGAAGCCAGTACAAGAATTATTAGTCCATGATCCTGAAATTTGTTTGGGTTTTTGTCGATTTGTTAATATGCAAAGAGAAAGAGATCCAGACTTTGTCAAGAAGGTTCTTTTTACCGATGAAGCGGGTTTTACAAGAAGAGGTATATATAATACCCATAATGAACATGTTTATGCCGTTGAAAATCCGCATGCAATAAAGGTAAACCATTTTCAGCACGAATTCAAAATTAATGTGTGGGCTGGAATAATTGGTAATTTCATTGTTGGCCCTGTCATACTTCCACGAAGATTAACTGGAGAAAATTATTTGGATTTTCTACAAAATACGTTGCCAGAATTGTTAGAAGATTTACCTCTCCAACTTCGGAGAGATATGTGGTTTATGCAAGATGGAGCTCCATCACATTTTTCTTTAAACGTTAGAAACCACTTGAATGAACAATATCCACACAAATGGATAGGCAGAGGTAATGACGCACCTGTAAACTGGCCACCACGTTCCCCAGACACAACACCGATGGATTACTTCTTATGGGGACATCTGAAATCCACAGTTTACAGGGAACCTGTAGAAAATAAGGAACAACTCTGGCAACGTATTCAAGATGCAATAAAGAAGGTGATGAAGAAGTTATGGAAAGGATACATTTTAATTTTCTTCGACGTATAAATCTTTATATGCGTGAAAATGGTGAACATTTTAAACAATTTTTGTAAAATCTCTATTTCGATTATGTTGTAAATAAATATTTTTGTGAAACTTATACACTCTAAATTATTAAAACAGAAATTTAGCGAAAACCATGAGAGTAATCGAGTCTTATCAAGAGTACCTTTTTTAAAGTAAATGAGTTGCGCAATCTAAATTTCATACTCAAACTCCTTTTCTTCCATTGGCGTAGAATTTTTAAAGGTGCACTTATTTAAAAAATCAAGTTCTACGCTTATGTATTATTATCGGACAAAATTTTAATACCATTTTTTTGCCACATAAAACTCTACCAATATACCAAATTTCAGCAAAATCGCTAATGCTGTTTTAAATTTATATGGGAAAAAGGATTTAAAAATTGTAACTTCAAGGCCCTCTGGAACCCAAACGAAGCAACTTTGTACTATGGTAATTTTACTTAAATCGACCTATTTTGGTCTAAGGAATATGTGGTATGTTTTTGTAAAGACCTTTTACAGACACTCTGCCCTGTATTACATAAGGAGACAATAGGGTACCATCCGCAGATCCAAAAACCATGATGGTAGTGTTGCTTTCTGAATGATTTATAACTTTTTCTGAATATTTGGTACCCCTTCGATATATAGCCCGGGCCTTTCCCGGGTCATCGCCGACGTTGGTTTCATCATAATTAAACGTATTTTTAGGCGTTACCCCCTATAAAGTTTTGCTGCAAGTTCGCAAAATAAATCTCCATCGTTTCCTTGGAAACCGCAGCGCGGCTCTTATTTATGTTACTAGCTAGGCGTTGAGCAACTTCTGTTTTGTGTCGTTTCAAAAGACTAAGGGCCCAATCTTTGCCTGGAATATTATTTTCAAATTTGGTTATCGCTCATCCACATTTGTCTAAATACGCTTTTCCAAGCATTCTTAAATTTAGAAGAGTAAGTGGGAACCCCCAATCGGTACACTTAACAGCAGCATTTATAAGGACACTTTCTTCAGTAGTGGAAAATATAGGTTGCCCACCCGCATCGCGTGAATGTCTACCATGAAATTTGTTATAAAGTGTTCCAAATGGTATTTTATATTCGAAAACCGGAGCCCTTATTGAGAACCGCCCATCGGCGATTGTTTCAAGTGCCTCCTGAAGTTGCTCGTCTGTGTAATTTTTGTAATTACGAGATCTAAGTACATTTTTATAAGTTCGCACTATCTGAAACAAAAAAACAATATATAAATTAGTCTAAATTATAGAATAAACTAAAAAGTCAACCAAGGAGCGACTTTGATCGTATATCAATGTGACCCCTCGGTGTATTATTAGGATTTTACTATACCTACCATTTTTCTATAAACATGCATTTAGGGATAAATCATCCAAATTATGCCTTATTACAATTATACTTTCAAAAATTGTGTGAAAATAAAACTTACCTAAGTGAATTCAAAGTTATAACCACTTAACAAAATCTAGAATAAGGTGATGTCTGATTTTCAATTAATTTCCTAATGGAGTCTTTTAAATATAATCACCTCGCATTAACCACTGCTCGTTCACAAGTGCAATTGCCGATTGCAATGTCAAACATAATTTAAAAGCGAATAACAGTTTTATCTTTGGATGGGGCTACTATCAAAGTCGCCTCCAAAACTCAAAAACGCCCAATATTACGGTACCTCTTTACAAAATTTCGAATACCAAAATCCCTAGCTTATTTTCTATATTCTTGTGGATTTTCTATTAATCTAATATAAATAAATATAAAATCCACGACATTATTAGATTCCAATCGATAACCCTGGATTTTAAAATTTTCTTGGAAAATGTGGTAAATTTAAATTAAGATCTGATGTGTTTCGAGATTTTTATAAAAACTATTCGTGTTACCTAAAATTAACTTTATGTATGGATGAAATCAATGACAAAATTCCCAAACAAATTACCAACAACGGTAATAAAAATAAGAACCTCATATTGCAGGTATTGTATTTTTATTATTCAATTTACTCTATACTTGCATTATGTAGAAGTACTGAATACAAATAAAGTTAAATAGGATCTGAATAAGACGTGCTTTCCAGCTTTGATTAAAGTCGGAATCTGGATCTGCAAATCGAACGACTGAGATTTATAGATCGATTAAACGATATAAATTTCAATTTTAATTGATCATCAATCTTGTTAAATAACCATAATCTGTCCTTATATATTGCATATTTAATGACTCACTGTGTAAATCTTAGAATTAACCAGGAAATAACTGACGATCGCTCAATTACAGGCGTCACCTTTACAAAGGTAACACACAAAAGTAAAGCGACCATAACTAGTAAATCCACTAATAAAGAGAGTAATATCAATAATTATTTTAATCGTTTTAATTATTGTTGAGATTGAATAAATAAATGTAAACGAAGGCTTTCGTTTTGTGCTTAGCGTTTTCCTGTTAATTGCAGACGACTTCTTCTGGATCTCTAGGGGAAAGGAGGGCAGTCTATTTCTTATTTTAGAAAATACTTTTAGACTAGCTACCTACACTCTATATTTACATTTCATTAGTTATAGGTACATGATTTTAAATCAAAATTCAAATGTCCATGAATATCTTATTAGGAATGTTGACAAACTTAAGAACCTGCGGTACAGATATGTAAAGTAAGAGGTACATTATCTAAGCCCAAATTTTTATATAAACCTTTACCTGATAATTATAAAGGTGTATATAAAAATGCGTTTAATAGAAATATAAAAAAATACTACCTAAATACATTTTTATTTCTTTTTATAATTGAATAAAATATATACTCTATGGACCCACCCAGAAAATATCGTTGTCGGTATAAAACAGAAGGTGACCAAGTCCACCGATAGTAGTTTTGAGTTATTAGTATTTTAATGATTTGTTTATGATCATAAAATCAAATCAATTATATGGTCATTATAGAATTTTAAATTATAAACATTTATATGGCATTGTTCATTTTTTTCTGATAAATAATATTGAATTTAAGGTAAATGGGCATTACAAAGTAAAAAATCTAAAATTTTGGACTTGATCACCTTCTCTTCTAGAATATTTTTGACGGGTAATGACATTTCCAGACATTACTGGAATATTCTATCTTCTTTTACTTGCACTTTTACTTATAACGACCGCAGCATACTGTAGGGCGATGAGTAACATTCCACTTCTTTTTCTATCTGTACGTTTCCTATGATAGACGCAGAGTGCTGCGTAATATTGCTCCCTCCTCTCTAGTTATTCGCCCCGAATAACTTGATTACTGGGACCTAGTTGGAACTAATGGGAAGAATCTGGACCATGGTATGGAGCTATCTTACCAATGTGAACTACGTTGAATTTACTTCCCGCCGACAGTTGAATGCGGCAGATCAGGTTGTTGATTTTCCTTAACGACGGCGTAGGGGCCTTTCCAGTTCCGTTGCGATTTCTGACGAAGTCCTCCTCGCTGCTTGGGATTGCACAGCCATACCTTGTCGCCCCTCTCAAAATGTGTATCTGTGGCACGCCTATCCGTTCTAGCTTCTGCTTTATCGGTGTGGATTTTCAGTCGTTCCCGTGCGAATCCATAGACCTTTGTCCTACCACTGCATACATTACATTTTTTACACCAATCCGCTACATCCCGTCGGCAATTGACCCAATAAAATCTTTCCCGAACTCGTGCCAGTGTCCTTTTAGTATCAAAGTGTTCTCCTACACGGCTGCTATGAAGCTCCTCCAATACTTTTCTCACCTATGACCTCGGCAGTATCACTTGGCGGACTACATGTTTCTGTCCATCGGGGCTGTCCCACTTCCGGTGCAATAGGCCATCGTGAAGATACAGGGAATCCCACTGGGTCCAGTAGCCTTTTATAGTTCTACTGTATTTGGCCATCTCTTGCCAAGTAGGTGTGACTTTATTTTTGAGCCATTCTCGGACAACCTTGAAGTCATTGTCTTTCTTTTGTCCTTGTCTCAGATTTTCAAGGGTGATTTCTTCTTCGTCGCCCTCTGGCTTGATAGTGATGGCCCGAAAAGTAACTTTATCAACCGGTTCTTCTCGTTCTTCGAGCCTTTTACCATACCAGCATTGTTCCTCTAAACGGGGTTGCCCGAAGAGAATGTCTGCGTTGCTATGGAGACCTCCTCCATGCTTTACTTTCTGGTTATTGTTAGAAGGCCAGCTCGGTGTGGGTGATTGGCTTCTTCGGAACGCATAGCTGCTGTAATTAATTCTTGTTGGTCTTAGTGATGGACTTGGAAAGATTGATCTATATGATTTTCCGGTCTCATTTGCGGATTCTCGATTTACAGAATGAGCCATGCTTCTACAGGTTCTTTGAAGGTGTCCGATTCTTCCGCAATTGAAGCATCTCCTGCTTCCGTTTTGGCTGTTGCGTTGCATATTTCGTAGGATATTTAAGATTTGGGGAATAGCATTAGTATTGGCCTCCTTTCCTGGGATTTAATTTTCCTCACTTTTACGCGAGAAGATCTGTATATGAGTTTTACCACTTCATATTCCTGAGCTGCAATCAGTTTCTCCCTCAGCGTCTTATGATGTTGTAGACGAAGGACTTGCTGCATTTCCACATCTTGAAGTATATCAATGAATGCTTGTATTCCGAGTTGTTCTCGGAAATTTTTCGGCACCTTTAGCTGGCTTTGGAATACCCGTTGCAAATGCTGCTGGCCATATCTTGTCTCCAAAGCTTGGACGAGAGATGAATAACTGGGTTCCTCTTCAGGAAGTTACTGTAAAACGGTTGTTGCCTGACCTCGCAGTGACACTATCAATGAAGCCGCCATCTCTTTCTCGGTCCAGCCATTGGCTCTAGCTGCACCTTCAAATTGGAGTCGATATGATTCCCATGTTGTCTGACCGTCAAACGAGGGTGGCTTAAGGGTCTTGCTAGTACAGTTTTGTGAAACTGGGATTCGAATGTGGCTTGGTTCGGTTATGGATGAAGACAAGGTAGTAGTATTTTCAGCTTCAATGCTGTTTACTGAAGCTTAGCTGTAATTTTTTTTTCTAACTCAGCCATTTCAGCTCTAATTTACCTTTTTAACTCTACTCTAGCCTGTTCTTGTTGTTCTAAATTAGCTTTCAAATTCTCTTGCTGTTTCTCTAAATCAGCTTTTAGTTGCTCTTGCTGTTGTTGTAACAGATCTACTCTAATTTTAAGCTGACCAACCTCTCGATTGAAGATTTCCTGGATTTGTAGCAAACCGTTCATAATTTCTACCTCAGCTTTTCTACGCCTTTCTTTTTCCTCCTCCTCTTCCTTCCTACACATTTCCTTTTTCTCCTCTTCTTCCCTTCTACGCCTTTCCTTTTCCTTCTCTTCTTTCTTCCTACGTTTTTCCTTTTCCTCCTCTTTTTCCTTCCTACGCCTTTCCTTTTCCTCTTCTCGCCTTACTCTCTCCTCCTCTTCTTCCTTCTTTCGCCTTTCCTTTTCCTCCTCTTCTTCCTTCCTACGCCTTTTCTTTTCCTCTTCTCGCTTTACTCTCTCCTTTTCCATCTTTAAAAACCATGCTGGTGGGCCTGAAGTGTCCATGCCTGCTTCGTACTCAGTGGATCTAGTATTTACCATGAACTTCTACTTTGTATCCCACCTATGTCACCAATGTTACGCAGGTTTTTTTTTTTAATTTCGTTTTGAAGTCGTCTGTGTACAACTTCAGCGTGGTTGTTCGTTTTGTCTTTTCTCTCTAAAACGCGGTTGTAGACAGACCGCAATCTGATCGGAAACAGCGGATTGCGCCTTCTTCGACCCTGTCGTTGAGGACGTCCTACGTATGAGTCCTTAAACCATTCTATTAGAGGTTGCAACTCGCTAGACAATTCTTCAAATAAATAGTCGATTGCAATATCCATATTTTCTTTAGGAATAATAGCAAAAGATGTCATTATTCGTACATGAAGACTGAAATCAGCATCGGTAATATATTGACCCAGCAAATTTATTTGCGCCAAATGTTTTTTCATATTTTTCACCAAATGGAGAAAACAACCTAGCAGCTCTGCATTTGGAAACGCTTCTTTGAAAGAGTTTATGGCACCCAGTTCAAAATCGCATGCAATCTTCTCCGGATTTGCAGCTGGCTGTAAATGTATCACCATACCAGTTATTCATGCATATGTAGTTTGCTATTTGTTGGGCAGGAGAATTCATTATTCATCTTCTTAGGTACCTAATTTTTTCGAATTAATTGTTTATGCCTTTCGTAGAAATTATAATATAAGCCAGCTAATGGTTACATACTTACTACAGCTATCAATGCTTACTGCGAATATTTGAGGAACAAGATAAATTACTCCAATATCATACAAAGAATAAATCTGAAAAAAATAGACATTTCAAATATTTTTGTTGAATAATTTATTAACTACTTAAAAAATTTAAATTTGGCGTCGAAACGGCCCGGCGTCGAATCAGCCGGCGTCGAAATGTACTCGCGTCGAAAGGGTCGCGTCGAAACGGCTGCGTCGAAACGTCCTATTCCGCTTGTATACCGACGATATATGTTCTATACACTTTAAATTTCTACATTTTAAATTAAAGGACCCCGCACTTTTCTTATGCAAACGGGAGCACCGTCAAATTGTCTGAATTTTTTATATGTTATAGTCCTTGATGTCCTGATTAAAAGTTTCCATGGACATAATCCTATCCTATGGCTAGATTTTGACATACAGGGCGTTGAAGTTAAAAATCCCGACTTCTTTAAAATGGACACCAAAAACCCCCTTTTAAATATTTTTGGAATTTACTGACTGATATATGTAGAGAATATACATAGCTAATAAGCAAAATTAAAATAGTGATACTTACAGGGTGATTCATGCTTTCACAGACCTGTTTTGGAAAAAGTATGTATTTCTACAATACAAAAACAGCATGAAATGTCATTAAAAAAAATTACCGTCAATATTTCTCAATATTAGATATAGTGTAGATCTCGATGTCCTCGTTCAAAATTCTTATTGGTAAAATTAAATCCTATGGCTAGTTTTCGAAAAAATAAATCGTTTAGTCTATAAAATATCAATTTTTAGTAATAAATAATAATCACGAAATAAGAGAAATACCGTAAACTAAATATTTTTACACACTGTGTTGGATTATATTGTACCTTTGCATTATTTGGAGACAAAATAAAAGAATCATACTTACAGGGTGATCTCACTTGAGCTTGTAAAAGGTCAAAATGAACAAATTAAAATAAAAGCTGCCAAACAATAGAAATTGGTTAGCTATTTTTTTTTTAATAAATCGTTTTTAAATTAGGTTTTGGAGGTTTTACGTATGATGCACAAAACCTCATACAGGGTCATTCAATATTACGATAGATGCAGAACGGACTTACTAGAAAACTGTAGAGCATTTACATATTTTAGTTTTTTATTGAACCGATATTTCAGATTTTAAGCTCGTTTCCACACCACCCGTGAGGCAGAGCCATGAGCGCGTTTTGTTTTAAGTGGTATCCCCTTTAGGCCTATTCCACTGATAGTTTTGTAGAATCATTATATGATGTTCATTGCCATTGTTGAAGTTATGGACAAAAACTGTAGGTACTTTATAAGGTCATTATGTGCGACAATAACAAGCATATATTAAATTAATGAAGGTGTCCAAATAAAGAGTAAATTAAGGTATTAAAATTGAGAAGTCCAAATTACAGGTACATTAAGTTATTAAAAGTAGAATGTTTAATGATCGTTGCAGTTTAATTATTCTTTTCTATTATGGGACCGAGGTCGATATTTTCTGGTAGCAATCGGTGCACTGCATCGTCTACACAATTAAGAAGACGTGTTTGTGGAAATTTAATATTATTGTGGTGTCTAACATATCCAAAAATCCATAAAATTGTTGCAATATGTGGCAAGTACTTAAAGTTTTCGTACCGGATGGACATGTGCAGTAATGGTAAAAAACTGGAGGATTGTCTTGATTAAGTGGCTCCTCGTATGCCAACCACAACATATATTTAGTGGCATTTCTAAATCTAGAGTAGATTCTAAAACGTAAGAAATTAGAGGTTCTTCACTTAACTCATCAGTTTCTAAAACATTAAGTTCCTTTCTTTGTAATTTGTCTTGTATATATGATGGACTTAAAATATAGATGGTAGGGACCAACGAGGTGTTTTAGATCATCGGTATCTAACCGAGGAAATTCGGGAACACGCATATGGTTTAGCCTATTCCAGCGACCATCTCTGAATGCTAGATTTTGAGCTTCAACGCGTGCTTGGACAATATTTACATCATCCAGTTTATTTAACATTTCAGTTGCTATCTCAACTGTTCCTGGTATATTTATTAGGGGATGATACTTATTTATTAATGCACCTGCAATTTGATAAAAGTCACGCTAGTTGGCAGCATGAGTCGTGGATATCCGTCCATTAAAAAACTTGAAAATAAACTTAAAATGTCCATTTCTAGCTTCTACAACCCAACGCGTTTTGGTTATGAGTCTTGCTCTATTAGCTTCACTAGTAGATAATTGACGTTGGTTGCGACGAAGCAAAGGTGGCATATAAGAAATGAGACCTAATTCTTCAAATGTAGGAATTGCATCTCTGTAGCCTCTATCTACTATTACTATATCTCCCTCTTCAAACCAGTTTCTCATTCCATTAACATCATTCTCTAAATCGTGCCGTAAAATTGCTGCATCATTGTTTCGTACTTCAGAAAAATAGGGACCGTTGACTGATAAAATGTATCCATCAGGAGCTACTATAATTTCTGGCTTAACTAAATGTTCCTTCTTAAAAGAGCAATAGGACTGACGTAATATTCTAAAATTGCTGCTCCTTTCAATGGAGTTATATGTACAGTCTACATTAATTATAGCCTTTGGATCATCTGGTGTAGGGTTATAAAGCTTGTTTACAAATTAAGGTATATGATTTATTATATAATTGTGTCTGGTTATTGATCTGAATCCAATATTGTTAGGCACAAATCTTTGCAGCAAAGACAGACGGACATTAGACATTATTAAACTAGTGACTTGTCTCGAAGAATAATTAAAAAGTAATTTTATAAATTCATCTGATAATCCATGCCTTAGCTTAACAAGAAAAGCAAGTAAATCTTTTTGTCCAATATTTCGCCTGTTACCATATTGATCAATTGGTTCACACAACTCATACAGTTCTTGAAAATTTTCTTTAGAAATTGACGGTAATTAAATATTTAAATTCTTCTAAACTAAAAGTACCTATATCTTCCCAATTTGTTACATGTTTCTTAAACTGGGCAAAAATGACTGAATATTATTTAGAATATAAGGCCTATTAACAAAAGGCAAGCCACCATGTAAATTAAGCATTAGGATACCTGAATGATCTAAATGAATTTCACATATTTTCAAATGTTCAGGTACATAAATATTAGATACTAGAAAAATATTTGCTCTACATTTTGCCGATATTTTTCTTACATTACCTTGCACATTGCATACTATGTAACCACGTACTGAATGGAGTGTTAAAACGTTAAGTCTAAGGCAATTTGGATTGTTTTCAATATGTCTTAGGTCCTCTGCAATTCCATGAAAACAATTTAAACATGACCTTACTTCTTCTAGATTTTCGACAGCAGGAAATCTGGCAGCTTGTCTTCTATAAGTAGCCATATTTAGAAAATCTATATTATTGTCTTCGTTTAAACGCATCGTAAGTCGAACTTGAAAGTTTCTATTACAAACATAACAATTTATTCTATTTGCAAATGCCATATTTGCAACAATATTTAGTTGAAACACTACAATTTTAAATTAAACAATTTAATAGCACGTATTATAAAAAACCACAAATGACATTTATTATATAAAAAAAAAATGAAAAACCCTGTATATATTTGCAGAATAACTCCTTTAAGGTATCAACTTGGGGTGATTTATGATGCTCTGTTTTTAAATAAGCGAAGGAAACTTTGAAAATAACGTAACGTAATTTGGCTGCATTCTTATATTGTGGTATAATATTTTAAATAAAGTTAACATTGTTAGTAAAATTATTTAAAATCCGAACTTTGATGTTGCTCAGTGTTCTAATCATTCGATAAAGCTTTAAATGCTCTATTGATTAATGCTAAAGAAATAGCATCTAGCTTAGACATAGAACCTAAATTCAAAAAAGAGGTCTAAAACCGCGAAAAATTAAAATAAAAACATTTTGAATATAAATGTGACGATGACCCGAAACTTTAAAGTTGAAAGTTGATTGTTTTTTTAATGTAGATGTACTCATAACATCAGTGGATGAGAGTTCCAATTACTTTCTTCTTACTCTAATAATTTCGCGTTTTTATGGAATGTTGATACATTTAAAAATTACTCTGAAAACGAACAATTAAAATTATGTCAAAAAGTTGAAAATTTATTAAATGAAAAAACTCACAATGAACGAGACATAACTGCCGTGGAACTTTTTAAAGAATTGCAATATTAACAAAAATTTTATGATAAAGTTATTACGTCTTCAGAAGAAACTTTAAATTATATAACAATTAACAACTGAGTGGATTCTTTTCCTAATGCGAGCATATTACTTCGTATTTCATATAAAATGCCGGTTTCGGTTGCTACCGCAGAACGATCTTTTTCAAAATTCAAAATGATAAAAAATTATTTAAGATTGACCATGGGGAAAACCGAATAAGTATTCCTGCATTCAATTCAATAATATCGGACCTGCTAAAAGAATTAGACCCCAAAGATTTAATTAAATAATTTGCAAAAATTAAAGCACGTAAAGCTCAATTCACTTAGATAAAATATTAATAGGAATACCTAATACCTGGATTATATCAACCTTTAAAAGGTGATATGTTGCATTATTAAAATAATATATTGTCTTGTTTTTATTTGTCGATTAGTTTCGTCCTATATAAACGAGTATTTTTAATGTTTTAAATATTTTTTTATTTCTTGTGGTGTTGTATCATGTATTACATTTGAAACTAAATTACAAAAATTTTGAGTTGTAATACTGGTAGAATATATTTTTGTTTCCTATAAAATTTTATTTATGTAATGTACCTCAATGAGAAAATACTTGTATGGCTTGTACTTGTAAAATATAAAAATAAAAATAAATTTATAAAAATACTTTTTTAAAATTATTTTTCAATAGTGGATAATAATACCATACTTAACCCTTATATGTACTCACATATGAACGTAATACAAATTTGGGGCGTTATTTTAAATTTGCACATGGGCGCCAAAAGTGCTAGGTGCGGGCCTGACTTTTCCTGCTTTTTTAAAATAGAAAAATCTGCAATGTGAAAAAATGTTGTAAATCTAATTTTCGTATGTAAAAATGTTTACTGACCTGGTTGTACCAATCCAAAAAGAATGACACATTTTAGGATCGATTTTACTCCACAAATGTTCTTTATATAGGTATCAAATTAAAGTTAAATTAAGATGTATATGAATAACGTAATTTATGGGCCAAACAAAAACAAATCCATTTATTATCTAAAATATTGTTTAAGTATTGTTAAAGTAGGACCCGACTAAAATATGAAGACCAAAGCTTCGTCAATAATTGGCGGAATAAATCGTTGGTTATCGGCGCCTATTGGGTTTAGTAATGTGCTGTTAATACATTTATTTTTAAATCAAACAGCTTAATTATCCGTTATAAGTTGCAAATAAAAGCACTAATTTACTCTGTAACTTGGCCACTACTTAAACTCACATTCAATCTCCGCATAAACAATTACAATAATTTGGGCCAACACCAAAAGAAAATATTACCTCCAGTCTTTCAATACTATAGTGAATCACGGGTGTTTGCTTAACGTTTAATGTGCTTACAATTACATTTCTATAATAAAAAAATAACTGAACTATTAGTTTTTACAAATTTGTAAGTTTTCCAAGATTTTTTTTTTGCTGCAATCCGTTGTCCTTCTCCGAAAACTTTCTTCTTAATGTCTTCCTTCTAGGCCCACTTATTATGCTTGTATATTTATTACTGCTTCTATAATGTCCTTCTATTTCTGCTGTGTTATTTGATTTATTCTTGTTGAATTAAATTTACCTTACTTTCCATTTTAAATAACTTATTAGCTTCTCCAAAATATATAGGTTCTTAAAATTCTGTATACCATCTCTATATCTCTAACAAAAACCTTTCTTTCCCAAAAAACTAACTGACAATCCCTTATAAATGTTTTAGTCTCGTCTAACATTTTCTTTCAAAACATAATAATTTTTTCAAACAGGTTCTAATTCCCAGAACATCCATCAAACTCTGTCTAATCATTAAATAAATTTTGACCCAAATATATCATTTCAAATTAAAAATAATGGTTATGACATTATGACGGTGTTATACTTATAAATGTTGAAAATTCCCAACCACTATTGTTATTCACTGTTTTACTATTCGATTAACTATACTAGTTTGTGCAAAAAAAGTAGATATTGACAATCCACTCAAGTTTTACAGTATATTTTTTCTAGGAAAATCTACAAATTTAAAAATTATTTAGGATATTAAAACAAAATTACTAATTTTAAAATTATTTATTACTTTTTCTAATTAATAAAATAAAATAAACATAAATAACAAAGGTTTAATTTTATTAGTCCCCAGCCGAGAATTGAAGGCGGGTCTCTCGCATGGAAGTCAGATATCGTCTCATCACCTCCACCGCCAGATTTGGGATTTTAGTTCTAATACTCGTAATTGAATTAGTTTCATGAATATAGTTTGATTAAAGTATTAAATTTATTTTAAAATTTGACGAAACAAAAATAGAAATGCTATTATTTATCGATTTTACATTAAAATAACTCATTTTAATGTATATTTAATCTCAATAACTAAAAAATATACTAACAATTAATGTGTCAGAATTGTCACTTATTTAAAATTTTAAAAATAATAGTAGTTGGGTTACCAAAATATCAACTGTGATTGGAGGATTTAATTTTTTGCAGTATTCTCACTACCTAGAATGGATAAAAAATAGGATCGGTCTTACTTGATTATCCTTTGTCTATGTTACCACAACCGTTCTACAATTCTTTATCTGGTTATAGCCACTGTAGGCAGGTTCTGTTGAGGCTTGAATACTTCTTACTACTGCAGGTACATCAACTGACTATGCAACCATGCAGTTATGCCCTCAATATGTCCCTAAGGCAGGCATACAGCAAGAGAGGTACCACTAATCACAAAGAGTATAAAATATAACTATAAAAGAGGAGTCACTCGCCCAATTACCGCCTTCTAACGCGATCAGCAGCCAGTCCTCCACAGTCCTTTCTCGATCGGCAGTAAACCGATGTAGTTCAACGCGTAAGGCTCGTTTGCTCCACTACGTTACATTCCGCTGTATATTGGCCGTTACATTCCACTATCATTGCCGCCACGTTTTACCGCTTAACCCCGGTATAGCCGAATTAGCTGTGTACTCTTTGAAAAAACGCCGACTTGTCGGCCCGCATTTGAAGTGCCATTTCTTTTGTAAATGCCGCGATTGACTTCTCTTTTATAGTTATATTTTGTACTCTTTGCTAACAATAGAGAAGTAAAGCAAGTGTAGAGTAGATTGAAGGATAGATTATATAAAGATGAGAAGATAAGGAAACGGCCTAAAAGCAAGAAAAAGGTAGATATTTTAGTAAAGTTTGGTTTATGACTTAATTAGGTGTGTTAGTTACCACGGTTCTAATAGCTCCTCAATGTGTATTTAAATAAATAATTTGATTAGCAACGAATATACAAAGTGATTAGCGTTTTCCTTAAAAACCTAAACAATTTTCTAATCCATTATTTCCCTGAGAAACTTGTTTAAAATCCGCAAAACGAATATGCACCTTCGGTAATCGAAAAAGAAGAAATTAAAATAACCAACTGTCAACTCTTTACCTGAAATGCTTCTAACCAGATATTTTGGCTACTGGAATTGTCGTAGAGCCTAACTAAGGCTAATAATATCAAAAAAGAAGAAATTATGGGAGATATCATCTTAGCATTGTTTACAATTTATTGAATGCTAAATAATTATATTTAAAATCTAATATATTAAAATATTATTAGTTGTTTATTTCAGAAGCTGCTGCAGATGAAGAATGGCAGGACCCTAGTACACAATAAAATAAAATATAGTATATTGTTAGAGTCAGCGAATTAGGGTATCGCCGCCACTGGGGTCGACGGTACCACATCTGCCCTATTAGAATCAGGTTTGGATACAACAGTTCGAAAAGATAAAGAGAAATTTGAGTGGTAAGACCTGCAGATACTGGTAAGAGTTGAACGCTTTTTATTGGGTGATGCTAAAATATGGTTTGAAATTGGTCTCCAACATTTAGAGATTGGTCTGATTTTAAATTTGAACTTTTAAGAGTCATTTTCACACAGAAAATGGTAGTTTCTTATTTTGACAGCTCACTTTGTAAATCTTATACAGCTTATGTTCATAAAAAAAAGGATTGCTTTACTGAAAAAAATTAATTTTAAATTTGAACTTTATTCAGTCATTTTCACATAGAAAATTGTTGGACGATTTTTTAAAGCCTCTACTTTTGACAGCTCAACCTAATTTGTATACATTTTATGTTCAAAACAAAAAAGGTTGCTTCATTGAAAAAAAATGTAATTTTAAATTTGAACTTGTAAGAGTAGTTTTAATAGAGAAAATTGTAGCCTCTTCTTTTGACAGCTCACTCTTTAGTTCTTATGTAGCTCATGTTCATAAAAAAGTGTTGCTTGATTAAAAAATTTAAGTTTAAAGTTGAATTTTGATGAATTATTTTCACACAGAAAATTGTTGGATGTTTACTTTTTGAAGCCTCATATTTTGACAGCTCTCTCTAATTTTTATATATTTTAATGTTCAAATTAGAAAGGTTACTTTAGTGGAAAATTTGCGTACTAATCGGAGTACAGAATATTTATTTTTTTAACTGAATTAATTGTTTACGGGATTTATGAAATGTACAAGAATCCGTTACTATTAGAGATTTCAATTCAATTAACAATTAGTGATTTAATTTCATATTTAGGCACCATTCCAAAATGTGTATTTGGATATAAAAAAAAAGATAATAATAATGTGTAAGAAACAATAATAATTGTTCCTCCAAAATAATTCAACACTCTTAGAATTTTAAGCGAGATAAAAATCTAAGAGTCAACCATTTATAATGATGCCGATATTTCCTTAGCTAGTCAAAAAAAAAAAAAATAAATAAAATAAACAATGTATTTTTTGATTTAAGTCAGGTCACGTAACTGAAAACTGTTTTCTTAAAAATTTAAAAATAAAACACATAAAATTAATTTTGTTTCTTCAGAGCAAAGCAAGCAATGGAAATAAACATTAATCAACCTGTATGGGTTTATTGATACCGAGCTTAAGTGTCCCTCTGATGTGTGAAACATTTATTGAACAGTCCGGGTTCATTTACAGGAAATTTGTTTTATGGGCATGACTTAAGACAGTTTATTTCAAAATATAAGTTCAGAACAGATGTTAAAATTACAGGCAAGCCAGCTCAGTCTAGGTAAACGTTTAATGTTTATGTTACTGATTATAATGATACGTAGATACGTATTATGAAGTGACAGTTACCGGGTGTTTTAAGAATTTCCGTGGATTTTGGAATTAGTTTAAATCAATTAAAAGTACTTGAACAATATCGAGATCAACTATGTCAGAATAATAAAATAAAAATAAAAATTACTGGTTTACTAGTTTTTCTGTTTCTATAGTAAATAACTGTGCTATGGAAATTAATTTAATTAATAATTTTATTGCCTTGTCGACTTTTAGCAACATTGTTTCACAGGGTTTTATTTATTTTAAGCAAGTTTAAGTAGCTTTAGAAAAAGCATGGTTTTTCCTAAATATTTGAAAATGTTTTCACAAACAAAAAAAAATTGATTTTCTTGGATGGAAGATTTCCGCCGAAGATGGTAGATCGCAGTAGAGAAAAATAGAGGCGTTGACAAAAATTTCGTCCCCGAAAAATGTTAAACCAGTCAGGCTTTGGCCGAGCGGGTTATTATTAGTGACTGATTTACAAAACTCAATTTTTTGAAACTGAAGGTAAAGTAAATGTTTTGACTGTTTTGATTTTTATTGTTGCAGGGATGAAGTAATAAGCCTTGAAAGGTGGAGTCAGCAAACAACCATCTTTAATGTTATATTTTATGTATTAAGGACGAACAATAAGCCTTGAAAGGTGGGGTCAGCATACACTCATCTTTAATGTTATACTTTATGTATTAAGGACGAATAATAAGCCTTGAAAGGTGGGGTCAGCATGCTCCCATGTTTGTTTTTATATTTTGTCTCAAGGGCGAATAATATGCCTTGAAAGATGGAATCAGCATACTCCCATGAAATATTTATGAATTGTTTTTTAGGATTACAAATTGAAAGATGGGGTCAGCATACTTCCACGAAATATTTATGAATTGTTTTTTTAGGATTACAAATTGAAAGATGGGGTCAGCATACTCTTACGAAATATTTATAAATTGTTTTGTTTTTAGGATTACGAACTAAAAGATGGGGTCAGCATACTCCCATGAAATATTTATGAATTGTTTTTTTTAGGATTACAAATTGAAAGATGGGGTCAGCATACACCCATGAAATATTTATGAATTGTTTTGTTTTTAGGATTACGAACTGAAAGATGGGGTCAGCATACTCCCATGAAATATTTATGAATAGTTTTTTTTAGGATTACAAATTGAAAGATGAGGTCAGCATACTCCCATGAAATATTTATGAATTGTTTTGTTTTTAGGATTACGAACTGAAAGATGGGGTCAGCATACTCCCATGAAATATTTATGAATAGTTTTTTTTAGGATTACAAATTGAAAGATGAGGTCAGCATACTCCCATGAAATATTTATGAATTGTTTTGTTTTTAGGATTAAGAACTGAAAAATGGGGTCAGCATACTCCCATTAAATATTTATTGATTGTTTTTCAGGATTAAAAATTGAAGAATGGGGTTAGCATACTCCCGCATGGATTTTTTTATTTATGAATTATTTTTGAAAATTACTAATTGAAAAATGGGGTACATCCATGAAATGTTTTATTTATGAATTAGTTTTTTAGGATTATAAATTGAAGCATGGGGTCAGCATACTCCCATGAAATATTTTATTTATGATTTGTTTTTCAAGATTACAATGTCTTGAAGTTTGGGGTCATGAAAGTATATATTGGACCTTGGCATGTAGGTCACGTTTTAATTTTTTCCACAGAAAATGAAGACACCACAGTGAAAATAAATACATGTTTCGAGAACGAAACACCCGTCAGTCTGGCCGTGTTAGAGTCAGCGAATTAGAATATCGCCGCCACTGGGGTCGACGGTACCACGTCTGCCCTGTTAGAGTCAGTGAATTAGGATATCGCCTCCACTGGGGTCGACGGTACCACGTCTGCCCGTTGCAGTGTCCAGGAACAGGAGAGCGGGGACTTGACGTTCGACCAGCCGAATGCTAGGAAGTGATAGGTAATATGTCGGTAAAGACATTATTTATTTTGTTAATTAATTACATTTCAAACATTGTTTACGAGATATTTAATAAAACAAAACCATATTAACATGTGTTGTATGAAGTGGCTATACAGGGTGTTATAGTATATAGGGTGATAAATCATTTTAAAATGATATTGAATATTAAAATTAATGATAAAATAGTGACTTTTTATTTGATAAATTAAAATGAATTTACACATGTAAGAGTGGGCGTAGAAAAAATTTTATCTACTTACTTTAGGAAAGGTATATTGTAAAACATAAAATTACCTAAATAAAATATTTAGTCTATAAACAACTTTATTTGTCACAAAAAAATACGTCAACACTAATACAGCTTATTAAATTACACAACTTACCTTTTTATGACAATTTTTTATTTACATTCACTTAATAAAAAAATGTAAAATTTAGCTCTTACAGTACACCCTTGGGACCATTTACAAAAAAAACCTATCTTTTAAAAAGAAAAAAGTTAAATATTATAAATAAATATACATATATTATAGTAGGATAAAAAAAATAATTCAAAATTATTATAGGAAAACACAAAAACCAAAAGATAGTAGTTTAGATTTAAACATCAAAACTATTTAAACTTATATTTCATTATATCAAGTTAAAGCTTACCTGACCATACTTAAATATTTTCAGATTTGTGTAAAAATTAAAGTATTTCATTGAAATGTTTTATCAAAGTTTATATAAAATAAACCTGCTTCTTCACTTTATAACCAAAACGTAAAGTTGTTTCTAATATCAGAAAAACGTGAACCTAAAAGTTTATTTATTTAATATTCCAACTTTATCAAATAGATCATAATTACATACACTTTGTTGGTTTTGTAAGGTATAAGGACAGAGTTCTAAAAAGAAGTGCTATTAAATTTCTCGCAAGATCTTACGTATGGTCATCATAGATATAAAAAAATGTGTTATTGTAATAACAGAAGCTGTGGTAATAAATATTATATTATTTAATTATGCATGTTAACATCTTCAACGATATTTTCACTGTCTAGTACGTGTAAGATAATTAAAATATTTTTTACGACTCGCTTATAATATAAATTATAATTTCTCTTTTCTTAAATATTTAATTGTAGATGTATGTTTTTAAATTAGGTCACATTTCTTAAACATCTCAGTTTTTTTACAATATTGGTAAATTCTTCTACAAAATACTAATTTGTAGATATCGGACCTACGCTTCAAGTGATATTTTTAATACAGTAGCAGAGTTGGTGATAAAGAAAATGCAATAATCGGAGCTATACGGCTTTTAAGATCTGTATAACTTCTTCATCATAGCTTGCATATTCAAAAAAAAAAGGAAATAAATACAAAAACATTCAACCTAATATTTCAAAGTGTCCCTGATTCAAAAACGAAATAAATTGGTCTTTTATCCGAGTTATTTGTCGTATGTCATGCTATGCGTCCTGCCTACAAGGAAAAATTTGGTCTATCAGATAATAATTTATGTTTAATTTGTGACGACATTGCTGATCTCAATCATATAATTTTAGAGTGTGTCCTAAATTCGGTAGATACTGACACAATGTACTTGGAATTAGTTAATATTGGTATACCTCTACCAATAAATATTGATGTTCTGCTTTCATTTAACGATGTTAAAATTTATAAAATATTGTATAAATTTGTTTAAAAAACTAATACAAGATTGTAAGTAGCTGAGCTACCCTAAAAAATTGTAAACCTGAAACTAGAAAATAAAATAAATTATAGAACAAAAAAAAACAAAGGAAAAAAAGAAAAAAAAAACATAAAATAATACAAAAAAATATAAAATAAAGAAAAATACATATAATTTAAACAAATAGATATTTTTATAATTAATTACAAACTCAGGTATTTTGATAGCTGTAAGTTAAAATATAATAACAATAATAATGTAATCATGTAACAATCGTGGATAATACAATTAAAGAATTATGGATTACTACAATAGTCTGGCCTTTTGGTTTTATCGAGTGCCAATATTGAAAAAAAAAAAATAGCTTGCGAGTACAATACATACTTGGAGGACAAAAATAGAAGTTCAATATTTATTTCACAGAAAATAAAACACAAATTATTTAATTGAACAAAATTGGTATCACCGGATAGATGTGCTTTATAACCGATTGACTATAATTAGGTATATATATTAAGAATTATGATTTTATTTTATTTTATTTGGTTAAATATCAGTGCCTAGAATATAATTAATTTCTGTGGATTAAATGTAGCATTATATGTGCAGTTTGCTGCTCTCACAACTACTTTGCTGTTTCGAATTTCAATTGTTTCTTTTTGCAAAACTGATAGGATAGATAAAATCTCTGTTAAGTATTAGTTTTTCATTTCTCTTGAAACTTAAATACTTTTTGTGAGGTTACTTTGAATCGTTTTTAAATAAATAAGAATTGTCCTTATTTACTTGTATATTAATACTTATGGCTTATTTTAGTATAGGATTTTTGAATGCAAGATCTTTATTACCATCTCTTCACGATGTAAGAAGTTTATTGGATCTTTATTCATTTGAGGTTTTTATGATTTGTGAAACGTAGCTTTTCACTACTGTCACTAATGATATTTTACAAATAGATGGTTATAAAATGTATCGAGGAGATAGAAATGCAAGAGGTAGAGGGTTGTGTATTTATGTAAAAAATAAATTTAATTGTGATGTAATAGTAAAAAATGAAGGCAATAATTGGGAACAATTATGGATAAAAGTAACTATAAAAAAAGGGCAAATAGCTATAGGAGTTATTTACAAACCTCATGAACAAAATGAAAATGATTTCTTGGATGAATTTGAACATATTCTGGGATCTATTTTTCCAACTGTTGATGAATTAGTATGTTTAGTGGATTTTAATTTAAATTTTCTTAATAAAAATACGGTGTTCCATAAATTCAATAATATTCTTGAAACATTTGGTTTAGCTCAAATTTTAAATGTTCCTACGCGGATAACTAGTACATCAGCAACTTTACTTGATTATATTATAACTCGAGAGGAAACTGTAATGGATAAGGGTGTAATTCAGCATGCTATCTCCGATCACTCCATTGTTTATTGTAACCTTAATATGAGAGAGCAAGTGATACCTAAATTATATACCTACAGATGCTTTAAAAACTTTGATGATGATCTCTTTCAATATGACTTGCCAAACACATCTTTTTTTCGAGTGTTTGACCAAGAAAGCGTAGACGATAAAGTATCATATTTAGTTAATTGTTTATTGAACATTTTTGACAGACATGCTTCCATAGTTACATCTAAAATTACGAAAAAACACGCACCCTGGTTAACGTTTACGATTAAACAGATGATGAAAGAAAGGGATAAGGCACTGAGAAAATTTAATCATTCTAATTCACATGCACATTTACAATTTTATAGGAATTTAAGAAATTATACAAATCAAGCAATAAAAAGGGAAAAAAGAGCTTATTTTTTACAGAGATTCAATAATTGCAATTCCAAAGACTTATGGCGCACACTAAGAACTAATAATTTTATTGCAGATAAAACTCGTGATATTCCCGAGAGCATAAGAAATCCCAATAACATCAATAATTTCTTAATTAATTCTGTACCAAATATTAACTCTCCTCAACATTTGTTAAATTTTTATAGCTCCAGTAGCATTGTCGATTCTACATTTAAGTTTAAAGAGGTTGATGACATGTTTGTTTTTAATAATATATGCAAAATAAAATCAAATGCAATGGGATGTGATGGATTGAATGCTAGGCTAATCAAGTTATGTTGTCCTATTATAGTACCATATATTACGCATATTATAAACTTTTGTTTAGTGAATAGCATTTTTCCTACTGTTTGGAAAAAAGCTATAGTGAAAGTTTTGCCGAAAAACAGAATCCTACTGAGTTTAAAGATCTGAGGGGTATAAGTATTTTACCGACGCTGTCTAAAATTTTGGAACGAGCTATTGAGGTACAAATCAGGCAACACTTGACAGATTTCTCTTTATTGCCATCAGTTCAATCTGGATTTCGTAAAGGATACAGTTGCACTACGGCATTACTCCATATTGTTGATGATATCATCACCTCAATAGACAAAGGTGAATGTACACTCTTGGTATTGTTAGATTTTAGCAGAGCATTTGATACTATAAATTATGATTTATTACTTAAAATTTTGCATCATATAGGGTTTTCCAATAATGCTAATTTGCTTATCCACATTTTTTTACAACATCGCAAACAATGCGTTGAAATTAATTCTATTCAGTCCGAATATTTGACTCTTAAGACAGGAGTGCCTCAAGACACAATTTTAGGGCCATTACTTTTCGCTATATATACTTCAAAATTAATAAGTTCATTAGACAAATGTAAAATTCATCTTTATGCTGACGATACTCAGATCTATTACAGTTTCCCTCCTCATTTATCACAAAATGCTTGTGCATTAATAAATCAAGAGGTGGATGCTTTTATTGAGGCAGCATCTAAGCATTGTCTAATGATCAATCCTACAAATTCTAACCTAATGTTTTTTGGTACTAACTCAAGTCGTACTCGAGTACAACTCCCCCTAAATATTAAAATTAATAATAAAGAATTAGTTCTAGTTAATGAAGCTAAAAATTTAGGAGTCATTATTGACTCGGATCTAAGATTCGAAAAACACGTTAATAAGCTAATTCAGCGTGCATATAGCTCAATAAAATTAATATATGGTAACCGTAATCTCCTGCCTCAAAATGTTAAAACAACCCTCTGTGAAACGTTAGTACTATCGCATTTCAATTTTGCGGACGCCGTCTATGGTCCAAGTTTAACTATCACTTATAAAAATAAAATTCAAAAAATTCAAAACTGTTGTCTAATGCTAAATTATGGCATAAAAAGGCGTCAAAGAATAACATATAAACTTCGGGAAGTTGGGTGGTTGAACATGGAATATAGAAGGATCCAGCATGCTTCTACCCTCTATCACAAACTTATTATGTATAAAAACAATGTATCTATGTAATAAAATAACTTTTAGAACAGATGTACATAACCTAAATTTGAGATTTAAAGGTTTACTGACGCCACCACCGTTTCGAACAGAATTTTTTAGACGATCATTTAAATATCAAATATTTAAGTTATGTAACTCTGTTCCTGGAAATTTAAAAAATCTTTGTATCTTTGCATTTAAATCTAAGCTGAAAGTCCTCTTATTTAATAAACAATATATCTAATCTCTGTTATACACAATCCTCATAAAATCCATCCTCACAAAATCTATTTAATTCTATTTTATTTTTTACTATTAATAAATGTTTTATTTTGTTTTCTGTAATAAATATCAAACATATAGACACTTTTGTTGGGTTAAGTGGAAGAACATTTTATCTTACTGAGCTCTTCAGTAGAAAAAATGAACCTTTATTTTCACGAGTATAATTGTAAATATGTATTTTATAATATATTGTATTTTGAAAATAATAAAGACGATTCTTATTATTATTATTATTATTAATTAAAATTTAGATAAAAAATGGAGTTGTTGGAGATAAGTTCGAAAAACAGAAGTTCAATTGCACAATTTTTCGAAAATATAGAAATTCGAAACTAAAAAAGTTCGAATGACAAAAGACAAAAGTTCAAAAGTGAGATAAGTTCCCGAAACAGAAAAATATCTTAATTACGAAAACGATCAAAATCGCATATGATCGGAATTACAAATGATTAAAATCAGATGTTATCGAAATCAGATATTTAAAAGTATTAACGATTGAAATTATGTATTATGATCAAAATGGTATAGGATGAAAACACAAAACAACAATATACAGAGTTGCTCTATGTGTTTAAAACTTGATAGCTTAAAAATAATAAACTTGGCACTAAAAAAAAGAACAGACATGAACTGAGACCACAGAATAACTATTACAGAAGCGAAGGTTGCGTCGGCACATTTGATGTCGGGGTGGCCAAAATTAAAATAACACTCGGTGACAGTTGATGTTTTTGCCGGTTGTTACGCTGGTAAAAATGAACAATAATCGTATAAATTCGGATAATACACCGAGAAAAGGATTTAAATATATGTAACAAACTTATTTAGCAACACCCACTATTTTTTCTCTGAATTGAAGGTTAGTGATATAATTAGAAAAATATGACTTTACAATAATTTATTTTGAAGTAAATTGTACTGATCCCTAAACTGAAAAAGGTTTTTTTCTTGAGGAACGAGACCGAATACTCGTACTTAATTCATATCAGTTTTTTAGATAACATTAACTCTTTAACAGAGTGATTTTATTACAATTTATTGATGTATTAATTAATTGTGTACTTTCCTGGAAAATACCTTCAACTATGATAGTTTGATCTAGAAAAATAGATTAAACTGATAATAACTGGCATTAAAAATGCAAATATACTTCCCAACTGTAATTTTGAAAGCCTTTTATGTGTTTTAGAGCCTTAGGATATGTAATAATAAGATAAACAACCCTTGTAATAAGACTTTCGCCATACTCTCTAATAATTTTACACCTCGGTGGATAAATCCGTGATTTTTTACAATTCTATTTTTGTAAACAAAATTAATGTAGTAGTCGTTGATAGAAAAGCATCACCAATAATTGGCGTAACGATTTATCACACTGTTTTACACTAGCACTAACGTTCACTGTACAGCTCAAATGGCTTTTCTTTCTTTCAATTCTTCTGTGCAGATTTGTCCAGTAACTGCAGCACTTCTTTATTAACGTGGGAGTGGAGTCGACCCTCATATTTTGCAGTAATCTCTTTTCCTTATTTGTCTGTATGAAGATAATCGTTAAGATAGAGCCAGGGTGCATCAATGATACATCTCAGGACTTTATTTTGGAAAACTTATATTATGGCACATCCTCTAGCTGTATTTCATAAATCCAGACTGGATTTGGGATTTTTTTATAAATCATATGAATTTGTTGTACTCATAAATTTGAATTTTTAGATGCATAATTATTAGAAGTTTGAATTAAATTGAGATTTGAAGAAAAGTATTGTAGGAAAAAGGTTGTTATAAATAAAACATGTACCCATACTGACTATTAATATTAATAGACCAAAATACGAAAAACACGTATTACAAAAATCAAATTAATAAAAATATCAGTATGAAAAATACACACCAAGAGGCACAAAATTTTAGACAAAGGAATGTGCCCTAGGTCCTAAAAAATACAAGGTGCAAACTACTTGTATTCATTAAAATGTCTTCTAGCTAGAGGCTTTTTGTTTTTAAATTCCGCTTGAGATTTAACTATATCTGCAAATGGTTGGTTTAAAAATTGTGGCCCAACCGAAGAATATTTTTGGGACTGGCACATGCATTATCGAAATAGAAACAACAATATCTCTTCAAAGTTAGTTATTCTTTTGCTCGGAACTAAAAAAAATATTTCAATTAAAAAAATACATAAACACAACACTTTTTTAGGGTGGCGCAAAAAAACCGACTATTTTTTTTTGAGTCTCGAGTGAAAAAATGTTTGTTTTTGATGTTTTAAGAGGCCTCTCCAAAGGACAGCTCAAAAAAATTTTTTTAGAGGTCGCTACAAATTTTTTTAAATTTTAAAAATCGTCAAAAATCGATTTTTTTTTTCTCGGTACGGTATAATTTTACAGACAAAAAAACATAAGTTTCTGAAAGTTTCAGATCAAAATTTAAATTTTGGAAGGTCGCTCATAATTTTTTTTAATTTATCAATGCATTACTTTATATTTTTTCGAGCGACCTTTTAATATTCACATTAAAATTCCATGCATTTTTTTTTTATTTTGTACAATAATCGATAAAAATACACCACGAGATCAACTTATTTTTTTTTGTCTGTAAAATTATACCGTACCGAGAAAAAAAAAATAAAAAAAAAATCGATTGACGATTTTTGAAATTTGAAAAAATTTAGAGCGACTTCTAAAAAATTTTGAGCTGTCCTTTGGAGAGGCCCCTTAAAACATCAAAAACTAACATTTTTTCACTCGAGACTCAAAAAAAAAATAATCCGTTTTTTTGCGCCACCCTAACTTTTATATTATTTTTAATACCTGGTGTACTGAGAAAATCGTCGTCGGATTTAGTAGTAGATGTTGAGGGTACAGATTCATTGAGAATGATCAATGTTTTCATTTATTGCGGGTGTGTGTCAGACTATTGTCAGAAGTACATTTTCAAATAAACATTTCCGAGTTGATCCAACTGAAAAACTACTGGGCTGGAAATGTTTTTTACACAACTGGTAGCTTTTGTGTAATTATTCACTGGTTATATTAATCAAGTCTTTTCGATTACAGGCTTTTAACCACATGGGAACCCTAAAAAATACAAAATACATTGTTATAGGTACATAAATATAATTTGATTTAAAAATGATAATAAAATAATTGTTTTATTTAAATAGACAAATAAATAATATACAGTTAACATTGTTGCATTTGAAAAGTACCCCGTTTTACTAATTTTACTTGAAGCGGTTCTTTTAATACATATGTGGTTTCTCGATGGGATCTGCTCCGTGGTCTTTTAATGCAGAGCTGGTATGTCAAGTAAGATCTATTTTCTCCGAATTAAATATTAGCATAAATTACAAATGACTGATCCTAACACATCAAAACAACACTCGCATGTGACATGACAGTTTTTGCCGGTTATAAAATGGCGGCCCTGATCATGCGCAAAAAAATTTGGACCCTAATCCTTCGCTTCTGTAATAGTTATTCTGTGCTGAGACTGTAAAGTACCTGACAGTACCATCACAGTAGGGTTACTCCAGGGTAGCCGTTTCCCCTGTAAATAGTTGGTAACAAGTTTGCTTAACCTTGACATCAGCGCGCTAAGAGCAATATGATAAACTATAATTTGATACAGTCGTTGAAGTAGAACACTACTAAGTAATGTGATCTAAAAAATGGCAGCCTTCAAAATTTATGAAATTTAAAGCAATTGCAAGTAGCATTTTCCTATTTTACGGCTTTTATTTACAATAATTAAAACGAATGAATTTTTATTGTAAGTAAATGCTGAAAACGGAAAATATTTTAAATGAAAAATAAAAAAACATTTCTAATAAGTTATTTTATTTATAGAATAGGTAACTATATTATTACATTTTATATTCAACAGCACATTCGCAATATAAACACTATAATTACACCCTAAATTATTGAAGCATAAAAATTTAAGATAAAAATGTGACAATTATTTTAATATAAACAAAAAATGGGTACAAATTTTAAAAAACACAATTATAATTTCAAAAAATTAAAAACAACACAAAACAGTCACAATTATTATTGTTTCAAAAATCCCCAGTATTGACTTATTATTACACAAAATATAGAACATTTTTCACAGAAACAAAAAATAATAATTAACATTTACAATTAATTTAACATAAAAACTTAATGCCTATATTTTTTGATTTTAATTTTCCTTACTAAGCCAATCAATTTATATTATGTATTATATATGTAAAATTGAAATATTGTTCTATGTCTGATTTACAAAAGCTTTAAATTATTTATTCTAAATCTCTGTCAATGTTTATCAGGCAACTAAATTTTAATGAATGTTAATGCAACTCACTTAGTGAAGCATTTCTTTTTCTGAATATTTCATCCATTAATGTTCTCAAGCTCTATTGAGTTGCCTAAATATATACGAAGACAAGTTATTTTGAAATTTTATTGGTTAGACAACAACCAATCTTTTATCCTTTTACCCATCTATTCATCTATTTCAGTCCAGCTTAGTTGCAATGCCCATTGTAAAAGTCTCCATACACAGGGATATCTAAAACAAAACAAAATAATATAGGCGCACTTACCTACATTTTCCAGAAAAATATCTGTTATGTTTTAGTGCAACAGCAGTATAACCTAATTTATTATCAAAGCCAGATTTACACTACCAATATTCAAATTAAGCTTTAGCTTTATATATTTATAACAATTATCCGTGTATTTGATTATATATTATAATAAAATGATATTTAAGAGACTGTATTATAGTCTATTTTTATGTATGAGAGAGTAATAAAACAGCATTTCTAATGCAAAACTTAGTACGGTCATTTTAAATATTTTTACAGAATAATCTAAATATTTCCTAAAATTGTAATAAATGTACCTGAGCTATTACAAGTTTTGGTTCTTTTATTGGTCCTTTATAAACGTAAGCTGTACAGAACAATAGAAAGAGGTTTGGACAGGCCAAAAGCCCTGTGTATTAAAGATTACATATCCGTATCTAAAGATTATTTTGAATAAGTACCTATTTGTCAATTTTGTTTTATTTTAATTCCAAGAATTTCTTACAGTAATCGAATTATAAGTAGATAAATACCTTCCCAACAAATTTCACTGAAAATGCGATTATAGGTTTTCCATTTAGTAAGGAGGTCCAAGTTGTGTATTCTTGACAGTTTACTAAATGTCGTCTAGTTGCAACTTGCAAGGTGCAGTGTGAATTCTAGTGTGATCATGGAAAATTTGGAAGGGCTGCGTAAACGACAAAAAATCGGTCCTTTAACAGTTAATGAAAAAACGTTAATATTTAATTGTTTTAAATCATTTACAGACAAACATTTATGTAAAAGTGTTGATGACACAGTGGAATTAGTTAGTAGTACGCTTGGTGTTGGGAAATCTACGATTTACAGAGTTGTTAAAGAAGAGAAATGTTGCGAGTTTCAAACAGCACGTAAAGCTCCAGGAAAACCAAAATTTCAATTAGAAAATCTTTTGAAAGAAAGACTTCGAAGGAAAGTGCATGCGTTCTTCTTTAGAAAAGAATTTCCGACAGTAGACAAAGTTCTTGCCACGGTTCGAGATGATAAGGATTACCCTGAAATGAGTCGAAGCACACTATGGAAACTTTTAAAAGAAATAGGTTTTCTATGGAAAAAGCATTCCAGAAAGTCTATTTTAATAGAAAGAAGCGATATTGTAGTATGGAGAAGAAATTACCTAAGGATTATAAAAGAAATGAGAAACCAAAGAAGAAATATATTTTATTTAGATGAAACATGGATCAACGAGGGACATAAACCAAATCAATTTTGGCAAGATAAAACTGTTACAAGTCGAAGACAGGCTTTTTTAAGTAATTTATCTAGTGGTTTAAATCCACCATCAGGAAAGGGGCGCAGACTAATAATAGTACACATCGGTAGTTCAAACGGTTTTGTTAAAGGTGATTTATTGACTTTTAAATCTGCTTGTACCGGTGACTACCATGAGGACATGAATGCTGATGTCTTTAAAGAGTGGTTCGAACAAATTATAGATCTTCTTCCTCAGAACTGTATAATAGTAATGGATAATGCAAGTTATCACTCTAGACTTAAAAAAAAAATGCCCACAACCAAGTGGTTAAAAAAAGATTTACAGAATTGGCTAAATTCAAAGAATATTAAGTTCCATCCCGGTTCTGTGAGAAAAGAACTGTATCATTTGTGTTCCCTTCATAAAGAGAAATTCAAAAAATATCAAATTGATGTAATTGCAAAAAATCGTGGGATGACGGTGGTTAGATCACCACCATATCATTGCGAAGTAAACCCGATTGAACTGATATGGGCACAGATAAAGGGAGAAGTTTCAAGAAAAAATAATTCTTTTAAAATGAGTGATGTTAAACAGTTGTTTTTGGAGGCTGTAAATAATGTGAAACTTGAAAACTGGGAAAAGACAGTAAATCATACGATTAAAGAAGAAGATAAAATGTGGAAGTTGGACAATATTACTGATGAAATGATCGAGCCACTCATTGTAAATATTGGTTGCGACAGTTCATCTTCTGATTTCGATTCTGATTTGGATTTGTAGGTAAGAAGTAGTTTTTATATTAAAATTATTATTTATGAACCTAACGTTGTTTAAAAGTCAAAGTTTAAACCCTTATACCTACATAACCCGTTTGACACAATGTTAACATATCTTGTGGAAAAATAAAACATTTTAGAAAAAATTGCACTTTTTTACCGTCAGCTGTTTAGAAGTTATAAGCAGGTTAATTAGGTGAAAATATAAGTGTATACTCGAGGAATAACTTAAAAAAATATTTTAACTGTCTACTAAAAGAAGTGCTACGCCTATGGATTACAAACGCTTTATTATTTTAATACTCTCTCATACATAAAAATAGACTATAGCAAAGTTATTAATTTCTTTAATATTGATTCATTGTTTAATTATTATATGGGTGTAAAAACGGCTTTATATTTAGTGAAATGCGATATGATAAACTACAGACGAGGAAACAATTCCCCTATTATTCAAACCTTCTTCTTTAGTTTTTCTATGGGCTATCTAAGCCAACACATGAACACAGATGATTGAATCTAAAAGTAAAATAGCTAAAAGAAAATAGGAAAATTTTCCGAGTATTCCAATTAAAAAACTAAATAATTTACCTAACCTTTGTGGTCTGGAGTAATCGCAGGTTGCTTCGCAAAAAAAGTATACGAAAAATGAGAAAAATTAAGTATCAACTAATTTACCCAACCTGTGCGGCCTGTGGGCGTCGCATGTTTCTTAAAAAAAAAAATAAAAAGCTAAAAAAACTAATTTAATAATTTCCTATTTTATTTTAATTTTATATTTTGTACCATTTTGATCATATATCATTTAGATCTTTAGCTGTTGTGATTTCGATTATTTGTACTTTCGATTATTTGTAGTTTTGATCTTAATAATTTCGATCATTTTTTATAATTTCGATCTTTCTTTGGTTTCGATCTCATCTCTCTTTCGACCTTTTCAATTTCAACATTCTTTGTTTCAAATTTTTGTCATTTGACCTTTTGTATTTTCAATGTTTTGTCATTTAAACGTTTATATTTTTAAATGTTTATGTTTGAATTATTGTTTTCGAATTTTTTTTAATTCGAAATTTTCTAAATTTTTATTTTGATTGATGTAATGTCCATTTTAAGAGTAAAATTCGATTTAATGTTTAAATTGTTAACAATAATTTTTAAAAATAGATCTTAGATATTTCTTTTTAACAAATTATTAAAAGAACTTAAAAGTAACTACCTACATTATTTTTGCTTTTTTCCGGTTCATATACATATTTATTTAGTCAATTTAAGTAAGTAAAATCAAGAGGCTGTGATGGTGCAGATGGTTTGACATCTGACTTTTACAACTTGGCATTTCGTGACCATTTCATGACGCTGCGCGCTGGTTCAATGCCGGATTTATTTTTTTAATTTTTTCTATTTTATTTTTTTTGTTTTGAAAAAATATGAAGATTAGAAAAATACGGCTATTGTTGTTTATTTATTTAAAATACGTGTTATTTATCACATAACCCCTACAATATTTTGTAATATTTTAATTACTGATCAAAAAAAATTGAGAGTAAAGAAGTTTTTGTTCACGGTTATTCAACTTATTTGTTTAAAAAAATAAACTAATGAAAACATTAATGTATTCTAATATTTTATTGCTTTATCTTAATCATCCCATGAAATTATTTGTAAATGGAATCACAATATTTTTAATTTTGACAAAACACTATCTGTAAAACGGTTTAAAAATTATTCAATATGGCATTTAAAAAAACAAATCTAGAACCAGCCACATCTTGATGGAACCCTTATAACCAGATTTTCTAGTTTTACTTTTTTTTTGATAAAATTATTTTGTGGTCATAGGAAAAATATTGTACTTCACTTGTGTGAAAGTGATTTTTTATACTCGTGTGATTGTCTCACTCGGCTTATGCCTCGTGCGACAAAATTTCCCACTCATGTAAAAAATGTCTTTTTCCACACTCGTAATGTTGTGTGCTATTTCCCTCCGATAATGTTTCTCACAAAAGTAAAATTGACAATTTTCCCACGAGCACATAGTTAACAACAAGAGTCGCTACGCAAGTTTTTTGGAAGTATTTTTTCATACTCAAAGAGGGAGTAGTCGCTCAAAGTTATGATGTTTTTAATTTAAATTAAAAATGGCCTAATTTTACATATATTTCAAAGGATCACATTCTTTAAGGTTAAATGGAAAATATTTTTCTAAATTATCTTGTTTTCGAGTTACCGACCTTTACTTTTGTTATTTGTTATGGCGGCCATATTTGATTTCTACATAATAATATTATCCTCTTAATTACTTTTTAAACAATGCGTCACATGCCATCCAAATTTTTAAGTAATACCTTTGTATTATTATTATTATTATTGTCCTTGGTTTAGCAGAACTGCATTTATCTAAATCTAAACTACTTATAGCATGTGGTACACGAATATAATTTGTTTTAATACGGCTAACCGAGACATTTATTTTTCCGATAATAGCTTCGTTCGCGGAAAGAATCCTGAAGTCATTCAGAACGACTAATACCTCGTACTTTGAGGGCATGCCTGATTTATTATGAATTCTAAATTTTCACCAAGCACGCAACTTCTATTATATCTCCGTATTCCAGGTATAGCATAAGCGGTTAAAATCCAAAAATTTTAACAATAATTCAGTTATTTTTGTTTTGCGAAATCGTTATAGTTAAAATTCAGTTCAGGATTCTTTCCGCAAACGAATAAGTTATATATAAAAAAGTTTAAGAGATGAATCGAAAGTATTTAAAGTGTGTAAATTGAGTTTTATTAATAAAACTCTGTAAAAATAAGTCTAAGCGATTCCAGCCTATTAGGCCATCAGAGACTCTACAAAAAAAAGAAAAAAACGGAGCTGTAGAGTCTTTGATGATGGCCTAATAGGCTGAAAGTGCTTAGACTAATTTTTACAGAGTATTAATAATAAAACTCAATTTACACACTTTAAATAATCTCGATTTATTTCTTATTACCCAGTGTGTACACACCACTCAACCTCTTCAAAACAGTTTAAGTTAAAATTTTCTCATTTTGTAAATGCTGGGTACCTATTTTTATTTTGGTTTGCAGCAGCAATATTTTAACTTGAATTGCAAAAAATATGTTATACGTGCTTTTTACTGTAAAACCCAATTTATTAAATAAGGCTCCATTTTCGTGTATATCACATTATGGTATTTTAGATGGATGAGGTGTTTTCCAAATTAAGAAAGATATTAGTTTTTATTAATTAAAAAGGTAATTTAGAGATAAATATAATGTAAAATTCCAAGATGGCTGCCATTCGAAGTAACAAAAACTATTTCTACAAAATTATTCTCCATTAAAAATTGTCTTAAGAGTGTACCTAATATTTTACATTACGTTAAACTAACCGTTAAACCGTAACAAAAAAACAAAATTGGCTATTTTTAATTATTTTAAAATAATTCAAAAAAAATAGAAAAATATACATATTTTCATGAAACACTAAGAAATATATCAATTATTTAATGATCGCATTTTGAAAACAATTTAATGGCCAACAACATTAGTCTTCCACCTAGACATCTGTTTTTTTATTATTGTAATTTTATAAAAAAAAAATAGTTAATAAACAATGATTATTATAACATAATATTATCCATACTCTCAAAAATGGTAAAATTTTCTTAACGAAATTTCTATTTGCAGTTTTTTCCTTTTCTGATTTGTTATTATCTATAGTTAGTTTTGTACTACAACTTTGTAAATGGCTTTTTTGGCGTCTATTAATTTGTAAATTTTTCAGAATAAAATATTCCATTTTTGATTACAACGCGGCATCTGATTTAAAAAACTACTTGGTTATTTAATTATTATTCAGATTCACTGGTAGTTTTCTTCTGTAGATATTTTTTACAAACGTTTTTATGTACTTTTCAAACACAAATATAAACTACACTACTTACACATGTATTTTGTTATTGCATCTTTGTTTCTTTGCATCAAAGCCAGGGAGGTTATCAAACTTATAACTCCATTTGATCATTTTTGCATACTTTAAGATAAAATGTACACCAGCCCTAAACCAGGTACATCACACCCCAGACAACCAATGATCATTTTCAATGCAATAAAATTAATGTGATCCATAAAATTCAGGTAAACTATTCTTAGAAGATGCCTCTTAAATGTCGTAGAAATATATTGTCGCAGCGACAACAACAGTTAAAAAAAACTTAAAAATAACATACAATGGGAATAATAGACCCCTGCGCGACTGACGAAGGGTTAGAGAAAAATTATACAAAAATACAGCTACTTACTTCCATCAGAGACAACCCAGCGAGATGCGTAATTCAATGTATTTTTTTGTTTGGTAAAAGTTGTTTGGGCTATTTTAACCACAGCCAGTCTATGATGGTGCCACTAGTAAATAGCGGGAAAATGTAAATACTTTAGGGAGGGAAATTCAAACATGGATTCAGAAATATATAGTTTTTTTATACAAATTTACAGGAGAAACAAAAACAATTGTTTCACTATATATTAAAAAATATAAAAGCTTCCAATAACATCAAGTTTTTTATCATATAAATAATCATTTTAATAAAGGAAGTTTTAATCAGTGAACATAGTTTTTATTACTCATGTTAATTTTGCTAAAAAAACTTGAAAATTCTATTAATTATTAAGTATTTAAACTTGGAAAAATATTACACCAAACTCTTTTTCTAAAATTATAATTATTTTTGTAAGGTACAAAATAACAAACTACAATTGCTACGTATAGAAAGTACCTCGTATCATTTTGTGACAAATTACAAAGAAAGTCACAGTGTTATATATTAATAATATATTTAAAAAATAATGTAACTAATATTTTATAAAGTATAGAGTATATCGATACCTTTTTGCCAGACTATCATAAGTACCATTTGAACAAATGTCACTTACGTTAGTCTGGCAAAAAGGTATCGATATACTATTTTTTTTAATAGAAACCATGGAAATGAAAAAAACACACACACATTCACTCACACAAATGTCTAAGGCCCGAGTCGAGTAAGTTCCCATCCTGTAAATTGGATTGAAACCTGCTAGACCCATTCCGTCAACCCCCCTGCTAACTCCTCTTAGGATCATCAAAATCAATATATTTATATGCCATCCCTTCTAAAAGGGAATTAAGGATGACATACTATCATCATTTAAATAGGAGTTTTCCTAGTCTCCTAATTTCGGAGTCCCACAATAGATCTGAAAAGGTCGCGGTGGACAAGGACAAATAACGTCCAACTCCTAATCTAATCTAATCTAATCTAATCTAATCTAATCTAGTCTCCTAATTTGGTATCTAGGTGGACCTTCTCCAACTAGTCGTCTAATCTATTCGATCTGCTCTGCAGCAGTAGGTACTTTTCAAACATAGCAAATAATAATATTAATAATAAACACTATTTAAAGATGAATACATTTTTGTAATTTTTTTGTCGTTTTCAATTACCTGTCTCTTACACCACCAGGGTATACCTATTTTCCATACTCCCTTAATTATAGATTACATTACGATGTTTGAATAATTATAATATTTTACCCATGAAAAATCTAGTTTCGAATTTAACTCTTTTTCAATTTCATTTGAAACAATTGGTACCTTACAATTGATTATCAAGGAAATCTTCTAATAAAGTTATAGCAGATCCTACTCAAACTACTGGTTGTTCTGCAGGATAAATTAACTTTTCTTGAGATTGATATCTCTCTAAAATCCAAAACCGACCTGATGTCTCCAAATTTATTTTCCAAAGGATAAATTAACTTTTCTTGAGATTGATATCTCTCTAAAATCCAAAAACCGACCTGATGTCTCCAAATTTATTTTCCAATTTAAAATTCTGCCCTCTTGTGATTCAATTTTTTTCTTCGTTTAAATGACTCTACAATCACTCTACAATTACTAGAGTGGCTATTAGAGGTATGTGTATCTAAGAAATAGCCAATCTCTAATCATTTCAAAATTTCTTTACCAATACTACATGTGCAGAGATTTTTTACTCAGCATACATTTTACTTCTTTTCTAGTAGGTGGGAACTTTGTGCTGCCATTAAAGCTGTGGAGGCATTCATCTACCTACTTAATGAACAAAAGTAGCTGTAACAATGGATCTCTGTTCCAATTCACCTAAAATAATTACAGCCATTTTGGAATATATTATTAAACACATACATTATACAGTGGTTTTCTTAATAAATTGAAAATTACTTACCTCTAGAAAGAAACGTGTTTAAAAAAGCGAGTTTGGTTCCAGAAACTGCTTCATGCAAAAAAAATATGCGAAAATAAACACTGCCCCCCCCCCCAAATATTTAAATAACAAAATTAGACTTAAAGAAATAAACGGAGCCCAAATTAAATTAATTTTAATAAAATGCACACGTTCATAACAACATTCATAACATTGTCAGTTGTCAGTTCTAATCTATACGTCACACGTCGACGTCAAAAAACCTGCAACATCAGCGACCTCTAGGACTGGTGTTAGTTTTATTGGAGAGAGATAAATATATGTAAAGATCAATATAAAAGAGAAAGAAAGTCATATATTTAATTTAAATGGACCACCGAACAAATTTTCCTATTAAGTTACACGTCTCTGTTGTCTCTTGTTCCATTTACAGAATAACCTTGATTATTTTCTGTGGTTATCGAGCACCCTGTATAGTCAAACTGTAGATGTAGCTTTTTTAATGTTGTGTAATATTCATTTTGAACTTTTTCTACTACTTCTAATTTCTTCATTACAAACCATGAATTTTAAAAAAATCGCGTATTTGACCAAAATTATAGAGAAAAACATCACAAACAACAAGAATTTTCTTCTATAATCATAAATAACAGAAATAAACCTTTAAGTAATATTAAATAGCCATATTTTGATAAGCACCTCAACAAAACCGTATTTCTCCATCAATAATTATCTATAGAAATTGTATTTTCAATAAAACACAGTGTATACATTATATGGTCGGATCTAAGCTTCTCAAGTGTTGTTTTATCTTAAGTTCATTTGTTCTTCAGTTTCATTTGTTCTGTTTATAAAAAAAAAATATGTAAAATATTCATTATAATATGTTTTATTTCCATTAAATACATAAATGATAAATTTGATGGCCCTAACTTTGTAAGTAAGAGTAAAATTCGTGTTTTATAAAACGACTAAAACATTTAACCCGCCAGAATGTCACGCAGAATATAATTTTGAAAATTTGAAAATCTGGCCGCATTTTGTAAAATGTCTAGACATTTATATATTATAGCATTATTAACTATTATTAACTATTAACTATAGCGTCTAATTTGATGATCCAAACGGAAATAATTGGTCCACGCTCTATATTGTTTATACAATTGATTGGTCACACATAATACTTCTGGACATAACATAATTTGTTTAATTCATTATCATTTTTTTTTATTTTAGATAGCGAGAAATTGACTACATTAATTTTCAATTAAAGGAACAATTATCTAGTAGCTAATTACAATAGAGAAATATTTATATACACATATACCTAATTTAAATTAAACCTTATTAATTAGAAACTCGTAACATAATTTATTTTAAAAGTGAAATGAGTAACACAAAATATATTTACACACCTAAACGGTTCCTCGTTTACCGTTTATCTGTAAGTGATGAAAGGAATATAATTGACTTTTCTCTCATTTTAGCGGAAAAAGCAACACAAGTAAACCAAAGTATTAATATTAGCCGTTCGATCAATATAGTTTGTTTTACCTTTTATTTGAACTGTCAACTACCGTAATGATAATTGTTTCTTTAGATTTAACCACTGATATACAGGGTGTTTCAAAATAAAATACCGTAAATTGGAGGACTTGTAGAGCTTGACTAATTATTATGAAAAGCTAAATATAATTGTCCTGTAAACGTCCTAGTTTCCATTCTATAGGGTGATAAAGTGAATTTTATAAATACGTAATTTTCTATATATCTTCCCTTAGGGTATATACTTCTTCTAACATAGTAAAAATTGCTATATAAATATAACTCATACCACGAATAACCTAGCGGCCTTTTTGGTACACCAGTATATTGGTAGGTAATTGTACAGTAAAAAAAAATTAAAAAGTACTACTTACTAATAAACGTTATTTTATTAATCTAACATTAATATTTCTTTTGACATATTTTTAAACGTATTTTTTTTAGTATATTTATGTAAAGAAACGAGTTGGCTAGATAATGAAGATTGGGAGATATTTATAACTAAAATCTCAGAAGCTACAAAAATTTCATTCTTTAAAATTTCACAGTTGATTCACAGTTTTGAAGAAAGCACTGAAATTGTATTTTTATGTGGAACCACAAACAAAAATTATTCAATGAAAACTAACCCAACAAAAATGTATCTGCTATTTATGTAACACAAATATTTTTTAAATGGTTCAATTTATTCGCCATCTTTTCGTGAAGGTGTTGATTTGGTTTTTAAATTTGTGAAATTTTCTATTAGCGTATTCGTATTTTATTCCAACAGAATATCCTACCTATTACAGAAGCGAAGGCTTTGATGTCGGGGTGGTCAAAATTTAAAGTGACACTCGGTGACAGTTGCCGTTTTTTGCTAGTTGTTACACTGGTAAAAATGAACAAGATTCGTATAAATTCGGATAATACACTGATAAAAGGATTTAAATATCTGTAACAAACTTATTTAGCAACATCCACTATTTTTTCTCTGAAATAAAAGTTAGTGATATAATTTGAAAAATAAGGCTTCACAATAATTTATTTGGAAGTAAATTGTACTGATCGCTAAACGAAAAAAGGTTTTTACTTGAGGAACCAGACCGAATACTCGTTATGCTTAATTCATCAGTTTTTTTAGGTAACATTAACTTTTTAACAGAGTGATTCTATTATAATTTATTGATATTTTAAGTAATTGTGTACTTTCCTGGAAAACACCTTTAACTATGATAGCTGGATCTAGAAAAATAGATTAAACTGATAATAACTGGCATTAAGAATGCAAACATACTCCCCAACTGTAATTTTGAAAGCCTTTTATGTGTTTTAGAGCCTTATGATATGTCAATAATACCATAAACAATCCTTATAATAAGACTTTCGCCATACTCTCTTATAATAATTTGGTAGATAAATCCGTGATTGTTCTCAATTCAATTTTTGTAAACAAAATTAATCTAGTAGTTGTTTGTCTTTGATAGAAAAGCATTATCAATAATTGGCGTAACGATTTATTACACTGTTTTACACTAGCACTAACGTTTACTGCACTAACTCAAATGGCTTTTCTTTGTTTCGAGTCTTCTGTTGAGTGCAGAGTTGTCCAGTAACTGCAGCACTTCTTCATTGACGTGGGAGTGGAGTCGACCCTTATGTTTTATAGTAACCTCTTTATTTCTTTTTTTACTGTTGGCATCTTCATGTCTGTATGAAGATATTTGTTTAAATAGATCCAGGGTGCATCAATAATGCATCTTAAGACCTTATTTTGGAAAACTTATATCATGGCACATCCTCATAGCTGCATGTCATAAATTCAGACTGGATTTAGGACTTGTTTATAAATCATATAAATTTTTTGTACACATAAATTTGCATTTTTAGATGCATAATTATTATAACTTTGAATTAAATTGAAATGTGAAGAAAAGTACTGTAGGAAAAAGATGGTTATAAATAAAACATGTATCCATACTGACTATTAATTTTAATTTATTGGAATGTCTTCTAGCTAGAGGCTTCTTGTTTTTAAATTCCGCTTGAGATTCAACTATATCTGCAAATGGTTCTTTTAAAAATTGTGGCCCAACCGAAGGATATTTTTGGGACTGGTACATGCATTATCGAAATAGAAACAATATCTCTTTAATCCTCAAAGTTAGTCATTCTTTTGCTGGGACCTAAAAAAATATTTAAATTAAAAAAACACAACACTTTTATATTATTTTTAATACCTGGTGTACTGAGAAAATCGTCGTGGGATTTAGTAGTAGATGTTGAGGGCACAGATTAATTCAGAATGATCAATATTTTCATTTGTTGCGGGTGTGTGCCAGAATATTGTCAGAAATACATTTTCAAATAAACGTTTCCGAGTTGATCCGACCGAAAAACTACTGGACTGGAAATGTTTTTTACATAACTGGTAGTTTTTGTGTAATTATTCAGTGGTTATATTAATCAGGTCTTCTCGATTACAGGCTCTTAACTACATGGAAACCCTAAAAAAATACAAAATTCATGGTCATTGTTTTGATTAAATAGCCAAATAAATAATATACAGTTAACATTGCTGCATTTGAAAAGTACATCGTTTTACTCCTTTTACTCGAAGCCGTTCTTTTAACACGTTAAGCGCCGAGGTGTATTTGAAGAAATTTTCTTGCTGGGCCAAACGGTTTTTATTCTTCTAAATAATGTTGTGGGCCAATCTATATACCCAGAGGCCAAATTTATCTTAATAACTTAATTAGTAACAATTAAAAAAAATAAATTTTATGGCGGGCCGAGGGGATCGCTGTGGCCCTGCACTAGAATTTTTTGTACTAGGCCAAAGCGGACCATAGTAGAGGTCCATGTCTTGGAATAAGTCACACGTAGAATTGTGATATTGTAGTCGTTTGTTTTAGTTGCCTCTACGTAGCGGTAAGGGTGTGTTCGCGCAAAGCGCGCAAGTGGCATTTCGTACACGTGTTATTTCGAGATTTTCAACGGAAAATCATGACGTCTCGCGGCAAGCGAATGGTTGCTATGGCACAATCAAATAATTACGAAGGTAAATATGTTTACTTATTTTGTTCAGCTATTTATTTACTAAAAGCAAGCAAATGATTTAAATTTACATATGTTTTGTTGCAGATTCAGATTCAGAGCCTTACTCATATGATTCCTTGATGGACCCAAATTACAACTGCAATATTAGGCAAGGTAGTTCTTCAGACAGTTGAATACACACGGATCCTCCCAGACGTAAAAAGCCCGTAGTTAGGGCAAGTCATCCAAGTATTCCTGCAAAGTGTTTGCCGGACCAAAATAGGAGAAATAGAAATATTTCAAATCAGGGACTTGCAAATGAACAATTCGCAGCAGAAAATAAGGAAGTTGTGGCAGGTCATCCAAGTATTTTTGCACAGTGTTCGTCGGAACAAAATTTTTTAGATCAGGGATTTACAACTGAACCATTTCTGCCTGAAAATCAAGAAGTTGCGGTAAGCCATTCAAACATTTCTGCACAAGATTTGCCGAAGCAAGATATGGAAAACCGGAATGTTTCATATCAAGGTCAACTACCAGCACCTGAAAATCAGGAGGTTGAGTCTGAATCATCCGATGATGAAGAATTTATTCCTACCATCTATAATGTGGATTGGAGCTACCCTGTAGGCAACCATATGCCCTTCAAGTTCGATGCGCAGTTTGGGGTTAAGCCTGAACTTGCCGCCGCGCTGGTCGACTGTTCACCTATCGAATTTTATTCGCTATTCCTTGATTCTGAAATATTAAATCTCATGGTAAATGAAACTAATTTATACGCCACCCAACTACTTTCTTCTGGTGAGGACATTACAAATTCATTCATTTCACGCATGGGAGCCAACATCCTCTGAAGAAATGAAGAAATTTGTAGACATATTGGGATACATGGGAATCGTGCAATTATCCTCTATTCGCCATTACTGGTCTAGGAAAAAGCTGTTCCGATTTAGTGTGGTATCAGAAGACATGAGTCGAAACAGATTTGAACTTTTTCTCAAGATGTGTCACTTCAGTGACAATGAAAACTGTCCCGAAGACGATCCAGAACATACACTTAAACCGCTAATTCAGTCTTTGCTCCAAAAGTTCCAAGATGCTTATACACCCGGATCAGTTTTTTGTATTGACAATTCCCTGGTACCGTTCAGAGGCAGACTGGTAAAAAAACAATATATACCTCAAAAAGCACATAAATATGGCATAGAGCTGTTCAAACTTTGTTGTCAGAACGGATACACATGGAATATCAAAATGTATGCAGGAAAGGAAAGGGATCCTAGTTGTACCGTTCCCACAAAAATTGTAATGCAGTTATCAGAAAAATTATTAAACAAGGGAAGAACTGACGTCACTGACAACTATTACACTAGTTTAGAACTAGCGCACAAACTTTTACACCACGAAACCCATTTACTCGGTACGCTTCGTTGTAACAGAAAGGGGAATCCGAGAGAAGTCACCCAAAAGAAGTTGAAAGTTGGTGAAATTATTGGCAAAGAATATTCAAAAGGAGTATGTGTGATGAAGTGGAAGGATAAGAGAGATGTGGTTATGTTGTCAACCAGACATACAACAGAAACTGTAAATGTAAATCGCAGAAGTGGACCTGTACAAAAACAGTAGCAGTTGTAGAGTATAATGCTGCAAAAATCTCAATAGATCTTTCTGATCAAATGTCAAGCTACTGTTCGGCTCTACGAAAACATAAAGTGGTACCGAAAAATCGCCATTGAGCTCCTTCTGGGTACTGCTGTTGTAAATGCCCACTTTCTTTATAAAGAAATCAACGGTGGCACAATGCCTATCACTGATTTTCGAGTAAATATTGTATTGTGCCTTCTTTTTCCACCCGAAGAGGACCAGAACACTGATACTCCTAGGCCTAGCAAGAAAAGGAAAATAAATAATCACTAGTTCAGAAAGGAAGAAGGGGCTTCCCACAGTGTTAGTAAATATTGTCACGGCTGCTATGAAAAAAAGAAAAAGGGATTAATTGAAAAAAAATAAAATTCCGAAAGTTACTACTTATTGCGAAGAATGCGAAGGAAAGCCACATTTTTGTTTAGACTGTTTTGCTAAATACCATAACTAAAAACTATCTTTTTAATTTTTTATTTTTATATTTCATGACATTTGTGAAACATTTTACGAATAAATGTGTTAAATAATACTTGGTCCTGTTTTTATTTTTACATAACAATGCTGGGCCGCTAACATATCCAATTTATCATAAGCTTGGACCGCTCAGTCTCAAAAATTCAGGTAAAGTTGACTTAAAGGCGGTCCACCAGCCTGCACAGCGACCGAAAGTAATGTGCGTACCGGCGGTCCAATGGACCGCTGTGGCCCTGCCTCCTAACATTCTCAGCGGTCCCTAGGGACCCCCATGGCGCTTAACGTGTTAATACATCTGTGGCTTTTCGATGGGATCTGGCTTGTGGTCTTTTAATTCAAAGCTGGTAAGTCAAGTAAGATCTATTCCCTCCGAATTAAATTTTAGAGCTTTCGGAGTAAATGTAATTTATGTGATAATTGACAAATAAAAAAGCAGAGAACTGTTTTTACCTAAACAGTTTACTGGAAAAAAGCAACTGAAGTTGTAGATGTACTGCTGTGAGATGTACAGACAGTTGTTTGTTGTCTCTTGTGTCACAGGTTATTTTTTTTTATCTTATTTACATATCTGGTTATTAACAGCCAAAAATATTTATAAAAAATATTAGACGAAAATCAGAACATGGTTTATTTTCTAGTGATAGCAAAAAGCGAAAAATACCACAGCTAAAAATGAAGTTTATTTTACAACTTGCAACAAAAACCAGGAAAAGAGAAATAAAATTTGAAGAAAGGTTTTAGTTTACATTAATGGAAACCGGAAACACAAACAAATCTATAGCTTTTCTTTTATCCCACATAAGCTCGATTATCACGTGATTAAATTCCGTAGCCCATAACGTTGGTAAATTGGAATATATGGATCAAAATTTAAACTATTTGTTAGGTAGAGCTATCAGTTTTCCTCATTTAAATTGCATAATTTATTTTGCATACTTTTCTGAAACTTTGAGAAATGAAAAATAAATAGTATTCGATTCCGTTTGAGGTAGACATGGGCGATAAAGACATCAGTTCACTAAAAAATTATTTTGCTTTAATAAAATAAATAAAAATATGTAAATAGCTCAGCACATACCACAAAAACTCTTCGATTAAAAACAGGTTTACTAAACAATGTTCATAAAATAGACGAAGGAAAACACTAAACACAGATTTACTCAATAATTTTTAAAAAATATACAAAGGAAAACACTAAACCACACTAAATTCGATAAAAAAAATGAGAAATTGCTTCTGTAATATGGAGGTTATTCTGTAATAGTATTGTGCTGAAGATCAGGAATATCTCTGGAATACAGTGATTAGAGTACTGGACCTAGTACACTATCTAAAGGTACTTCTACTTGATTTCTCTTAGTCGGAATTTGTTTTCTTATCCTGGGCTCGTCTGACTATGTCTCCGAATAACACTGAATCCTATTGGCTTATTGTGTTATACTCCATGTTAGTTCATAGCACCCACTCTGTTACCTTTGTACTTTGCACAAGTTTGTACATATGCTTGGGTGAGTGGCTTCTATACGTTGTTTTATCTATCTGGGGTTGTCCGAAAAGTGCCTGTCTTTTGTGTTTGTGATTTAGAGCTTCGCATTCGCACAGTATGTGTTTGGCCGTTTCTGGTTTCTTGTGACATAGTCGGCATATGAGTACCCGATGGTACATGCCAATTTTGTTCAAATGTCCCTTTACTGGGGCGTGCCCAGTCATGAACCCTGTTATCACTTTCAACTGGTTCCTATTCATAAGAAGTAGTTCTCCAGTTCTTTTGGGACATGGTCTGTCTATGAAGGCTTTTCCATGTGGCTGTTTTGGGGTGCTTCTCCAATAGTTAATATGTTGTTTCCGAATCCAGTCGTTTATGAAACCCTGGACTGTACTTCTCGGTACTCCTGGGTTTGTGTCTGATTCCGGTGTTTCTTCTGACCCTCTTTTTGCTAGTTCGTCAGCCTTTTCGTTGCCTTCGATCCCTTGGTGACCTGGCACCCAAAATAGTTTTACTTTATTTCGGTCTGCCAGTGTTGTTAGTGCTTCGATGAATTCCCATACTAGCCTTGACGTAACTTTCTGACTTGATATGGCCTTAAGTGCCGCTTGGATGTCTGACATTATTTGAATATGGTGATTTTCGACAGCTCTTTCATTGTTCGTTTTTGCACATTGCAAAATTGCGTATACCTCGGCTTGAAATACCGATGAATGTATTCCTATAGCATAGCTATGGTTAGTATCAGGTTTTTTGGAGAATACTTCCGCCCCAGTGCCTTCCGCAGTCTTAAAACCGTCTGTATACCAGGTTTATTCCTGTCGTTGGGCATTGGACTCCCTTATGGTGACCTCAAATTGAGTATTAAAAGAGTACCTCTTAGTTACGTGGTCTGTCTCATGTCTAGCACGTCTCCTGTCACTAACCTTGAGATACTTATGTGACCTGGCCTAATGTCAAGATTTCCCAGTGTATTCCCTAATCTGTAAGCACCTAATCTTGCCTTCCCTTGTATCACATAGTTAAGAGGTGGGAGTCCTATTAATGCTTCCATTGCAGCTGTGGAGGTTGTTTTCATTGCCCCCGTTATTCCGAGGCAGGCAAGTCTTCGTACCTTGCTTAGCCTCGTTATTGCTTTCCTCTGCTGTGCCTTTGGCCACCACACCAAAGCTGCGTATGTTATTTTGTCTCATCACCATGTTATAAAGCCAGTATACCATGTCTGGTTTTAACCCCCATTTTTTTCAAAGGATCGCCTTGCCATCATTAACAAGGTTTCCGCTCTCCTTGTGTTTTTTTCTGGATGCCGAGGTAAGCCTCGGAATAGGAATAGTCGAAATAGGCGTCGTTCTATTTTAATCCAAAATAGTAAAGAAAAATTTAATCAATCTAGAAAACAATGTGGCAAGAATATGTTAAGTTAAAGAATCAAATCTTTATGTCATACTTTGTCGAAAGTCTGAGGTAGATACATCCAAAAAGCCAGTGAAGCAAACTTTTTCTTTTAAAGAATTCTCGATGATACCAGTGAACTAGGTTCTGAAGTCAAATTGATTAAATTGTTATAGGCTAAAAGTAACATTAGACGATAGCCGCTAGATTAGGGCGTATCCACATTTTCGGTACGTCCTGGTATATTGGAACGTTTTTTAGTAAATAAAAAATACATGAAGAATGTGATATTCTAGTTAATTTGTTACTACATAATTTAGTTTATTAGTGATTAACAAGCAAATTACGTTGTATTTATAAAATAAAATATCACAAATATTTATACCTATATCTTTATATTTCGGACACGAAGACTAACTAACTATTTTATGTTTTTGGCTCTGAATAGTTTTCTTAAGAATTTTGCTTGTTTGGTTATCTTAGAGGTTCATTTTGTCTAAATCTAAAATTATTTAAGTACATAATATGAAAATTTGAAGAATACACAAAATTAGTCGATCAAATTATATTAAAAAAAAAAAAATTGTTAACAAAAACGTGGCTGTGTCTTTTTCCTTAAACATTCTTTTAGTATTTCCGAAGCAGATGTATATGGTGAGTAAATAGTGACAGGATTGATTATTATACCTCTCTCGTCGAAATTTAGTGAAATTGCATTTTTGTTTAATATTTTTCTCCCCTGAAGTCTGTAATAAAAATCTTTATTAGCATAAAAAGTTATTCAGGTGGTCACTTGTTGAATTACTAAATTTTGGAACCATTTACTTCTTTTTATCATATCAAGAAAAGGAAACCTACAATTAAAAAAATAATGATAAACTTTACAAAGATGTGATATTAAAAGAAAGTCACATGTTTAAATTTTCTTTATTTATGTTAATAAATAATTAACTTTTACTATATTCATTATGAAACAGATGAAGACGAACGTAGCTGGGATTTATTCCCTATTAAATTTACTTTTTCGGAAATAAGAAAGTTTAATTGCAAATTATAGGTGATTTCCTAAAGCACCGCCTCTGATAGTTAAGTTGTGTTTCTACTTACTTATGATATAATCTTGAAGAAGCATTTTCAACAGGTCTTTTACACATAAAGCATGTTTTCACCATATTGTTACAGATAATAAATCTTAAATATACATTTTAAACCCTTACAAGGCTATAAATAATTGTATTTTTCGTAAAATGTAAATCAAAAATTGACATGTGCCAGAAAGTGTCAGAACTCTCGCTGTCAAACTTGGCAACGCTGATTAAATAAGCCAATTACAGAAGAGGTATTTTGCTAACAAAATTTAGCGCTGGGAAGGGAGGAAGACTCCCTCTAATAGTATTTGCTCGGAGGTATTTATAGTATAGGCACAGTTTATTTATTTTCCAAACACACATTTTGTGTTTTTTATGACGAATAATTTTGGCTATAAGACAAAAGCGACTAAGTAATTGGTTGACTTCTTATCTGGTCTTTAATTTTGAGATTCATATTTGTTTGTAAGTTAGTTCAAAAGAGATAGTTAGAGAAAAAGACAAATTTCTCCCTCTTCTCGATCCATCTGCTCTGAGAACATCGAGCTCGCTCTATGTTCTCGCTCCAAAGGAAAACAAACACTTTAGGGATCTCTCGGAGTGTCAATTCAAACACGTTTGCAGCGCTTGGAGATCTCCGATGATCAAATCGAACGCACTATATAACTACTGATTATATTCCTCACCTGTCAACTTTGACATTTTAACCAATCCCATCGCAATTTACATTATCGTTAGAACCGGACATAATTTTATCATTAATAATATTAATAATCAAAGAATAGAGTCTTCGAGCTAAAGCTCTCGGATTCTATTCAGATTATTAATGACAAAATTATGTCTCGACAAATTTATATCAAAAACACTCAAAATTTAGAATCACTAAAAATAGTCGACTGTTTATCAAGGTCTCCTTATATTGCCCTTGATTACATACTTTGATTTTCTCTTACTATACGGATAATGGTCGCACTGGTCAGCTTTCTGAGTGCCTTTTAAAACGAGATAGAAAACTCCGCCATTTTGATGCCTTATTACGTGTTGCCTACATCTTGGCGCAATATTTTGTTTGCTGCTGTCAGTGTCAGTGAATATTATTTTTCACATACTTTGATTACTATACGAGGCAAGAGAGAGGTCCGACACGCCCAACATAGGGCGCGGCCATTTTGAACCCTGTGACACATTTTACAGCTAAAGAATCAGATCGCTCACTCTGCGTCGGCACTTTTGATCTCAATGTTTCAGTTTATGCACTGTGCAACTCGGATAATACAATATATGACAACCGCCTATAATAAAACAGCAGTCTTCTGCGTATCCTGAATTTGTATCCCTGGATTGGATGTTATTTTGAAACTTTCAACTGGTCCGAGTGAGCTAACTGATTCTTTAGCAATAAACTGTGACTTCAAAAATAATATTCACTGACACTGACAGCAGCAAGCAAAATATCAGGTGCGTTTTAATCATCCGCTTCTGCTTCCGGAATTGTCGGATTAGTCGTTTTAACCTGTCAGATTAAAACAAGAAAACCGACAATTCCGAAGCAGAAGCGGATGATTAAAACGCACCTATTAAAAATATTGCGCCAAGATGTAGGCAACACGTAATATGGGTTCAAAATGGCGGAGTTTTCTATCTCCTTTTAAAAGGCACTCAGAAAGCTGCGCAGTGCGACCATTCTCCGTATAGTAAAAGAAAATCAAAGTATGTGATTATTTTTGGAGTCACAGTTTATTGCTGAAGAATCAGTTAGCTTACTCGGACTAGTTGAAAGTTCCAAAATAACATCCACTCCAGGGATACAAATTCATGATGCGTAGAAGACTGCTGTTTTATTATAGGCGGTTGTCATATATTCTATTATCCGAGTTGCGCAGTGTATAAACTGAAATATTGAGTTTAAAAGTGCCGACGCAGAGTGAGCGAACTGATTCTTTAGCTATAAACTGTGGCAAAGGTATCAAAATGGCCGCGCCCTATGTTGGGCCTACATACTTTGATTTGCTCTTACTATACGGAGAATGGTCGCACTGCGCAGCTTTCTGAGTGCCTTTTAAAAGGAGATAGAAAACTCCGTCATTTTGATACCTTATTACGTGTTGCCTACATCTTGGCGCAATATTTTTAATAGGTGCGTTTTAATCATCCGCTTCTGCTTCGGAATTGTCGGTTTTCTTGTTTTAATCTGACAGGTTAAAACGACTAAACCGACGATTTCGGAAGCAGGAGCGGATTATTAAAACGCACCTGATATTTTGCTTGCTGCTGTCAGTGTCAGTGAATATTATTTTTGGAGTCACAGTTTATTGCTAAAGAATCAGTTAGCTCACTCGGACCAGTTGAAAGATCCAAAATAACATCCACGCCAGGGATACAAATTCAGGATGCGCAGAAGACTGCTGTTTTATTATAGGCGGTTGTCATATATTGTATTATCCGAGTTGCGCAGTATATAAACTGGAACATTGAGATCAAATGTGCCGACGCAGAATGAGCGAACTGATTATTTAGCTATAAACTGTGGTCAAGGCATCAAAATGGCCGCGCCCTATGTTGTGCAAGTCGAACCTCTCTCTTGCACGGTATAGTAATCAAAGTATGTTGTTGGGCGTGTCGAACCTCTCTCTTGCACCGTATAGTAATCAAAGTGCCCTTGATACTATCAATTTTAGAAACGGGTCTTAGAAACATTGATTTGTTTATCCCACTAGAGATCTTTTCAAACATATCAATACTAATGATGCAAAAAAAGCTAATACAATAATCTGCCATTTCTATGTCATTTTAATTTTTTTTATTTTCTTTATTGAAGAAAGGTAAACTCATATTGTTTTTCTTAGGTTTTTCGCTTGTTTCTTCAGAAATCCGTTTATATGTTTTTGTCAACTCATGTTTAATATTGTTTTTCCTTTTTATAATATTCATTTTTAGTTTTTGTTATTAGAATATTTAAATTATTTTTAAACACTTTATATTCGCTTTTTTTTTAACCTAATATTTTATCATTATCCAGGGTATCGTATTTTGGTTTGCTTGAATTTTCACACTTTTATAGTTTAAAAAAAACTAATGTGTTTATTTTTATATTATTTTGTTAAAATATTAGATCCAAGTAGGAAATATTTTGTAGTCTCACGATGTAGTTAATATAAGACAATAATCCATGTCGGTGCAGGATTGCTATATAGTTATTTGTTATATGTTTTTTAATGTCTAAGAGGTTGAAACCTATTAATGTTTTAGATGAATATTTCAAAAATGTTATTTAAATTGTTGGAGATCGCATTTTCATTATCGTTAATTAATGAAACCGCTGAAGTTCGTGGAGATTTGTAAATAGAATTTAAACCAATTGTAATATTATTAACTTTTATATTTATCATAGCAATAAAATCATCTCAATTTAAAAGCTTAATTACAGTTACCTTTGCATCTAGATTTGATTTTATTAATACTATAACACCATCATTTCTATTACTGTTACTATTATTATAGTATTTACTGTAGCCATTTATATTAAATTGAGTTGTCGATTCCATTTGAAAGCATTCATTTAGTACTATAATCTCACAATATTTGATTTGAAAGCACTCGAGAAAGAATAATAATTTATAAAAACTCTTTTTGATACTTGTAATGTTGAAATATAGTGCATTTAAAAGTTTTTCATTTATTTTTGTTTTATTGGATACATTAGCGGCACAAACAATTTTGATAAATGGAATTCAAACAGTCGTTTGTCATTTTTATAATTATATTCGTTAACTATTACTGAATAATTTTAGTGATTTAACAACGGATCAATTTGTAGATAATTTTTTATATTTATGATTCTTTTTTCCTCTTCTTTTCTCATATTATACAACTACATTTGTAGATCAAACTTATTTCGAATTGTAATTTATAAACATTCATGCCTCTTTAAAAAGTAAAGTGGGTCTTTTTGGTATATCCCCAGACAACGCACATCAATCCATTGGATGTACATCGGAAGTCCATTGATGGACATATTGGCTGTTCAAATGACGTCCAGCATTTTACCGGTCTTTTAATGGAAATCCATTGGACTATACAAATATCCCACTGCTAGACGTCCATTTGGACTCTATTTTTTTTGTGAAAAAACACTCAAGAAGGGGTGATTATTAATAATACAATCTGATAAAGGATTGATCAATGAGTAATTGTATTATAACCTAACTTAACTAGGGTTGCAATCTTAAAATCTAAAGTTTTATTCGCCAGTATACTCAAAGAGTACAAAATATAACTATAAAAGAGAAGTCACTCGCGGCATTTACAAAGAAAATCGCGCTTTAAATGCGGGCCGACAAGTCGGCGTTTTTTTAAAGAGTACAGAGCTAATTGCGCTATACCTGGTTAAGCGGTAAGACGCGGCGGCGATGATAGTGGAATGTAACGGCCAATACACAGCGAAATCTAACGTAGCGGAGCAAACGAGCCTTACGCGTTGAACTACACCGGTATACTGCCGATGGAGAAAGGACTGTGGAGGACTGGCGGCTGATCGCGTTAAAAGGCGGTAATTGGGCGAGTGAATCCTCTTTTATAGTATATTTTGTACTCTTTGGTATACCTTGAGTCTTATAACTTAATTACACTAAACTAACGTGTAATAATAAACCATACAATGCTGTGCTTTTTTATTAACACAATCACTTGGCTAACTCAAAAGGTTTCACTCTCTTGAGTCTTCTTGTCAGGTTCGTGTTGTCAAGAAGCTGGATCGCCTCAGCGTTCACATGTTGGTGGAGCCGTTGTTCGTGACTCCTAGCGAATCTGGTGATAGTCTGATCAACAGTGTCCATCTGAAGGTCTCGATGAAGGTCGCTGTTTCTAATGTACCAAGGAGCATCGATAATGTTCCTCAATACTTTGTTCTGGAATCTCTGGAATATTAAAATATTACTGTAGCTGGCACAACCTCAGAGCTAAATGCTATGCATCCAAACTGGTTTGAGAACTTGTTTATACAGGGTGTTTCAAAAAGATTGGTCATAAATTACACCACATATTCTTGGGTCAAAAATAGGTCGATTAAACCGTATTTACCTACATACAAAAGTGCACCCAAAAATAGTTACAGGGTGTATAAGATAAAAACCTTAATGAATTTTTTTAACGTTGCTCTTAAACCGTTTGGCATTTTTTCATAAAACTTTATATAACGTGTTAGAATACTATGACTAATAATACCGAGAAAGAGGCATTATTTTTTTCTTGATTTTTTGATTTTTATAGGTTTTTGGAAGGGGTCACCGCTCATTTATCTACTCAACTTTTTTGTAGTATAAAACTTAATTACAAATGAAACGCCACTGGAATGCAACATCCATTAGAAAACTTTTTGTCTCTTAGTATTTGTTTGTAAAAAGTTTAGTTTAGACGATACAGCCATTTGAAATGACAACTTAAAAATATTCAATGGAAATTCTACGTATGAAAAATATCAAAATCAAGTTTATTTTTAAATTACAAACTAATGTCATCAAAATAAAAAAAATTAATTTAACACGTGTTTAAAATTACATTATCCTCCTGTATACACTTACTACATAGTTTTAACAATGAAAATCGGATTTTGATATTTTTGCATACGTATAATTTACATTGAATATTTTTAAGATGTCATTTTAAGTGGCTGTATCGTCTAAACCAAACATGTGTAAGCTTTATTCCGGCGTCCAATAAAATGATTAGATTTTTGGCAGAGTCTGAACATCTGGGGGGTACTTTATGAGTAGTTATTATTATATTTTATGAAATATATCTGTTATTTACGTTTGGAGAAGAAAATTCTTCAAATAAAAATTACTAACAATATTATTACCAATATTTGTTGTTATATACAAAATTTTCCTTAAATGGTTGGTATTCGAGAAATTTGACAAAATGTAAAAAAAAATTATTTTTGATAAATATTGTTCAAATAAAAGTTGTTTCTAATATAATTCTCTATAATTTTTATTTTATACATAATTTCTCTAAAATGAACCGTATTCGAGATATTTGAGAAAATGTGTAAATTTCGAATTTTGAAGAAAACTCAAAAACGGATAAAGGAAAAAACATTAAATTTTAAACTTTAGTTTCATTTCGGCCTTACGTAAATAGACTAGATTTTGGACAAAGTCGGAACATCTGGGGGGTACTTTATGGGAGGCCGTTTTTATATCTGTTATTTATGTTTGAAGAAAAAAAAAATGTTTAAATAAAAGTTACTTCTAATAATATTATCTATAATTTTTGTTTTATGTCCAGTTTTCCTGAAATGGATCGTATTCGAGCAAATTGACAAAATGTGCAAAATTCTGATTTTTAAGAAAAGTTGTTTGCGACATCGATCTCTTAATTTTTGTTTTTACATGATTTTTCTAAAATGGACCGTAATGGAAAAATTGCAGGAAAAGTGCTAAATTTAAATTTTTCAGTATTTTCATTTTCAATGAATATAAAATGTTTCGAGTTAGATGTATGTGGAAAATGTATATATTTAGTTTATCTTCTAAACATTTATAGAGGTACTGCAGTAGGTTGTACAAAATAACCGGAAAAAGCCTATAATAACTAGATAGGAATGTCATGTGTTGGTCACATCAGATTTTTATAGAATACTAAACGTTTAGAACAGTGGCAGCATATACAGTGAGCATCATAAGTCTTACCCCCCCCTAACTAACTCGTAACTGCAGTCTTGTTGGGAAAATCGCCGGGACACGTCGATTTTTGATTTCTACAATGTACATTTTTGTATGAATAGTTTACCCTTAATTTCATCCCTTACTGAAGGGGAGCAACCCTTTTAAAAAATTTTAATGGCATGAGGTTGTGAGTGATAGCTCATTTGAAAGGGGGTTTTATTCTCTATTTAACCGTCCAAAAAAATTTTAAATTTGCTACATTACGTGCTGATTTATTAATGTTTAAAAATAACAAAACATCACAAATAGGAAAGCAACTAAACTAACAGTAACCTTATCTAATGGCAAAAAGTCTTACTTCTCGTCTAAACCAAAACCGATATCATGCAGGGCCGAATTTTAATTCTAAGGATGAGTGTTCTACGTTAATTTTCGTTATTCTGAAACAATAATTAGTCGATAATTAATCAAGCAAATTTCAAAAATTTTTGCAATTTCATATAAACAATTGATTTAATTATCGCCAGTCAAATCGCCGATGCTAATTTTAATAAAATTATCGCACGACGCTCCAAGTCAGGGTACAAAATTTATCTGATAACTTTAAGTGTTTTTAAAAGCTTATTCTTTGATGTGATATTTTGATGTTCCCTGTAAATTTTATTTGGTATATTTTTTGTAAAAGTCGACAAACAATTCCACTACTAACTAATAAACAAATTTATTTATATTTTTTTTTAATCTTATTTCTAATGATTACGACAATTCTCTTTTTGCTAAAATTATATATAATTCTAAGTTAACTAGTTAATTTTGTCCTTTTGGCATTTATAGCTTTTTAAAAATAAAAAGCAAATTATTGTTCTGAAAATTCCAGATGATATCAACACAATTATTATTGTAACTAATCATGGTACATAAAATAAAAGGTAGGATATCAACTGTGTTAAAAATATTTACAGAAATTTCATGAATATTAAAGAATAATATTTTAGAAATTACATGAAATATCTAAGCACATTATTATGGGATACTTAAGGAAAAAGCTATAAAGGAAAATAAATTCAAATACATACAAAAAGAAATATTTATTTTAAGTAACAGTTTTTCCTTTTTCTTTTTAATGATTTATTTTTGTTATACAAATTCAAATGCAGTTTTTTACTTTTGAAGAACACTTGACTTCTAAAAAATAGTTTTTATAATCAGGATAATGAAAAGGGTATTTGCACAACTCTGAACTTCTCAACTGGGGACCCTGGGCAAAAATTTCGCTTCTGGGGACGCCGGAAATTTTTACCTGATTAGAATTCGCAACTGATGACTCATTAACCTGCATTATATTACTCAATTGAATGTACTTAACTACTCATTTTATGAAAAAGATAGGATTTATACCAAAAACAGATTTTCAAAAACTAATTTTCACATATAATATAATGCAGAGCATAAAAATAATGTACCAAATTCAAATAACTTCTATATGGAGGGTGTATATACAGAATTAAAATTAAAAAGTTATTGGCACCTAGTATTTATATATTAATTTTGTTTTTATTCCTTTTAAATAAATCACTAAATAAATAATTTACTGACACTTTCGGATATTTTAAAAACTATTTAGATCAAATTGATATGGATGTATAAAAAAGGAAAACATAATACGTAGGTACGTACAATTTACAAACGATCTAGTTCATCATCCAACACTGCATAGTAGCATTTAGAAATCATGAGTGCTTTAACACGGTTTATGAATAAATTAATAATATTGAGGTTTTTAATATTATCTGGCAAATAATTACAATAATTTATTCTATGATACCTACCTAGGACAAAGTTTAAATTTAGTTGATATATGTGATGTAATATAGGTATGAAATATTACTGTTTCTGGTAAAATATTAGTTGTAATATGAGTTCGTTTGAATCTTTATAGTTATAGATTTTTGTTATAGTTTATTTGAAAATGCATGATAGCATAGTTTTTATGGCAAAGGTCTATATTTTAATATAATTTTGCTAAATAATACATATATTAAAATATATAATAAAGAAATAAAAAATAAAAGTAACATAACGTGTAGAGATTACCTATTTACCTTATTTTGGTAAATTAAAATGAATTGGCATTTTTTAAAATTTTAAAGGTTTTATTTTGAAACAAATGATGCTAAATGTTTTATTTAAGAACTTCCCGTCACTGATTTATGATGTTATATTTTGGTTTATCTTCTGGGTCATAAAAATTTTGCTATCATTAATTTTCAAAGAAACTATAGTGGTAAATAATTGAAAGATTGCAAAAATAGATTTATAAAAACAGCATTATTCGTATTCTTTGAATCAGTTTTAACAATTTATTCTCCATTTACAACATTTGGCGACCGTGACAGGACACAAACCTGTAATCTTCGGATTACGACACAGGAACTTTTGTGGCTGCACTTTTGCACTTCTTCCAGAAAAATGGAATAAAATAGGCTACTGCCTTTAAAGTAACTAGTATTTAAAACTATTTTTAAGAGGTGGTAATCTAAAACGTATAGAATCTTTTCTACTGACAGATTTCTTTAAGCTTTGAGGCGATTTATTACAAGAAGAGGACGTAATTTCATAACCTTTTCAAAAAATGGAATATTTTGTAAGTCGGTTACGAGAGGTAGATTGGAATGAAATATTATAAAATTTGCCAGTGCTGCCGATTCAAAAACTAAATTACTAAAAAATAAAAATTTCTAGACAAAAAACCATAAATAATAATAATAATACTCTCCCTAATTCACCCCCTTACGAGTGAATTTTAACCCCAAAAGCTGAGCTTGTGCGGGGAAAGGAAAATATATTATTATTATTTGCCGTGGAGCTCCGGGGCGACTTAAAGATGATTGATGGTGCCATTTGACTTACAGGTGAGGAAAATCCGGAAAACCCCACCCACCATCACCGAGACGGTAATGCATGGCGATATAGATCAATGCGGAATTTTAATTTCTTTTCAGGGTTTGTTACCTGAAGGAAAACCAACAGGACCCTATTACTAAGCATCGGCTGTCCGTCCGTCTCTCTGTATCTCATGATTCGTAATGGTTGTGTTTACTGTAAACAAATTTAACAAAGTTAATAGCAGTTAAGTTTAAACACAAAAAAACATTTTTTTCGTGCAATAAATACTTTAAAAAGATAACAAATAATAAAGTTATAGTACTTCTTCTTCTAATAGTGACATTTATGATAGGTATCTCTTTCTAAAATCGGATTAAAATTATGTTTTAATTTTTCATGATACAAAAATGTCAAAATTTCTAACCTCAAATGGATTGTTGGAAACAATACATTGAAATTGCTTTTAACAAGTGTGATAAATAAACATTTTTTTAATGTTGCGTTACATTGTTACATTAAAAAAATCTGGTTATATTTTCAATGAGAAGTTATGAGAAGTTAAAAAACCAGTCAATCTGATAAAATGTTTATAAAAGTTCCTCAAAATCTAGACCTAGACATTCAAAAACGATAGTGGGCTAAGGGCTGTTGAAAAGTAGAAACTACCATCATGCTTTTAAATTATTTTAATGTAAGTAAAGATAATCTTGAATTGTTTTTGTTTCCAGTTTGATATAAATTTATAAAACGTTTTTAGTTAACTCTGATTCTGAGGGTACTAATTAGTTTGCATTATTTTTAAGGTGGAAGAAGATGCAGAAAACTGGATCCATTTCAAAATTATGGATAAAAACAGCTATTTTTATTTGGTAAATTACCGTATCTAAAAAATATCATAGAGCTATTAGCCAAATGTTCGATGGGGTTAGTTGTGACACTTTCTATGGGGCAGGTTGTTACTCTAACAACTTACCCCATAGTAAATTTCATATTGTGCATTTACGATAAGAAATTGTTTTAGAAAGGATAATGAGGATCTATAAACGTAAAACTGAGAGGGGGAAGACCGGCTTAAATGTTTTTGAACGAGCAGCAAATTAGATTCTTGTTAACCGAAAGTCTTTGCGGACAGTCGCTTTTAATGATACATTATTATGATACAATTTGATTGAGCTGATTTGATTGACCAAAGTAGGCCAACCTCCCAGCGCACCGCCTTGGCCAGTCTTTTTAGTCGGCCGTGAATATACAACAATTACAAAAACCTTTTCTTTTTAGGATCGGATCGACCTGCCCATGTATGATATAAACGAATTCGCCAGGTGTTGCCAGACGAAATGGAATCTTAATTAGCTGAGTATCTGACTGCTTAAAAGTATATTTTGGATTATCCACAAAATAAATTCGTAGATTGGCGTTTGAGTTTGCCATTAAGAATATTATAACTATACGTCCAAACTGGACAGCAAATCAAATGGCATCCGTAGACTAGTTGACCAATTTTCTTATACGTCATCCAAGGCTATTCCTCAGGGTTCCCGAAGCGACTAGCCTTATTTGATCTACAAGCTTCAACCAGACAAATGTTGCTCCGTTTTTCAATCTACCGGAAGAAGTTGTAGATCGATACAAATTTGAACCTCAGGACATGTATAATTCTGATGAAATGGGGATAACCACGGTGCAAACACCAGACAGAATTGTTGCTAGAAAAGGAGCTAAACAGGTCGGTTTTGTAACATCTGCCGAAAGAGGAACGCTGGTTATATTTTGATTTGCTGTCAATGCCAGTGGAAATTCAATCCCTCCCATGTTCGTATTTCCAATAAAATTTACAGGGATTATTTAATGGCCCTCCTGGTTGCATTGGATCTGCCAATTCATCTGGCTGGATGACGGAAAACGATTTTTACATTTTCTTGAAACATTTTTTGAAGCATTCTCGAGCAGTTAAAGAAAAACCTATTTTACTGCTATTAGACAACCACGATTCACACCTTTCCCTAAAAGGTATTTTGCAGAGAAAATGGAGTTTTAGTAATTTCCATGCCCCCGCATTGCTCCCATAAACTCCAGCCACTGGATGGATCTGTCTATGGACCTCTTAAAAAGTATATAAATACGGGTTACGATTCCTGGATACGCAACAACCCGGGAAAGACAATATCTATATATGACATACCGAAAATTGCAAAAGATGTTCTACCGTTGGCGCAAATCCAAAGAATATGCAAGCTGGATTTAAAGTAAGTGGAGTTTTTCCCGTTATCAGAAACATTTTCGGAGAAGACTAGTTTCTTCCTACTGCTATAACAGACCGTCCGAATCCAAATATTGAAGAGCCAGTACCAAACCAACCCGAAATCGTTTAAGAAGCAACTCCTCCAAATTCACCTGTTATAGTGAAATTACCTCCAGCATTACCCGATATAAACAAGAAAATAAACAACTCAGAACTTGATAATTTACCTGGACCTTCTAAAGTTCAATCGTACTTCTCCCCTCGAGATTTACGATCATCACCAAAAGCACCAAAAAGAACAAGCACTAGAAAAGGACGAAAACGCGGGCGGCTGCCATCTGGACAGACACACCAAATAAAGGAGAATTGGAAAATGGAAAAAAAAAGGAAATGAAAGAATTTGAAGAAGAAAGCAAAACTATCTGTATTGCAAAAACAAAATCAAAAACATACCTTCTAGTCCAATTAAATAACGAAAAAAAGCCCCTTCGAGCTTACATTAATTTGTAATTGGATGAAACAAAAAGGACCTTGTGTATTTTGATGTGATCTTTCCGAAAAAAAGAAAAAAAAGATGTAGCAGTTTTTCAATTTTTTTTAAATTAGGAAAAACCTGGTTTTCCGGAATTTTCCATTGTAAAAATGCTAATTATCTGGGCAAGTATCATTCCGATAGTGAAAATAAATGCACCGTTTGAAAGAGGAGGCAAAAATAGTTCGGAAATTCATTGCATAGGTAGTTTTAATGGCGAATTTATCACCTCCAGAGGTACTTTTACCAAAAAGTCGTTTTTTCGTTTTTTTGATTAGAACCATGGACATTTGCGATGAATTTGTGGCGAAATTATAAATGTTAGACATATGTGCCCATGAGAGAAGTTGCGTATTTTTTTTTTGGCTCTCAAATAAAATAAGTCCCGCGACGAAATCTGCCATAATTTTTCGGGAATTCGCAGGAAACCGGAGGGCGTAGTTTTTTTTTAATTTTTTTTTCCCATATGATTTTTTCCGGGTTTTCCGAAAACATCTAACAAAAAAAATTTATTTGAAAAAACTAACTTCGCCATCGAAAAGAGCACAAAAAATACACAAAAAGGTATACTTTAAAAATTAATCCTAAGCCTGAGTGTAAGTTCCAACTTGGTGATAAGCTTGCTTTTTGTTTTCTAATATCTGGTTTTTAGTTATTTACAAGAAAACTTGAAATGGAAGAAGATATATATGAATGACAAAAATACGTATTTTCTAGTTACGTTCCGAATTTTTTAAAAAAAAATTGTAAAACAATTTTTTCCTAATTTCTCGTAGTTTTTTCTTAATTAACTCGAAAACTAATTATCTGAATAGAAAACTGTTTCCATTAGATGATAGAGAAAAAAACTGACACAAAAAATTGTGGCATATACATTTTTTCTAGCATCCACTGTTTTCTGAGTGCACGAGTGCAAAGATCGGTAATTCTCGCGAGAATTGAAGTTACTCGAATTTTCTGGTAATTGGGAGAGAAAGTAAGCTTGTTTCTCATTAAACTTACTGATTCTAATGTATTTTCAGTGCCCAAATTACGGAAAAAATAGTTTTCGGTTATATTTCGAATGTCATAGGTCGCATTGCAAATCTGCAAAAGTTCACCCTCTGCAAGTGTCTGATGACATAATAAACACAGGCCAGCCATTACAACCTGGAAACAAAAAAATTATAGCACTGTGATAGAATTTTCTTAATTTAGGAACGTACTTACTCAATAAATTGCTGAGAAGTTCGAAAAGCCACGTGTACACAGAGCTTGCTGAACACGGTTATTAAAAATCTATGCCGATGAACACTATCAAGCGATTCAATTTGTAAAAATATGACCGTTTGAAGTTTAAACTTGTCAGATAGCGAACGCCGAGACCATAACTATCCTTGATGCGACGTGCGGCTAATTTGACGGTAATTCTATATTTTGCACGAAACTCAAGAAACGTCTTATAACAAGTCAGTAAAAAACAATTTAATAAATTTTAAGTCTAATAAATTTAGATATGTAAGAAATTTAAAACTGGAAATCGCAAAAAAATCAAATTACAGTAATGTAGTGTATACACGAGTTTTGGATCCCGCGGAGCGCGTGTAATGGGACTTTTGTCGGGAGAATTCTACAACTTAGAAAAAACATACACACTTTAAACTTTGTATACACATTTAGAAGACATGAAATTTGGGTTTGCTTAATTTTCAGACCAAAAAACTAAAAATTGTTAATTTTGGGCAACTTTTATCAAAAACCGTGTTTTTTGGTCGTCACTCAATGAATAGTGGTCAAAAAAATAGATAAAATATATTTGCGGAATTTTCCGTAATGTAATCATATTCTAGACACAATAGAGTACTCAAAAAAATGTTTTAAGCCATTGGGTGCATTTTTGGCATTTTTGTGCCTTTTCAAACTTTCAAAAAAAAAATTATTTTTTTTTAAGGAATAAAATTTATTTAATTGTTTGATATCTTAGCCAATTATGATCCGATGTCGGTGAAATTCACACGAACATAAGATTTCACATTTACGAGTAAGCTTCGTAAGTGGTATTAAAAAAATTCAAATAGTTTGGCCGTTATAGGCAAACAATGAAATTAGGACACTTTGCCCTTCCGCCATATGCCCAATTTTGGGATTTCTTTTGCCCCCTTCTGGGAATTACTAGTCACATCCCTTAAGTTCAAAATGCATTTTTGTTTTTTCAAATATCTTAATTTTTACCAATGTTATGAAGAATTTAGTGTTTGAACATTTAACAAATTCAATTTTTCGACCTTCGTCGCCTCAAAATACTAAACAAATTTCAATCGTCTATACCGCGAGAACGGTGCATCGGATAAAAATTTATCTAGAGACATAAACATTAGCATTTTTCCTAAGCTTTCAAATGTCGTAAACTGCGTTTTAAAAATATTGATTTATTTTCGACATGCGTCTGCGCAAAATTGAAAAATTGACAAAATCCAAAATTTCGGCACTTTCGAAAAACTGCTACATTTTGTTTTGCCTTTTTTCGAAAAGATCACCTCAAAATACATAGAATCCATTTTGTTTCATCTAATTACAATTTAATGTAAACTCAAAACCCGTAATTTAATTCGATTATTCTAGCAGCTCTGAAGTTTTTTTTTTGCCTTATTTGCGGTGAACCTTTTTCAAATTCCCGGCCAAAAGAAAAATGGGTACAATGTACTGTGTGTTCTATATGGGCTCATTTTAAATGTACAGATAAAAATCCATTTTAAATTTTTTGTTTAAATTGCAGTTCTGACGATGACATATAATAAATACAAGCTTGTCACAACTAATCTCATCAGTGTAACAACCAACCCCGGATCTTTTATACACTAAATGTTGGCAAATAATATGCATTAGAATAAAATTTGTCGTATTAATGGGAAAAATATAAAAATATATTTGTAAAAATAGTAACAACTAACCCCGGTCTCCCCTATATATGTAGAAAGCAAAATAAAAATATAGAAGATACTGATTAAAGATATTTTAGAGAAATAAAAAATAAAGAATAAAATTAAAATGAAGGAAGAAAGTAATTTGTAGTCAAGACGAGAATACATAATGTGAAAAGATTATGGAAGAAAATGGTTTCTCGAAGCTAAGCTTTTATGGGAATAGCATTGTTAACAAAATAAGAAATGTCAGTAGACAAAAGTATCAAGTTACAAAATTACAATAGTTTGATAAATATTTTTTAAACATTTTAAATAATATTAATAATACTCTCCCTAATTCACCCCCTTACGAGTGAATTTCAACCCCTAAAGGCAGCTGAGTTGGTGTGGGGAAGGAACGGATATCATTATTTGCTGTGACGCTCCATGGCGACTTAAAATTATTGATGGCGCCATCAGACTTACAGGTAAGGAAAACCCAGAAAACCCCACCTATAATTATCATAACAAAAGACAAATTTTTTCAAATAACTACTGGTTAGAAGACGAATATAATACATTAAAATTCGTCCTATTTCGACTATTGTTTAAATAAACAGTTATTTGATTTATTTGACATTTATTAAATTAAATGTAATAACCTTATATTTTTTAATTTTTATTTAAGAAATTAATTAATTGGTCAAAAAGGAGGTAATTACCAACGAGACGCCACTGATACAGCATTGAATGACATTATAATATGATTGTCTTAATTTTAATATGAATGCAGATCTATTTTTTCGGCCTCATTTAATAAAGAAATATTTTTCAAATAGTGAAATTGTAAATATTTTAAATCATCAAAAGAAGAACAACGAGTTATACATTTTTAATGATTTTGTATTTCTGAGTCACTTTGTAAATTTTACAATTAAACAGGAACTAAGTGACGACCACTCAATTACAACCGTCACCTTTACAAAGGTAACTCACAAAACCAAAACCATATCAAGCCAACCCATCCGACAAAACACTTTCGATCTCAAGAAGTTAAACTAGAGCAGTGTCTTGTGTAGTCTGAGATTACGAAGGCAATGGTCCAGTACCGTCTTAGATATAGAAGAAAGTGCATGTCAGTTGTTTTGGTACTTCGACTCACGTGTACCGAGCCTTAAGTACGATGGGCGGTACCACTCGGACCCTTATTTTAAATAAATGGATTTTGCGCACTTAACTTGCTATTTGAACCCTTACTGATTTTATTTTAAATAAACATGTTTATTGTGTGTTGTGTCTAAAAGTTACCAGAATATTTTCAAAGTGATCTAGTTTTAGAAAGACATATTCAACAAATAAGTGATCTATGTGCGAAACATAATTTTTGGAAACCAAATATGAAAAAGATTCTTATTATTTATTATACATAAAAATCAAGGTACGTATATTTTTTATTCGCAAAAAATGTCACAGAGTATATGATAATTCTATGAAAAGTGATTTTATTATTATTTTCATTTAGATATTCATTAGTTTCAATGAAGATTTTTAACAAAAAAAAAAGAACAAGCAAATTATTTAAGACAATTTATATATTTTTCATCTTTCAGTAAAATATTTAAATTAACAATATTTACTACTGATTTAACTTTTTAATAAATAAGAGATATCTATAGGGGGTAACAACAGTAACCCATTGTATTTTATGCATAATAAATGTACAAAAATTTGAAATAAACCTAGTTATAACAAAAAAATTACAGTTTCTATATATTTAAAAAAAAAACAAATTTTTACCTGTCGATAGTATATATTTTTTTGATAATTAAGTTATGAAGATGGGTATTATTTATGTACATTTTTTAAAATTTCTTTTTTATAGTTTTCAGCGGCTCCCAAGTTTTTTATCTTAAAATTTAATAAACGACATAATTTTTTATTACGTAGGAAATGAAAATAAGGAAACCGTGGTTACATTTATTGTAATATTTGACGTGAATAAGCCGCCTGAATATAGCGCCTTAATGCGCACCAGATTTCCACGTTACAGTTAATCCCTTTCTGTTCCAACTGTCAATATCCACTTAAAAAATTAAATTTGTGACATTTTTGTTATTTAATTTAAAAATTTTAAGAGACGAACATTTTTTGTGCAATTAAAAGGTTTTGACGATATTTTTAAATTTTTAACAAAATAAAAAATGACTTAAAACTAAATATTAATATTATCTACCGACATTTTGTCTTTAATATATGTGTATTTCAAAATTATCTCTTGGTACTATTCATTTTTATTTACAAAAAAATACTCTGAAACGAATTGTGAATTCATTAAAATTTACTGGCTCGATAAATTTTGTCAGAGCTTGATAGTATGATATGTCAGAATGACATGACAATTACACACAGTCTTATGAAGTTATAATATCATTAGTAACAAGACTACATAATCATTAGCTATTGACAGATTTAACACGCGTCTTGTAACCGGGTTATAATCCTCGTATTATGGAAAACAATTTTTCTTCTTGAATTAAAATCAAAATATTTTTAAATTGTAACTATAAGGATATAATATGCCACCATCCAAAATTAAAAATTTAAATGAGAACATGCAGTAATCAAATAATTATCAATTATCGATTATTCCCCGCTGGTTACGAATAAAAGATAATAAAAAATAATCTCTTTAAAGATTGCGAACTAATCGTTTGTGGAGGTATTTAAAAATTAAAAATTGTTTGTCTAGTATCCTCCAGATGCTTTGAGTTTTTCTTAGTTCATCACCAGCTTGATGTTTGAAAAGCAGCTAATAACGTCGTCAAGAGGTTTTCAGTAGCATTTCCTGAACATTTTTCAACTTCAACTAAATTTCTGTCAAATTTATCTTACTAATAACCATATACAGGGTGTTTCAAAAAAAGGTGGCCCAGTTGCTAGGATAGGTAAAACACTGAAAAAAGTTTGCTCAGTAAAAATTTTTCGTAACGGCATCCATTTTCAAGATATAGGGTATTGAAAAAAAAAAAATACACATCGTTTACGATTATGTCGAAATTTTTGGCAAAATTGTAATGAAATTTTGTACGAATATAATTTGGAAGCTAACACATTGCATAAATTTGTTTTTTCAAGGATTCCAGGTTCGAATCCCACAATTGGCCGGGATTTTAATTTAATTATTATTTAAAATTAATTCAGATGCCTTGGTAGGATTCCCCACTCGACCATTCACTGTTGGGTTTTAATTAACAGTGCTGTTCCTAAAGTGGCGCTGAGAAACAGTAACAAAGCCTACACAGAACACGAGGCGAGATAACCTAAGCAGTTGAAGCCGATGACACACACAAAAAAAAATCTGCCCCTCATAGAGGGCGCTAAGTTACAAAGTTCGTACCGAGTAATTTTAAACATAAGATTTTTGAAGTTAAATTTTGTAGTCCAATTTTTATGTAAACTCAAACACTATTTAATTTTACACCAAAAAGGTACTTCTTGGTAAAACACGATACTGTGTACCATTTTCGGAATATTTGGATTTGAAAAGGATAAAGTAATAACTAGTAAGTAGTAAGTAGTAACTAGTATTTTTAAAAAATATTTACCAATTTATTAAATAATTAAAAGCAATAATAATGCTAATCTTAATAATTAAACAAAGAATCACAGGAAGAAAATTAAAATAAAAGACCCTGCACACCGCTTATGAAAAAGTGGCAAACTGATAAATGTCATAAATTTGTTGCAGTTCTCGACATCTTATCTTAATTTAAATGGTCCATGGGACCATTTAAATCCTAAGGACACCCTTCTGTTCTTGTGATAATAATTCAGTAGGAGATCTTAATCATTTGATATTTGCATGTAACAACCACAATAAATATAGAAAAAAATTTTTAACGAAGTTATTAGATATAGGGATTTCTTTTCCAACCAATATTACGTTGCTATTGATCTCAAACAATAAAAAAGTATTTAATACATTGATAACATTTATTAAAGAATCTAAAATTAACATATAAACCAATAACAATTAACAATCAGTGGTAACAATTGTAATAAAAATAATAATGTCTGTGGCAAATGGGTTAATCCCGATGCCAGTCAACCACTGCACACACACACAAATCCTACGACTGGTTTTTGAGGTACAGGGTGTTAAACTTAAGAAATATCACTTATTTGATAACGGTTATCACAGAAGAAAGCTAATCGATTATAATTGTTTGTGCTAAGTCTTATTGTAACATCCTTTGGCATTCTACAAATATAAAAAGTGGTCAAAAACTATTTTCCATTACAGGGTGAGCCACAAAATAAGTAAGGACGTGTTTTTGATAATTACTTTTATTGTTCTTGAAGGTGTAAAATATTTACTAAAAAATAAATTATTGCTATATTTATCATGCATAATGATAATTAATACAAAAATATAAGGTGCCATTTATACAGGGTGATTCGTAAATATTGACATAGGCCAATATATTTTTTTACAAGTATTAATGTGAAACGCAGTAATTTATAGGACTTTTAAGTATATGCCATCTAGTGATAATTAATTTTCTTTTATAAGTATATATTTTTACCACATAAATATGTCATTCGATAGAACAACTATTAATATATTTAATAAATTATTCTGTAGTTCATGAAAGTGATAGTTATAAATATGTTAATAATACACTACTTATTATTTTGTATTAGGCTAGCAGCGAACATGTGGCATATTCCTGCTATCGCTCTCTAGCTTTGTGCCTCACATTCGGTTCGGCTAATATCCCGCCACTATATCTTCTAATTCTAGTCTTCGACGATGATAATAAGTACTGTATACTATTGTAGATACATATACCATCCTATAAACAGATCAATGCAAGAAATTATTAAAAATATATATCTTTTCTTATTTGCTACTTATTCTATAGATGAACATATTTTTTACCCCTGTGTATATTCGTCAAATAAAATTAACCACAAAAAATTTCAATTGATTATCTTTTTCCTGGAATAACAGGTAACAAAAAGTGGGTATTTCTTAAGTCAAACTTGTATCTCAAAACCTATTATATTAAAAAGCTGCAATTTTTAGGAATTTATTTTTTACACAATGTTTGATACACCAGTAAAGAAACACCTTTATAGGACTAAAAGAACAAGGTGAATTATCAAATTATGTTGACACACTATGTAATCAATAAAGGAGAGTATGCTTTTGTATACTTATAGATATATAAAAAAATAATATTTTCCAAAAATTTCAATATTAAAACCATTCCGGAACATCTTCAAAAAGTTTTTGAAGACAAACTAATGATAAAATAAACATTTTGGCATCAAAGCTTACGAGTACATGCGTATCTAGGGTTTCGACGCAATACATAGGTGGTAGCGTAATGCAAATGAGGCCACGTTACTATGGAAAAACTAGTACTTAGTGTAGCAGACTGCTTGATTCACTTATCTCGAAAATACAGAGAGAAAGAAAGACACATAATGTCCAGTGTTATAGAAGCGTTTTAAACTAGGCGAGGTGTTGAACATCTCAAAAGTTCTTAGTTGTGATAGCAATAAAATCAGGCGCAATGAGGCGATAAAGGTAAAGAATAAAAGATCGATGCCAGTAAAAATCAGCCAACAGAAAGGTTTACCTTTGCGATTTTGTTTCTATTCAATCACCTGTAACTGCACTCTTTTCGGTTTTAAAGTATTGGATATTGGTGTCTAATGGTGGTGGTCTGCAAGTGGTCAGTACGAAAAAGCTCCATCAGTTTAAAAGTTCTTTAAAAAAAGCCAGCATCAGGTAATGTAATACTATACCTTAGCTACAGAGACAAAAAACAACAGAGAAGTTAAATATTAATAATTTATTAATTAATTTACATTTATGTTTCATACCGTACAAACAATATTGGGATCTATTACATATATATTATTATTAAGTGTAAATTTTAACCGAAATTTATTAGTTGTGCAAGTGTTCGTGTAACTTGTATGGGCAGTTTTAGAAGTAAATATTTTTGGGGAATTTTATCAGGGGAAAAAGCTGTATAATATAAGGACAAAAACTGACTGCGTGTAATTCCTATGATATCAAAATTATAAAGTTTATTGTAATAAGCAGTTAGCAACTTGTTTTTGTTTAGTTTTAGGTTATTAGCAGCCAGTTTAAAGTCATTTTTAATAAATATTATAGGAATATTTAACTCTCCCAGTTTCTAATCTTATTGCGCAGTCAGGTGTATTGATAGGCACCAATAGCATCCTCTTCATAAAAGTTATTTGAACCCTTTCTAACACCTCCAAATACCTTAGACTTCACACAGGGGCACAATTAGTCATTATGCTAAGAGCTAAGGAGTCAACCAACTTTATCCGAGGATACCATGTCCATTTTAGCTTTGGCCAAAACCGGCAAAATTGCTCCTATTGCTTGCTTACCCTTATCTGAAGTTAATAACGACATTTCGTGAAATAAGCCAGAAGATATAAATGTGACTCCTAAATATGTATATTTATTTGTAAAATTTAGATGTTGACCGTTAAATTTGAAAGGGTAGTTATTTTTTTGAAAACCTCCTCTAAAAAATGACATGATTTTGTTTTTTTGGATGTTGACGGTAAGGTTATTTATTTTTCTAAAATTTTAAGTTGTCTTGTAACATCAATCTCAGAGTGTGCTAAGATAACCATATCGTCGGCATAAAGTAGTATGAGAATATCATGAATTTCATCAATATTCACACCCTGAGCTCTTTCGGTATAAAAAAAATCTTCTATATCAGCTAAAAACTTAGCGAAAAGTAAAGGACTTAGAGATTCTCCTTGCAGTTACATAAAAAGACTTAGATAAATCGTTAGAGGATTTAACCCTGACTGAGGCTTTTGAGTAGAAATTTATTATAACATTAAGAATTTTCGGCGATGTACCTAACCCATATAATTTATTCCACAATAAATGATGATTTACCGAATCAAATGCTCTTTTGAAATCGACGAAAATTGCAAAGAGTTTCCTTTTTCTATGTTTAATATGCAGGTGTATTATCGAACTTAGTGTATGTACATTGTCGATACAACTTCGACCTGTTCTAAAGCCAGCTTCACACTCGGGTAAGATGTTGCAGATATCAGTCCACAGAGAAAGCCTATCTAGAAAAATATGCATAAATGTTTTTGCATAACATTTAACGAGTACTGTGCCTCTTTAATTTGTTGGATCTTCTGCAGGCCCGCTCTTATGCAACATAAATAGCAGAATATTAGACCAGGAATTAGGGGTGGTACCATTTTCAAATATGCGATTGTAAAGTGTGGTTAGATATAAAATCCAATTATAGAGAAGGTTTTTAAAAAATTCGTACGTGATACCATCGCTACCAGGAGCTTCATTATTTTTACAGATATTAAGTACATTGTAGATTTCTTCGGTTGTGATGGGATCATCAAAGTATGGATGGCGAACATCAAAAAAATAAATAACGGTATTTATTTGAGTTGGATACATTTCCATGAAAAATGCACCCAAAACATGAGATGGAAGAATTTTTATTTTTGTAACACCGCGAAACCGCTTAATAGTCAATCAAAAATCTTTAGCATTTGATACATTGGAGAGTTTAGATATGCTTTCTGTATGATATTCTTGTTTTTTAGTTGAAATAAGTTTTTTGTAATTATATTTAGTTTCAATATACTGTTTTTTAGTATGATCAGAAAAATTATTTTCTTTTGCATTTTTTAGCTTGGTTTTAAGTTGTTTTTTTTTGCATCAACACATACACTGTCAAACCAAGGTTTATTTTTATAATTAGAATTTGAGTGGCTGTAGATTGTTTTTATTAAACCTAAAATTTTTGCAGTTTCATATACAGCATCGCAAAAATTATCACAACAGTTGTTTACCTACGTCAAAAATGTCACCTTGTCAGAACTGCGCATAGCAAGTTTTTAATTTAAAAGCAAGTCATTTTTTCAAATAAGAGATTCATTAGTAATAAGGCTATTAGTAGAGAGCAGAATAGAAGAATCTTCTATATTATAATTTAAAATTATATTTACTGGGAAATGATCTGATAAAAAATCGTCAGAATCCACGAAAAAATTATCAACAAATGTAATATGAACATTACTCACCCATACAAGGTCCACGACACTCTTACCCATCTTACTTATATAGGTAAATGTAGCAGGTCTGTCCAGTGAAGATCTGCCATTAAGAGGGAAAGCCCACTAACGCGACATGTAGCGCGCGACTGATCGCGCGCGGCAATACTTTTGATGTTTTTAAATGACTCAAAGCCCATTAACGCGGTTCTGTCGCGTGGTCGCAAATGATCAAAAATAAAATGATCGAAAAAGCAAATGATCGAAAAGCAATGGAAAGAAAAATAAATTATTTAAAAACATTCTTTAAATGTATACTGTTAACGAATAAAATGATCGAAAAATATTTATTTTCGAAAAATCTTTTTTTTAATGAAACATACGTACTTAAACATAAATCAAAATTTTAAATAATAGAAAATATTAAAAATATTAATTTAAATTAAATAAGCAATATTTCTTATATGTTGTTCCAATTGTTCACTATTACATTCGTTATCAAATGTTTCAATAATATTTTTAAGACATGTATCTTTATATTTTTTTTTCTTTTTTTCGGGCTTATCGCCTGTGTTTTTCTTTATTACTTTGAGTTCAGTCATGCTCTGTTCTCTAATTATTCCTTTTAAAAAACACCAAATAGAAGGCCTTTCTGCATTAGTTTGCGTTAAAAATCCCCGGTGCCATGCTTCAACGCTATTATTTGTTAGAGGTATGTTATTTTTAATGTTATGGTAAAAATTCCATATACTGTGTTTAAACATTGGTGACTATCGTTGTCTTCTTTCTATTTTTCCGACCCAGGTATCTTCGAAATAGTTCACAAAGTTTTGTAAATTGGCTGGCAATAAATTGTTTTCCAATATCACCTCAAAACCTTTCACAACGAAATTTACTGGAATGAAAGCCAATGCCTTCAGAAGCTTTATGACATATGCAAACTGCACATCTGTATCATATTTAGTTTTTAGTCCCATACTTTGGATTTTTCTATATATACTTTGACTAAAATGAAAGTAACAACCAACCTGTTGAACATTCAAAAACAGCTTCTTAATCGCATTTATTACTGCTATTTCATAATCAGTTGTAATTATATTTACTTTCATACTAAGTAAGATTTGTTGGAGTTGCTTAAAAATTTTTAAGTACGTGTTTTCAGTCTTATCTGACATTAGTATGTATACTAATGGGACAAACATATTACCAACATTACCAACTTTACCATGAAGGGTGTAAAGTTAAAAAAATAGATTAGGTACCGTTTTAAATGTTCCATCCATAAGCCAATGCTTGCATTCAGAAAGAATTCGTATATTAGCATCAGTTGCAAAAATTATGAATCTACAGTTATTTTTATTACCAGAATCATATTGTAAAAATTTCTGCCCTTTTTCTGTAACTTTAAAATCTTCAGGTATATTTAATTCCATAATACTGGCAGGATTTTTTAGAAAATTGTCTGTCTTTTCTCTAATTCTTCTTATACTCCTCTTCATACTGGAAATTTTGGGTAAATGACAGCATGCCATGTGGCTTGAGCCAGCTGTTGCAGTACTTATTATCGAATGGGGAAGTTCACACGCTGTTTTAGCTTTATCTTTGACATTTTGAAGAATATCCCGTACCTCAACCATTTCTGGTCGTCCTGGATGATTATGGTAATTTCTTTTTTGAGGAGTCTCTTCATTTTTACAAATTAAACGACCCTTGCAGCCACGTCTCCAATTTTCACACTTCCAATAAGTCGTTAATTCGATGGTTTTATCCTTTATATAAAAATATCCATCTAAATAGAACATATTTTTGCCTTTTTGTGGAAGTACAATTGACATTTTATTTGATTCTATCAAACACATCTTTAAAACCATGGAAATGAGAATTAGTTTTAAAAAAATAAATCTAGTTTTGCGTCCACTTAACTAGACGTGTCTTGTACTCTATACTACGTGACTGGTATATATAGAGTGTTGTTATCAATTGTGGCAAATATGGGGTGTAGCGACATTGTTAAAAGTAAAATATGTTCAAATGTCTGAACGAAGCTTTAGATAATGAATGTCAATTTATTTTCGATAACTTGGTATTCGAACAATTGTTGTTCGATCATTTGTTATTCGGTCATTTGTTATTCGATCATTTGCTGTTTCGATCACTAACTTTTCTATCAATTAATATTCGATATTTTAAAATTTCGATCATATGTTATTCGACCTAATGGTTTCGATCATTTGTTTTCGATCATATGCTTTTCGATCAATTGTCCGAGACCCCTTAATATAAGAGGTCAAGACCTGAAACATAAAAAATTTATGACATTTAACAAGTCGCCACTTTTCCATAAGCGGTGTGCGGGGTTCTTTGACTAAAAACAAAATATTCAATCAGGGTAAGTGTTCAAAATGTATTCCGTTAAAAAAGTTTAGGGTTCGTCGCAAACCTCAAAATAGTTTCGTATGAGTTAGCTATGAAAAACTGACATTTATCGTTAGTTAAGACGGTAATGTCAATACGTTAATTAATATTTAAAATGTATTCAAATGTTAAATACATCGGCATGTTATTACCTTTAGGCGAGTGTTTAAGAAACGCTAGTACACGGGAGCTCAAAACCTTAAGTTCATTTCGAATAAGCAAATATCGCTTCATGATAATTTCCACAGTTGGCAAAACATTAGAGGGTATATTCGCTGGTGCACCAAATATAGAACAATTAGTAGCTCCCCTACTGCCCCTAGTGTCCTTCACTGACAAACTCATTACAACTTAAAACAAAGATCTTACTTCCGCGACTATCAAAAGAATACTGAGTTCAGCTTAGAGCTACTCAATTCGCCTTGCATAAACGATTATAAACTGATTTGGAGTGAGGGTAGCCATATGTGAGTAGTAGGGATTAAGTGTAAAGGTTAAAGAAAAGGTCCTTTATTTCTCACAAGTCAAATTGACTTGTGAGAAATAAAGGACCTTTTCTTTAACCTTTACACTTGATTATAAACTGGTATTAGCTGAATTGAACAAGTTTGAAGAGTTTCGTGACATAATATTTGGAATTTTCTGAATTTGTTTACTAATGTAAAAGTTTGATGTCAGGCACTGTGAATAGTTGCATTTGGTTTATGTTTTTCACAAGAACTTTATGTATTTTATTTTCAATTTGATGGAAGGTAAAGGCCTGAAGACATATTTATTTTTAACTGAAATTTTAGGAAATAGTTAACTATAAGTAAAGGCAACTTTCAGTTTGTATTAAAAGTTAAAAAAAATATTTTTTTTGTTTTTTAAAATTGTTGATGGGAGGTAGAGCCCTGAAGACATTTTTTTTTTAAATTGTAATTTTAGAAAATGCTTAATATATGTAAAGGCAACTTTTCTTATAGACCAGAGCATACTGGCGCATTCGTTTGCAAAATTGTTTTAATTCGTATTTTTTTTTTTAAATGTCCGAAGGCTTTCCTGATTATAAAAGTGTAAGATGACACTCGATATCTGTTGATGTTATTGTTTAAACAACGAAAAATAATTATGCCAGAAAAATGCATTTTTTGCAATGATTTATTTTTATATTCTTTATGATATTTCGAATTAAAAAAGTCGTATCTTTAACCCTTTAATTGTTATGAATGTTTTAAAATCTGAAATTGACGAAAATTCTAATTTTCTTGAATTAAATATTATACCTTAAAATTTAAAATGTTATAATTTTAAATTTTTTACCGAATATTCAAACTATAATAAACAAAATAACCTAAATAAATTTTCAAAATTTTGTTTGTTGTTATGTTTTTTTTACGTTATAACAATATGCTTCCTACGCGCGTGTACTTTTAGAGCGAAGTACTTCTATCTCACTTCCAACTCAGTGTATATGGATAAGAAAAAGCCCGATGACGCGCTAAATCAATTTTTTGCTGTTTTTCAGCGGTAATAAATTTAAAAAAATTATTATTAACATTTTTCATAACACTTTGTTATATTTGCCGATTAATAGTTTTGTATCATGTGATTTTTTTTTTACTTTTTTAGATACTTTCGATAACTTTTTTATTCAATGAAGTTAATAGAAATGTTCCATGCACAAAAAAAAATCATTGCCAAGAGCTGTCTTGAAATAAATTTTTCTCACTTTTTTTCCAATAAGATAAAAGAAGACAAACATACCTGCCGTAATTCAAGGGAAATTTCTACCTGTTACGATGAGCATAGTTGACTCACCTGGTTTTTATTTTAAAACAGAGTACGCAATATATATGTATTCAAGTTTTTCTATGGTTGTTAATTCTTTTCCACTATGATTATTTAATAGTAATATTCATTTATTAAGAAAATTTTTACATAAAATTATAGTTTGTACATCTAACTAGTTTTTACATGAAATTGATTTTAGCAACATAAAATTAAACATCCGCATAATGCCACACACGTCATGTTTAGTTTTTGACACGAACAAGCTTTCGTTGCACAATTTTTTTTACAGTTGCACGGTTTTGCTAAGTCTTCAGGTAATGGCGGTTTTGTTAAATACAGTGGCTTTATTTGGTTATCACAGAAAACATAACCAAAACCACAGAAATCTAAAGATCACGACAAGTGCATTTGGCCTTTTTATCGTATTAAAAAAAAAGGTTGAAGAAGATTTTACTTCTCAGGCAGTATCTGAAAATAATTTTTTCATGAATAAAAATAAATGTTTCTGTTAACTTTAATAATTAAAAAAGTTATCAAAAGTATCTAAAAAAGTAAAAAAAAAATCACGATACAAAACTATTAATCGGCAAATATAACAAAGTGTTATGAAAAATGTTAATAATGTTTTTAAACTTATTACCTCTGAAAAACAGCAAAAAATTGATTCAGCGCGTCATCGGGCTTTCTCTTACCCATCTTATACATTGAGTTGGAAGTGAGATAGAAGTACTTCTTTCTAAAAGTACACGCGCGTAGGAAGCATATTGTTATAACGTAAAAAAACACAACAACAAACAAAATTTTAAAAATTTATTTAGGTTATTTTGTTTACTATAGTTTGGATATTCGGTAAAAAATTTAAAATTATAACATTTTAAATTTTAAGGTATAATATTTAATTCAAGAAAACTAGAATTTTGGTCAATTTCAGATTTTAAAACATTCATAACAATTAAAGGGTTAAAGATACGATAATGGGCGTAAGAACTTTTTTTATTCGAAATATCATGAAGAGTATAAAAATAATTAATTGCAAAAAATGCATTTTTCTGGCTTAATTAATTTTTCGTTTTTTAAACAATAACATCAACAGATATCGAGTGTCATCTTACATTTTTATAATCAGGAAAGCCTTCCGGACATTTAAAAAAAAAATACGAATTAAAACAATTTTGCAAACGAACGTGCCACTATGCCCTGCACTATTAAGTATTTATATAGTAAAAAATAATATTATTTTTTTTTTCGCTTCACCCTACACAGGAGTGCTTAAAAGAAAAGCATTTCGTCACCAAACAAAAAAGTTGTGATAAGTAAATGTTTCCATTAACTTTGTTTTATTAATTTTTTGTAACATTTTATCTAAATAAGTTTTAGTATTGTTATATTTTTATTCTTAAAGCAATATAGTTGACATTTAGCCGGGGATTACATTACTTATTTTAATAACATATTTATGTTATAAGAAGTGTCTGATTTTTAGTTTTTTGAATTATTTAAGTAATCCATTTCAACTTCAAATTACGCATATCATTTGTTAATATTATATTATTTTTACTCACTAATACAATATTTTAAGTTTTGAATTATAACGTTCATAATTTGTTATTACAACTTTTTAGTTAATTTGTGTTACCATTTGCATTACGGATATTTTATCAAATATATTAATTAGTTATATGCATTAAATCAATATATTAATATTTATATATGGTCTCCTTTCAAACTTTCTCACTTTCAAATTGTTACGCCAATGAACGGAAGAAAAATCATTATCTGGAACTATTCTAATTTGTCGTTGACAATAATAATCTTGTGAATTTGCAATTGTATTCGTTTTCAAAAAAACGAAACAAGTGACAATGTATCTAGATTAAATGAACAAAATTATGAAATTCGTAATCCGATAGAAATCGGGGCCGATCCTGATACATGATGGGCGTGCGGAACGTGCCAAGCAACAGTATTAAGGGGCGCCGGAGAGGGACGCTGATTGCGCAAATCAATTATTTAAAGTATGCTCTTGTTTGGATTTAATTTAGTTGTTCTGTATAAAAATAGTGAACTAATAGAGAAATATTATAACGTAGATATATGTTATGTTATGTTGATAATGGGGTGTTAATACACTGCGACCTGAAAGATCTATTGTGTCCCCTTCTGTCGCCACTGCACTAAGGAAATGTCTCAATGCCTATAGCAACCCTTCCAATCCTATTTTCTCAAGGAAGTGTAGGATTTGAAGTGGCTTCAAGTTAGGTAAGTCTCTTTGATATCCTCCTAGATATAGTGCCCTTGGATTCTGGAGTGCTACACATTCAGTTAGGATGTGAATGGAGGTTTCGTCCTCCTCCTCACAGAATCTGCACTCACTATCCTCTACTACTCTCAGTTTACTTAGGTGTCCTTTTAGTCGGCAGTGCCCGGTAAGGATCCCTGTTACAATACGTAGCCTTTTCTTGCTCAGGCAGATGCAGGCTTCCGATCTTCTTTGGTTATATTCACCCAGAAGTATCTTGGCCTGTCTCAGCCCCAAGAGATTGTTCAAATTATCGCTTCTTCTACTACCAACGTAGATATATAGAATATAGTCAATACGGAGGACCACTGTTTAAAGTTCGGGAAGAATGTAAAACAAAATACAAATTATGTTGTTCATCTCTTCATTGTTTCTAAAATATTTCGTTTTAAGACCGCTCCATAGATGCAAGCGAACTTCTATGATTTTAGTTCACGCCCGCACAGGTAGCAAAGGCGGTGCCTAACTATAAAATGCGTAAAATAATCCAGGACAAACCGTACTCGAATGTCACCGGAAATTGCATCTATTAATAAGAAGTAAATTAAAGGACGTATATCTTAAATACAAAATTGACCTCTGACCATTCGAATCTCGTAATCTTCAGGTGCGGAGAACATTTATGAGTATTTAACTGCTTTATGCATTTTGGTACCTACCCGAGTTATTTTTCTCGCAAAGAGTTTTAATCAATAGAAATAATAATCCTTAGATTCATGGTATTCCTTATACGCGGACAAAATATTGAAGAAGGTGATTCCTCCCTGATCACGTACAACAATAATACTATACCAGAGCATAATGAATGAAATCACGCGCTTAAAACTGCAGAAGTTATCGGTATCACGTGCCAACTAATCATAAATGCATATTTATTGCCAAAATGAATTACGCCAGTGGCGTATAAAAACTATTGACAAATTAAATGCTGTAATAGTAAATAATATTATATGAAAGTAGGTTGGTTATCTATTTTTGTAGTAATAATCATTTATGTTTATAATTTTGTTTTGTTTATTATTAAAATATATAAATATTCTGCCAGTGGCGTAGAAACACTATTGGAAAATTAAATGGGGTATTATACTGGAACAAAATATTGAACAAGTTGCGCCTTAAAACTGCAGAAGGTATCGTTATTATATCATCCAGTGTCGCAGAACTACTATATTGGCAAATTAAACGGGTATTTGTGAATATTACTAGATGAAAGTAGGTTGGTTATCTATTTTTGTTATAATAATTCATCTATGTTTATAATTGTATTTTGTTTATTATAAAAATATGTAAATTAAGCTTGGTATCACTTACTTGAATTCTAAATCTATGATCTTTATCGTCGGAACTTAAAGTTATGACTAAAGGTTCAACTACCGTTTCGATCATACCGTCCAAGCGCCACATATTATTTTCTTCCTTAATTACATGGGAAATAGCATTCTGCCAATCTTCAGGTTTTATACGTTCTATACCGGTTTTTAATAAACTTTGAACGTCGGCTATTTTAAAAGTTTTATTTCTCGAGCTACGCACCCTTTCACTTGCGCCCAAATTAGTTCAATAGGATTGAATTCACATTGATAAGGGGGAAGTCTTAGTACCGTAATACCACGATCACGAGCCATTGTGTCGACAACATATTGAATATATTTATGGCGGTGTTCCTTTATTAGGTCCATTAATTCCACTTTAAGCATCTCCTCAGTAAATGTTATTGCTTTATCCCGCAGCCAGTTTTGCATATCCGCTTTTCTACTGGACATTATCGGAATGCGTTCAACTCGTCGACTGTGATAAGAAGCGTTATCTAGTACAATAACTGAATTTCGTTCTACACGCTGTAATACTTCAGTAAACCATTTTTCAAAGCATTCCGCATTCATGTCCTTGTGGTAGTCTCCTGTTTTTTTTTTCGATATAAACACAAGAGCGCCATTTTCGAAAAATCCACTGTCCCTTCCGATATGGGTAACAATTAGGTACTTTTGGACACTTATCTCTATAATGCCGTCATCTCCTATGAGGCCATCAGGACTGAACTCCAAGAAAAAGTATTATTGGTCTACAAAAAAGCTACATTGTCATGCTCTAACCTGCAATTAGAAAACTATTAACTCTATGCACAATTAAAAAATAATAAAAAACGCTTACCTTTACAATGTACTCATCCTCAAACTGTTTTAAAGCTGACAGCTCATGTTCTTAAACATACTTGGTACTTTTATACCTGCTGAATGTGGTATACAGTATATTTTTAATTTTGTGTTCACCTTTCCTCATTATGCAAATTTCGCCAAAATAGGAAGCAGTAAGTCGGTACGTTCTCTCTAATTTCCACAGTGGATTTTTTTGCCTGACCTTTGGTATTTTCTTCAATTTTTAGTATTTTAGTTTTATCCTTTTTAGTTTGGAAATAAATGTTAACTTCTTTTCCTCATATTGGTCTTGAGGCAGAGGTCCGGTTCTGGATTTGCGTCGGGGCCATATTTGCTTTCAGGAAGCGCAAATACTTTTACCCTTTTCTTTTTAGCAATAGGACGAGATTTTCTTTTTAAAATCCTTTCGCTGTACTGTTTTGTAAAGTTTAAATTTGTTGCACCGATTAATTTATAATAATTTCCGGTCGCGTTAAAAGACAATGCAGCAGCTTCACATTTCAATTAATAAGAGCCTCTCAGAGAAAAATTTATTCGTTTTCCACCTATAAATTTGCAAACTACCGACTTATACTGCTCAGCAGCGTTATTGTCCATGTTTGTATTTAAATTGTATGCATGTAAAATAAGCCTAATTTTTTTGTATCATCGGCATCAACTGCTATGATTATTAGTCTCGTGTTATGTGTAGGCTTTGTTACTGTTTCCCAGTGCCACTTTAGGAACAGCACTGGTACCCAACAGTGAAAAACAAACTTCTGTCATCGAGTAGTCTACACTCTTTCATGAATAGTATGAAATTTTTTTATATTTTTGTCAGGAGAGCACTTGAAATATGCAATGCTTCTACATTCCTCACACATTTTTTAAGTCGCTGCATAGTCCAGTCACTTTTTCCAAAAGAGAGTTGTGCCTTTTTTTATTTTATAAATCGCTTCAGACGTAATAGAATACCGAAGCATTATACCGGGTGTTCAACTTAAAGCGTTACAGCTATATACCGCTTTTTATAAAAAAAAAACGTTTCAGACGAAAGTTTTATAGTTTTGTGGGGAAAAACTTTTGGCAAAAATCGTTTTTATAGCTAACCATAATATGGCCAACTTTTTTTTCGCGCAGCAACATTTTCAAGTAGCTGTTACTCAAAAAGTAAAAGTCCAATAAAAAAAATATTTTTCTTAAAAGTTTCTTATTTTTTTATGTACTTTAAGAATATGTAAGAAAAAAATGAGATTTCCATTTAAAAAAACAAAGTCCACCTCGATATGGTCATATTATGGTCAGCTACAAAAAAATTAATTTAGCCAAAATATTTCCTCCAAAAAACTATAAAACTTTTGTCTGAAACTGTTTTTTCTAAAATGCATATTTTCGGCGTTATTTGACTGTAACACTTTAATTTGAACACCCGGTATAATCGCCATGTAAAAGTTATTGGAGGCAATCGCGCCCGACATCTATTGGTACAATCATTGAACTAACGATTTTATTTACTGGTTAGATACGTCAGATGTTAGAACTTTATAAGTGACAATTCCGTCAAATTAATTGTCAATATATATTTTTTTAGTTATTAGGATTAAATATAATTAAAAATTAGTGATTCTTGTGAAGAATCAATAAATAATAGCATTCCACAAGATATTCGTCGATATTTAAAAATAAACTGAGATTTTAATTTAACTAAAAGCAATCTGATTATCAGCGTTAAAAAGTAAAACTTTTTCGTAAGCCTCCATAACGAATATTTAGAGTACTCGTCTATGAATCGAAAGGTTCCGAGTTCAAACCCACGAGTAGACACTTTTTTTTTATTAATTAATTTTATTTTCTAAATTGGTAAAACTTAAATTAATTTCAAAACATTAATTTTACGTTAATGACATCTAAATCTTCATGCTCAAATTTCGTCTTTTTGCTATGGCCACTCGGGATCATCAAATTATAATAGAATATTATAAGGTCCGGTAATTTTATTTAAATCTTTTGACAATAAAACTAAAAATGTGTGTGTCTAAAGGAGAAATATACCGAAAATAACAAGTATTTAAATGTTGCTAATAAATTTGTATTAGGTATGTGTTGAAAGAAAATACATCATTTTGGATTTGAATATACAGTGTGTCGCAAAATGTCTGCACCAAGAAAACACGAAATTACATTTTTCTTTAATCTACGTAAAAAAGTGCGAATTAAATTTTTTTTACTGAAAATTATTAGGTACCTAACAGGGTTATTCATTATAAATTCCCCTTCCTTTATGCCATAATTATTATTGTATAATGTTTACATTGACCGAATTTTGTAAAAATGTCATCAAATGACCATGTCAGTGGCGTGCATATTTCACAGGATTTAACATGAATATTTTTTAATAGAGATAGCATAGATATATATTTTATTCAATTTTCGGAATGATCTTTATTTTTTCCTGATTAATTAAACGTCGAATATCTTATAAATATTTACACTTTTTCTTCCTCACTGTAAACTACCTATTTGGATTATTTTATTATTAAACATAATAATTGTGATTTTCATAGGTTTTACTTTATTAATGTTAACTTTTTCATATTTACATTATCAATGTTAAAATACTCGAGAACAGACGGTATAAGATAATAGGGTTATCAATAATATACATTTGTGAAATTAGAAAAAATATATATCCCAGAAATTTAATAACAAAGAGGGCATCCCATTTAAAAAAGTTTATTTGTGTTGTATTCCGTGAAATCGGAATACGTGTTTTTATGGTATATTTAAAAAAAGTCAGTCATATCCACAAACTTTTATTTAAAGCTTTTTTGAATATGCAATAGTGGTTATAAAAGGTGTCTTTAATAATTAATAATTTTATACATGATCTCAAATAAATTTGTTGAAATTAATTTCATTTGTAAAACTGTCACTTCTGCTCCTCCCGTATTACTAAAAAAAAAAAAATGTAACAATGTCCTCCTGTTTTTAGAAATAAAGATTACTGTTTAACCAAATTCACACACAGTATGTTTATATAATATTAAAAACTTCCCATAATAAATATTTTGGCTCAATCAAAGTAGATATTTTAAATTGTTTATTGTTAGGAAAAGTAGAAATAATATTAAATATAATAAAGAAATTAAAAAAGTTTAGTTTAGTTTAAGTTATATTATTTAAAGAAAAAAATGTTTAGCTTGGACTTAAAACAGTAAAAAACCAAATGAGAATAATCACTTCAATCTACCTATACCAAGAATTATTCATCAAAATTACTTATATTTTCCAAACCTAACCAACAGGATTATTGGAAATACCAACAAAAATAATCCGGTTGGGGCTCGGCTCTGGGGGCTAGGGCATTTAGGGTCGAGATATCGAGACCAAACTTGGTATATGGATGTACTATTCCATAAAAATAAAAATTGCATTAAAATAATTCACCCTCCCCACGCCTATCTGATATGGTGGGGGTGGCTCCCCAAAAAATCAAGTTAAAACTTTTTAACAAAACAGTTAAAATCTACGATATTTTATACATAAAAAACCCAAAATTTCAATTTTTTTATCAAATTTTTCAGAAAGCCCAAAAAAAATTTGGAAATTTTTTTTATAAAAAATTGTAATTTTGGGTTTTTATGTATAAAAAATCGTAGACTTCAACTGTTTTATTTAAACAGTTAGAACTTTTTTGGGGATTGCCACCCTCACCATATCAGATAGGGGTGGGGAGGAGTGAATTTTTTTAAGCGATTTTTATTTTTATGGGATAATACATCCCTATACCAAGTTTAGTTTCAATATTTTGATTATAAATGCCCTATCTCCCAGAGCCGAACCCCAACCAACAATTCTTATAGAACCCATTGTGTTTACTTCAATATTAAGAATACATTTATATTATTTACCAACCATCTTAAGGGTTATTTTAATTACATTGTTATGCACCAGATTAATGGAATAACCTGTTGTTTATAATTACTTATGCTAAGTACTTAGGTAGGTACCTTATATACCTACCTACCTATAGGTATATGTATTTGAATTAAAAATAGAATTTTTCTTAACACTTAAGAAATGTATTATTATTGCTTATATTAATATTATAATAATTTATTTTAAATTAATTCGGATAAAACCTGTAAAGGAAAAGAAAAATACACAAATTTTTAATTCTAATTTTAAACCATTAATTAATAGTTAACTAATTTATATCATAATATATATCAATCATTAAGAATGGGACATAGTATATTTTTGACACTTTCCAAAAACTAATTTAAGCTATAATTTAATTTTTTTTTATATAGATCATGTAGGTACTCTTGTTGGGAACTCGTCCTTTATTAACAGTAAAATAATTCAGTAATAAAACATAAACACAACTCATTCACAATACCTACTACCCTTAAACGCACTAACGCACAATAAGAAACATTAGATAGAAAATAGTCCAAATAATAAACAATGAATCACGACTAAATAAAATTTTATCCAAGAGCTAAAAATAGAAACCCATCGATCGGTCTCCGTCATTCACAAAAATTTCAGCAGGACTCTCAACCAGCCCACTTCAAAACAAGCGACTGCAAGCGATTATCGACTTATCCAAATTCACTAGGCGCCATCTATTGGTAGTATCCATTTCGCTCCAATGAAACTTCCATAAGGTGAGACTACTATTAGTTCTTTATATAATGACCGGAGTCTCTGCGAGTTATTTTCAACCATTTTTCCAAGAGCTGGAGAAACTGGCATGTTTTTAGAATTACTTCTTTTTAACCCTAAAAATTGTATATTTTTAGAAGTTAGTTTTCTAAACGAATAAGTATTACTGTATCTTTATCTCAACATGATGATCAAGTCACCTAAAAAGAAAACATATTTCAATATATCGACTTCTCATGTCTGTAAAGCGTTTTTTAATTAACATTTATTTCCTAATTAAACATTAAACCTGCTACAATTAGTCAGCACATTTACCTTTGCTTGGAGATTTCACATGTCAGAAACGTCATCCTTTCTGATGCTCTGAATATTAGTCTCCTGTAACAGTGTTTCCAATGCCAAGCTAAAATATTAAGAAAACCAATAGTTATTCTCGATTTCATTGTTTAAATACCTTTCGTGGTCGAAAGTCTCAACTATTGATGAACACGCGACGGATTCACCATAATTTTCGTCATTATTAAAAACGCTACAATAAAAGTAAATATTTAGAGTAAGGGCTATCTAAAAATAGCAAGTTAAATGTACTCACGGCTCAGTTTTTGGAGTTCTTCGACGGTGTCTTATTCTTTTTTTGCTAGGATACACACGTTTTGTATAACTTTTTATTTTCCCCATTCTTATTACACAAACATACAAAGTCCTAGATTAAACACAAAGAAAAATGTTGGAAAGTAATTTTTTAAACAAAAAAAAATTGGTTTAAATATTTTTTTCTTAATTTTAAAATTTTATTTTTTTATCCTAACGCGACATTTTATTTTATAGACATTCCTGATTTGTTTAATAAAAATCGCATTACGATTGCTTTTTTCGTTTAAAAGGTATAGCTGAATTACGATTTTCATAGGTATGAGAGCCTCTTAAAATGTATATTAGACTTTTGCAACCAATGAAACCAATCTTCAAAATACTTTTTGCATTTTAGTAGCCATTGATTTGAAAGAGTAAGATGGTTGTCTACAATGCCACATCTCATAAGGAAAAGAAAACTCAAAGTCTTGAACACAATAAATATACTGAATCAAGAACAACACGTTTCGCTCACATTTGACCATCATCAATTTGAAGAAAGACCAAGAGAAATATAACTGACAAATGACAAAGAATTTAAAGTGTTAAAAAATTATATAAGTAAAATTAGATGACAATAAATTATTAATAGCAAAATTAAATTTATTATAATTGTTTAGTTTTAATTGATGATTTCATCGAAAGACATATTGCAGTTGCAAGGTAATTGAAAAAACTTTGCGTCATCTGTCAGTTTTCGTAGCAAGTACTAGAAACAGCAGGATTTTTTTCAAAATAAACGGTAAATTATCTTTTTCGGCAATCTGTCTAAGGTTACGGCACATCATAAATTTCTTCTTATTTTACCTTGTCTTCTTCTTTCGCTGTATGAGCTCAGTTTTTCTCTAACGCTATCTGGCTGGACAAAAAACGTGTGTTAGGGCGCTGTGTTTTGTAAAATAAAAACTTTTTCAAAAACAAAACACTGGCACTGGGTAGATAGTAAAAAACTGAGTCCATACAACAATAGAAGACAAGGAAATCGTTATTTAATTAAAATATCGACTTGAAAATCGTGCAGATTTCCTTAAAAATTAAGATTTTTTATTTTCTCATAGATTTTCAGATCCTTGCCAATTCTATACGAAACTACTCCTGAGGTACCAATTAACAAAAACAACGATGTAAATAAACCAGGAAATTACCGTCCTGTATCGATAGTTCCAATATTTGAAAAGATTTTTAGAATTATTTTAAAAAACGCCTAAACTTGTTTCTTGACAAAATGAATACTATCCACAAATGTCAATATGGCTTTAGAACGGGCTGTAGTACTATTATTGCTATAAGAAGCATCGTGGAAGGGACAGTAGATGGTTTTAAGGGGGTAAATCAACACTGATAACAATGTGCGTTCTCTCGAAAGCATTTGACTGTGTTTCCCACGATCTGCTAACATCCAAACTTGATTTTTGTGGAATAAGAGGAACACCACTCAATATTTTGAAGTCGTATCTTTTAAACAGGAAACAAGCTGTCTATTTAAATGGCAAGTTATAATTCCCTTAAAGATCAGCACGAAGTTCCGCAAGGATCTGTGTTAGGTCCACTACTTTTTATCACTTACGTGAATGACATATTTCACTGTCTTCAACCTAATGCATGCTTCTTTTTTGCAGACACTTTTAAATTCTCACAAAGATATCGATACTTTTGAAAATTTCAGTAAAATATCAGTCGCTAAGGCTGGGGAATGGTTTACTACAAGCAAATTAAATCTTAATAAGGAAAAAGCCAAATCATTAATATTTAGTACTAACCTGAAACATAGTAACTCAAATTGTGCCACTTTTCTGGGAATAACACTTAGAAATTTAAAAAAAAGTGTTAACGTTGACACTGTTTTGATGGCTTACCAAAACTTATTTCACAGTTATGTTACTTATGGTATAATACTATAGGGAAACTTATCGAAAGTCATTCGAATCTTTCGGCTTCAACAAAGAGTCATACGAATCCAAACTGGCAGCCATTTTAGAGACTTGTCGACCTTTATTTCTGACTAAATATCTTAACATTGCCCTGTACATACATTATGTACACTTTCTTGGAAATCCACAAACCAAAAGACACTATACTCTTAAATTTTGACTGCCACAACTATCCCACCAGGGGTGGTGATTTAATTAGAAAGACACGTTATCGATTGGAAGTATCGAAAAAGAACTCATTAGATGTTTAATTGTATAATAAAATTCCAGTAAACTTAAAAAATTAAAATTTTTAGCTATTAAACGTACTGTTAAAAGTTATTTACATTTGCACTGTTTTTACGATATCAGTGAATTTTTGAATAGTCAAGGCATTACTAGACTAATCTGCGTTTTAAATAATTAAATTCGGATCAATGTATTATTCTGTTTGTCTAAAATTTATATTTATATGTATATCGTATTTTACCTTTATTATTTATTTAGAATTTCTAAATTGTATTAGATTTGCTATACATGTTTTCATTACAGTAGTCAAAAAAGTCTTCTTCTTCTTCTTCTTCTTCTTCTTCTTCTTCTTCTTCTTCTTCTTCTTCTTCTTCTTCTTCTTCTTCTTCTTCTTCTTCTTCTTCTTCTTCTTCCCAAATTTCAGGATTATAATAACTTCCGCAAACTTCCATATAGTTGGTCTAAACGGTGCATTTATTAAAATGTAAATTTTGAAAATGTCATTTCTTGGGAGTTTTTTTAAGTACTTCTTCTCTAATTAAATCGTAACCAAGAGTCCATTTTGGATAAAAATTTATTTTTACTTCTTAAGTAATTTTTTTCGGCTAGATCATTTTTTACATATGATTCATTCAGTTAAAAGATTTTCTACAGATGTTTTGCAAAAAGATTCATTTTTCGTTTTCATTCTTTTTAGGCCATCCTCTTTCTCCTATTCGTATATGGCGAATTTGATTTTCTATAATTTCTTTGTAACTTTTCAAAGAGAATAATCATTATTTTTATAGTTTTTTAGCTTACATAGATACGATTTAAAATATTCCTTTTTAGCCTGGTATCTCACTTTTCAATTTTTGGGGCTTCTGGTGTGCTTCCATCTTTCACTGGCTTTTCTTTTTTCTGCAATTGTCACGATTTTTTTGTTTATAGTTATTAACAACAGTTTAATACTGATAAGTAGTAAACATTTTAAATTATTTGTTGAAGGGTAACAAGATCAAATGAATTGTTGTCAACTCTAGAAGCTACCCTTGGAACATTAAATCTAAGTTTTTATAGTTACTGTCACAATATTATACTAAAGAATTACTTGATTACCTACTCTAAAACCATTTAATTTTTTACTTATTACAATATCAACAAATACGAAAAAAAAAAAACAACTACACACATCATTTTTAATATTTTAAAACAAGAAACACAAGAAAAATAAATAAAAAAAGATCGGTCTACGCCTATGCATTATCATATTTTTATCGGTGTAATTTTAGTGACTATGCTTTTTCTTTGTTTGCTGAAACAGTTCTTAAGTTAAACCATGTATCTCACTAATTGGTCATATTTGTCTCTATGTTATTTAGCAAAATATTTGTGGCAACAACTTGGGATAAAACATTTGCCTATTTTTATAAAGAATTTTATGTACTAAGATCATGAAATATAATATGGAAATAATTTTTTTGTTTGTATAAATTTATTTCTCGTTGGAATCACCGTTTAGTTCGATGCACTAAGTTCAATGATGTGTGTGGGTCGTTATGTCAGTCTGGTGAAATGGTTTGTCGAAACATTGAAAATAATCATTTACAGCATAGATTGGGAAACATATCAAATTTCAATTCGTGTAATTTTATAATTGTGTGAAAATATGGAATGAATGAATGAAAGAAACGCGTTTTTGTTTGTCGTCCTCGAAGGTAAAATGACTGTAGAGGACACTTGTAGAGAAAGGGTGTGGTTTGAAGATTTGGCTAATCGAGTGATAAACTAAACATTTTGGAAGAAGAAAGTAAAGTTTAGTCAGTGAAGGACGATACTCTAAGCTGGTGATTCGCATTCTTTCAGCTACTTATGGGAGATAATAGAGAAATGTTTAAAATACCAGAGGCTACTGAGCATTGAATAGAGAAGTGTTAATAGATGACAAACTCAAAATTAAAATTCTGGGGCGATATGGTGCCATCTATCAAATTAAAGTGGTACCAAATTCAGGGCTGCTTTTGGACGTGTATGTTTCTGCTAGTTAGGTAAAAATTTGATGAAGAGAATCAAATAAATAAAATAAATTGGTTTATTTGGACTAATTTCAAATATTTATTTTTATTTAATTTTCTTTCATTACATTTTTGCATTCACCTCAAACTTTAAATAAATATAGATCCAATTTAATTTTTAAAATTAATGCATGCAATATTTTATTATAACCGTGGATTAAGGAATATAAAATATTCATATTTTGCTAAATGGTATCTACTTCTAAGATACAGGGTGTAACAGTAAATTTTAATTTCCTTTTTTTGTTCAATATTTTCGTTTTTATTTAACGTATTGACTTGAAAGTTGATACAGTTATATTTTTGGGATAGTAAATAATAAATTTATTACCAATTTTGAAATTAGACAAAGAGGGCGCTACCTATACTCTACTGAATCAAGGAAACTATTCATTTTATTATTATTATTATTATTATTATTGGCATTTAAAAATGTTTTAGAGTAAATCGTAAAGGCACATTTTAATAAAAAACGTATATTTTTTTTATTGGCATAATTTCAATCCACAAATTTCCATTTAAAATTTTCTAGTATTTATTAAATTTACTTAAAAATATTTTAACATAAGCTTGGAATTGGGTTTAAAACATTTATACAATTTTTTTACCATAAAGACTAAAAATAATGAATGTTTTCTTCAACTAGTAGAGTGTGGCATCCTTTCTGTCTAATCTTAAAATTGATAATATATCTATGATTTTCTAGCCCAAAAATATAACTATACAAATTTCAGGTCCATACGTTAAATAATAACGAAAATATTGCAAAACAACGAAAAATAAATTTTAACTCAGAAGTAGATAACATTTTACCCAGTTTTATTTAGCAAAATATTAATAATATGTTGAGGTCCTTACCCATTGGTTAGAATATTTATTATTCCTTATGAAGAAGCATGTATAATTCGTCTATTGTAGCACAAGAATTTACACCATTTAAATAATTAAATATTATTAGTAAAACAAATTTCTCGAAAATGTGTTCTGTAATAAATTCAGAATGTATAGGGCTCAAGAAATTTATAAGAGTTTTAAGTGGCAAATAAATTTTAAAAAACGGTGCCGTTCTTTCGATGTCTTACGATGAAGGCGAAGTTGAGTGTGGTTAAAATTTGCCACGTCCACTAAGTTAGGTTGAAGATCATTTTCTACATCAAATAATTTTGTTTATTGATTTATTTATGCAACACTTGTAGCTATGATTAATTAATCTAGCTTTCGGGCTACAATCCCGTAAGTCCAATGCCATTTAATATCTACTATTTTCCGGGAATCTAAAAATATACATTAGTGTTATAAATGACCATGCACTTTCCTTATGTAAAGTGGCCACCTGACAAATTTTCTGAAACTGGTATGTTGTTGTACTCAACCTAGTAACCAAAAGTGTCAGAGGGTCCAACTCAATCTATGACTAGTTTTTGAAACTGCTCAGTTTTCGGAATTTTTATTTTCAAACTTACGAGCTTGATTGAATTTCTATTGCATACACATGTTTTAGTAATACATTAGTACATGCGTACTGTGCACACGATACGTATGAAGTAGAGAGAGACATTACATAAGAATTGTAGTCTATCGAACGGAGATAGGCATCTCAATACGTGTCGTATTGAAAGATGAGAATCCTGTATGTTTCGTTTTTATTACCAATCGATATATTCTTAGTTTATAAAATATTGCGGCCCCTGCAACGTAGCAAACATACGTATGTGGCCCAAAGGAAAAAAGGTTGAGTATGGCTGCTCTAGAGGGTCAGCTATAAATGTTAAGGTAGCACTTTTAGGTTTCTTGTGACAAATATCCTCTAGATGAGGATTGTACAAGAATTTTTCATAACAAACTAGTCGTTTGCGTAGCGTTTTCAAAAAGTTTAATATTTTTTAAAAAAACACGGCTAAAAAATGCAAGCCAGATATCCCAGGAGCAAATGAAAGGATATCATTAGGATATTGAATTGACCCAACATTCCAATTTATAGCTTTATACCTAATTTTAAACCAGTAAAGCTGCCCTATTTTCTGGCCTTGCGTTAACTCCTGATAAAATCTGACTCGATAAAAGAGTTTACTAATAGGCAGTGACAATAGTAACCAACTATATTTTACGATTGCCTAATTTTACAATAAATGAACATTTGAAATAAATTTAGGGCCTATTTAATAAAACTACTTTATAACTTTTTAATTTGCTAAATTTGTTAAAATTTTAATTGTATTTGTTAGAAGTTATTAAACCGCCTAATACACCAGCTAGTTTCTTTACTTATGGTTTTTATTGTTTATGTAAAATAACCAAGGTTGTTTTTTTGTTTATGAGTAAAATAAATATATTGACATTGTCATCTTGTATAATTTATAAAACTAACAATTCTTAGAGATTTTCTACTGGAACAAAATCTATTTTCCTACAGGTTATGTGCCCAGGATCCCATGTAACTTATTAAATTATTTTTGTTGGACATTTTGTAAAGCATGCCAAACGAAATTTCTTCCGAGAGTTCGACCTTATTTCGAGAAACTACAAGGTGGTGAAAACTATTTAGATTTGTCCTTTGCAATGTCAATGTTGTTAAAGCATGAATACCTTTGGTTCAATGTGGTTCGATATTCCAATGATGACAAAAACGAGTGCTGAAAATAAAGCACGAAAGGATCAAAAGGCGTTAACAAAAATAAGTTTAATGGTTCAGCCCAATATTTATCCTCATATAAGAAATTCAATTACTGCGAAGGATGCTTAGATCAATTTACAAAGCTGTCTATGAAGATAAAGGATTGAATAGTACAATCACTTTTCTTCGATCTTTTTATGCAACCTAACCTCAAGTTTTTTCAAAAAATGGAAGATTACGTTAACGAATTTATGAATCTCTCCCAAAAATTAAGTGCAATAAATAAACCTATTGATAATGGGCTACTAGGTGCCATGTTATTGCAAGGTTTTCCAGAGAGTTGTAAACCCATGGTAATGGCAATTGAACACTCCGGCGTAACAATTACTAGTGATTTTATTAGGTCGAAATTACTCCGAGATACTAAATGGAATACTGGAACAAATCCATTTTTCTACAGGGGGAGGAACAGAAAATATGCATTCTTCACAAGGCACTCTATAGATTAAAGCAATCTGCTCGATCGTGGAATAAAAGAATTAACGTTGGGTTTTAAACAGATCAAATCATGAAAGTTGTATATATTTTAAAATTATTACTTCCAGCATGATTAATTTAGCTTTGTATGTTGACGATTGTTTCCTATTTTATAGTGACCATAAGGAAGGAGCCAAACTGAAAAAATAGCTTTCCATGAATTTTAAAATTAAAGATTTAGGTAAAACTGTCAACTGCCTTGGACTTAAAATTAAGCAACATCACAAAAAGAATATCTTGAGCCAGGAAACATACATTTTAAACTTGTTTAGAAAATTTAACATAGAGAAGTGCAATCCAGTTAGTAGACCGCTTGATTGTAGTGTAAGATTTCATGACCACTACACTGTTATTGACAATGTACCGTACCGACAAGTTCTTGGATGTTTAATGTATTTAAGTGTTATGGCACAGCCGGATATTTCTTTTTGCCTGTTTGTATTCAAGCCAGGTTAATACCAGTCACCATTTAGAACATTAGCAGGCATTGAAACGTGTACTTAGATATTTAAAGAAAGCCTCTAGCTTGGGTTTTGGTTTACAAAGGAGATAGTGAGCAGAGTATTATTGGCTATGCTGGTACAAACTGGGGCAGAGATGTTAAAGGACAGAAGATCATTTACAAGATTCATTTTCACATTTTCCAATGCGGCTATTTCTTGGAAATATCGGAAACAACGCACCGTGGCGATGTTCTCTAGTGAAGCCGAGGTATATGGTTTTGTGCGACTCATCGAAGGAAGCCATATAATTAAAAAGCCTATTTGCTGCATTGTTGGTGTCATTCCCTCCAATAAAAATCTTTTGTGATAGCCAGTCAGCGCAGAAAATTGCAACGAATCTAGTAATACAGAGAAGAACCAAACCTATTGATATTCATTACCATTTCATTCGCGAAAAAATTGACAATAATAAAATAGTTTTGGACTATCTGTCCACAGCTGAAATGGTAGCAGATTTTTTGCACAAAATCTGTACCAAAAACCAAAACATGAATTTGTGTTAAGGAATTAGTACTGTTCCTTTTACATCATTTAGTAACTAACTATTGGATTAAGGGGGAGTGTTCGAAGTTATCAAACCACTTATTTTCACTAGCTAGTTTATTTACTTTTGGTCTTTATTGTTTATGTAAAATAATCAAGGTTGTTTTTTATTGACGAGTAAAATAAATATATTGACATGGCCAACTTGTATAAATTATAAAAGTTAAGATTCTAACAATTCTTTGGGTTCTTCTACTGGAACAAATCCATTTTATACATTTTCGGTTTCTATCAAATTATTAATTTTTAACTCTTTAAAATTTTGTGTGCTAGTGCGCTTGTTCCTATGATGTTTTCCTCTTTCCTTAGGATCTGTCCCATCTATTACCAATTGTGCTTTGTCTCTATGTTGAAATTGATAGTGATGTATAAATCTGAAATCTTGCAGTTATTTGTTTGATGATTAGAAAAGTAGAAAATCTGATGTGTCCACACATGACTTTCCTATCTAGTTATTATAGGCTTTTTCCGGTTATTTTGTACAACCTATTGCAGCATCTCTATAAATGTTTAGAGGATAAACTAAATATATACATTGGCCACATACATCTACCTCGAAACATATTCTTTAAAAACAAAAATACTGAAAAATTTAAATTTAGCACTTTTCCATTACGGTCCATTTTAGAAAAATCATGTATAAACAAAAATTATAGAGATCGATATCGCAAACAACTTTTAGTTCAACAATTTTCATAAAAATCAGAATTTTGCACATTTTGTCAAATTTCTCGAATACGGACCATTTCAGAAAATTTTGACATAAAGCAAAAATTATAGATAATAATATTAGAAGTAACTTTTAGTTGAATAATTTTCTTCTCCAAACATAAATAACAGATATATTCCATAAAATATAAAAACGGCCTCCCATAAAGTACCCCCCCCCCCCCCAGATGTTCCGACTTTGTCCAAAATCTAATCATTTTACGTCAGGCCGAAATAAACCTTAAGTTTAAAATTTAATGTTTTTTTTTTATCCTTTTTCTTCAAAATTCTAAATTTACACATTTTCTCAAATATCTCGAATACGGTCCATTTTAGAGAAATTATGTATAGAATAAAAATTATAGAGAATTATATTACAAACAACTTTTATTTGAACAATTTTTGTAAAAAATTATTTTTTTTACATTTTGTCAAATTTCTCGAATACGGACCATTTTGGTAAAATTTTGTATAGAACAAAAATTATAGATAATTATATTAGAAGTAACTTTTATTTGAAGGATTTTCTTCTTCAAATGTAAATAACAGATATATTCCATAAAATATAAAAATAACCACCTATAAAGTACCCCCCAGATGTTCCGACTCTGCCCAAAATCTTCAGTTCATTAGACGCTGGAATAAAGCTTAAGTTTAAAATTTGGTGTTTTTCTGTGTATCGGTTCATGAGTTATGCGACATACAGACACACACACACACACACACACACACACACACACACACACACACACACACACACACACACACACACACACACACACACACACACACACATACACACACACACACACACACACACACACACACACACACACACACACACACACACACACACACACACACACACACACACACACACACACACACACACACACACACACAATGTGTAAATTTCGAATTTTGAAGAAAACTCAAAAACAAATAAAGAAAAAAATATTAAATTTTAAACTTAAATTTTATTTCGGCCTGACGTGAAATGATTAGATTTTGGACAAAGTCGGAACATCTGAGGGGAGGGTAATTTATGGGAGGCCGTTTTTATATTTTATGGAATATATCTGTTATTCATGTTTGGAGAAGAAAATTATTTAAATAAAAGTTACTTCTAATATTATTATCTACAATTTTTGCCTAATGTCAAAATTTCCTGAAATTATCCGTATTCGAGAAATTTGACAAAATGTGCAAAATTTTAATTTTTATGAACATTGTTGAACTAGAAGTTGTTTGCGATATCGATTTGTATAATTTTTTTTATACATGATTTTTCTAAAATGGACCGTAATGGAAAAATTGTAGGAAAAGTGCTAAATTTAAATTTTTCAGTATTTTTGTTTTCAATGAATATCTATAGAAAAATGTTTTGAGGTAGATGTATGTGCAAAATGTATATATTTAGTTTATCCTCTAAACATTTATAGAGTTGCTGCAATAGGTTGTACAAAATAACCGGAAAAAGCCTATAATAACTACATAGGAAAGTTATGTGTTGGACACATCAGATTTTTTATTTGGGTAATACTTTAATGAGTTGAAACTCAGTCTCAAGTTTTCTAGAGACAATTTTTTTGCGCTATTTAGTTAATAATTTATAACTGCAATCTATCAACTTTATGCTGACATTAATTTCTTGAAAAATTATGAATTAATTTTAAGACATTCCGACGGACCTGGGAAAGCCCGCCAAAGCAATGTCATGGCAACAGGTCTAACTTCCGCGACGTGAAAACCATATGTTCATCACGATTATTCAATCCGAAATATTTCTATAATTATATTCTAGATGCGTTAATAGGTACTTATAAGTTATTTATAACAAAAAACACATTTAGAATGGTAATAATTGAAAGAAGGTGTTAAAGAAAGGAAAAATTCCAAAAGTAAAAAAATCGAAAGGCACTAAATTGTGGTTTCCACCATATCGAGACTGCAGCACCCATGGGTATAAAAGAAACGAGAAGCGATTTGATTTTTGGAGCGAATCCAGAATATCAAAATTATTTTTAAAGTTGCGTAAAACTTTCTTAAAATAACCTTTAGGTACTGATTGTACTACTACATATAACCCTGAAGAATAAGAGAAAACAGCACTATTTGGAACGCAATTGAATTGGCACTAGTTGATAATGGTTTACAAAACTATTAATTGAAAATGTTTCTACAACGAAATAAAATATAACCACACCCTTTATTTAGCTAAAAAAACCCTAAAGTGTTTTTCAGGGAGTTCGAAAGAGTCATTTAGTTCCCTTATATATTAATTAAAAATATCCAATACCCATTCAAACGAACCGCTTATATGACAACATTAAAAAAATCTTATTTACGAAATTTGATTGGTTAGATTCAAACAAATAAATGTACAGAATAATATAATTTAATAAGAATCCCTTTTGAAGGTATTTCAATTAAACGAGAGCGCTATCTTCAAAGAGCTCTAGCTCCCTTAGGAAGAATTTTTGGATAAAGGTAATTTAGGCTAAATCGTCATAAAATCAGCTCTATATTTCGTGGTTTCATTTTTTAAAGAGCGTTTCTAGATACGCCTTATAGTTTAGTATTGTGAAACTATGAAATTACAAGATTAAAGGAAGTTAATAAAAGCAGTGCACTATTCACAGTTGCTTTAGTAGAAGGAGTTTGGTAAAAAATGTAAGGACCCCAACACAAGCCTTACTTTTGGAACTTCAAGGGATGACTCAAGATAAATTATAAGGAGATTATTATTATAAATAATATTGTAAAATATAATTATTATTCAGTGAAACAAAGAAGCTAAGAGAAGTAAGTTATTCTTTCAAACTTTTTAAAAAACGATTTACAAATTGTTCTGCTGAATAAAGGGTGTGGTTATATTCTATTGTGTTAGGTATAATGAAGGTATAATGAAATATTTTTCATTGACATATTCGTAAAACATTATCAGATGTTCAAAAAAGAGGTAAATAAAACAAGGGTGGTCCTTAAGATCTCACAAGAGTAATTTAATACGACCGGTTTCGAGGAGATCAGATCCTCATCATCAGGTATGGTCTAAAATAGATAGGTAAAAACGAATGAGCTCATAACTAATAAAGTGGGTTTAAAAAATTATGAAAGTTGTCAAATATCAAGAACTCACCCGTATTACTCATCTATTTAAGACTAAGCTTAGAGATTATCACAGGGTCGGTGTAAAAAACAAGTATGCGAGTATTTTTTAAGAAATGCATAAAAACAGTAGTTGCAACAAAAAGTTGATGTCAAAACACAAGTAGGTCTAAAACTATTAATTAAAATTATTAAAATATTTCACTAACGGACAGACATTAAGACAAACAAATTTAAAACTTTTTTTTTTAACCCTACAAGAACAAAAATGGGCTCTTAGACAACATGAAGCGTTTATAATTCTGAAGGTATAATTTTTTATTTTACATTAAAGATACTAATTAACGCCCTCTTGATATAAATAGACGAGTTAACAATTCTAATATTTAAGAAAAACAGTTTAGAGGTTGTGAAATTTAAATATTTTGACATCGGCTAATAGATGGCGTTGGCGAAATAAATGTTTCTTAATTAATAATATATTTTTTTAAATGAATTATTTGAATTTGTATGTAATAATAAACAAAATGAAATAAATTAATTATTATTGTTACACGTAGAGTCTAGCATTAGCGTCGGAAAATAATTTTTAGATGTACTTAATGTTCAAATTAAGAAGTTGGTAACATATCAACGGAAAAAGAAAGGAAAGTGGTATTAAAAAGGAAAGAAAGAAAGAGAAAACGAAAAAAAGAAAAACTATTGATTTGGTTAGTTGTTTTTTGAAGTAATGTGCTGAAAAATGAAAATGGAAAATTTATAAGAAATATTTCCAATATAGGTAAGTGACATATACTTGCTAATGCTAGCCTCTACAGGTATAGAGTTAGTTATAAATGTTGTATTTTGAATAATTCTATTTTGTTTTGTTCTCAACATTTTATCGATTAAACTGTGATCATAATTGTGTAGATGAGCTATGTTTTTTATTGTGTTAAGTTCTCTATTGTAGTTTTCAATGGATAAAGGTACTCGTAATAGACGTTCTAAATAACAATTGAAGGAAGCTAATTTATGCGAGATGGGGTGATTAGACAAATGATCTATTACTACTCCTGTATGAGTGGGTTTTCTATAGATATCAAAACTTAATTTAGAGTCATTGTTATGGGATATTTTTAAATCTAAAAAGTTTATAGATTTATCTACTTCGGTTTCTAAAGTAAACTTAATGTTGGTATGTAGAGTGTTAACATGAGACAAGAAATCATTCAATGAGTCTTTGTTACCAGTCCATAGTATTAAAATATCATCCACATATCTATAGTAAAATTTGATTGATTGGCAAAAATTATTGTTATCTAAGATATTGTCTTTTTCAAAGTTATGCATAAATATGTCTGCCAATATGGGACTCAAAGGGGAACCCATAGCTAAACCAGTTTTTTGTGAAAAAATTTCTCCATTGAACACAAAGAAATTTTGATCTAAGCATATTTTAAGTAGATTGGTGAATTCAATTAGTTCTAAATCTGATAAAGTAGAATTTGACAAAAAAGAATTAATCAAAGACAAGACTTCTGGAATAGGGATGTTAGTAAAAAGGTTCGACACATCTAATGAAATTAGCATATCGGTCTCGTTGATATGAGTATCCTTGATATTATCTATTAACACTAGGCTATTTTTTACTGTATGTGTAAAATGATCTTTATAATAACCTTTGAGTGAATCATTAAGCCATTTAGCTGTGAGGTAAGTTGGTGAATTCACGAATGATAGTACTGGACGTATGCGCATATCTTTAAAATCATCTGATTTATGTATTTTTAGAAGACCATATAAACGTGGTATTAACTTATGATCTGGTTTAAATCTGTTAAATAAAGACTCTGTTATCAAGGATTTACTATTTTTGAGAACATTTTTAAATTTCAAATTATATTTATTGAGAGGGTTAGTAATTTTTTCAAAATCGTTATTATCAAGAAAGGTATATACTTTAGAAAGGTAATCAAATTTATTTAAAATTACTAAACAATTACCCTTATCTGCTTTAGTAAAGATTAGATCGTTATCTTTGATCTTTTTAGAAATGTTTTTTATCAACTTGTCATTAAAAGTGTCTGTACCAAGTTTATTAGTTTTAAGTAATGATTCTTTTTCTTTTTTAAAAACATTGATTAAACTGATTCTCAATTCTTCTTTGTTTTCTAAGGTAGTATTTTGAAGAATTAATTCAGTTTCCACTGTTAATAATTCAAGATCTTTTTTATTAGAGATTAGATCAGAAGTAGTAGGGTTGAATTTAATGCCTTTTTTATAAAGATCATTTTACACACACAGTAAAAAAATAGCCTAGTGTTAATAGATAATATCAAGGATACTCATATCAACGAGACCGATATGCTAATTTCATTAGATGTGTCGAACCTTTTTACTAACATCCCTATTCCAGAAGTCTTGTCTTTGATTAATTCTTTTTTGTCAAATTCTACTTTATCAGATTTAGAACTAATTGAATTCACCAATCTACTTAAAATATGCTTAGATCAAAATTTCTTTGTGTTCAATGGAGAAATTTTTTCACAAAAAACTGGTTTAGCTATGGGTTCCCCTTTGAGTCCCATATTGGCAGACATATTTATGCATAACTTTGAAAAAGACAATATCTTAGATAACAATAATTTTTGCCAATCAATCAAATTTTACTATAGATATGTGGATGATATTTTAATACTATGGACTGGTAACAAAGACTCATTGAATGATTTCTTGTCTCATGTTAACACTCTACATACCAACATTAAGTTTACTTTAGAAACCGAAGTAGATAAATCTATAAACTTTTTAGATTTAAAAATATCCCATAACAATGACTCTAAATTAAGTTTTGATATCTATAGAAAACCCACTCATACAGGAGTAGTAATAGATCATTTGTCTAATCACCCCATCTCGCATAAATTAGCTTCCTTCAATTGTTATTTAGAACGTCTATTACGAGTACCTTTATCCATTGAAAACTACAATAGAGAACTTAACACAATAAAAAACATAGCTCATCTACACAATTATGATCACAGTTTAATCGATAAAATGTTGAAAAAAAAAAACAAAATAGAATTATTCAAAATACAACATTTATAACTAACCCTATACCTGTAGAGGCTAGCATTAGCAAGTATATGTCACTTACCTATATTGGAAATATTTCTTATAAAGTCTCCAATATCCTCAAAAATCACTTCAAAATTTCTTTTAAATCCTCCAACTCAATTAGTAACTTTTTCATCAAGAATAAAGATAAAGTGGACATCATGGATCCACCAGGCATATATGAACTCAGTTGTAAGTCTTGCCCAGCCAAATATGTAGGTAGAACCTTTCGTAATTTTAGGACTAGACTTAAAGAACATTTAAGATGTTTGAATACTGCCACAACCGGCTTCTCACATTTTGCCACCCATCTAGTAGAGTCCAATCACGATTTTGACTCAGGGGATGGCTTTAGGGTACTCCACATTTGCCACAACAAGTTGATATTGAATAATTTGGAGAACCTAGAAATATTTAGATTAAGAAAAAGTACCAATGAATTATCACTAAACTCACAAGTCTTTTCCGAATCCACACCCACTCTCTCAGTTATTTTTTAAAAATCTACGTTTTCCCTTAAATTACCCCCCCTTTTACTTTAAAATCTCCCTATGAAATTCTATTGACTTTAATTATTAGTAATACTTATCTTATCTATTCCCTATTTTTACTCTGTCTCCATTTTCATTTTCAGCACATTACTTCAAAAAACAACTAACCAAATCAATAGTTTTCTCTTTTTTTCGTTTTCTCTTTCTTTCTTTTCTTTTTAATACCACTTTGCTTTCTTTTTTCGTTGATATGTTACCAACTTCTTAATTTGAACATTAAGTACATCTAAAAATTATTTTCCGACGCTAATGCTAGACTCTACGTGTAACAATAATAATTAATTTATTTCATTTTGTTTATTATTACATACAAATTCAAATAATTCATTTTAAAAAATATATTATTAATTAAGAAACATTTATTTCGCCAACGCCATCTATTAGCCGATGTCAAAATATTTAAATTTGACAACCTCTAAACTGTTTTTCTTAAATATTAGAATTGTTAACTCGTCTATTTATATCTAGAGGGCGTTAATTAGTATCTTTAATCTAAAATAAAAAATTATACCTTCAGAATTATAAAGACTTCATGTTGTCTAAGAGCCCATTTTTGTTCTTGTAGGGTTAAAAAAAAAAAAAAAGTTTTAAATTTGTTTGTCTTAATGTCTGTCCGTTCGTGAAATATTTTAATAATTTTAATTAATAGTTTTAGACCTACTTGTGTTTTGACATCAACTTTTTGTTGCAACTACTGTTTTTATGCATTTCTTAAAAAATACTCGCATACTTGTTTTTTACACCGACCCTGTGATAATCTCTAAGCTTAGTCTTAAATAGATGAGTAATACGGGTGAGTTCTTGATATTTGACAACTTTTATAATTTTTTAAACCCACTTTATTAGTTATGAGCTCATTCGTTTTTACCTATCTATTTTAGACCATACCTGATGATGAGGATCTGATCTCCTCGAAATCGGTCGTATTAAATTACTCTTGTGAGATCTTAAGGACCACCCTTGTTTTATTTTTTTTTTTTTTTGAACATATAACTCACACATGGCTACTACCTTCAACTTTAATTATCAGATGTCTTTCAAATTGTTCTGTTTCCCGTATCCTTTAGGGATTATATGCTGTACACAGAAAAAAGGTGCAGTATATTCAAGATGAATGGTCTTATGTCAATGCTCTGTTATGTTTGTATATCCACAAGGAAAACTGGTCTCGATTTGAAATTGTAGTAATACTTGTTCAACAATAGCTAATAAGCTTTGCTTCAAGATTAAAATCAACTTGCCCTAACTTAAATATCTCTAATTAAATGAAGAGTATCTATTGCTCAATTGCAGCATTATGTACATCTTAAATAAAATAGTATTACACTTTTTTTAAATTGCTATTGCTCAATTGCGGTATTATGTACATCTTAAATGAAATAGTCTTACACTTTTTTTCAAATATACTTTATTTATATTCAATAATACCTTGTTCTTAAATCCAATATAACTAAATTTGTTACAATAATAATATAAACTGTTCCAAGAAATGTTAATATTGGCTTTGACATAAATATATTGATTTTGGTTGAATTATAGGATAGTTTCATTAAAGAAATTAATAATCTTGAAATAAGAACAGGCTGTCCTTGCGTTTTAATAGGGTTCTCACTGGAACCTATCCACCGAAAAACATTTTTCAAAATTGTTTTAGTTAATGTACCAAATTTCTCTATCCTCTGAGGTGTCCCATCTATAATTAAAAAAATAATAATTTTATAACTCCTAAACCTAAATGGAACATAAAAGTTTGTCCTGCTAAGAGGTCGTATCTACAAAATCAATATTTTTAGTAAATGTGGGTAGGTAGATAATTACGTCCTTTTAGAATTTACAAATAAGTTTTGCATATTTTACTAACCTTTTCTTATAATTATAGTAAATATTTTCTAATGCAAATAGGCTTTTATTATTTTGTGTCATAATAAAATAAAATGTAAGGCAATTAAATTTGTAAGAATCTTGAAGTCATAATTTTCGTAGATATGACCTCTTGTCTTAGCAAGGCAGAAGTCGTCTTTCCAAAAAGTCGTCATCCAGCATCATACATTTTTTTTACTTCTATTTCAATTTGATTTATTCATAAACTTATTAATTGAATCACAAAGAATTTCTAACAAAAAGTAGAACGCAATCCAAACGATACAATGCAAACTTGTTAGAAAATGAACAATAAGATCAACACGTGCTAATGCCAATTTGCCAGATTCTTTATAAATACGTTGTGTCTCTGACTTCCGAATAATAAGTATCACATCTCAACATGTACCAGCCATATACATATCTACCGTACCTGTGCAGTGGTTGCATTTTAAAATAATTTACAGCTGGCAACACCGTGCAGTGAATTTGTACTCGCTAATCTTTTGTGAAGTACATAGGTTTTTGATTCGAATTGTTTAATTATTGTTCTGAAATTTAAATGCTTTGAATCTAATCCTTTTATAACATTGAATCAAGTACGCGATAGTCGGTTTTAAGAGCATATCATAATAACAATAAATGTAAGAGCTTTCTTCGATTTATTAACAATTCTAAACTCAAATGAAATAATTTATTCTCAGAATGATTATTATAAATCTTAAAATACAAGATTATGCCTACACTTCACTCAACATTTAATTTCTTATTGTTTCGAGAAATATTATTTGAAGCAAACTCTGCTTTTTTTTATAAAATATAAAGCTTTTCTTAAATGTAGATGATAATCTTTTTCTGTATAGTACGACCAGTAGCTAAAGGAAAATCTAAGTAAGTTTCATCAAATATCCTGGAATATCAAGATATAAAAACCGGATTCGGTCTAAATAGCTCCTATTTACTTTTAAAGGCTAATTTCAACTTTGAAATCGAAATTTTGGGCGCACCCGAATTCCGCTACCGGATAAGGGAATTAATAAGTAGGCATCCGAACTCCGCTATGAAATCCCAAAACATATTTTAATAAAATAATCCTCTACCTGAACTCTCCGCTACGGTCAACATCCAGGACAATAAAATGAAAATACTAAGATTTTACAAGAATTTTTATTTTATTAAATAAATACAATTATAATATAGGTAATGTGGCCGTTATAACAAAAAATTACAAATACGTAAATCAAGTCTAATTTAACTGATTTAACAAAAAGAGTATAAATTTGAAATTTTCCAATATTACGGTATTACAACAAAAGATAATTTATATGATACACATTTTATAAATTCTAGGCGAGTTATTTTATTTTGTCTTGAATAAATCGTTGTTTTAACAATATTTTTTGACGAATGGGTCGTGCTTGACTTATTTTGGCAGTGTTAATTTTAATAAACGTGTCCGTCTGCATATTTGTCACTGCTGCTATAAAAATGTGTGTGTTTGGGTGTGGATGGCCACAATGCGAATTAAATTTTAAGTGAAATGATTCACAGGTATTTGTTGTTCGGCAAAGAGAGGCAGTGTTAGAAGCCCATATAGAAGGAGGAAAAGTAGATTCTTCATCAATATATGTATCTACCAAATAATCTGCAAATTTTGTGACCTTCTCACAAACTGGTTGTTGCGAAGCAAAGTCAATTGCGAACGCATCTCCAACTTCCTCTGGATTTAAAAACGTGAGCCCAAACAAATGACGTAGCCACTTTTTAGTATGAGAATCAACGTCCTTGTATTCTGTAGCTAGACTTGTTGAATCTTTCTCCACCTAGAGAGCCCAAAAAATCATAACAAATAAAAATGAAATTATATGACTAATTTATTGCTTCCTCAAAAAAAAAAGTCTCTGGAAAACATTCTCGTAAGTTTACGAGATGACCATCCATTCAAGTTTGAATGGATGGTCATCTCAAAGTCTACAACAACAGTTTTAGGACGTAACATATAACCGCTTTGAATAGAACATTCCTAAAGTAAATGAAAAAGTTGCGTATACTTATTTCGTATCTTATTCGGTAGCAAGCAAAAGACAACAGGCACATAAATGTCATTGGAATAGGCATGGATTGTAAATAATTACAGGAAATAATTTATGCAAAAGTCAAATGTTCCAACCATGAATAATGTCTCTTGTTCACACAAAAATTTTAATTTTTCTCGCACGAAAACACCACGATATTGTCTTCCCTTTTAGTGACAAGTAAAAAAATTTCCTCCAAAGTAGTATGAATTCTAATCGAGTCCAGGAAGTCGTGGACCTCTGTTATGGAATGCGGAAACATTGGAATTCATTTAAGTTTGGTATAACTTATGTTATTTCGAATACACTTTACGTCTTTAGATGTTGATGTTTCGACTGCTGATTTTTGATAATTTAATTCCATGTGAATAAGTTTTGAAGGCTTTTTAGGAACAAGTGCATCATCGCATATTTTTCGTTTTAAACTATTATTAACTTTCTGATTATTGAAATCATTAACAGGAATTAACATGTGATTGTAATATTCACTTATTTTCGAGAAGATGTCATCAGCTTCACCCACAGTATACAGCTTCATAGTGCACTTTTTTTTTTAATGCATCTTCAACACATTTCTCCTGTACTTTTCACTTGCCGATATGTATAAAATTTATGTCCTTCATATAATATTAAAGGTTTACCACGTTCATTTAACATTTTATTCATTATCACAAGTCGCGTATCTTTAACAATTGGTTACAAACTACAAACTAAATGTTGTTGAAAACAGGAATTATATATAGGAAGATTTTGTTTAAATTGGTATAAAAAGGTTTTAATACTAGTATGGTATTAATACCATTAGGATTGGGATTTAAGTAATTAATTAATCAGTGTGTGTAAATTGTTATTATATAGGTACCTGTGGCTTTTGTATATTACAGATAAATAAGCAATAAAATGTAATACCTTGGTGATTGTTCTAGGAGGTGAAAATATTTACTAAAAATAAATTATTTCTACAATCTTAAAGTCTAAAATTATCGTCTCCCTACCTGGGTACCGACCTTAGCCTTCGTAGCGGAATTCGGTGTGGAGATTAAATATCATCCAGTCCCCAAAACAGATAAACCTGACTGTAGCGGAATTCGGGTCCACCGGAAATTTTGACTTGATACTCGGAATTTCGACTATTAATTTAAATTTTCGACTTTAGTCTCCAAATTTCGACTTAAAACTTGGAATTTCGACTTTAAACTCGGAACTTCGATTTTAATGTTATCGTACTATAATACTAGAAACAAAGATCTTATCCATACTTATTACAATTTTACAATTTATTGTTTCAAAAAAATCTACAAATGTTTGTTTATAATAATTAAAATTGAGGAATATAGTAAAGGTTTATCAACAAAATATTGTTAGTTTCAATTGCCGAAACAAACACCAGAGAGATCGGAGGGTGGTATTACGATATCGCCCTCCTATCTCTATCTTTTATAATAGAATATAAACAGAATGAAAAAGATTTAACTAGATCGATCGTCTTAACATTTTTCAGATTGCGCCTTTCTCATAAATCTTCAAAATCTCCATGCCTCCCTACTCTAATTTGGGTAATTTTTTTGTTTACTTAGCTAGTCAGAATAATATAATATATTATTTTAAAATTTAATATACTATCGAAATTTTCCACACAAATAAATATCTAAATCGTGTTCAAATGTTGTTGTCAGTGGATAGATGATTGTGTTGTAAGTATGAAAAACTATTTTTATTTTGAATATTATTTTTTTGCCAAAAAAAGTTACAAGAAACTGTAAAAAGTAGTAATTTTTGAGAACAAGTAAAACATATTTCAATTACTATTATTTTGTAATATTTTTTCTGTCTGTTCAAATGAAAAAATCGATTCAAAATCAAATCTAAGATGTGATGAAATACCATGATCCATTTGACTACGTGGAATGATGAATCTAAGTATTAACACAATTTATATTTTAAATTCAACTCGCTCCCTTGAAATCTCACCGACTCCATTAAGGGGGGCGCGCCCCACCTGGTGAGAATCACTGGATTATATGTACATTCACATTTATTTGAAATTTATTAGAAATTACTCCATATACATATTGTATGTTATGGAAATTTTATTGTCATGTAAGGGACAATCGATTAAACTTTATTATTCGTATTATTAACAATTATTCTTGTCAAAATTTTGTCTCTATCTGTCTATGCTTATACAATTTGTCGCGTTTGAATGTCCACATCCGATGCATTATATTTGCCGCGTTTGAATGTCCACATCCGATGCATCCTGAGCGTTTGTTTATCCACATCGGATACATCTACTACATCTACGTCTGCGTTTGTTTATCCAAGCTATCCAGATTACATTTTTTACATCTCGATTTGAAATGAGATGTGAATGAGATGTTCCATGTCAGAAAATAGGTGTTCTGTGAAGTCAAGTTTGTCAATTTATTCTTTATCTATGCTAGCATAAATATAAAAGTGATTGTTTAATTTTTGTTTAGATTGATTTCTAGTCTCAAAAGTCAAATTTAAAAAGTATAAACTTTTAACTTGTCATTACAATTTTATCACGTGACTATAGTCTATTTTTATGTATGAGAGAGTAATAAAACAGCATTTCTAATGCAAAACTTAGTACGGTCATTTTAAATATTTTTACAGAATAATCTAAATATTTCCTAAAATTGTAATAAATGTACCTGAGCTATTACAAGTTTTGGGTCTTTTATTGGTCCTTTATAAACATAAGCTGTACAGAACAATAGAAAAAGGTTTGGACAGGCCAAAAGCCCTGTGTATTAAAGATTACATAGCCGTATCTTAAGATTATTTTCAATAAGTACCTATTTGCCATTTTTGTTTTATTTTAATTCCAAGAATTTCTTACAGCAATCGAATTATAAGCAGATAAATACCTTCCCAACAAATTTCACCGAAAATGCGATTATAGGCTTTCCATTTAGTAAGGAGGTCCAAGTTGTGTATTCTTGACCGTTTACTAAATGTCGTTTAGTTACAACTTGCAAGGTGCAGTGTGAATTCTAGTGTGATCATGGAAAATTTGGAAGGGCCGCGTAAAGGACAAAAAATCGGTCCTTTAACAGTTAATGAAAAAACATTAATATTTAATTGTTTTAAATCATTTACAGACAAACATTTATGTAAAAGTGTTGATGACACAGTGGAATTAGTTAGTAGTACGTTTAGTGTTGGGAAATCTTCGATTTACATAGTTGTTAAAGAAGAGAAATGTGGCGAGTTTCAAAAGGCACGTAAAGCTCCAGGAAAACCAAAATTTCAATTAGAAAATCTTTTGAAAGAAAGACTTCGAAGGAAAGCGATATTGTAGTATGGAGAAGAAATTACCTAAGGACTATAAAAGAAATGAGAAACCAAAGAAGAAATATGTTTTATTTAGATGAAACATGGATCAACGAGGGACATAAACCAAATAAATTTTGGCAAGATGAAACTGTTACAAGTCGAAGACAGGCTTTTTTAAATAATTTATCTACTGGTTTAAATCCACCTTTAGAAAAGGGGCGCAGACTAATAATAATACACATCGGTAGTTCAAACGGTTTTGTTAAAGGTGGTTTATTGACTTTTGAATCAACACGTACCGGTGACTACCATGAGGACATGGTCTTTAAAGAGTGGTTCGAACAAATTATAGATCTTCTTCCTCAGAACTGTATAATAGTAATGGATAATGCAAGTTATCACTCGAGACTTATAGAAAAAATGCCCGCAACCAAGTGGTTAAAAAAAGATTTACAGAATTGGCGAAATTCAAAGAATATTAAGTTCCATCCCGGTTATGTGAGAAAAGAACTGTATCATTTGTGTTCCCTTCATAAAGAGAAATTAAAAAATATGAAATTGATGAAATTGCAAAAAAATCGTGCGATGACGGTGGTTAGATCACCACCATATCATTGCGACGTAAACCCGATTGAACTGATATGGACACAGATTTAAAATGAGTGATGTTAAACAATTGTTTTTGGAGGCTGTAAATAATGTGAAGCCTGAAAACTGGGAAAAGGCAGTAAATCATACGATTAAAGAAGAAGAGAAAATGTGGAAGTTGGACAATATTACTAATGAAATGATCGAGCCACTCATTGCAAATATTGATTGCGACAGTTCATCTTCTGATTTCGATTCTGATTTGGATTTGTAGGTAAGAAGTAGTTTTTATATTAAAATTATTATTTATGAACGTAACGTTGTTTAAAAGTCAAAGTTTAAACCCTTTAAACCTACATAACCCGTTTGACACAATGTTCTTAACATACCTTGTGGAAAAATAAAACATTTTAGAAAAAATTGCACATTTTTACCTTCAGCTGTTTAGAAGTTATAAGCAGGTTAATTAGGTGAAAATATAAGTGTATACTCGAGGAATAACTTCAAAAAATATTTTAACTGTCTACTAAAAGAAGTGATACGCCTATGGATTACGAACGCTTTATTATTTTAATACTCTCTCATACATAAAAATAGACTATAATAAAGTCTAGAGCGTTTGTTTATTACATCTACATTGAGATATAATTCTCTATCACGTGATAAAAAATTCACAATATCTGAGATGCATCCGATGTGGATATTCAAACGCTGCAATTTTATATATTTTGCTTTTGTTTTCATTTGTTCAGTGGCCTGATTACTGTATTGTAAAATTTGTATCAATAAAGAAAAGATCTTCCGTTATTTTGTCATGTCCCGCTGGCTTCCCAATAACTAATTATTGTCAAGATTTCAATTAATTACATTTTAACTCAGATAAACGAAATTTGTATAAAAATTGGGACAAAGTTGCACGTTAATCGGTCCGATATTTTTTCCGTTCAATAAAAATGTGAAATACGTTGCAAATTTCGAAATCCTTCCCTCTGGTTGCTGTCATACTAGTACTCTAAAAAACAGTTGATTGAAAGTGTGTCGTAATTTATACTTGAAGCAACCGATTCGACCTTCCACAGTCTGTGAACGCGGTACCAAAATATCTTAGGCGTTACCAGATTTCAGTTTCTTCGTTTACACATAAAATCCGATCATAATAAGATTGTTTTACGCCGCATCGCTATTAAATTACATCACTGCTTTCTGATTAAAGGTGTAGTAGTTAGTATAAGAGATGAGATGAAATTATTTTCTGAAAAATGTTAGCTTTTAATTAAAAAACAAAATTGAATTAAATAAAATAGTATACTTCAACTTTATCTGACAAAATTTTATAATCTTAATTTTTCAATATACTATAAATTTCATTCCTGCTATATTTATTGCTATTATACAGGGTGTTTAAAGAAAAAACCTACATAATATATTAAGATATAACGTGCGTGCGGAAGAAGACCGTTACAACTAAAAAAATGTACTTTTTCAGGAGAGCAAATAAAGATTTTTTCCCCAATAAATTATTTTTTTCTGAATCATTTGCTGAGTTGTAACTTTCAATGTTTTTTAAATATATGACGCTTATGAGTATGTTTTAGATGATATAATTCTAATTTCTTCTTCATTGGTATTTTTGTAAAAAAAAATAAATGTATCTTTCTTGAAGATAATTTTTTTCTAATTAAGTAAATGTAACCAAAATAGAATAATGCCTCCAATTTTATAAAAACTGGTCAATAAAAAGAAAAAAATTATTTTATAGTAAATGTCATAAGTTGTTTTTATTAAATAACAGGTATATAGTATTTGAAACATCGAAATAAGTCAGAAAATGTAACTTACAACTATTTTCCACAGAAAATAAAATCAATTGTGTTTTTTAAAACATTTTATTAATGTAATGAAAAGTATACAAAAAAATTTAGGTAACTTTAGAAAAAGATTGCAAAACATTGGCTTGATAATCCTACCATATTATTATATTAATAATTAAATTAAAATCAGCCAACAGTTGCATATATAATACTATAGAACACACATCCACATGAAAGTGGCATAGTAAAATGCAAGCAAAACTGAAAAATAATATTTTATTAAAGACAAAAAACACCATTACAAAACAAAGAAATATAAAATATGAATATTGCCAAATTTTACAAATTCTTAAAAAAATCTAAATAATATAGAGGTACGCATTTTTTTTTTCTCGATTCTAACAACCCTTTTCTTTTTGTCTCAGAAATACCAGGTTTTGTAGAAAAAGCTTTATTTAATGTTATGTTGCCAAAATTAATCTGTTTTCTTTCACTTATTATTTCAGCTTCCATATAATTACTTTCATTATAGTAGTATTTGTAAAATAAAACGTTGGGCTTATCTTTTTCTATCCTCATTACTTGTAAATCAGTAAACCTTACATTTCTTGTATTTACATACAAGTCTGTGGCAAGTTTTTTTATGTCAAGTATATCTTGAAAACACATTTCGTAAACTCTATATGGTTTCTTGTTTTTTTTTGCTGTTCTTATGATGCAGGCATATTGATCTGGTACATAGATTGGGTTGGCTTTTTTATACTTTGAAATCTCAGACTCTATTCGGGCATGAACACTATCGCCCTCATTTTGGCTATGACCCTTGATAAAAAATTTATGTGTAATTGAATTGATTTTTAATGTATTTACTGCATAGATATAAAGAGCAAGAATAAATTTATTTTTATTCTGCCCAGAACAATTATCTGAGTAGAAAATAATATCTAGACTTTCTGCAGGATTTTCTTGTAAAAGATCTTTTAAATATTTCAAAACACAAGTTCCTATTTCATTGGAACCTCTTAATCCCTCACCTTCGTGCCACAAATAGCAAAATCCTTCTCTTTCCTTTATATCAAAAATAGTCAAATTAAATACATTTAGTTTGGAAACGTAGTAGAAGGAATTTGCATGTCCCGTTGGACAAGGCAGCACTTTTTCAAGGTCATACACCAACACTTTAGTATTACCCTCCATGTTTTTATCTTCCTCTTTTTCCATTCTGCTAAGTTCCTTTTCCTTAATATGTAGGTTATACCGCTCTTCTATTTATTTCTTTTCTTCCTCGGATGCATTTTTGTATTGAAGGCACAGTTCGCATTGGTCCTTTTTGGGTAAATGAAATGAAATATTGTGTTCTTCATTAAAGATTTTACTATATAATTGGTAATTTGCATACTCGTGATTTTCTTCTTTGCTGAGTTCTACGTAATCTCTGTGAAGGTCAGTTAAACTTTTTCCTTCTTCTATATACTCTCTTGTGGTCCGGGATCGACAGTAGTGACTCTCTATTCTAGGTAAAGAGCTAATATGTTTCATGATCCTATTTTTTATTTCTTCGTTTACTTTTTTATGGTTTTTGTGCTTTCTCCTTTTGTCCATCTCGATGACCTTTCCTGTTTCACAGTTTTTTTGTTTTTGGACCACTGTCTGAATTACTCTATTACTTGTGGCTAGAGTTGCCATGAAAAACTTTTTACAAACCCGTACTTTCGTTCCGGATATAATAAAATGAAATGCATTGTTAGGATTTCTAGGCTGTTCAACATTGCTATATTTATATTTTGGATTAATTGATGTCATGTTAGAAGCTATGTATTCTCTTTGTTTTTCAATGTTTCCAAAACTGTAGTACTCACTAAATATATGTTGACGTTTTTACTCTGAAATTTTGGCAAAACATTTAAGACGGCATTTCTCATCGCAAGGCGGCATAATATATTTTTTTGGGTGTTCTTTTAATACTTTAGTTTTTGTTCCATCTTCTTTCTTTCGTACTTGTAATGAAACATAAGCTTCTCCTTTATTCCTCAGTATTTTTGCTTGGTTTTTTTGGCATTCTTCCGCATTTTTCCTTTTTCTTTTGCCTTTTTTCTCTATTTTACTGTGATGTATTACTTTTCTTCTCTTCTTTTGTTGATCGTTCTCGTTATGCGTTTTCTCCTCTATAAATTCTTCTGTTGTGTCTGAAGAATTTGAATCATTTTTGTATAATGGATCCTGTATACTATCATCTGATCCGTACGGATCCTCTTCTTCGACAGACGATGACAAATCAGATGAATACGATGTTGAACTTTTTGAAGAGGATGATGATGATGCCAATGATGAATTTTCTAAAATGTAAATTAAAAAATTAGCAAGTGATTACACTGTTTTGAATGATTACCTTGAAAAGAAGCTGTTGAATGTTGATTGGTGTAGCTGTGTTGAACATAATTTATGTTTTGGGAGGGACCAGGATGTAGATTGTCATTTTGTAAATGTGTTTCCACGGATGGAAGATTTTCTTTTTCTAGAGATTATGGTACAATAAGTAATATACATCACTATAATAATTTTACCTAATTTACCTTGAAAGTCAGCTGGTTGATTATCTTTATTGTTATGTGGAATTATATTTAGGAAAGTAATTGGTAGATTATCTTCATTGTCCTGTGAAGTTATGTTTAAGGAAGTAGTCTCACCAATTATTTGAGAGCTAACCGTCAGATTTTTTTCATGTCTTGCTTCTTGTGAAGTGAAAATTATATTAGTTAAATCGGATAGGTTGTGTGATGACCCTATAGCTTCTCTGTTTGCGACTAAACTACTATTTGAGGAAGTGGTGTCATCTTTATTGTCATCAATGGTATTTAACATTTTTAAAATCCGCTTTCCTCGATTTATATATTTTTCAGACATTTTTATCTATAAACAAAAATATTCGTATTATACATTTGTCTACTACTATCGCTACAAGATTAAAAATATTTAAAAGAAACTTAGAAGCAAAAAAATGCAAAAAAAATAATTTTACTACCCATTTTAAACGAATAATAAATAAATATGGAGCTATTCTAAAAATATTTTATTAGAAAAAGCAATGCATTTTAAGATGACACCAAAAACCTATTATACCTATTATGCAAGACTATTTCAATTTAAAATAGTATTTTCTTTTCTCACAAAAAAATATAAAATATAAAAAAGAGTCTTAAGAAAAACGTTATATTTTGAAATAAAACACAATTGAATTAAAAATTATGTGGAAAAGCGTTACAATTTAAAATGTTGCTCTATTCTTCATAATTTAACAAACTTAATTTAATTTTAAATTTAGGTAAGAAAGCTACATTTTAAAATATAACCCTCATTAAGGAAAAAATATCTAAAATGTTCTCTTACTTGGGAAACAATAGTGTTATAAATTAAAATGTAACACTTTTAAAAAAAAATATCTATCCCGATTCGCACTAAATCAATATGTAACGCTTTTTGTGAACACGCACGACACTTTTTTAAGCAAGACTGGTAACAAACTGAATTGTAGCGACATTCTAGATTGGCACCGTGCCGAGGCGTGGTAAATCGCATGTGACATCTCGCCATCTTTTAGGGAGTTGTTGTATTAGAGTTGTAACTCTTTTCTGCATTATAGAACATACCTTCTTGAGTCATTTACTGCAACAATCTCAAAAATCAAAATTTTTGAGTTGTAACGGTCTTCCTCAGTAGGCACGATAAGATATACAGTGCGTTCATAAAGTGCGAGACGCTCCATTTTCTTAAGAGGTAATTATTTTCGGACCAAAAGCTGGGAAAGGTCGATATTTAATTTTAATGTTTTTTTTATTTTTACCCTCCTACCTACCTTATAAGATATGACGCCATCAATATTTTTTTTAAATTTAAATGGTATATTTTAATACTATTAATAGAAAACCCATATTTTTATACGTTCAACCTTACCACATACGTCATTTGTAATACTTTAAGTTATAGTATAGGGGAGACCGGGGTAGGTTGTAACATTTTTAAGAGTTTGCTTTTTTTTTCAGTTATTTGTTATTTTTCAAAATTTCCACTGTTCATATTTTATTGTGTAAACAATTGTTTATAAATATATTCTCGGGTCCCGATCGAAAGCTGTAATATCAAAAGGTTTTGACGTATTTTGAAACTCAAGTCTGTTTACTGGAGACAGTCATCTGTCCATCAGAGCCAGAGAAAGTAAAGTGCAAATATTGTCCTTTTTAGATTTTTATGATATCACATACATCTTTTAAACTACTTTTATATGTTTTTTCAGTTTGGACCTATCAAAAAAATGAAGACATCAGTTTGTGAAGCAAAGTATCAAATTTAAAATTTAATAGACTAAGTCAGGCTCTGACATATATAGGGTGATTCGAAAAAGACAATTCATTTTTTTTTTCAAGAATCGTAGCATAAAATCAGCCACAACTTAGAATAAAAAAATATTCTTCAAAACTGTTGGTTGGTTATTAAAACAAATGTGTTCTAACTTCCTCGCGACAAGTAGTGGAAATGGACTGAAAACAAAAACAAAACTGGAACAAAATATAGCCCACCTGATGGAAACAAGATTTTTGAGTTTGTTTCAGTTGTGTTTTTGTTTTTGAAGTTCCAGAAAACACAAACAAAATACAAACTCAATTGTCCATTCAGTGAAAAACCATCTTTAAATGACCACATAACATTCTTATTACAAATAGTACACATTCCCTCACCATCCTGAATGTTCTTAATAAACGAATTATTCTCGAAAATCTCAAAAAACTACAAAATAGCATAATTAAAATTAAGCTGTCACTTAACGCCGTCAATAAAATATCTTAGGTTGCCAAAATTAAAAGTTATGGACTAGACCAGAATGTTCAAAAATGAAATAGGATGCGATGCACGTCTGAATGACCATAAATTTAAATCTTAAGTGTAATGAATAAAAGAAACTCATAATTATGCTTTAAATTGTTTATTTTTGTTTTTTTAATAGATTATATTAAAGGGAAGAGAATTTGTTTATAAAAATATAATGCAGGGTATTTGATAAAAGAAATCTGACAACATAGGAAGAGCGTACTGTCATAAAGATGTTGAGGATGAAAACAATGTAAACAAGGCGTATCTTTTGAGAATTTTCAACGATCTAAGGGCAACGAGTCCAGCTCACGTACCCCACTCTTTTTTCACTTCTCTTAAAGAGGTAAGGGAAAAAATTTAATACATGATAAATAAAAAAAGCGCCAGGACCTGATGACATTAGTAACATCTTAATCAAAATCATTTCTAAAAAGGGGGTTGTACAACTCAACTACATAATAAATGCAATTTTCAGACTTAAATTCTACTCCAGTCGCCTAAAAATTGCAAATATAATTCCAATTTTAAAATTAAGCAAAAGCCCAAACAGAATTGACAGTTATCGGCCCATCTCGCTGTTAAACACAATATTAAAAGTAGTAGACAAAATAATTTTCAATAGACTTAAAAAGACAGAAGACCAACTGCCAATTATCCCTTAGGAACTACGAATTCAGAAGTGGACACAGCACCGTTGCACAGATTATTTGTATCGTTCCATATGCCAAAAAGGCCGTTAACATCAACAAGCAAACGGTGACAGTGGCGCTTGATAGCGAAGAACTTTTGATTCCGTCTGGACCTGTGAGTAATTTATAAAATTTCTTGTGAATTACTTTATGGTTCACATGGTAACAACAATTTAATTTTACATAACAGACAGACGTTTAAACATAAAAATAAACAATACGACTACAGGACCTTCCACTGCGCAGGCGGAAGTACGCTAGGGCTCAGTACGCCCCACTTGTACTCCATTATGACCTATGACATTCCAATGGGTAATAATGGGGTACAAACGGCACTGTACACCGATGATATCTGCCTCTCCAAGAGCAACCATTCGGCCGAAAGTGCAGTCAGAAGCTTGGACCTCCATATCAACAGGAAGTTAATCCCCTATCTAGCCAAAAATAAAATGAAAATCAACACTAACAAAAGCTAAAGTATGCTAATCACTAAAAGAAGATCTCAAGGGATTCACATATTTCTAAAAATAGAAAACGATGAGATCGAAACGGGCAACAAAATGAAATACCTCGGTTTTTTGCTAGATGGGCAACTTACCTTTGACTTACACATTAAGGACAGAGTGGCCAAAAATCACGCTGCAATAAAAACCCTATACCCCATTCTAAATAGGAAAATTTAAACCGGACCATTCTGGAGATGAACGTAGACATTGAAGTGGTAAGGACCCCTAAAACAATCAAAAAGTCAAGAACTTTTACTTCTCGAAAGCTAGGAGAAATTTTACAAAATTTTAATTCAGCATGTAACGTTACCGCTGCTGAAGCACATTCAGGCGAGCACGTGTTAGACTTTGGACAGAACAACGATATCTCCTCTGATGACATCAACATCACCTCAGTAGAAAATACAGATGCAAACCAAGAGACAAGCCATCTTCACAAATACTAGTGTGGAAAATACCCAAAAAGGGGATGAACTGAGTAGTTTCCGATTTGGGTATGCTCCCACTCCCCTATATACGAGTCTCCGTTCTACCAGTCAGGAGAATAACCCCAAAATAAGAAAGGACCCTCTAGTACTAACTCCTAGTGATCCTAGGATACAAATGGAAGTTAGAAAAAATGACATTCCGTTTAACATCACCCAGTCGATCCTGAACTACAAACAAGGAAATAATACCTGGGAGGAAGAGTTGCAAAATCAAGGAGCAACTCAAAGTATAGCACAAAGTGGACAGGAGATATTATCACACTCCCCAAACAGTACGTTCCTGCTGAGGAAACAAGGGCAAGCACCTACCCCCGAAAAAATGGACACAAACCAATCTACCACCGATACAACCCCCTTCGTAATCCCAAAAAAGTTTAGCGCCAATTTCGAACAGGTAATAAGGAAGAAATCAAAAAACAGATACCAGGTACTAACTGAGGTCTCGGAATTAGAGATTGATGATGAAATTGGCAGAATTGTAAAAAGAAAACGCGAAGCTGCCAAAAGGGGTCCAAAAATAATAGAAAATAATACTACCACAAATAGTAAGAACAATGATATAACCACTGAACCAACGACGAGCACACAAAATAAAAATAGTACATAGTACATAAAACGGATGAGATCACAAGCAAAACCCCTAAAACTAAAAGTAACATGCCACCGATGGTAATAGATGGAAAAACAGCCAATCAAGGGGGTTTAATAAGGAACATAAAGGCCACCTATTAAAGGAAAACTCAGCATAAAAAATACGAATGCATCCACAATACTGTTCGTTGAAGAAAAAGACGACTACTACAAAATGATTAATAATATTAAAGCCGAAAAAATGCCCTTCCACACCTATACCAGTAGTGAGGATAAGTTACATACATTTGTCTTGCGTGGGCTTGCCGAGAGCACTAAGATATCAGACATAGAAGAAGACTTAATGGAGGAGTATGATATGAAAACCAAATCAATTTACAAAATAAATACCAAAAACCGGCCGTTGTTCCTGATTGTCGCCGACCCATCGCTGACACTGGATTATTTGAATAAAAACGCTCGAAGGGTGCTGTACACCAGAGTAATCTGTGAGACAAATAATCGAGTGTCACAATTGCCAGCAATGGGAACATGCAACGGCAAACTGTGGAAAACCCTCCAAATGTGTCAAGTGTGCAGTAAAACTAGAGACACGCTGTGGAGATGATCACCCCGCAAATTACACAAAGTGTTGTAGTAGTAGTAGTTCGAGTGCAGCATTTTATTTATGTACTGATTATAATTTGTATTTTTATTATTTACTTTGTAGTATACTGATTTTGAAATTAATCAAAAAAATTAAAATTTTGTAATAATTACATTTTCCACACCTTTTATACCTCACTATAAAAATGAACTGCTAACTTTATTAATTGTACCCAATTAATCTACCATTGGTATTTTTGGTCTAGTTATGTATAATAAATTGTACTTCCTGATTAGTTTGCATGCAAAGACCATTCATAAAATGTAATATTATTTCCTAATTATTCTAATATGGCGATAATATAAAGTTGACAAGCTGTAAAAGCTATTTTGTGCTAGAATCGCATTACAAAGTGCCCTGTGGCGCTTTCTAATAACAAGATTGTCGAGAACTAGCTATTTTGCGCTCAAAATCACTTCATTTAATGTCCTAACTTGAAATACATTTTAATTGTATTTTAATTTAAACTAATTGGCAGTTTGTTTAAGCTTGACAAATGTAAGAATTTTATTTGTATATAAATTTTCTGCTCATATTTCAAAGCCTAAAAGTCTAAAAGGATAGTACTACTAGAAAAATAATGGAATAATGGATTATTCATGAAATTAAAACAGGGTGAGAGGTAAATAGTAACCGTATTTTAACAGTATAGATATTATAGCTCTTCACTTGGCCTAAAATAATTTGTAAGAAAAACGAAAATATACGATTTGGTTACGGTGAGCTGAATAATATGTATTATTAATTAAATTCCCGTAGAGGCACTTATCCTAACAAATAATAGTAACTGCAAGATAGGTCAGCCTGACAAAACGTATAACACCTGTCGCACATAGGCGAATTTTTGGAAATTCTTGGTGAATATCTAAATATAACAAATTGGATTTAAACAAGAAATTTCATAATAAATAATCTCATTAGATATCTAGCAACTTTCATTACCCATTTTAGTTAGGTATTTTAATATTTAATCAAGGACACCACTTCAAAGTTGACGTTTGTGGCTAGTGTTAGCATTTCGAAACAGTGTGTCAATTTTAAGTATTTTTGTGCAAAATTGAAAGACAATTACAGTGTGAAAGTAGTTTTTTGAATTATGGACACAAGCGGTAATGGTAAGTAAACTATTTTGACATTATCATAGGGCCATAAATTGACAAAGAATTTGGATACTCGTTAAAACGTATGTATACGTCAAAAAGTTACACACAAAAAAAAGAGTAATTATTTTACTGAGGCGAAAAGTAAGATGGAATGTGTTTACCGATAAAAACAACTGTAAGGAATTTTTTACTTTAATGTGTAGATTCTTACTTAACTTACACAATTTGCAGCTTTTGTCCCTTCTTATAATATTTAAGTTTCTTTGTCTAGTCGTATTGACTAAAAATTGCTAAAAATAAATATATGCGAGTTAACCAATAACAACGTTGCTCTTATAGTATATGTTTATTTTTTTACGCATGATAGAGTAAATTTATTACATATACAGTGTGTCTACTTAAGTTGGAACCATATGGAAATTTACTAAATTCTTCACAAACATCAACAAAAGGAAAGCGTATCATGTTTATAGTAGCTAACGTAATTTATAACGTTTTCAGATATTTACAATCAATGTGTAGAGTGTAGAGTTTATAAAATATAAGAAAATCTGTTTTTTCAGATAGATCGGTGTAATTGCATATTTGAATGTAATATTCAATTCTAATCAACTTTTCTTTATGAAAATTTTCGATTTTGTAAAAAAATAAACTTACTTTACTCATGAGCAAAATTCATATTTTTTGACAAACCTCGTATACGACTTGAAAAATTTGATATGTGATGACTGTATTTTGAGTTTTGGGTCATGCAGGACTTTTTATCAAGAATAACTTTTTTTCCTAAAATCAATAATAAAAATATTTTCCATATGGTTCTTAAGTAGACACACTGTATAACAGTGAAATAGAAAACAATTAAACATAATTTTTGGAAAAAAAAAAAAAAAAAATTGTCATAATTAGGAGATTTAAAAAATGTAATAAACCAATTTTAAACGACTATACTTATACAGGACCAGTCATAAAAAGTTTGTCTTATTATTCTTCTGTTGCAGACTCTCGACCAGAAGCTACATCGGCATCGTTAACTAGTGAAATTTATCTAAAGCTATCCTTCGCATAATTTCAAGATGAAGTGCGATTTTTTACGTAATCAAGTGCGAGTGGCAATTGGATGCGAGTCGCTACCAATAGATGATTTAGTCGCTATTGATAGCTTTATCAAAGTGTATAAAGTAAAATAGGAAAATGCTCATCGTTTTATGAAACGGTTTAAAAAACAAAATAAGGTCTGGTTGGAAACAGTCATTTTTCCTCCAAAGTGGAATTATTCACACCTACCACTAGTGGAAGAAGGGCGACTGATTTTTCTTCATCAAGTGATCGTTAAAAAGAAGAAAACCCGAAATCTTACGTTACAACTTTACAGCACAAGAGTTGAGTTTTGCTGCTCAAATGCAATATTGAGCTGAGAGAGAATTTAATACTTCAAAAATTATTAAGAAAGTGCTTCAAAATATAAAGCCGCCTGTTCCAAAGAGAAGACCATTCCTTTTTCTGCTGATAAGGCATTATCACTTCTATTAGAAATACAATTAACAAAATACCAGTACAATTTAATAAGGGATTCGGTTTCAAAACATAACGCTAATATTTATCCAAATTATGAGGCAGTAACTGCAAAAAAACAATGTTACCCATCAAACAAAGCTTGGCTGAAGTACTTTGATAAAATCTGCTTGAACATACCATTATTCGTTTAGGTGGAGCATTAAAAGAGGTTTTGAATCCATGCAACCAGTTAGACAATCTTGGCTTAATTTTAAAATGGGGTTGCGATGGAACTTCCGGTTTAAGTGAATATAATACAAATATTTAATGATCCTTCTGTATCCGATGCAAGTATATTTTTTACATCATTAGTCCCAATACAGTTGGTGTCTGGAGATATAAACTCCGATAATAAAGTTGTTATTAGGCAGAACCTTCGTACTTCGTCGACTAGGTATTGTAGGCCCATTAGAATGCAATTTATCAAAGAAACAACTAAAGTAACTCATCAAGAGTTAACACATATCGAAAAATAAAATTTCTTTCCTTATTCCATAAAATCAACACAAAGGATAAGAATGTTTTTATCAAACACAACTTGCTACTTACAATGATCGATGACAAAATTTGCAATTATATTGGTGAAAATTCTTCTACTCAAAAATGTTATTTGTGTGGATTAACATTACGTTTCGGATTGTCTTCATTTCATGCGTGGATACGATTTTTTAAAAGTATTCTTCACCTAGTATACAAATTACTGATACGTCAGTAGCAAGTACGCGGTGAAGAAAACAAGCACAAAGTTGCTCAACAAAAGAGAATAATTTAAGAAGCCTTTAGATTAGATTTGGGTGACTTGGTAGATAAACAACCAGGATTCAGCAGCACTAATGACGGCAATACTGCTCGGCGTTTTTTTCGAAAATCCAGAGGTTTCTTCACAAATAATAAGTTTAGATCTAGATATAATTAAACGTTTTAAGGTTATACTTTCGACAATATCTTCTGGATGTTTAATAGATACCAAACCATTTAAAAGTACTGCCATGATACGGCCAAAAAATATAAATACCTAACTTTATCCGTGGTACAGAATGCCGACATTAGTTAACAAGATTTTGGTTCATAGTTCTGATATGGAGAAGAGGCACAAGAGAGTAGAAACAAAGATATTAAAAGATATGGGGAAGGTTTTTCTAGAAAGTTTTCAAGATTGCAAAACATGGAGGATATTTTTCATAATCTTTTAATATCCTCAGACTCTTTAAGTAGTGTAAAAGACATGAAACTAAAAAAATTGCGAACTTTCATATAGCTTTTTTAGATTTAGTTTAAAGAATTAAAATTGTATTATATTCATTATATATTTTTTTAATACTTAATATGTATAATAAAACACCATAGATGTTAAATCAACTTTTAAAAAGTTAGCTCTTCCTCTAATTTTATTCATGTTATATCTTTGTATTTTTCACAAAACCATTGTGTTTATGCACTTTAATGACTTCCTTTCTAATTAAAAATTAAAACTGGTTAATTTGCTTATTTAATATATTATGCCCAAGAATTTCCAAAAATTCGTCTTTGTGCGTCGTCACGATTTTTGGGTCTGACTTCTGCATGTGAAGTTTTGGTTTCTTTTGTTACAAATAAAGGAAAAAATAATTTTGCTTTTGTAAAAACTAGAGCAATTTTTCGAATTTTTTAAGAAACTTTTTATATATTTTTTGTATAATTTTATTTTTAATTACGATTAACAAAGTTTTTCGAACGTCAACGTCTTTTTAATTCAAACATTTTCATAAACAATATCAGTAAATGTAAAATAGCAAAAAATCTTATGTTTGTATGGGCTTTCTCGTATTAAACCCTAAATGTAATATCCCATCATATTCTCGTTGTACTGCCTTTGGTAACGTTGTTTAAAGTCTGTAACATCTTGAGGAAACTGTTCTCCTTGCTCCCCTGAGTAGCCACCCTTCAAATTAAACCAGGTGAGAAGTTTACGGAAAATTCTGCAGCCCACAATTTTAAAAATTTTAAACATAGTTTTAATCGACTACTTATATGTATCAGCTCTATTGCTACAAAGAAAACCAATAACTACTGCTCTAAGACTCGCCCAGACTTGTTTTTCATGAGTATTGAGGAATTCTGTGAAATCATCACTACTCATAATTTGTTTTATTTGTGGACCGAAAAAAATACCCGCTTTTTCTTTAGTCTTAGAAAATTTGGAAAAATCTCTTTAAATATTTAAAAGCTTTAGAATTTGGATCCAGAGCTTCTACAAATTGCTTCATTGTCCCCGTCACTTTTAGGTTTTTAGTTTTAATACTCATAATTAGAGGGCGGAATATATGCATCAAAATATAACAAAATATGCGCACATATATGCATCGTTTTTACCAAAAATATGCAGTTATTTTGTCCAATTATGCCTAAATATGCAAATGCATATTTGTTAAAAATACTTAAAAAAAGTAGGGGGTGGGTAGCTCAGTGGTTAGTGCGTTGGCCTGTGGACTTAGGGGTCCCGGGTTCAAATTCCAGCCGGGACGCAATTTTTTAAATTAATTAATTTATTTAAAAATTAATTGTGATGCCTAGCGAATATTTCCACTTGACCATTCACTGTTGGGTTCTAATTAACATTGCTGTTCCTAATTTGGTACGCTATCAAAGCCATTACACGAAAAAAAAAACAGAAAATATGTAATATAAAAATTTATTTAAAACAAACGAAACACAAAAACTAGTAGAAGTTAAGTATAGAATAGTATAAAAATATTAAATAGTAATATTATAATAGGAATTTATAATTAAATATTTTTCGAAATTTTCTATTAAAAATTTTTGTCTTCTGTCTGTAAAAATATGTTTTGATATAGAAAAGGTCCTTCCAACATCTACCGAAGTAATAGGACAATACCGTAATTTTGGAAGTAATGTACAGGGCCAACGTAAAACTTCTTTGGAAATTTTTCCCTCAAAAATGTTTTTCATTTCCCTTATTTCATTGAACCCTTCATTCTTTAATAAAGTTGTATTTAATTTTTTTCTAATCTTAAGGCCTATGTCACCAGGAACATTGTTACATTTATCGGAAACTGTTGCAATAAAATTTGTTGATTCGATTAAACTTAAATTTTTCTTTTCCAATGAAGTTATTACATCAGGTAAAAAACTAAAATTAACCTTTATAAACAAAAGTTGCTTAGGCACAAGGGGATTTTTTAACAATTCTTTACTTTGCACTACACATTGTAAATTGTCTTCCATATCCAAAATTAAATCCTTAATTGCTTCAAAATTTTCTGCATAGAATATAGCTGCTTTAATCCATGTCCCCCATCGCGTAATTACGGGTTCCGGGGGCAAACACACCCCTACCATTCTCTCTTTATACAACTGTACTCTTAAAGGGGCTTTTAAAAATATTTTTTTCACATTCGAAATTAGCTTGTTAACCAAGGGATATTCTGTTCTCACAGTTTCTGCAACTAAGTTTATTCCATGCAGAAGACAAGTAACGTGGACCATATTTGGATAAAATATTTTTAAGTTTTGCCCTACTTTTATCATATATGGTGCTGCGTCAGACAAAAACACTAAGAACTTCTCTGAGGGAATTTGATTTGGTAAAAAAAAATCTGCTAGAGATTGTTGAATAAATCGGGTAACAGTTGTATTGTTAGTTTTTTCTAACTGTTTTGATGCAATTAAATATGATGTACCTGGTTCATTTTCTTTTAAGGCTCCAATCATAAGATGTACCATATATCTTCCACAAGCATCTGTGCTTTCATCAACAATGATGTAAAAATTGCTATCATCCAGTAAAACTTTAATTTCTTCTATTACATTTATATATATAGCATGTACATTTTTTTTTTCTGAGTGTAGATTCGTCAGGAATGGTTTGATTGCAATATTTTTGTAAAAATTCTCTTAGATGTAGGTTTTGTAACTTCTGTAATGAAATATTTGCCGCAACAAGAGCTTTGCACAAGTCCTGATTAAATACCTCCTTGTCACTTTTTGTTTTGTCGGCGTTTTGAAATGATCTCACAACGCATTGTGGAACCGGTTGTGATTTCATTTTTTGCAATTTGGCTTTATGCAATGATGTTTTCACGTGTTGAATCACTTTGAACTTTTTTTCGCAAACCACTATTTTGGCACAATCTTCACAAAAAACTTTATCCCCATTGATTTCCAACTCTGGAAAGTTAATAATCCACGAAGAAATTCTCGACATTTTAGGACACTTTTAAAACAACAAATTATTACAAGACTTTTCACTAGGCAAATAACGAGGATACTATCTCATTAAACTGAATGAAAAACATTCAAAATATTCCGATGTTAGGGTAGATTGGTTACAAGAAATTACTGAGAATTTTATATAAACCGTTTTATTGCATTGTAGGTAATACTTTATCTGTGTAAATACCATCTATTAACAATTACTTTAATGGGCTTAATCTCTTAACAAGGTAAAAACCCAGTGCATGCCACCCTCCAAGAACTAATTAACAAGAAGTGACACTTAAAAACAAATACAAAAATTTAAAAGGTCTTTATTTCAAATATATCTGTATAATCTGTTAAAACAGTTTTTAATTTGCACAGTATAGTAATACATTTTTTTCGAAAATATGCAATATTTTCTTAAATTTTCTGAACTTTGGTAAAATATGCAATATTTTCTGAATTTTGGAAAAATATGTAATATTTTCTGAACTTTGGTAAAATATGCAAAAAATGCATATATATGCATTTTGCATATATTCCGCTCTCTACTCATAATTAAATTAGTTTCATAAGTTTTAATTAAAATTTAATTTTTTTTCAAAATGTGGACCAAATAAAAAAAAATAGTAGTATTTATCGATTTTAAACAAAGATAAATCATTTAATCTCGATAACTAAAAACTATGCTGACAAATAGATTGACAGAATTGACGTAATATAGTGATGATAAACTAAGAAGAGTTTGGAAAAGCGGTGGGTCAAAATATCATAGGAAAACTTAGCTTTCTAGGCCGCATAGGTTATGAAAATTAGTTATTTTTTTTTAATAATAAATTACAAAGAAAGCGCTGTTTGTCGCTATTTAGTGCTAATTTGTTCAACAATATTTTTTCCAGTCGTTATTTCCTCTACGTCTTTTTATACAGTGCTGTTTTGTTATAGATGTATTTTGTCCTGCTCTATTTTGTACCAGCGCTATTTTTTCCGAAGCCATTTTTACTTTGTGCTATAAAGTCCTGCACTAGTTTACCCTGGAACCCCCAATTTAAAAAACACCAACAAAGCCAGATTATTTTTCTGGACTCTAAGAAAGATATGTGACAAATCATGGGGATCAGTCCCAGAGTTGGGTGGGATACAGGAAAAAAGTATCCGAGTACCGGATACGGATATTTACAATGTATCGTCTTTTTAGGATACTTTCACCTAAAAAATACTCGGATACAAGTATCCGGATACTTTTTTCGGATACTTTAAAGGATACTTTTACGGATACTTTGCGGATACTTTTAAAGTTAGTTATTATAATGTTTTCATACCAATAGTTATAGTTATGCAATGAGATTAATTACGAGTAACAATAAACAATACTAGGCATAAATAAATTATCGAAAATGGAAAGCGATATAATAGAAACAGGAAAAACACTACTCAATAAATTGTTCATTATTTTTATTCTGTGAATATAAAACATTAAAACAAAATGAACAATAAAACATAAAGGTGCGTATAAATAAAACGAGTCGCGCCTGACCGCGTCAAAAACCAGCCAGTGTCGTGTCCATATAAATCTAACGAAATAAGCTCGTTGTTGGCGCGACTTGCCATATTTATACAACCTTTCGATATTCTCGTGAGTGTCAGATGTATTCGACAATCCATTTTTTGTGGACCCTACGACGAGCGGTACTTGGTAGAGTCACGAGCGTCGCAAGGAGGAGGAGTGAGAGATTGCTAAATGTTTCGTTCTGGCATAGGCAAATCAGGCTCGTATATTTGATCTAGTCAGATTTGTATACAGTTATGCAGGTTTTTGGAATCACAATTTATTTCAACTCAACTTTTACAATAACTCAATTTAACTTTAACAATAACTTCCAAGTGATAACAATAACGTATAACGTCTATCATAAAACTGAAAACTGACGTCAGGATCATCCTTATATAGCTTGCTTGGCACTGTCATCTAGAATATTCTTGACGGGTGATGACATTTCCATTTTACCTATGACGACCACAGCAGACTGTAGGGCGATGAGTAACATTCCACTTCTTTTTCTATCTATAATAGCCGCAGGCTACCGCAGGGTGCTGCGTAACAATACTTTATTGATGTCCATGACGATATAAATAACATATGATCAGTAACATTATGAGCAACAACGGCATTGTGCAGTCACTTGGCAAAACTCTAAAATATTATTCCAGAATGTTATGTAAAAATCTAGGATAATCTGGATAATCTAGGAGCCAAGTGAATATGGGTGCATAATCTATGTCAATAATGTTCAAACCCTATTTTGTTAAATTTGTCTTAACATGATGTCTTAATATGATGTCTCAATCGATATGATGCCTCAATATGTTTCATACAAAGTGCTATATAAAAATTCAAGATCGCCCCTCGTAGAAGTATTTGATATATGTACTTATTTAACATCTATACTTTAATACAATATTACATTGGTCAAAGGGGGTGGGTGGCTTAGTGGTAGAGTCTCTGCCTGTGGATCCAAGGGTCCCAGGTTCAAATCCCACCGTTGACCGGGATTTTTTTTATTTAATTTAATTATTTAAAATTAATTCTGATGCCTTGGTAGGATTCCCCACTCGACCCTTCACTTGTTGGGTTCTAATTAACAGTGCTGTTTCTGAAGTGATGCTGGGAAACAGTAGAAAAGACTGCACACACATAAGTGAGAATTTAAACACAATCTTGAAACTGACATTAGCTATATACACCTAGGCCATAAATCGAAAAAAAAAAATACATTGGTCAACAAAATTTTACAAAAAAATTATCACACATATCGAAACATAAAGTTTATATTATATTTTTTATAGTTAATTTAAAAAAAATATATTTTGGGCTCTTTAGTGTCCAGCAATAGTCGGCAAGCATAAAAGAGCACAATGCATTAAAGTCCACATGCCTTATTAGCGTTTTTCTATGTTCTTGATATTTTGATGTAATATTTCCAAGTGTTAGATTTAAAAATCATCTCACACCTCATTGCATATAGGAAATATTGAAATAAATTATATTTCTAACCAATATATAAAAGTATAATGTAGATGAGGTAGTACCAATTTCTAGTGGAACAAAAAACTATGCGTGACAGATTTAGAAAACGTAGGAGTTTTTAGACTGAACAATTACATGAACCGGATATTTTTATGGTTATGATGAAAACCTTGGTAACCAGTGCTATTAATCCTCAAAAAAAATTAAAAATTATTTAATGAAAGGTATTTTAAACATAAATTAGAACCTATTTGCAAATTAAACAAATCTAATAGATATTTGTTCAATTTGTAGGTTAAAAATATGTACTCGTATATGTATTCATGGAGTATGTTATGGGTCAATTTTAATTCTATTATAGTGAATAGTCTTTTTAAACAAAATATTAAAATCATACTTGCTTTTCCACTATTTTCGAGTAATAAATAAAAACTCACCTAAATTCGTGAATAATACACAAAATTAATTGTCTTCGTTTCCATTTATTAAAAGTATTGATATTTTTTATTTACATGCTGTCAACTCTTGACCATGACCTTGAGGTAGTTTTTCTTCTTCTATACTTTATTTGATTTTATTTTGTGTATTTTGGGTAATTAGATTAATTAGGATTAGTATTGACAGTTTAGCTATCCCAAATCAAGGAAATTTATCTTCTTAGGTCCTGAGGTTTTATCTATCTCTCTTGGCTCTTTTTTTTGAGGTTGGTTTATGGACCATGTGATCTTTGAAAATTATATCGAATAATTTTGGATTTTATACAACTTAAAATAGATAAGTTCCATCAAACAATAGAATTATATCATATAGGTATTGGACCAGAAAAATTAAGAGTTGATTTTAGTACAGTACACATTTTGTGGATTTGTCGATACTTATAGTTATAAAACAGGGCCCTACCTTATTCGGTCCTTTTCTTCTTATTTCTACTATTTTCCTTTATAATTTGAATACTATTTGCTTTGACTTCCATTGCTATCACCTATAGTCCATTTTTATGTATGAGAGAGTATTAAAATAATAAAGCGTTCGTAATCCATAGGCGTAGCACTTCTTTTAGTAGACAGTTAAAATATTTTTTTAAGTTATTCCTCGAGTATACACTTATATTTTCACCTTATTAACCTGCTTATATCTTCTAAACAGCTGAAGGTAAAAAAGTGCAATTTGTTCTAAAATGTTTTATTTTTCCCCAAGGTATGTTAAGAACATTGTGTCAAACGGGTTATGTAGGTATAAGGGTTTAAACTTTGACTTTTAAACAACGTTACGTTCATAAATAATAATTTTAATATAAAAACTACTTCTTACCTACAAATCCAAATCAGAATCGAAATCAGAAGATAAACTGTCGCAACCAATATTTACAATGAGTGGCTCGATCATTTCATCAGTAATATTGGCCAACTTCCACATTTTCTCTTCTTCTTTAATCGTATGATTTACTGCCTTCTCCCAGGTTTCAGGCTTTACATTATTTACAGCCTCCAAAAACCACTGTTTAAAATCACCCATTTTAAAAGAATTATTTTTTCTTGAAACTTCTCCCTTTATCTGTGCCCATATCAGTTCAATCGGGATTACTTCGCAATGATATGGTGGTGATCTAACCACCGCCATCCCACGATTTTTTGCAATTTCATCAATTTCATATTTTTCGAATTTCTATTTATGAAGGGAACACAAATGATACAGTTCTTTTCTCACAGAACCGAGATGGAACTTAATATTCTTTGAATTTAGCCAATTCTGTAAATCTTTTTTTAACCACTTGGTTGTGGGCATTTTTTCTATAAGTCTCGAGTGATAACTTGCATTATCCATTACTATTATACAATTCTGAGGAAAAAGATCTATAATTTGTTCGAACCACTCTTTAAAGACATCAGCATTCATGTCCTCATGGTAGTCACCGGTATGAGTAGATTCAAAAGTCAATAAACCACCTTTAACAAAACCGTTTGAACTACCGATGTGTACTATTATTAGTCTGCTCTCCTAATGGTGGATTTAAACCAGTAGATAAATTATTTGAAAAAGCCTGTCTTCGACTTGTAACAGTTTTATCTTGCCAAAATTTATTTAGTTTATGTCCCTCGTTGATCCATGTTTCATCTAAATAAAATATATTTCTTCTTTGGTTTCTCATTTCTTTTATAGTTCTTAGGTAATTTCTTCTCCATACTACAATATCGCTTCTTTCTATTAAAATAGACTTTCTGGAATGCTCTTTCCATAGAAAACCTATTTCTTTTAAAAGTTTCCATAGTGTGCTTCGACTCATTTCAGGGTAATCCTGATCATCTCGAACCGTGGCAAGAACTTTGTCTACTGTCGGAAATTCTTTTCTAAAGAAGAACGCATGCACTTTCCTTCGAAGTCTTTCTTTCAAAAGATTTTCTAATTGAAATTTTGGTTTTCCTGGAGCTTTACGTGCTGTTTGAAACTCGCCACATTTCTCTTCTTTAACAACTCTGTAAATCGTAGATTTTCCAACACCAAGCGTACTACTAACTAATTCCACTGTGTCATCAACACTTTTACATAAATGTTTGTCTGTAAATGATTTAAAACAATTAAATATTAATGTTTATTAATTAACTGGTAAAGGACCGATTTTTTGTCGTTTACGCAGCCCTTTCAAATTTTCCATGATCACACTAGAATTCACACTGCACCTTGCAAGTTGCAACTAAACGACGTTTAGTAAACTGTCAAGAATACACAACTTGGACCTCATTACTAAATGAAAAACCTATAATCGCATTTTCAGTGAAATTTGTTGGGAAGGTATTTATCTACTTATAATTCGATTACTGTAAGAAATTCTTGGAATTAAAATAAAACAGAATTGGCAAATAGGTACTTATTGAAAATAATCTTAAGATACGGCTATGTAATCTTTAATACACAGGGCTTCTGGCCTGTCCAAACCTTTTTCTATTGTTCTGTACAGCTTATGTTTATAAAGGACCAATAAAAGACCCAAAACTTGTAATAGCTCAGGTACATTTATTACAATTTTAGGAAATATTTAGATTATTCTGTAAAAATATTTAAAATGACCGTACTAAGTTTTGCATTAGAAATGCTGTTTTATTACTCTCTCATACATAAAAATAGACTATAGTACTGCTTCTACCTACCTGCTTGACAATTTTCTTATGACTTGAAACCTTTTGGGCTGCTAGTTGCTCTTAATACAGAGAGGGTTGCAAACGCAAGATTTTCCCATCGCATCACTTTGGAGACATAGGAGAAAACCACCGAGTAAGATCTGTATACCCATACTGAAAGTATGAGTATATAAACCAGTTATAAGATATGTTAATTTGATTTAAATCGTGTATACTGCATAAATATTAGTGATATTATTTTAAGTACTAAACTCACCCCTTTTATGTAAACATGTAGTACTACTTAGGATTGACAATCTTTACTCTTACCCTAAGCGTTTAAAGACCCTTGTAATATCAAACCATCTCATTGGATATTTTTGATGGGATTATAGGATGTACTTATCCAATCTTGAATCAGTTATATTTCATGATTGTTCCTGTAACTAAAGTAAATCAAGTCAAAGAAAATACCTTTAAATACTTTTACCTGATATTCATTTCAACGACCCAATCTCCGGAAAACAGTAACAAAACTGAGCTACTTAATATAAACTATCACCCCTTTCAGTCAATGAAATCAAAAGGGGTAGCAAGTAGAACTAAATAATAAGCAATCAGTACGTATTAAAATTTAAAGAAATTAGTTTAACCACAAAACTAGACAAAAATTCATTTAAAACTTATAAAGACTAACTCAATTTATGCTGATACATTTGTTTTGATTATTAAAATTTACAACTTGTTATCTATGAAAAGAAAATATATTAGGACTCATTTTTTTATTGCATTGTAAGCACTCATTTCATGTCAATAAATAAATAAAATACTTAATATTACATTGAATAGACAAACATAATAATACTTCTTCTATTTCATTAATAAAACACTTGAATCTGCACAATACTTTTCAATACTTTTTTCGAAACCTTTATAATGACCTTTACCCGAGTTTACGTACCTAAGCTCCAATTAAAAAAACATTATTAAGTTATTTATACAGGGTAAATCATTAAGAAGGCAGCGTAATCGCAAATTTAGCTTTTTTGACGTTAAAGACTCCAAAAAATCTAGTATATCTAGTTTTTTTTATTGTACGTCCTTTATTTTATTACATAAAATACAGTATGTATCACTATAAAGTAACACATTTGAACAGCCTAAAACTCAAAAATTAAAAAGATATCGACGTGTAGTTTCTGCTAAACTTCTTACATTAGTTTAAAGTTTTTGTTGACATAGTTGCCAAATTTATATTTTTTCTAGAAATTGCCGAAAAAAATGGCTTTTTTTACATTCTTGATTTACTTTACATAATTTATTTTACGTTCCTTAACGTCAGTTATATGTTTTTCAAAGCAACCTTGATATAACGGTGTCTAATATGATAGGCGGCTTTGGAAAAATAACACAGTTAATTATAAAAGTATCAGATCATTTTTTATTTGAAGTAAACCAGAAAATACACACATGAAAATTTATAAAAAATGAATATACTTTAACAGAAAATTCCAAAAAACTTACAATATATATTTTTGATGAAGATTCATAAAAAAATATCTCCCAAAAACCTTTAATAAATAATCACAAAGTATACATTTTTGAAATTTCAGGTGGTATAAAAAAATATAGTGTTTTTTTTAAAGTTATAAAAAAAAGGATTTTTCCGTCATTTTAGGGAAAAAGTATACATTTAGCAACTTTGTCCATAAAAACGTAAGAAGTTCAGCGAAAACGGAACGTCGTTATCTTTTTGCATTCTCGAGTTATAGTCTATTAAAATGTGTTACTTTATAGTGACACACCCAGTATATAGTGGTATAAAAAACCCTAGGGGTGTCCTCTAATCACGTACGATTTTCTTCAGGCTTTGTTCAACTCTACAAATGATCATTTAGTTTAGAAAAGAAACAAAATATAATTTTAAATTTATGACGCATTCTTCTTCTAGTCTGTTCCAGCTGCACTGTCTTTTCACTGTTCCTGCTCTCCTGCACCCTACTATGACTTCTGCGTTACTTTTTAGGTCTACTTATTGCTTCGCTCTCCTGGTTTTTATCACTGTCTTCTTTCCAAAACTACTTTTTTTTCTTTACCTCTTTATACCCCCCTTCTTTTTTAAAATCTCTTACTACTTTATTTTATTTCATATTTAATATTTATAAATTTAATCTTGCGTACATTTCAAATCTATCTGATAATTTCTATCAACAACCCACCTTTTTTTCCTGAGCTGGACTCAGTCGGAACCGACAAACTGTTCTTCGGAAATTTACCACATCAAATTCTCCCAATTTTATTATCCAATAGTTTATTCTATAGAACAAAATTTTTAAATTCCTCTTATTATCCAAATTGTTGATTATATCACTTTCACTCTATATCATATATCAATATCCAAATCCACATTTATTCCAAGATTAAAAATTTCGTCCCCCCCCCCATAAACTTATTTTTCTTTTCTTCTCACTCTCTCCTTTTTCCTTAAGCATTCATCTCCCTACTTATTGTATTGTTCTTTTTATAATTCTTTCTTACCTATTTTCATTTTATTTTACTCTCACTTTTATTTTTATTCAGTGTCTGTTTTAATGTTATTTTACATTTATTTGTATTTTTTCTAATTATTTTTTGTTTCTGCTTCGTTCTCCCATATGTTTCCACTTTTTCTATTTTCCTCTTAATTTTTTTTCTTTCTTCTTAAATTTAATTTTTTTATTTACCTTTCCCATGTTTCTTTTACTAATTTTATTGATATTTACTTTTTTTCCTATCTAGTAAATCAATCATATGTCTTACCTCATTTTTCTTCAATTTATATGTTTATATCTTTCGGTTTTACATTTTTTACTATTTTTTGTATTTTACTTTCTTCTTCATTTATCTCTTATTTATTTGGAATATTAACTTCCTATACACGCTCTCTATCTTGTTAACTATATCATCTATTTTTCCCTATTTCTTTACCCACATTCCTACTCTCTTCAATTATATATTTTCAATCAATATCCATAGCTTTGGATAATTTACATAACAATCAAAGGTTTTCCTCCTAACGTTTTGTTATTACTGAGTATTTCCTCAAAGACTAGGTTTGCTCTTGCATAATGGAATTTACAGAGGGGACTTAAGGTTGCGCTTACCACCATGCTTATTAAGTATGCTCACAGATAACGGCACTTATTTACGTGACAGTTGTAGTTCAAAATATTCAAGAGCGGTCCAGCTAAAAGGCTAACACCACCTCATTCATTTTAGAACGAAAATATTCTGACCTACCGTTTGAACCATTTGGCAACAAGCATGTCGGATTTTTAGTAGTGTTTTCTACACCCACATGGATATTAGCTTATCTACACACAGATTACAAAACGAAAAAGTATGCTATTGCCTTCAACTAAACGAATATATTTCATATCAATTCTTGGTAGTGAGAACACAACAAAAAAATGAAATCCACCAATCACAATTCATATTTTGATCAACCGACTGCTATTATTTTTAAAATTTTAAGTAAGTGACAATCCTGTCAAACTAATTGTCAGTATATTTTTTAATTATTGGGAGTAAACATACATTAAAATGGGTTATTCTTGTGTAGAATCGATAAATACTAGCATTTCGATTTATGCGTATCTCGGGCGTCGCAACTCGAGCAGAATACTTAATTTTTCGCATTTCGGGCGTAAGGCTACAGGTAGATTAAATACCCTTCGCAACTCGGGCGTTCTAGGATCAGTACCAATATTATAGTAATATAATGAATGTCACCTCTTTAGTTTAACCTGAGAAGGTGCTTTCGGCTTAAACTCAAAATTATATACGGAGTGCCGTACAAGAGGAGCTTGCCAGTTTTTAAATATTATGTAACTTTCATAAAACAAGATTTTTTATTTATCTTTCTCTGCGAAAATAGTCTTTACATTACATTGTTATGACTTTTAAAATTGTCGTTTTTATTGAAAAAAGTATAATTTAATTTTTATATAATAATTAGATTCATAAATAATAGTGTACCTACCTCGGCTAGCTATTTAATTTTTATTTTAATACATTTTTTTATGTACAGTGTGTCTGTGTAAGTTGGATACATATGGAAAACTTTTTTTTATTACTTTTATCAAAAAAAATTAATCGAACCTTACAACATGTCTTAATATTTCGAGTATACTTCCTAAGTCAGTTTTTCCGTTTTGTGACGAAAGTCTAATTTATTTTTAGTTTATTTATTTAAAACACACTATTTTCAATTTATTTCAGACGTACTATTTAATTTATATAATACTAACTAACAATTCTAATTTATTTCTTACACTTTAACTTTCCAATACAATTTTCTTTATTAAAACTGTCTATAATTAACTGACCGCCGTCTTCACACACGCGATATTTATATCAAGCCAACTCTATAACCAGAATAATCCCGATGGTCGGGAAAATTCCAATTCCGACTCAACGGCACACTTCGTCCGTTCTACCCGTTTGTCGAGCCTCAGCGACATTACCAGAATATTCCATCGCCTCTAGCATGAATCGACTGCCCAGACGTGAAGACCGCGTGCTTAGACAGAGTCGGACTTAATAATTTCATGACAGTTTGTTAAGTCTTCCACGATGGCATTTATTTGTCGGTCGAGATTACTGTATTTTGTCGCTCTTTTATTTAACTATATATTAATATTATATTTAAACGTTGTTATGTAACTAAAAGTTAATCATTTTGTTAAATATATATAATATGTAAAAGATTATTGTATTTCAACCTTTTTAACGTTTGGTTAATAATGTAAACCAAATATCTACGTTATTTTAATATTAATTATTCTAGTTTATTTTAATATTATTTTTAAATGTTATTATGTAATTGTGGTTCAACCGAAAGTTGGATATTAAGATACATACACGTTTAATATTAACGTTTCTTTAAATTACATAAAACTCGTAATAAAAACGTTATTGTATCGAAACACTTTAACGTTTTGTTTATTTTTTACCTAAAAGTATTAATTATTCTACTTTATTGCAATCATATTTTTAAACATTTTCATTGATTATACTTAGAATATTAAGTTGGTTTATGTTTGTTATGTTGTAAATGGCCAAGATTTAAAAAATTTTCTCATTTGTAAGAAGAGAAAGAAGATGGGTTATGTTGTAGTCATTTTATTTTAAGTAATATAATTTTATTTTAGAGACAACCATATATTCTAAATAATTGGAAGTTTGCGTCTATTGTTATTTATAAAATATATGAAATATTACATTTACAGGATATTTTTACATTTTAGGAATGTTTTAGAAATGTTTCTGAGGCGTTTCGTAATATTTATATAATATTTTATCATATTCATGATTTCCTTAAAATGGTCCATATTCGAAAATTTTGACAAAAAGTGCAAAATTCGAATTTTAAAGAAAATTCTTCAAATAAAAGTTGCTTACAATGTAATTCTCAATAATTTTTGTTCCATACATTTCTCTAAAATAGACCGAATTCGGGAAATTTGAGGTAAAGTGCAAAATTCGAATTTTTCTCATTATTTTCACTTATAATACCACTAGTGACCAAATTATTTCCGGTAATATTTTAGAAATCGCGAATAATTTGAAAATGGTCCCGATATCATGCTCTATATTTTTTATTCTACACATGATTTCTCTAAAATAAACCGTAATGGAAAAATCTTTTTTTACATCAACTTTTCAATGCTCGCTATCTGTTAAAATCAAAGCTTGTTCTGCGATGTCATTCATTTCTCTTAAATTTTCGATAATTCATTACTACCTGAATCATATTGTAATCAGAATTAAAGTACATAAACTATGGTCAAATTTCATATCCCATCGACGCCCGAGTTGCGAACTCACAGGTGCACAATTTTGGAGGGCGCCCGAGTTGCGACGAATTCAGGTACTTTTATAATACGCCCGAGTTGCTAACGCACGAGTTGAGAAAGTACCAGCATTTCTGTTTTTATTTCGTCTATAATTTATGATGAAATCAATTTAATTACGAATAGCGTTCTTGCCTTTCACACGAAAGACTCTAGTTCGATTCTTGGATAGGGAAAAATGAAATGAAGTTTTTTTTTCTCGTTTATTTTTTTTTTAAATTATAAACGTCATAAATTATTTTTAAAATTAGTTATTTTATCTTACGCCCGTATGTACCGTCTACGTTTAATCTAGATTAAGGGTTTAATCGAGTTTAGTACCATTTTTAGCTATGCACCGAAATAAAAATCATTCCCAATCCGATTTTATCCTAATTCGTCAATATCGGAAAATTAAATTACTTAATCGAGATTATCTAACGTCAAAAAGATATCCACGTTTTGTCGGTATATTTGGAACTTTCTTTTTGTGTTTCTTTTAATAATTATTTTATGTGAATTATATAAAAAAAACCAAAATAGAATACCAGCTTTTCTTGGAAGATGACAAAGATTTTAGACAAAATGACGAGAGAAGTAAATATTTTTATACGATGGGCAACTTTGTCACTTTTAAGAGGTTTCTCATATTCAAATTTTACAGCATTATTCTGTAGTAGGATGGTAAATGCAGTGGTAAAAATAAGGCAATACTTTTAAATACTAAATATATGTCATTTAGTTTTGAACATGCACAGTATAGGAAAAGTATTCACGTAGGTATATCGTTTTGCATAGAAAAGCTTGAAATACACAATTAAAATTACCAAAAATGAACATAATGATTTTGCTTTCTAACTTATAACTATTTTTTTAAATTAATTTCACATTTTTTTCACCTTGTGTAAAATTTTGTATGCGTTTTACGGTGTATTTGAGGTTTTAATACGGCCTCTTACCATTTGACATACATTTCTCCTACTCAAATCTAAAGTTTTCTTCTTTTCTTTTTTTGTGATATTTATAAAAATAATATATAATATATAATAATAATAACCTAAAATATTTTTGTTATTTGTAATTTTCGTTAGTGAGTCATAGAAAAAATATACTGTACAACTCGAGTTGATTGTCCACATCGCACTCAGACGATTGAACACTCAAATTCCGTCTTCGTGCGATATGGCCATCGTATCCACTCTTGTTGCACAAACTACTATTATCACGAGCATGTTGAGATACCTATGAGGTTGAATTAAAAAAAAAAGGTTACATGCGCTCAATATTTGCAAATATTGAGTTTTATATACAATAAATCGAGGACATTATATATGACAACATTGCTTTCTTTATGTAGCTAAAATGCTTTTCAATAAAAGTCTCAATTTCAATAGAAAGATCCTAACTTCAGACGCGCTTGCAACCGAAAGACGTGCTATTCAGTGGTATACAGACGGTTCCAAAAGCTTTGGAGAATACCCAAGCATCTTCCAGGCGGAAATTCATGCCATCGAGAAGTGTATCCAGTTTAACATAGAGAGAAACTATCATAGACAAAAGATTATCATCATGTCCGATAGTCAAGCAGCCATCAAAGCGCTGCGTAATCAGCTCAAAAATGGCCTGGAGATGCTTAGAACAATTGAATAAACTAGGCGAGAAAAATAGAGTTACTCTCACTTGGGTACCGGGACATAACGGGGTACAGGGTAACGAGATTGCAGATAGTCTTGCAAGGAAAGGGGTTCGAACACCCTTTGTAGGACCTGAACCGTTCTGCGGTATCAGCAGTAACCTAATATTAGGAGGGATTAAAAAAGAATTGGACAGAAGAAGAATCGATAATTGGAACAATCTCTTGGAGCTGAGACAGGCCAAGATACTTCTGGGTGAATATAACCAGAAAAGATCGGAAGCATGCATCTGCCTGAGCAAGAACAGGTTACGTATTATAACAGGGATCCTTACGGGGCATTGCCGACTAAAAGGACACCTAAGTAAACTGAGAGTAGTAGAGGATAGTGAGTACAGATTCTGTGCGGAGGAGGACAAAACCTCCATTCACATCCTAACTGAATGTGTAGCTCTCCAGAATCCAAGGGCACTATATCTAGGAGGATATCAAATAGAAGAGGGAGATTTACCTAACTTGAGAAAATAGGATTGGAAGGGTCGTTATAGGCATTGAGACATTTCCTTGTTGCATTGGCGACAGAAGGGACTACAATAGATCTTTTAGGTCGCAGTGTATTCACACCCCATTCCCAACATAACATAACATAACTTCAGACTACAAAAACTAAAATTTATTGTCGCCTCTGGTGGTCAAACCTATGAAATATAATTTAGTGATATAATGGAGGATCTGTTATTATTTTAAAAATGTCTAGGAAAATCTAGTTAATGGTAATAAGTATTTTTTTGACACCAATATTTGAAGACAAGATGTTTGAATATATAAGCTGTTCGATGAAGTATTTAGTTACAAAATCATGAACTGACTTTAAATGTCATCCAAAAAAAACTATTTACGATAATTTAAAAAATCATTTAACCAATTATGTATTTGTTTATAGCTCCCTTAAATTTTGGAAATCTTCTTACTTTTTTCAATAACTGTCTTCGCAGTGGTTGATATTTTGGCGTGCATTATTTTGCTGCCATTAGTGTGGTATCGTAGCCTTAAAATCTGCACTGTATGTGACAACTCCTTTGAGCATATATTCCGCATTTAATATGGTTTGTTTACGTTATGAGAGGAAATGCTTAGACACTATTACCAGTGTCGCATCATTTTTATGGGGTTTGCATTTAATATAAACAATAAATTTGATACATACCTTCAAAATTCTTTAAATTATGCACATATTTTATAAACTTGCATTTAAGTTGGTACCTATCTAGTAATAGTAAATAATAATAAGGTACTTAGGTACAGTTGCACTGCTAGTCGTTAACAAATAAGTGAAGATTAATTTTTATTGGAAAACTGTCTTAATCTTCGATTATTTCTTAATAACTGGGAGTGTAATTAAAAGAAGCTTAAAATGAATTTTTAATTAAATAACTCACATTAGGTTTTACTTATTTCTTAACGAATAGTCTACTTAATTAAAGAACATGTGTACATTTAATACAAAATAATTATTGCAATTTTTGTGGTTTATAAAAAAATATAAGTAGTAATAGGTAATTATTTTAAAATAAAATTTATGTTGTATTAAAAAGTACTTAGTTACTTACATGTTTTCTAATTCTGCATTTTTTTTTCTGCAAAAAGGCTTTATGGTTCAAATTATCACTGAAAAGTTAAAAATTTTGAACGAATAACCCACAAGAAAAGTACAGGGTTTTTACCTTTTAGATTCATCTTCTTCTGGGGCCTCAGTAAATGCTGATGGAAATGCACTTGAAATTAATCTAGTTCTTCTTCCGCATCCAGTCTTTGACATAAATATATATCCAGAAAAATGATTGGAACATACAACATCACTATTTGAAATGTTTTCTGAAATAAGTTTTAATATGTTTCACTAAATGCGTTTTCTCGGCAGGATTAGTTGCAAACCTACAAAAAACAAAAATTATTGATGTAACATCTTCAACATTATCATGATAAAATGATTTAAAAAGAAAAAGCTTGTTTATATTGAAAAATTATGATTATTTTTTAACTTTTCAGTAAATACAGTTAAAACTCAAAAACAATATTCCTCATACATAATATAAGTTCTTTAAATTGAATTCACTAAATTTACCATTTATTTTAAATTCATGTTTAACGGCCTTTTGCATAAAATGTAGGTAATGTTTCTTTTAAAAAAATGGTAGAGACGCTAATGGTTATTTACTTGTGAAATGCACTTGACGATGTCTCTTCTTATTTCTATTTACAAACTCTCACCATTGTTTAAATTACTCTCACCATTGTTTAAATTTGTATCAGTAAAGTAATAAAATACAAAAATCACTTATAAACTACAAAAATAAGCTAGAAATTGATAAAAATCAAAAATCAAATGACAGTTCTGACAATTTCGAACGATTTGACATGCCAAGCAAAACGAAACAGACCAATGAGAATACTGGACATTATTTTTCCCCCCTGTACCAAAACAAAGTCCATTTGGACGATGGCTCTAGTAATATATGCTCGAAGGACACCTCACAGAAAAACGATGTTGTTTGAAGATCATAAGATCATTAAAATAAAAAATGGTTGAATTAAGGAAAACACGTAATGAAACAATAGTGTCAAAGAAAAAATTCTGACATTAGTTATTTAATTTTATGCAACTGTATGTGAACTATTATTAACAAATAGCAGGTTAAACATTTTGAAAATAATTTAACCTCTAGTGATATTACAAGTGAAAATCCTCTTCCAACCGCTCTGTAGGGACAACTGTTCTGTTGCATCATAGAACTACTAAAGTTGCATGGCAAATATATAACGTACATTTAAGTCAAGTATTGGTTAAGTTCTTCATCACAAATTTATTGTCTAAATAAACGTTTAAAGTAAACCTATAAATGTTTAATATAGGTCTGTCACCTAAAGATACTCATAAAATCTTGGTTATTACTTTTAAATGAACTGGTAATACTGCAACTTTAATATTCTTTTTAGCAGTATTGAGTGGCATTTTACGATGCTTTTAAAAACAAGATATGCTTTTTAATGGATTTCATAACAAACATTAATTTTAACTTAATTAAAATTAAAAAGTTATAACTTTTTTTATATTAAAAGTTAGAGTACGTATATTGAGAATTCTCTGGTAGACATTTATTTTTATTCGTAGTTAAATTAAACGATTTTCTAAATCAGAAGCAGAGCAAACGTATAAGGATGAGTTGAAATGTTCGTAGGATGTCGTGAAATCAGCCATTGTTTCAATTGATTTAATGTTTGATGCTTTCTAATGTATGTCAAATTTCAAATCAATTTGTTAATTAGCTTCGTTTTCTTTAAGTTTAAACAATATATTGTACAATAGTGATTGAATGCAGGTCATTATAAATTATTTATAGTAAATTTAAATATTAATTGAAGGAGTGTGCTTTTTAATAATCTACTGTTAAAAAAGCACCCTATTTTAAATATAAAAATGTAGCAGATTTACTTGAGAAGTAATCTAGTATTTAATTATGTCACTTTAAAATGTCTCTCCCTGTCATTTACTTTATGACTCGTTAGGACCAGAGACGATATAATTTTTGACTAAGCATATATGATTGAAAATAATAGTGGGTATATTATTATTACTAGAAGTAGAAGGCATTTTTTATTGTTAAGTCCAAAATTTTACCGCAGCTAAGGATGTGCAAAATAGAGGAAACATATGAAAAGCCTTTAAAATTAAGTAATACTAATTTTTCTTTAAGCGACAAAATTATGTAACGATGAAACGAGAAAAATTAATCTTTCGCATTGATGATTTAGCCACTACAACAGAATGCCAATATTTATTACTTGATACTAAGTTTATTACTTTTTAATGATACTGCGACAAAAGAGGCATTAATAATTTATTTAATATTGACAGTAGAATCAAAATTTGCTTAAAAATTGTTGAAAATATTGTCCATCTACGGCTAAGAGCAAACCTGCGCAATCCATCGAAAACTTTATGCAATATTTGCAGTGAGTTATTAATCTCTGTATACTTTTCTGTAATTCGATTTCTAAGTTCTTCCATATTGTGATTTAGCGTCGAATTTTTAAAGTGTGGCTATTCGAAAATATAAAATCTCATGTTTAAGTCACAAGACCTAATTGGAAATGGAATAGCACTTGCATACCGAGGAGTAGATAGCACCACATCCAGATGGATAACTCAGCTGCTATCTACCAGAACTGTAGAGATACATATAAGGCCGCATACCATCTTCATCTGGACAACCAGAGAATGTCTACAAGGAAGAATCTATCCCAATTAATGTGGAGCCTAACCGTAAACGAACTTCTATGCAGATTGACTGACTTCGGGTCAAGGTTATGCCGATGACATAGTTATATTTGCTAAAGACAATTTTGGAAATATCCTGTGTGATATAGTCCAAAGAGGACTAGAACACCCACCCTTATAGCTATACAGAAAATTTTTGTCATCATGGTTACCCCAAAACCACCCCTTAAAATATTTTAATTAATTTTTACTCACCCCTAAATTAAGACTTATGAAGCGTCTAAATAGTTTGTCAAATATAGATTTTTTTAAGTTAAACGGTTGCAGAGATATTAATTTTTATCGAAATTTATGACCCCACTTTAGGCGCCACTTTAGATTAGATTAGAAGTTGAAGGTTGTTTATCCTTGTCCAACGCGACCTTTCAGATCTATTGTGAGACTCTGTTTATTTTAGAGTCTAGTCTGGTCTTTTTTATGAGACTTATTAGCTTTGACAGTGGCTCACGCATGTAGTTGCATACGTTTGGCTTTTCTTCGCCCAATGTTAGAAACATGATGTTTCCTCTTCTTCTTCACAGAACCTGCACAAAGTTGCTTCTTCTGCTGGATTGGTGACACTCATGTGCCTTTTAAGGCGACAGTGTCCAGTAAGAAGGCCTACTGTTATCCTAACAATTTGACGCTTTTGATCGAGTAGGTCTTTCGTGAACTTGGCCGATGTTTCCTTGATGAACTGTTTGACCTGTCTCAGTCTTGGATAGTTGTTTCACCATTCCTAAGACTCTTTTTGCATCCATTATTTGATGGATGCCTTGCACAATACCTTAGCAACTCCACAGAAGAGTTCGAGGCCTGTCATGGCCTTATCTGAACCTTCTTGGGCTAATTCGTCGGCCTTTTCGTTGCCCTGATATCCGCTATAACTTAACTCCCAAGATAGAGTCACCATGTTTTGACTACTTAGCTCTTCCAGGTCTTCTAGACAGTCCTTCACCAGTCGTGATTTGATTTCTGGTGAGATAATTGCCTTTAGAGCTACTTGGCTATCAGAGTATATGGAAATAGTTTTGCCTAATACTTGCTGATTTAATATTTCTCTTGCACAGTGTTGTATGGCTATTAGTTCAGCCTGGAACACTGTCTCATATTTTCCTAAACCCAGCAAAATCGTTATTTTTGACTTGGGTTTATAGATTCCAGCAACGGCTCCTTTTTTAGTTTCTGAACTGTCTGTGTACCAGACGACTTCAGTCTGTACCGGAGGTGCCTGTTTTCAGGATTCTCGGGCTGGTATTTGAATTTAATTTTTTTTTTTTATTTGTTTATGGTTATGGTTCTATCAGTAGGCAAAACTAGAATATTATCCCTTTTTACTTGCTGATATAGCCTTGTGTGATCGGCGATATGTAATTGGCTTTGTCCTTGCTTTAGCCTGTGAATATCTGACCTGGTTTCTCCTTCTATGAAGATGTGCAGTGGCGTGAGATTTCATAATACCTCCATTGCTGCAGTTGGCGTAGTGAGCATGGCCCCAGTAGCACTTAGACAGGCAAGCCTATTGCACTTGCCTGCGCAATTTTGGTTACCCACGCCACTGCGCCATAGGTTATCATGGGTCCTATTACCCTTGTCTATGGTCATTTTGGGGTTTAGACCCCAGTTTTTCTCACATATTCTTTTACAGCTTATGAGAGCTATTGTAGCTTTGTATGTAAGTTTTTTGAGATGTTGATTCCCTGTCAGCCTTTGGTCAAATATGACTCCGAGGTATTTGGCTTCCGTGACGAATGGGATAACTATGTTGTTTAGTACTAGTGAACTTAGTCTTGTAAGTACTCCTTAGGGGTACAACTTGGTATAGAAGTAAATTGTGTTAAATCATCATATTTTGGGGTACCCAACACACACCTGTCCTGTGTCGGTACTTATGCGGAACACCCTGTATAATAAGCATGTTCTACTAGGTTACTATAAGGTGCAGGGTTGTAACTGTGTCATTCTAAAATTCATGAGCATGCAATTTTTAAAATGTTAGAAGGCAGAAGACTTTGGCTGCTACGATGAAACAATTGAGTTTACCATATTTAAAAGAATCGTTAATAAAATAAAAAAGGAGTAGTATTATACAAAACTGGAACAAAAAAGTAATAGAAGCGGCAAATATATTACTATTTAGAGTTATATCCAGAAATAACCGGTCACCAAATTTAAATATTCTATTTTTTTTTCTACATAATTGTTGTTTATTATTATTATTATTATTATTATTATTATTATTATTATTATTATTATTATTATTATTATTATTATTATTACTATTATTATTATTATTATTATTATTATTATTATTATTATTATTATTATTATTATTATTATTATTATTATTATTATTATTATTATTATTATTATTATTATTATTATTATTATTATTATTATTATTATTATTATTATTATTATTATTATTCTAAAATGGTACTCGTATTATTTTTATGTTAGTCGTTAGTTTAATAACCTCTATAATACATGCATTTATATTACGAGTACATTTTTATCTATTTTTTATTACTAAATTATTGTTAGCACCGCACCATACACAACACTTTTATTTATCTCAACTGCGTATGACATTAATAACTTTTTATCGACAGCAACAGTGATCCAAGAACAAAAGTTTAATAGCTGCTGTTAATCAGTTTGTCCGTCTTGTATAGTATTAACAAATTTAATATTAACTATTAAATGTTTAATACCCACTAGCAAAGTTTTTTCTCGGTGCAAAATTGATATGGTGTAAATATTTATTTAGTATTAAATATTCTGAAAAAAACAAAAAATTAGGAACTAAAACTATCAAAAATAAGGAGTAACTTTTCCAAACGCATTATGTCCACCCGAGGACAAAATTATCTTCGTTGCGGTTTCAAAATGAATAAAATAGCTTATAGACCAGGGTCGATAATTTTTTAAACAAAAAAAAAATAATATTAGGATGAAACCCGTTAAAAAAGAACGAGAATATAACAAAAATAGAAGGTAAAATAATTTACGGGTGATTTAAGGTCGGGAAGTGGAAGGGGGTGAGTTTTTAAGGGTAAAAAACGGAGTATCTCGATTTCCGGCAAAACTACAAGTCCTATGAAAAAAAATTAAATAACAAAGTTGTAGGTAATAAAGAGACCTACAACTTTTGTACTACACTTTTTTCACATAACCACAAAATTTATGTGAAAAATTCAAATAATCAAGTTTTTGGTTTTTTATTTTTATCTTATGCAAAAAAATTTGTTTTTCTCGAAATGTGATGAAAATGTACCTTTTTATGTCCTAAAGATACTGTAATTTTTTTGATTTGAAATATTTATTTTTTCACCTTATTTTGACTTAATATCGAAAAAACACACTAATTTTCAATCGAAAATTCTCGCGTCAAAATATCAGCCTTTTAAAAAAAGTCGGAAAGTTTTTTGTTCGTTGAAATCTCTTCTTTCTGATATTGTAAAAAAATATAAACATAACTATGGTAAATGTTCTCAGAAAATGCAGAATAAAGAAAAAATCTCGAATCCGATTTTTTTTTTAATCAGTATGTACAATTTTGAGCTATTTAGTAAAATTGACACTTTAATTACTTGAGAAACGTCAGATTCTATGTTACATTGATAAACAAAAAAATTACAAATCCATAAATCATAAAAATTCCAAGAAACATGCGAAAATAGTTGTTCTAAATAATAAAGATAGGATTTAAAGGGGATATTTCAATTAAAAAATGTGATGTGCTGCAATTTTTTTTAGTCAAAAAGTTGATATAATAAATTATTATTACATTTATGTCATAGAAAATCTCATAATATATAAATAGAAATGTAAATCGTACTATTGAATTTAGATACTTTATACTGATTATTATTATTCATAATAATATTTTAAAATGCATTAATCTTCTTATTTTTAAATCTTATCTTGAACCCTAATCACTTAGAGCTAGGAATATATGCAAAACGCCATATTTTGCATATGTTGCATATATATACAATTCTTCATTTTGAATGCATATATTGTCATTTTGTTAATTTTTTGGCATATATCTGACGTACTAATTGGCTGGACATATTAAAATTATGAGTTTTGGACCAAAATAATATTTTGTGAAATGCCTTTACAGGTTAATTTCCAAAAATTTTGAAGGATTAACTTTTCCCTGTAATAAATTACGGTTAATGGTGTAGGTACTTGAGAGGATTAAATTATAAATACCCTCCTTAAACCAACAAATTTTGCTAAATATCCTTTCGGGTAGTTGTATTAATATCTTCAAATTTCTAAATGACTCAGTTTGCTTTTAACTTCATTTCAGTGTTTATTGTTGTGTTGTGTTAACCAGTGGGAAAAATAGCAAAATTAATTGAGTCGTGGGTAAAATCTTATTCAGATTTTGTTGTAGAAGGTGATAACCAGGTGTTTTGTAAAACATGTTCTAAAATTGTAAGTACTTTTTTATTTTATATTTTATTTTGACTTTTCACAATGGTAAATCAAACGACAGTAAAATATTATTTCAACTCACGTTAAAAAAAAGTAGGGCAACTTTACAACGTACGCATTTATTTAATTTAATTAAAACTTCAACATCTACAGGAATTTATTTGTTTTAGATTCCATGTAAAAAAAAGTTTCAAATCGACCAACACGCGAAAACACCCTCACATATAGCAAAGCAGTTATCTAAAGACACTCGCAGACAAAGTCAACTTCCCTTGAAACAATATTTAGAATCTGGATCGTCTAGAAGTGAACAAGCTATTTTTAATGAAGATTTATGTAAAGCTTTAGTGACTTCGAATATCCCTTTAATACGAATAAATAATCCAAATCTCCGATCATTTTTGCAAAAATACTGTAAATTTAATATTCCAGAGCAAAGTATATTACGCAAACGTGGTGTTGACAGTTTTTACATTGAGACTCGTGAAAAAATTCGTGAGATTACCGTTGGAAACCATTTCTACATTATTGTGGATGAAACAACAGACTTTAATGATAGGTTCATGACGCGAAGAAATGCAAATTGGTCCATATCTAATCGCTTCAAAGCAATTAGATAAAACAAATAACTTAACAATAACTCGTTTTATCCAGACAGAATTGTCTTCCTTTTTTCTTCCGGAAGCCGTTCCAACAGAAAAATGTTTATTGCTGTTATCCGATGCTGCCCCGTACATGGTAAAAGCCGCACAAAATTTAAAAATGTTTTATGAAAACTTAATCCATGTTTCATGTTTGGCTCATGGCCTTAACAGAGTTGCAGAAGAAATTAGGTCTAACTTTCCTTTAATAAATGATTGAATTAGTAATGTAAAAAAATATTTCTTAAAGCTCCTCTAAGAACTCAATTGTACAAAGAAAAATTTCCTGAATTACAGATGCCACGGGAACCTGTGATTACTCGGTGGGGTACCTGGCTTAAAGCTGCCTTTTTTTACGCAGAAAATTATGAAAATAATAAAGAAATCATATTTGATTTTGATGATTCATCTAAGGGAATATCTAATACAAAAAAGTTGTCTCAAAATCACATATTACCAAAGCAATTAGTGTTTTTAAAAAATAATGTATTTGTACCCAAAATTATATTAGATTTAGAACAAAAAAAATTACCTTTGGTGACTCCCGTAAATTTAATTAAGACGTTTGAATCAGAGTGTGAAAATGTCCAGGGCGATATTGGAAAGACGATTTTTCATAAATTTTCAAATGTAATTTTAAAAAATGAAGGATTTATTGTTTTAAGAAACCTTGCTAGTATTTATTCTGGTAACTTTGAAGATATTAATACTATTCATCCAGATATTTCAGGAAAATTTAAGTTTGCACCTATTACTTCTGTAGATGTTGAAAGGAGTTTTTCTTTGTACATGTACATACTTAATGATAGGAGACATTCATTTAGTACAGATAATTTAGAAAAACATCTAATTTTTCATTCGTTTTATATTAATGTTGATTTGTAAATAAAATTAGTTAATTAAATAATTATTAAGTATTATATTAGGTATTGTAAAATAAAACAAATAATAAATATTAATAAACTATTTCGATCAAATAACAAATTACTCTTATCGCATATGGTCTGCATATTTTTCAATTTTTACGCATATATTGAAATATTTTGCGGCATATATATGCGCATATTTAACTACTTTTTGGGTGCATATATTCCTAGGTCTACTAATCACTTATCCATTACTTTTTGTCTCTTCGGTGGCATTTCTTCATCGTTAGATTCGATAAACCTTCCCGATTCTAGTAGATCTACGAAATCTTCAAGACCATCACCGTCTTCGTATCCAATATTATTTTTAGTCTGAATTGGTCCTTCATCCACAATTTTATCTGACTAACTTCCTCGTAGGTTTTTCCTTCCACATTGGTGCATTTTTCAGAACCATTACAATTTGAGCATAAATTTGTGCATTTTAAGCCATGTTTTTGGCAGCCACATTTTAAACTGTTACATCCAGTTTCACAGCTGCAGCAAACAGTTTTTAACAATATTTTTGGAATTAACTCCTTCTCTGTAAATTTGGGCATAATCCCACGTTGATGTTGCTTCCAGTCCCAATCTGTTGCTAGCCCCTTCCCCACTTCTCTATGAAATACCTTCTGATGGGTTAAAATTATCACTAGGTAACTCAGGTATATAAGTTATCTTAAAATAGCAATAAATAGGCATCTATGCACATAATTTAAATAATATTCTACAACTTTCTCAAAATATTGTAGATGTCTTATTAAATATTAACTTATTTGGTTGTTAATTATAGTAGTATATTTCGATTTGTATTTTTTTGTTTATCAATGTAACATAGAGTCATACATTTTTTAAGTAATTAAAGTGTAAATTTTACTAAATAGCTCAAAATTGTACATAGTGATTAAAAAAAAATTCGGATTCGAGTTTTTTTCTTTTCTTTGAATTTTCTGAGAATATTTACCATAGTAATGTATATATTTTTTTACATTATCAGAAAGCAGAGATTTCAAAGAACAAAAAACTCCCAGAGTTTTTAAAAAGCTGATATTTTGACGCGAGAATTTTCGATTGAAAATTAGGGTGTTTTTTCGATATTAAGTCAAAATAAGATGAAAAAATAAATATTTTATATCAGAAAAATTACAGTGTCTTTAGGATAAAAAAAGATAAATTTTCACCAAATTTCGAGAAAAAAATTTTTTTTTGCATGAGATAAAAATAAAAAACCAAAAACTTGATTATTTGAATTTTTCACATAAATTTTGAGGTTATGTGAAAAAAGTGTAATTACAAAAGTTGTAGTGTTCTTTATTACCTACAACTTTGTCACTTAATTTTTTTCCATAGGACTTGTAATTTTGCCGGAAATCGAGATACACCGTTTTTTACCCTTAAAAACTCACCCCCTTTCACTTCCCGACCTTAAATCGCCCGTAAATTATTTTTCCTTTCATTTTTGTTAAATTCTGGTCCTTTTTTAACGGGTTTCATCCTACTATAATTTTTTTTCACTTTTTACCATTTTCAAAATTATCGACCCTGGTCTATTAATATGTTAATTGAGTTTAGAATATAATGTTCACATCACATCACATCACATAATGCGTTTTGAGAAGTTACTCCTCAAATGACATTTCAATTATTATATATAATAACCATTGCCTATCTATCACAATCTGTCACAATCTATCACAATATATCACAATATATCACAATATATCACAATATATCACAATATATCACAATATATCACAATATATCACAATATATCACAATATATCACAATATATCACAATATATCACAATATATCACAATATATCACAATATATCACAATATATCACAATATATCACAATATATCACAATATATCACAATATATCACAATATATCACAATATATCACAATATATCACAATATATCACAATATATCACAATATATCACAATATATCACAATATATCACAATATATCACAATATATCATAATATATCACAATATATCACAATATATCACAATATATCACAATATATCACAATATATCACAATATATCACAATATATCACAATATATCACAATATATCACAATATATCACAATATATCACAATATATCACAATATATCACAATATATCACAATATATCACAATATATCACAATATATCACAATATATCACAATATATCACAATATATCACAATATATCACAATATATCACAATATATCACAATATATCACAATATATCACAATATATCACAATATATCACAATATATCACAATATATCACAATATATCACAATATATCACAATATATCACAATATATCACAATATATCACAATATATCACAATATATCACAATATATCACAATATATCACAATATATCACAATATATCACAATATATCACAATATATCACAATATATCACAATATATCACAATATATCACAATATATCACAATATATCACAATATATCACAATATATCACAATATATCACAATATATCACAATATATCACAATATATCACAATATATCACAATATATCACAATATATCACAATATATCAGAATATATCACAATATATCACAATATATCACAATATATCCCAATATATCCCAATATATCACAATATATCATAATAAATCACAATATATCAGAATATATCACAATATATCACAATATGTCACTATATATCACAATATATCACACTATATCACAATATTTCTAGTGGGTATTATTTCCTATTAGGATTAAATTTCGCTTGTATATCATGTTCTTTTTTTTTTAAATAATTTCTAGTTCACAAATTTTTAATGTATAAATAAATTCCTTTGATAAATACCAGTCTGGTTATTATTCCGCCTTGATCTTTGAGCTAATTTTGATTTTGGTTCTTAAGTGTAGATGGCGTTACAATTTTTCGGTGACTTACGTTCTCTGACACTCCATCAACTTAGGCGAATGAATTTAATGCATCCGGCAGATTTCATTAGAGCCTGTAGTCGAGATTTTCTTTTGCTTTCTGACGAGTTGTAATAAGGACAAAACTGGTCCTATAATGACGTTCTCGTTATTGAGCAAAATCAAAATCTTTAGGTATATTGCAATGCCTGTTGCGGTATTAGCCAAACAAGTAGTTCTCTAAAGAAGAAGAAACAGTTTCTCATCATTTCTGTGACTTCGAGTTTTTCTATTTTTCCTTTATTTTTATTTTTAAAATTGTACATAATATTTAATAATTGCCAGTATTGTTGTTATTTCGCCTTGTTATTTAAACTAGCTGCCATAGCGGGATTTGCCTATTGCAGATGACGTCATCTTTTTTACTCGGTGACTCCCTACACCCTCTTAACCTCAATCGATATCGAGGATGTATATTACTTACTGACGAGTTCTATTAAGTAGCAAAAGAGGAAATATTTTGGAAAATATGACATCAATCTAACAGGATACGTATTACCAAGACATACTTCTTGTGGTTACTAGAAACGAAGCTATATTAGGAATAATAATTCGCCTCTATCAAAAGAAATGTATTTATAACAACAGTTTTTCTGGATCATCTCTTTAAATAAATAAAAAATTATGAGCAAATAACTGATGGGCAGCAATAAAAGGTGTAGAAGTGTAGATGATATAGTTTTTATTCAAAAAACTAGGTCTGTGACTTGCTACATAATAATCTAGTTTTGGAAAAGGTTATTTTGTTAAACTAAATATAAAAAGTTATATTTGAATTGATTAAAATGTACATACATCATACATATTTCATCAACGTACATAAGAATATGTTTATTCCGTAGATTAATATGCGTAATTTTAATAGTAGTATATAAAACTTTAAGTAATAGCACAATATAAATAATATGGAATGCATTGTTATCAGAGCTGCAGTACTGAATACTTTATGTACTTAAAAAAATTACTTAAGAACAAAAAGTACTCAAGTACTGTACTTCAAGTATCTGCAAAAATGCCGTACTTGTACTTACATTTTTAAGTTTTTGTAGTTGTACTTGTACTTTAACCGTAAAATTTGGAATTAAGTACTTTTTTACTTAAAATAGCGAAGAAAGAAGGCAACTAAGTACTTTAAAAGTACTTAAGTACTTATGACATTCTTAAATATATCAATGTACTTAAATACTCAGAATGTACTTCAGTACTTCGAAAATTTTAACGCTTTTTTCTAGTTTAGTATTAACGATCCAACGCGTCACCATGTCACCTAATAAAAAACCATCGCAAAAGTCATTTGACAATAAAGTTATAAAATTTGTTATCGCCACTATGTCACCAATTTCAATTGTACCCAACCCTAGCTTCGTAAATTTATTTGACGGAATGAACGTTAAAGTTCTGGACCGTTCAGCAGCAACAAAAGCAATTGAGGAAATATATCGGAAAATGGGCCAAATTATTAAATTAGATGTTTTGCAAGTAAATTATGTATGTATTACCGCCGACATATGGTCTTCCAAGAGTCAAAGCTTTATTGGGGTGACATGCCATTGGCTGGATAAAGACCTCAAGACACTCAGTGGCATTAGCATGTCAAAGATTTGCGGGAACCCATTCATATGATCGAATTGCGAAGACTTTGTAGGACATTCACAAAAAATACAATTTAGATAAAACCAAATTATTAGCCACTGTAACTGACAATGGTTCCAACTTCGTTAAGTGTTTTAAGGAGTTTGGTTTAAACAAAGGTAATAAGAAACACTCTACTGAAGAAGACAGTGACTCTGAAAAAAAAGAAGATGAAGTTGTGTTTAACCCTATCATTTTATCAGACTCTAAATCAACTCTCGACAGTTCTAATTTTACACAGAAAAGATATTTGCCGCAACACATAAGATGTGCCTCACATATCATAAATCTCATTGCAACTACCCATTACAAAAATTCGGTAAATGGTTTATTGCCTTTACGACAAAAAAACACACAAATATTTTCCAAGTGTTCTAAGTTGTGAAATAAATGCGGACGGCCGAAATCGGCTGAGATAATACAAGAAGAACTTGGACATAAGTTAAAAGTTCCAGGAATTACCAAATGAAACTCCACTTATGACGCTGTCGTCCAAATTGTTTCCGTCAAAGATAAGTTAGAAGTTCTATGTGAGTTATATGTGATAAACTTATGATTTCGGTATTTAAGGAACATGAAATATCCTTTTTAGAGGAATATATCAAATTATTGCAGCCTCTGGCTAAAACATTAGATTTTTTACAGGGAGAGCATAACACCTATTATGGGTATCTGCTTCCCAGCTTAGTTTCGATGAAAACTAAACTTCAAAAACTAAAAATATCAGGAGATATATAACAACTAACAGTGCCTTTAGAGGCCATAATTAAGTCTGTTGGGCACATATCTAAAGAATTTTTAACCAAAACTGCCATAATTGGCACCGTAGTGTGTTCACGATTCAAAATGCGCTGGTATAACGCCTTTAAAGACTTAATTGTTACCACATACAAAGAAATACAAAACTGGGTAGTCTCGGCTGTCGAATACTTTATATCAGCCAGGAAAATAAAATAACTAATGAAAATATCCAGTCAGACGATCCTTTTTTTGATTTTGAAGAAGAAGAACAAGAGTCGGTATCTTTATTAAGTAAACTACCGATACCAAATACCAGCACAATGACTTCTAACTCCCTAGCTGAATTAGAAGCACTAAAATAACTAAACGACAGTAGAACTAATTTAGACATGCTAAACGATTATAGGTATATAAAGTTAGTTTTTATTAAATACAATACGATCCTGCCATCTTCCGCACCAGTCAAAAGACTTTTTTCTTTTGCTGGAAATGTTATTGCGCCACGCAGGCATGCTTTGAGCGACTATAATTTTAAAAAACTAGACGTTCTTAAAGCAAATGGCAATTATTTAGACTCAAGATCCAAATAGATTTGTTAGTAGTAGTAGTAGTACTGATGTATTTTATAAGTTTTTGTGGTACTCTGTTCTTTTTATAATTTTATTAATAAAGGAATATTTATTTTACCTTGTACTACTATTTTATTTTTAAATTGTTCGTAAAATATGAACTGTTTATTAATAAATACTTTATTACTAATGTCTAATATTACTAATTCCGGTTAGCAATGATATTTTAAATTGAGCCTTTACGCTTCACACCAGCATAGATTCTCTATTATTTTTATGTACTTAAGTAAACACAAATGTACTTAAGTGTTTTGTAAGTACTTATATAAACCTAAATATACTTAAATACATCTGTATATGTACTTAAGTAAACAATGTATTTATCCTACATTGTACTAAAGTATATTTCAGAAGTTAACTACTCTATAAAGTACATAAGTACGTTTTTATGTACTTAAGGCTAATGTACTTAAATTTTGGGATTTAATTACTAGGTACTTAAATACCAAATAGATGTAATTGTACTTGTACTGGTACTTACTCGCAATTTTCAAAAGTACTTGTACTTGAGACTTAAGTACATTTTACGGGTACTTACAGCAGCTCTGATTGTTATAACATTAAATATAGTCCGATTTGGAAAGATTGGTTCTAAATGCTTTTAGTTTAATTACCTTATAAGTTCCCCTCATATACTAGTATTTGGAGTTAAATTTAAACATTGTTATTGATATAACAAGTGCAATAAAAATACAGTAAATAAATAATAAAATAGGGCATTTTTGAACTCTTCCTTTTCAAATATATTCGCTTTCATATTGCAGTCTTTGTATTTGTAAATGAATTAAATTAAACGTTAAACGAGTAAAATAGCAAACAGAAATAAACAAATAAAAATAACAGACACAACACGACGATAATGATTTATATAATAATATTTTTACGAACGAAAAGTGTTTATCCACATCTTAGAGTGAAAGGTATTTAAGTAAGAACTACCTACGGTGTTTAGCACGTGGACTAGAGCTCTATAAAATGACATTATTGCGGTGCTCGTGCAATGTATATCAGGCAATTATTAGACTCACTAGCTGGACTTTCTTTGCCGCTGGCCCTCCGAATTCTTCAATACTGATAGGTAAATGAATCAGAGCAAGTAAAATCATTTTGTCACAAGAAATTGTTTTTTATCGTTCTTTAGTTAGTGTTGTTTTACGTTTACTTGGAGGAAGAGAAATTCTATCGTTCGTTAATTATCGTCGCTACACTCTGCTGCTAACAAAATACCTATAAATTGCCAATTTGCTATTAAAATGTAAATCGCTTTTCTTGATCACTTTCTTATTTGAAGATTGATTAGTATCATGTTTGGTCATTATACCAAAATATGAAAATCCGATGGACCGCGGAACTACTTTTTATGACTACTTTAATTAATCAGATTGCGTCGTTAATATTTATGTCTTATTATCTCAGGTAAATTAAATGGGTAATGATATATATGGAGTGTTAATGATACATTGTATAAGTATTTTTTTTAATTGGCAATACCACATTGTCTCCTTAATTTCATTAGTCAGAATCATTACTCGGAGTTTTGTCACCGTTTGAAAAACCTAATAATTTTGGGAAGCAGTTAATATACCTCACTGGACAATAGGTGTCATCTAAGCAACTCTAGAAAACGCAAAAGTAACGAATTTTATCAAATTTGTTAAATATATTATCCCAACAAACCTAAATTAAAATTCTAGAGACGCTAAAATGGTGGTTCCCACCTTATCGACACTGAGTCCCACAAGGGTAAACTCGTAGCGTAAAAAAACGAGAAATGATTTAACTTGGAACGAAAGACTGAAAGCCGATAGTATTAGGACGTTGAATTTTTTGGTTTGTGAAGTATTGGCATTACTTAGGTTGAACCATGTGATGATTTTCACAAGCCCTGATTTTTAAAACCATTTAATATCGCCTTTTGATTAGGGTTTACAAACTTGTTCGAGCAATTTATCCAATAATAATTGGTCCCTCTACTACTTAAGCCTGCTCATGTAAAATATTTGGGCTCCTCACTGCGCCTATTTATATAATGACAATAAAGGACTATGTTAAACGATATAAATTGGCTTTTAGTTCAGAATTATGTACAGTACATGACTGATATTTATTTATATAATAAAAATGACATAGTAGGTTCCGATTACAAGTATAAGAATACAGCTACGTCATCATTTGGCAACGTAATTAATTGGTTATCGCCACCTAATGGGGGTTTAGTGGAGTGTTAATATTATAAAAATATAAGAAATATTATTTTACACCTAACAACTTACCTAATTTTTGTTTATTGAATGTTATAGATAATATGCATTCAGATCTATTAGAAAAAATTCAATACAATTCGCAATATCACAACTATAATACAAGAAGCCAATCTGACTTTCATTCACGGCAAGCCATCACTAAAAGTTCCCAAAATACAATTTTTATTAAAGCAGTGGTCGCCAACCTCTCAATGTGTTGAGCTACTTTGTTAATTTTGGAATAAACAGCGAGCTACCCATACGGAAGCCACGTAACGCAACGTAAATGAAATAATCCACAGTTAATTTATCATTATATGTACTTATTTTACCATTTAACTGGTAATACATAATACATAGGTACTAATAATAAGTTAATAACAAAATAACTAATATTACTAGTACGTACTTTTTCATAGCTACATTCCTACCTACCAAACGAAGGTGTTTGAAAAATAAACACAAACTTTTATCCAGCCACAACGGCATGTCACGTAAGATTTAAAAATAGTTAATAATAACAAAAAAGTAACGCATTATCATGAACATAAACATTGAAAAATAAAAAAGCACGTTCAATGAGAAGGCTGACACTCAGACTCATTGATAATTTTTTTAATGTTTGCAGTATAATTTGATACAGCCATTCGAATACAATTATCCAAATGTTCATCTGTAAGTCGATTGCGATATTTGTTCTTAATAAACTTCATATTGGAAAAAGAAGATTCACACAAATAGGTTAAACTGAATAACGCTTTCACTTTCAAGGCAACACGGCATAGAACTGAATATTTGTCTTTAGTTACAATAGGCCAGATACATTTGGTACTTGAGACTAACGATTTTAAGACTAAATCATTTTGAAACTCAATTACTTTAATTTCTGTTGCAGCGATATCTTCGCCAAAGTTCTGCATAACACAAGTTGCAAACTGTTGAAAATCAATTTCCATAAAGGGTGAAACAACAAATTTCGCTCCTAAAGCCATTTCGTTGAAATCCTTAAAACGATTTTTGAAGTTATTCTTCAGGGTAGAAACTATTTCTACATGATATTTGCTGTCATGGGGTTCTAATGGATTTTGAGATATTTTTTCTGAAAGAATAGGAAAATGCTTGGCATCGCTGTTAATTAGGTTTTGTTCCCAAAACTCAAGCTTTTTGATAAATGCTTTTATATCAGAAATCATTTCCGCTAGTTCTTTGTCTCTCCCCTGAAGCTGCAAATTAAGTTCGTTTAATTTCTCTGTAATGTCTACGAGAAAACCAAAATCTCTAAGCCAGATTGAATTTTCTAGTTCCGGAGTCGGTTCATCGCGTTGTTTGAAAAATTGAACTATGCCAGATAGGACATCATTAAAACGTTTCAGCACCCGTCCTCTACTTAACCATCGGACTTCAGAGTGAAGGAGTAGGTCCCCGTATTGACAGTCAACTTCATCGGCCAAGGTTTTGAATAATCTTCTTTGTAACGCTTGAGCTCTAATCTTGTTCACAATTTTTATCACCAGTTTCATAACGTTGTTTAGTTTCAGGAAATTTCCACATAATGCTTGCTGATTGATAATGCAGTGGTAACAGAGAAATTGCGGAAAAGTTTCATCTTTACGACATAACGCCACCAGACCCTTATCACAACACCATAGCTGGAGCGCCATCGGTTGTCAAGCCTACCATTTTTTATATTGGAATTTTCTCGGAAGAAATAATATTTTTTAAATGAGAAAACAACTCCTGTACAGTAGTGTGTCCTTTCAGTGAAATAAACTTCAAAAGATCTTCTTTAATCGTAAAATCACTAAAAACCATCCTGACGAACACGGCCATCTGGGCAGTGTCAACGACATCTGTTGATTCATCCAGTTGAAGTGAAAAATAAACACAGTTATCAGTTCTTAACTGTAAAAAAATATAATTGCTCATTACTTCTAGACGTCTCATCACTGTATTAGCAGAAAGTTGCATAGATTTTATAGCTGAAACTATCTCGTCTTTATTTCTAAAGTTGGCAAATAACGAATCAGCAGCTTCTAAAAACGCATGTTTTATCATTTCCCCGTCTCCATAAGGTTTCTTTTTTTGTGCAATTATCTGGGACATACGATACGATGCTTCAGTTGCAGCCTTATTTTTGTCGACTGTTCTTAAAAATATTGATTGTTGTCCTATTAACTGCTTTTTTAAATGTTTCAGTTTCTCTTTTCTGGCGGCAGAATGTAGTGAGAATGATTTTTCAAAATTAGAATGTACAGTTTTATGATGTCTCTCAATATTTCCTTTTTTAGTAACGGAGACCGAAGTATTACATAACAAACACATATTTATATCTTTAACTTCTGTAAAAAAGTATTGTTCTTCCCATTCCGAATGAAAGTGGTATGTCTTTACCTTCTTACAACTGCTTGCCATAATATTATTTTTTGTTGTTCTCTACTAACCCAACCGCTGGACGTTGGTTACGCGTTCAGTTTTAAACTAAGCGTAATGTCGCCGCGCCGTGCGTATTTATCCCGTTCAAAGCAATCCTGATCGTTCTCGAACACTAACGCTCTGGTCCGGCTGGTCGGTTCTAGCCGATTCTAGCTTGATGGCGTCAGCGGCAGATCAGTCACCGCAACGTTGCCGATGTTTATGTTTAATATTATGACAATTAGATTTTTTGGGGAATTTTCGGAAGCTTCTCTGATTTTTGCAGTTTGTATTTTTTAAATTAAAATCTTTGTGAGAGCTACCAGAATTTCGTCCGCGAGCTACCGGTAGCTCGCGATCGACAGGTTGGTGACCACTGTATTAAAGGTTTGCAAAAATTTAATAGACTGCCCACAGAAATTAAAAAAAAAATAACAATCAATATATTCAAAAGTAACCTCAAACAATACTTGATAAATAAACACAACGGATATACTTTCTTGTGACAATACTTCTTAAACCTGTTTTTTTTATGTATTTCCCTTGACTTGGTTTACCCCTCGTTTTACCCGTATTTATTATAAATTATTTCTGTTTTGAGATCATGTACTTTATTTTAAAAAATTAGAAAATGTTATATTATTACTACTTACTATGTTTAAATTATTAATAGTTTTGCGACTATAGGTTATAGTAACTTATAGCCACAAAACTATTTTTGTGTTTAAGTAGAGCAAAATAATTTACAAGAGCCTTCTTTCAACATACAAATAAATGACAACTTTATAATTAAAATGAAAAAACACAATATAATACCTCGGTATCATAATTGATCAAAATTTGAAATGGGTTGATGACATAACGTCATTAACAACTAAAGTTAGAAGGTTCATTTTTAAATTTTATGAATTAAGAAAATTTATGACTAGGAGTTAACTAATTATTATTTACAATTCGCTGGTTGAATCTATTTTGCGATGTGGACTATATGATATTGCACTTCAACCCCTTAATGTTATCCAAAATCGTATAATTAAAATTATCTACAAAAAAAAACAGTATTATATCCTACCTCTCTTTTATATAATAAAACGTGTTTTTTATAAGAATAATATATTATCTGTCTTGCTGTACTTTTATTTATGGAAAGCCTGAATTGAGATACACGACAAATTATTTGCAATAAATATCAAAAGAAGCATACAAACATTTTTAAATAATTTGACATTTTAAGAGCCATTCATACATCACACTTGACATTTTGATATTTGAGTCAAGCATTATTCTGATTTTTGCCAAATAAAATGGCCAGTTATTTATTCTATGGGGTTGCGACAGAGAGCCAGTAAATTTGATAAAGGCGTTTCTATGGCTAGGGGCGAAATGGTAGTAAGCTTTTAGCAACACAATAAAAAAGTCAGTTTTAAGAAAATGCCTATATATTTTTCATAAATTGGCAGGCTTGTCGACTAATTTCGATTAATAATAGCCTCCAAAATGGCTATGGTTGCAAGAATGAAGTTCGCAACCCGCCTTAGGAATCTCACCATTACAATCAGCAGCTGTTGTTTGACAGATCGTTGAAGAATGTTTGCAACGTATGGAATGTTAAGAATGTTAGCAATGTTAGATGTTAGGAATTATTGGAATTCGCAAAATTAGTTCCAAGAAATGTATAGGCGGATTTGAAAAACAATGATATTAAAATAGTTAGGATGCACCGAAAATTCTGAAAATCAATAGGGTTCAAAGATAGAAGTAATTATTCAGGAAAATCAAAACCGCAAGTCAATTAGAACTTTCGTCCTAGAGTTATCGTGCTGGCTTACATACACACAGACGACCAGACGAAATTTTTTTTTTACATTTTAAGACTCAGAATGATCGAAAACATGAAAAAAGTTTTAAAAAATGGGGGTAAGAATTTTTTTTTGTCTGCATGAATGCAATACTGAGGCCCCATAGGAAGGGCCTCACTAACAGTAAATCCGTAAGTAAAATGAACAAGATGGTAATGGCACAAATTAAGGGGGTAAGAAGCTAAAGCGTCCAAGTATGAGAACATAAATAATAAGATAGAGATAGAAGCTGCTTTTAATTAAAGATCCTGTAGGTGGTTTTACGTTTATTATGACATTTCCTTCAACTTCTCTGTTAATTAGACCGAATTATAAAAGTATACCTTGTAAAACAAACAAATAACATAAGACATAGCTATCAGGTAAATGTTAGAAATATAAAAATTGAAATTCCAGGTATTACAACTATTAATAAAAGTCCCCTTTTTTTATTTAAATACAGTAAGGGAAGCCATATTTTATTTAAAAACGACCGTAAAAGATAAAGTGAATGCGCATGCACATATGCTAAGTAAGAGAAAAGAAGTACAATACAAACTTTTTATTATACCTCTCTGAAACACTATTTTTACATGACTAATTAGCGCACCGAAGAAGGGCTTTTTACCTGCGACCCCAAGGAAAAAATTTTTCCGGTGTGCTAAATAACGTCATTAATGATTTTGCTCAGCAACACTAGCTAAATAATGCCCGTTTTATTACAGCAGTTGTCAGATTTTTTGTTTTTAAACATAACACTGTTATTTAGTTATCAACAATAAACAACGCTCATATTATTATGACAATTTTAATTTTTTTTAATTCTTGTTAAACATAATTTTAAAACGATTTCTCTAGAAGAAAAATATCACTTAAAACGCTCAATAAGTCCTGCAAGTGGCATCTGCAAAAATATTAACACAGGAAATGATGATATTTTTCTTATATTTTTAGTCTTGTTTTTGTTTTTATACAGGTATAATCAAAAGTTTATCGTTCATTACACGTTTATAAATGCTTTTCCGTGCTTGCATGATTTCCCGTTTTCGGCTCCGCCTTACACTGTCACGCTCACACGGAATAGTACATAAATAGTACATACATAGTACATAAATAGTACATAAATAGTACATAAATAGTACATAAATAGTACATAAATAGTACATAAATAGTACATAAATAGTACATAAATAGTACATACATAGTACATACATAGTACATAAATAGTACATAAATAGTACATAAATAGTACATAAATAGTACATAAATAGTACATAAATAGTACATAAATAGTACATAAATAGTACATAAATAGTACATAAATAGTACATAAATAGTACATAAATAGTACATAAATAGTACATAAATAGTACATAAATAGTACATAAATAGTACATAAATAGTACATAAATAGTACATAAATAGTACATAAATAGTACATAAATAGTACATAAATAGTACATAAATAGTACATAAATAGTACATAAATAGTACATAAATAGTACATAAATAGTACATAAATAGTACATAAATAGTACATAAATAGTACATAAATAGTACATAAATAGTACATAAATAGTACATAAATAGTACATAAATAGTACATAAATAGTACATAAATAGTACATAAATAGTACATAAATAGTACATAAATAGTACATAAATAGTACATAAATAGTACATAAATAGTACATAAATAGTACATAAATAGTACATAAATAGTACATAAATAGTACATAAATAGTACATAAATAGTACATAAATAGTACATAAATAGTACATAAATAGTACATAAATAGTACATAAATAGTACATAAATAGTACATAAATAGTACTTAAATAGTACATGAATAGTACATAAATAGTACATAAATAGTACATAAATAGTACATAAATAGTACATAAATAGTACATGAATAGTACATAAATAGTACATAAATAGTACATAAATAGTACATAAATAGTACATGAATAGTACATAAATAGTACATAAATAGTACATAAATAGTACATAAATAGTACATAAATAGTACATAAATAGTACATAAATAGTACATAAATAGTACATAAATAGTACACAAATATTACATAAATAGTACACAAATAGTACATAAATAGTACATAAATAATACATAAATAGTATATAAATGGTAGGATTAAAGTTACCCTTTGTTAAAATTTTTCAAAAACCACATTTTTCAAATGTTTATTGTTACTTCTTTGAAAGCGAAAGACAATTTTTCGAATCCATGTATTAATTGACCATGCACTGCATTTTCCTTTAGGAATTTTTTCCGAAAATCGTTTATGTAACGATTTCATTGTTACATGTTGCGCATCTTAGTACATATTATATGCAATTTGTAACAACTTACTTAATATTAAAGTCTTGACTTTTGTTTTACTTTGGTTTACTATTTTAGACATTATTTTTACATACTTTGTATCAGGATTTGTTTGTTTACCAAATCTATAGATAGTTTTCTGCGAGATATTTAATGCCTCTGCAGCCATTTGATTGTACATCTTTCCAAGAGTCTCGCAAATAGGAAACTATGATTAGGAATAAAGTTTTTACTTGATCACTAAATAGTTTCACCATTTTAATAAATTATAAATACTTTTTAAATATAAAAATATACAAATTTTTAACAAATTGACAAAGTCAAAATTATTTTGATAACTGACATGATGTAATTGAATCGCTTATTGTTAAAAGGAAGTAAGTCACATTTTTACGTTTTTGACTTTAAAAGATGAAACGAAACTTTGAAAATATTCCTTTCGTTTGGTGTAAGAAGGAACCGTCTATCTATATTTCTTGTGTACTATTTTAGCCGTGGTTATCGGTACCTTCTTACACCAAACGAAAGAAATATCTTCAAAGTTTCTTTTCATATTTTTAAGTCAAAAACGTAAAAATGTAACTTAGTTCCTTTTAACAATAAACGATTCAATTAACCTACGACGTTCCAAAATTTAGTAACTTTTTGTTTCATTTTACATTTAAACAATAAAGAATGCGAATGAACTTAAGGGCTAAGAATTTGGAGTTATGACAGCTTTCTTTCTAATTTATCTCCACGAAAAAATTGTCTCAGCACTACTCTGTATTCTTTAATTTATCGTCCTTCAATATATGACGTACATGTTATAATTATGAGTGTACGTATCTGATATCAACTCCAAACGTGTTTCTTAAATCTCTCATGATACATTTATCAACGATCTAAGTAGAAAAGAAAGTGGTTTGACAATAATTAAAGTACCTAAGACAATTATGAATTTGTTTTGTACTTATAACTAATTTTTAATTATTTTTTGATTTTTGCGATAGTTAATTATGTTAATTCAGGGCTAGGCCAATGAAAGTTTGTATTGGGGTATCGATTTTTTTAAAAGTACGAACATGAAAATTGGATGTGTAGCATAAGTAAATAATGACGTATTTCAAGGTTTTTATTTTTTATATTTTAGGGGGGGGGGGCAAATGGGGATTATGGTAAAAAAAATAAAAAGAAAAAATAAATAAATAGAAATAAATAAAAATAAATGAAAACAAATCAAACTAAATAAATAAAAATAAATAAAACTGAAGATTATTAAAAAACAATAAAAAATGATAAAAAAATATTAACAATTAATAAAAAATAATAAAAGTAATAAAATCTAATAAAAATTTATAAAAATTAATAAAAATGAATAAAAATGAATAAAAATGAATAAAAATGAATAAAAATGAATAAAAATGAATAAAAATGAATAAAAATGAATAAAAATTAATTAAAAATTAATAAAAATTAATAAAAATTAATAAAAATTAATAAAAATTAATAAAAATTAATAAAAATTAATAAAAATTAATAAAAATTAATAAAAATTAATAAAAATTAATAAAAATTAATAAAAATTAATAAAAATTAATAAAAATTAATAAAAATTAATAAAAATTAATAAAAATTAATAAAAATTAATAAAAATTAATAAAAATTAATAAAAATTAATAAAAATTAATAAAAATTAATAAAAATTAATAAAAATTAATAAAAATTAATAAAAATTAATAAAAATTAATAAAAATTAATAAAAATTAATAAAAATTAATAAAAATTAATAAAAATTAATAAAAATTGATAAAAATTAATAAAAATTAATGAAAATTAATGAAAACTAATCAAAATTAATAAAAAAATTGATAGGTATTGCATGAAAAAATTTCTGTCGAGTAACGAATACTGTTATTCACTTTTAATAATTGTGGTTTTAAAAATACCATGGAAGTGGGTTCGGGTCAGCTAGTAAATAATAATCCTACAAATTCTATGTTACTGTTATAAAAGTGAAATACAACACTGTCCTGTTTATCTGCTAAAATATATTAGAAATTTGTTAGAATTTCATTTTAAAAATATGAATAATTCAATTATAAATACAGAAAAACCTTTGACAATGGATTTTAAGGCTTTAGAGAATCATAGTGACCCAACTACTGCTTGGGCCAATATGATTTTAAAATGATGTTCCAAACTGAATGTGGCTGAAGTGTTTTCCTTGCGCCATCTATTAAGAAGTAAAGAAAGCTCATTTGAAAGAGTCTTATTTTATTAATTAGGCAAATATAATACACATTACACATTGTTTAATGCACGCATAGTGAAATTTTGCAGTTGGGCTACTGTGGCGCTAAGAGATTCATTTTATATTTATATAAATTGGTTTCCCCATTTTACTGGGGACTATAACTCTTACAGACAAGTCGTTACTGCCAACTGTTTTCTTCCCATATTTACCTATTTTGTTTTGAAATAATATAATGCAGCTATTTTTTGGATTCACATCATTGAAAAATATTTATGACGTAAATGAAATACCCTAACAACGGTTTAAATAAAACACATCTAACCATGCCACCATATTTTTTTGTAACTTTTAAATATTAAATATAATACCTACATTAAACTATTTCTTCTTTTGTTGCAGATATTTCAGTCTACCCATGTGTATTGCCGATGTTGATTTAACTAAGGTTAATCAGTCACTATCTCCATCTGTACTACCTCCAAAAATGCGCGAAAAAGACTCTTTTCCAAGAAAAATGTTAATAGCGTCAGGTGGTCATAGTTCTCCAAAACAAGCTGCAACTTATCCTCTTTCTATACGAGTACCACCAGGGGATGATATACCATTCGATCTATCCAGGAATTCAAAGTCTCCAGATCCTCACATGTCACCAGCTTGCCATCCCTCTCAAAGTCAAGAAACGGATAATCAACCTTTAGACTTACGAGTTGAGCATAAAAAAATAGTTTTTAGCGAAAGGCATGTTGAAGATGAAAACAGAAACCTTCTTTCACCTACATGCAGTATTAATAGTGATAAAGAAGAATTTTATAGAGAAAATAGACAAATTACAACGAATGCTACTAGTGTTTCTAAGACTCTTCAACATCAACTATCTCCATATCCTTTAGTTTTTCCTTCACAACCTGTTCATTCTATGATGTTAGAAGTTATGTATCGTTCACAAAATCCGGATAGTATTCCTAGATCACTAATTCCTCCTTCGCCGCCATCGAACTACAAACAAAGATATCCATTTATAAACCCAGCGGTTTTGAGTCCTCCTATAAATTTAGTATCGTTAGATATGATGCGGAACCAATCTGCTTTACAAACTGGAAAAATGTTTGATTCAACTGTACCTAAAATAAAAGACAGATATGCCTGTAAGTTCTGCGGGAAAGTATTTCCAAGGTCTGCTAACTTAACAAGACATCTTAGAACGCATACTGGTGAACAACCATACAAATGCAGATACTGCGAACGTTCCTTTAGTATATCTAGCAATCTTCAACGACATGTGAGGAATATTCACAACAAAGAGAAACCATTTAAGTGTTCCTTATGCGAAAGATGTTTTGGACAGCAAACCAACTTAGACAGACATCTAAAGAAGCATGAAGCTGACGGCCCAACGATATTGGACGAGCATATAATGCAGAAGAAAAGTTTAATGACGAAAAATATCAACGAAGAGTCTTATTTCGAGGAAATAAGATCGTTTATGGGAAAAGTTACCGATGGACGACTAGTCCAACCAATGCAATCTCTCAAACAAATAACAAACTTTCCTTTAAAGTTACCATCGAAGTTTTTGGACGATAATAGCTCTTATAAAGAACATATGAAATTATCTGAAAAAGCGAGCACCTATATAGCGGAAAAGGATAATTTTTCTTCATCATCATCGATTCATTCCGATATTGATAAAGATGAGGATTTCGACTGTAAGGATAAAATAGTAAACGATAATATGGACAATTACGTTACAAATCAAGGAGGTAATGGTAATAAAACCTGAAATTGGAACGAAACGAATTGTGATAAATTAGTGATGAAAAATTAAGAGGTAAGTTTTTCTAAAATCTAATATTTTTTCCGTGTAATAATACAATATGCAATAGCTTAAAAATTTATCAATTTATTTAATTTCGTTGTAATACTGTCAAAGTTTGTTCGTACCTATATGTTCCTGTTTGTCATATAATGCTTGTTTTACAACCTGTTTTCTTTTTAAAAAAATGTTGACAACTAAATTGCACATTTAAATTTATATCACTATCAGATTATTTTTTTTACATTTTTCTAGTGTCCCGATGTTGGCTTAATAGACAAAAGCGCTTGACGAATGCTAATAAAATGTACGTTTTTGAAAATACTTTCATTCGTCTCTTTTCTTTTTTATTTTTATACACAAAATAATAATCACGGGTTTTACTGTTTTATTATTTTAAATTTACTTATAACTTTTGTTTACAAATTGATTATCTTTAATATAAGAGGAATAGCAGTTATAGATTAAACTAGAAAAATTATCGAAAAAATTATTTATGAGCGAAATCAATTCTTTAATATATTTTTTACTTTTAGGTTAATCAGATTTTTGACGGCACTGAAAATTATATAAATAAGAAGAAAAGTGCGGCGATCATTTTCTTAACAATTTATTTCGTTGTTTAATCTCTTAAATACTTTTGTTTTAGTTATGGAAATTTAAGATCTATTTATGTATAATATAAATTTACTTTTAAAAATTTTTAAGAAAAACTTTAAAATACCTGAATAAATACTAAACTTTTAATTAAAAAGTTAAAAATAAATCAAATACAGGGTGTTTCAAAATTTCTACATAAATAATTAACGTTTAATTATAAAGTTAAAAATAAATCAAATACGGAGTTTCATAAGGAATTGTAAATATTTTAACCATAGGTTCGGGATCTCAAAATAATAATATTTTGCTAAATAATACTGGATTAAATGTTCTAAGTTAAAATTAATTTTTTTGTTTTTTTTTGCAATAAATTCGTAATTATTTAAAGTGTTGACTTGAATTTGGTATGGCTTTATTTTTGGACTAGTAAATCAGAAGCATGTTATTGATTTTGGGATTAGACAAAGATGGCACCACCTATTTTTTTTTTGGGATTTAAAAAAAAGAGTCTTTATGGTTAATTTGAACAAAGCACGTATACTCTTTTAATAGACATAAATTCAACCTATTTCGAAAAATTTGCATTTAACATTTTGTATCTATTTAATTTATTTTACAATTAACAAAGTTAACTTGAAAACAAAAATGGGTTGAATTGCTATTAAAACAAGTGTACGTAATTTATTTAAATTTACAGGATGTTCCATAGAGACTTGAAAAATATTTAGAAATGCCAAGAATGAAAAAGAATAGTGTTCTTCATCCAGTAGAGTGTCGATCACGCCCTCTTTGTCAAATCTCAAAATTAATAACAGTAACTAGCCCAAAAAAATAAACATACCAAATTTCAAGGCAAAAAAAAGACAAAGACATTTTACCATTTGAATGATTCTACAGGAAACAATTTTAAAAATTACTTTACTGCAAAATACATTATTTTTGTATATGTTGTGTTGACCTACATATACAGGGTGTTTCATAATATATGCGCAGGATTTCAGGACAGTGATAGCTCGTCTAAAAATATGAAAAAACGTTTTTATTAACTTACCCTCTAAAATGCACCATTTTCGAGATACAGCGTGTTGAAGTTGAAAAAAAAATGTCTACGCCACTGGAAAAAGTACGGTTTTGAGACGCCCATTTGAACCGCCAATGTTTTTTACACAAAAAAGGTACTCTTCGTCATACGCTCTAAAGTCGACCGTTTTCGGTAAAATCAAATTTTGTTTCAAGTAGGTTTTAAATTTCAAAATTTGATTTTTGATACCTTTTTATGTAGAAAATATTGGCGGTTCAAATGGGCGGCTCAAAACCGTACTTTTTTCAGAAATGTAAATTTTTTTTTTTAATTTCAACACCCTGTATCTCGAAAATGGTGCATTTTAGAGGGTAAGTTAATAGAGACGCTTTTTCATATTTTTGGACGAGCTATCATGTCCTGAAGTCGGGCGTATATATTATAAAACACCCTGTATAGTGGAATAGAAAACCTACATGGATCAAGATCATTATGATTTTATTGGCGTTTTATTTAAAAAAATCATAAAAGTATATCCGTGGTAATGACATCATGTCCACGAAACTAAGATTGTCTTTCTTTTCGCCAAAATAAGCATCCTAGTGATATCAAAAAAACACCAGAATGGATTTGAAAAAGTTTTTAAACAAATGCATTTTACTTTAAAAAAAAACAAAATTAAAAATCCTCTAGTAAACACAAAACATAAATAGAATACTACATGTTTCAAATGATAAAACCTATTTAACATTGCTGAACCCAATAAGCTCCTTATCTGCAAAACAATATTTGTCCCTTCTTAGTTTCTTTGGCACTGGTAAAATCTTTTTAATCACCTCGAGTCACAAACTCTTTGTCTGCTGCTTCGGATCAAACGAAAACAAAATTTTCTTTTTTGGAAGTAAATATCCTTCTCATAAAATCAACCTTCACGGTGTCATACGCAGAAATACTTTGTATTTTTCCAAGACAATAGACCTTACATTTCGATAGATATTTTACCAAACTAAAATCTCCAACTTTCATTTTCTTGATAGTATCTTGATTCGAAGTGTCCATGTTTGAATTTTCTTCTGACGATTGGTAAATATTCGAGTATTTGATAGGAGAGTGAGTGTTGGGCGGTGAAATGTGTATTTCACCCAAGTAGTAATGTTTACGCAAATCTTCATATTCGCAACCATCCACACAAGTTAATCTTCTCAAATGTATAGTTCCTGGATTTTTTGATGACCATACAATTGATCGTATCTTGAGAGAAAGTGGAATAACATCGTCGACACTTTTTATATCTTCAGTTTTGATTACATGAAACATTATACCTGGACAATTTAGTCGTAAAACTTGGACCAGAATCTTTACCATGGGCTATCACACGATCTGCTGTTCCCAACTACCTATCCCATCGGCTGCGCCTTTTCCGTGTCCACTTTCTGCAAAATTCCATGTCATATTGTTAGTTCCCAGAAGCTTAGGAACTTCGGCAGCAAAAAGAAAAAACATCGTCTTGTTTTTATATTGGGTTGTAGGCCCGTGACTAACAATTGAACATGGTTCACAGTAGGAAATGAATCAATAATTATTTCAAACAGTGGATCTAAATGTGAAAGTATACTGGCTGGATCGTGTCTCAAGTTATCAGAGAGACTAGAGGATGGATTTGCCTTTATTTTTTCATCGAACTGATAATACCACACTACCGTATGTAGATTCGAGATTTTGAGCCACCGAAATAGGCACTTTGGATTGATATTGATAGTTTTAAGAAAAATGTATTAAAATATCACCTACTTGTAGATTCGTTTTCAAGTAAATTATTGATTCATGTTGACGGCGCATCTTGACTGTATGGAACATATAATTCTGCAAGTTTTTTCCAGCTCATTCACCAATCACGTTTTGTGCAAGAAATGTCCACTTTTTTGCACTTCGGTACTCCTTGCCTTTTATCACAACTGTCTCTCTTTGAGTAACCCATTTTTTGTAAGAGAAATTTTTATTAAATTCGTTAAAAATCAATTATTTGTGAAGGTATTGCTCACAAATCCTTTGTAAGCAGTATTCGGTCACTGGTTCAGAGCATATAGCTTTTACTAGATTGTCTGGGGAGCCTTTGACAATTATATTCAAAACTATCACTTCGAAAACAAGTAGCCATATGTTCTCGTGTGTGGAACAAAGACACGTTTCTCTAGAGGCTGATGATTGAATTAAAACCCAGAATGGCCTTAAACGGCAGAAAAAATATTTCTTTAAATAACGTTTTTGTTTTCGGACTTTCTTAAAGGTTATAAAAACTCTTTTTCTAAGCCTAATCTGTCTTGTCATCTTTTTATTTCTTTTCGGAAGTGTAGATTGTAGGAACCCATTTTAACAAATCTCAAGCACTTATACTTCTTCACAATTTTTCCTGAAATGTATTTTGCAAATTCTTGTTTTGCATTTATTGCTTTTATACATTCATAATTTTTTTCTATTTGGAATTTCAGTGCCTCAGCAATAACCAACTTTGATTTAATAATTGGCGGATCATCAAAACCATTAATTTCTTGTTTAACATTCGATTTAGGACTATTTTTCTTATTTTTTTCCAGTTTGTATTTTTTCTTCATTCTGTGATACTGTTGTATGTACTTTATTTTTTCTCTCCTGGCCTTTTTACAATTGTAGTTTTAAAGTATTCAATTTCCTCACAGTCTTTAATATCCTCCTTAGTATTTGCTTCGTTCCACATCTTTTCGTGACGACTTAGGAGTCTCAGAGACTGGAAAAACATTTTGTTGCTCTGGTGGTTGGACGTTCTGTTGCAGAATTTCCTCTCTATTCTTGACTTTTTATTTGTCCTTATATCGATTAGAGGCTTCTCTCCAAGATTTTCTTTCACCTTCTGCCGTTCTTCTGGGTTGTTCATTGATAGACCTTACCTTTTTTTTTTCTTGCGTTTCTGATACCATTTTCTTTGGCTTCTTTTGGACAACTTGTACAATTCCACATTCTCTTTAATTTTTTTTGCCTCCTGCGCTTACATTCTCGCTTTTGTTGGCGCCTTCTTTCAACCTGAGAAGTCTTAGACATTGTTTGACCTTAAAAATAAGGAGAAGCTTAATTTTATCAAAAGTATGCAATAAAATGTACATTGCAAAACAACTCAATGAACATTGGGTCATTATTATGGACACTGCCTGACTATGGTAATGATGTCCATGGAATGACGAAATCATGCATTTTGTAACTTTTACTCAAATATAATTTAAATAACGAAAAAATATTTGTATTACAAGTTTATACACTTCAACCTAAGCAAGTTATAACAAGAAAAATATTAGAACTATATATAAAATGGATATTCTTTCGTCCATGGAGTTGATGCATTAAAAAATACGCAGCTCTAAAACCACGTTTTAACGACTTGTAGTGAATAATCACGTGACACACACTACTCGCATCGCTACTCACTGACAACTAAGTCAGCGGTCTCTTTCGTTCCGTTAAATAATTATGGTCAATGTTGCCAAATTAGTTTATTTGGCGTTAAAACAACGAAGCCCATGGAAATGATGGTTCCTGTTGTGACAACACTAACTTTAAATTTGAAAATGATCAAAATAAGTCAAATCAATTATATGCTAAAGTATAGATTATTGATTGACAACCCAGATGATTGTATTGACAAGAATTACCCATTCTTGTATTAGACCGTCAGATAGTGACCGATTTTGGTGCCCCATTTTCGCATACAGTGGCTCTTGGGGATAACACATGGAAAATTCGATTTTCCTTTTCAGAAAAATTTTCCGACCTCAAAATGTACCTATACATTTGGGTCATTCAAGAAAATATGTTTTTCGGACTAGTGACGACGTTCGTTTTCATACATTCCATGGGCTTGTGTGGAAAAATTGGGCAAAATCTCGATTTTCCCTTAGAAGATTACGCCCTTAATTCAACCCTTTAGCCACTTGCAACATTAAAGCCTCTGGTTTTCTGAAGCCTAGTTATATTAATTATTCATGTAGTGAAAACGGCTTGAGTGGAAAAATGGGCAAAAAATAACCTTTAATTTTTGTTAAGGAAAATCGAATTTTCCATGTGTTATCCCCAGCAGCCACTCGTAAATTTCCTTTTATTCTACTTAAAATTGAAGTACTTTTCAACCCTCTTCGAGGCTTGTATGCGAAAATGGGGCACCTAAACCTGTCACTATCTGAAGGACTATATCTTTAATATTTTGTGTTTCAAAACGTTCGGTGTGACAGTCCACGGTGATGATTATTGGGATGTACTTGATGAAGTTTATAAAATTATAATCAGAAACAAATGTTGTCTATAATAAAGGAGTAACTCTTGAAGTATGAGGACTAAAAAATATAATATGCAGTTCAATTCATTTCTAGCCTAGAATAACCTACTTTTGTAGAATCACCCATTTATCAAAATATTATTATTTTGAGATTCTGAACCTATGGTTACAATAATAACCATTCCTTATAAAACACCCTGTATAATGCAAAAGTAAAGTAATTATACATAAATTTATCCATAAATTAGGAAACGGAAAACAAAAATTTTTGAAAATTATTATTTCGTTATAGAAATAATAGTTATGTGCAATAATTTTTTTTATATTATTTAAACTTGACGCTCACTTAAAAATATCGTTATTAAATTAATCAAAACTAAACTAGTCTTGTTTTATATATTGTGTTCAAAATGTAATGTTAAATGTTACATCTATATATTTTTGTTATTGATATTCAAAAAAGACGTTCAAATTCCATATATTTATAACAGAATAAGTCATATTTGCTTATCTGTATTTAATATATTTATTTGATAATTTATCCAATGCTCGATAAGGATATTGAAGGATAAGAGAAGATAAATTAGTTTTAAATTTTTTTACTTATTCTCATATAATTTGTTTCTCTTTCTATTTACACTGTTGATGTATCTTGTTTAGTATAATCACATAATTATTTTCCCTTTTACTTATTTTTATATATTTTTTAAACGACTTCAAAAAAAGAAAAAGGTTTTTAATTCGTTGGAATATTTTATGCATATCAAGCGATGTTTCTTTACCACGTTGTCTGATTTCCATGATTCTGTTTTGTTTAGAAAGGGAGTATCTTAGTGGTGGTCCCATAAAAATTTTATTTAAATCAAATTATGAGATCCATCAGAAAATTATCAGTCTTAATTTTTGGTGTCTGTTTTTTAAAATTACTTTTATAACTTGTCTCTAGTATATTTCTGCCTATATCTTTACTTGTTCTGTTCTGTATAATGATATTTCTATTTATTTTCTGTGTTCTTTCTTATTTTATTTATTTTCTTTTTCTTTCTAAGTTAAATAATTTTTTCTATCTGTCCCAGTAATTTCTTTATTTGTTCCTTTCCCAATTTAATTTTTACATTTTTATTTATTCAATCTGTATAATGATAATTATATTTAAGTTTGTCTTCTTTCTTTTTCCAATTTTATTTATCTACTGTCTTATTTTCTATTTGTTATTTTTTTAATTTTTACATTTACTGCTTACATATTTCCTATTTCTTTCTGTATAATCCTATTTCTACTAGTTTTCTGTCTTCTTTCTCTATATAATTTTATTTATTTTTCATCCTCATTCTCTTTTCTTTTTATTTTTCTTATTTATCTAGTTATCTTTTATTTGTTTTTTTTTCAACTAAAAAATTTGTAAATTTTTTGGTTTTCCCTTTTCTCTGTTTGAATTTATTTTCTTGCTTATTGTCTGCCCTTTTACAATTTTTAATTTTAATAATTTTGTGTGGTTTACTTATCTTTTTCTATTTATATTTGTCCCTTTTTCAAATTTCACATTTACTGTCTTTATTTTTCCTTTTCTATTCTGTATAGTTCTTTCTTTACTAGTTTTCTGTCTTCTTCCTCTAACGTAATATATTTTTTTATCCTCTTTCTCAATTCTTTTTATTTTTTTATTTATCCAGTTTATTTTTATTTGTTCTTTTTTCAACTTGTAAAATTTGTAAATTTTTTGCTATTTCTATTTATTTTCTGTCTTTTGTCTCTTCCTAATTTCACTTATTACCTTTCTAGTTTTAATAATTTTTTGGTTTCTTATTTGTCTTTTTCTGTTTTTGTTTTTTTTTTTTTCAAATTTTACCTTTACTGTCTATATTCTTTCTTTCTCTATTCTGTATAATACCTTTTCTACCTATTTTTTGTCTTCTTTCTTTCTATTTTTATTTATTTTTTATTCCTTTTCTCTTCTCCTTTTTTACTATTTTTTTTTATTTATTCCGTTATTCTTTTATTTGTCCTTTCGATATTGCTTATATCTTTTCTTCATCTTTTTTGTATACTGCTATTTTCTGCCTTCCTTCTTTTTCTTTTTCTTTTTCTTTTTCTTTTTCTTTTTCTTTTTCTTTTTCTTTTTCTTTTTCTTTTTCTTTTTCTTTTTCTTTTTCTTTTTCTTTTTCTTTTTCTTTTTCTTTTTCTTTTTCTTTTTCTTTTTCTTTTTCTTTTTCTTTTTCTTTTTCTTTTTCTTTTTCTTTTTCTTTTTCTTTTTCTTTTTCTTTTTCTTTTTCTTTTTCTTTTTCTTTTTCTTTTTCTTTTTCTTTTTCTTTTTCTTTTTCTTTTTCTTTTTCTTTTTCTTTTTCTTTTTCTTTTTCTTTTTCTTTTTCTTTTTCTTTTTCTTTTTCTTTTTCTTTTTCTTTTTCTTTTTCTTTTTCTTTTTCTTTTTCTTTTTCTTTTTCTTTTTCTTTTTCTTTTTCTTTTTCTTTTTCTTTTTCTTTTTCTTTTTCTTTTTCTTTTTCTTTTTCTTTTTCTTTTTCTTTTTCTTTTTCTTTTTCTTTTTCTTTTTCTTTTTCTTTTTCTTTTTCTTTTTCTTTTTCTTTTTCTTTTTCTTTTTCTTTTTCTTTTTCTTTTTCTTTTTCTTTTTCTTTTTCTTTTTCTTTTTCTTTTTCTTTTTCTTTTTCTTTTTCTTTTTCTTTTTCTTTTTCTTTTTCTTTTTCTTTTTCTTTTTCTTTTTCTTTTTCTTTTTCTTTTTCTTTTTCTTTTTCTTTTTCTTTTTCTTTTTCTTTTTCTTTTTCTTTTTCTTTTTCTTTTTCTTTTTCTTTTTCTTTTTCTTTTTCTTTTTCTTTTTCTTTTTCTTTTTCTTTTTCTTTTTCTTTTTCTTTTTCTTTTTCTTTTTCTTTTTCTTTTTCTTTTTCTTTTTCTTTTTCTTTTTCTTTTTCTTTTTCTTTTTCTTTTTCTTTTTCTTTTTCTTTTTCTTTTTCTTTTTCTTTTTCTTTTTCTTTTTCTTTTTCTTTTTCTTTTTCTTTTTCTTTTTCTTTTTCTTTTTCTTTTTCTTTTTCTTTTTCTTTTTCTTTTTCTTTTTCTTTTTCTTTTTCTTTTTCTTTTTCTTTTTCTTTTTCTTTTTCTTTTTCTTTTTCTTTTTCTTTTTCTTTTTCTTTTTCTTTTTCTTTTTCTTTTTCTTTTTCTTTTTCTTTTTCTTTTTCTTTTTCTTTTTCTTTTTCTTTTTCTTTTTCTTTTTCTTTTTCTTTTTCTTTTTCTTTTTCTTTTTCTTTTTCTTTTTCTTTTTCTTTTTCTTTTTCTTTTTCTTTTTCTTTTTCTTTTTCTTTTTCTTTTTCTTTTTCTTTTTCTTTTTCTTTTTCTTTTTCTTTTTCTTTTTCTTTTTCTTTTTCTTTTTCTTTTTCTTTTTCTTTTTCTTTTTCTTTTTCTTTTTCTTTTTCTTTTTCTTTTTCTTTTTCTTTTTCTTTTTCTTTTTCTTTTTCTTTTAAATTCGTGATTAGGAATGGGTCCTGTTAAGCCCAATATTGCAACGGTAAATAACTTGGGATTAATTTTGAGTCATTTTCTTTCTTAACAAGTAAGGAAATCTTTTATATAATTACTTTTATTGGTTTAAGGATGAAAATATATATACGGAAAAGTATATTATTTTAGGATTTATTATTGCTCAAGAGGCCGAGAACTAAACCATATCAAAACTTTTTAGGATTTCACAGGTTGCCACTTTTTAATAAGAGGTGGGCGGGGTCTTAGGTCGAAGTAATGTGTATACACTCTATATATTCTAAATAAAAAAATTATTTTCGATGTATTCCTTATCAATATAAAATTTGAATTGGAGCTTGACGATAAATAACATTTCAGTCATTTTGTGCACCTGTTTGAACTTCTTTGTGTCTTCAATAAAGAGAAATTTAGATGTTACATTAAACACTGAACTGATGAAGTTATTAATACTGAAAATTGATCAAGTTATACTTTTTCTATTTTTTCATCGTATTTCCTAAACCTGTAATTTAAATTTTACAAAAAACTTGCCACATTCTCTATAGATTTTTACATGTATTTCATTAACAAGGCATGAATTTTTTTCTAAACAAGTTTAGAAATACGTCTTTATATCACCTAGTAGGTACAAAATGAGTAAAATATTAAACCACGGAAAGATTTGCTTTGCTAATGAGACTTTTTTTCATACAAGAGATTGTTGGCTAACAAACATTAAAGCTGATTTTTTCAATTTATTTAAACCATTATAATTTCTTTAATTAGATCTTTTGTAATAATCGTAATTGGTTTCATCATCATTATAACATCGGCGATCTCCCATTTACTTTTAAACATGGTTAATCAGTATTCAATGAAGGGATTTTCCCAAATGTCATGCTTTAGCTTCCAAATTTCAGTTTTTTTTTTGTTATCCAGAGTTACCATTTTTTTATAATAATAATAATTCATTGCTTTATTATTTTTTTTATTATACAAATTTGCTTTCTTATATAAATAAATACAGCCTTCATTTTAATCAGACTAAATAATAACGTTTCAGTTCAGCACTTTGTTGAATTCAACAGTAGGCGTTCTAAACTTGAAACTAAGATCTGATTGTACAACCAGAGTTCACCATATCCTTTAAAAGAAGTCATTTGAAACTGCTCTACTATTCTTATTATTCTTATATTCTTAAATGTTACAATTGACGTATACTGCGCGGTTCATATGTATGGAATACATTCATTTTTAGCGTTATTGTGTACTATTGGGAAAAACCTGAAACAGATCGATTTCTTTTCTTAATTTGACAAGTTACAGTATGTAAAAATCACCCTATCTTGCACCCCTCGAAAATTTTATATGAAAATAGTAGTCATGTGAAACCTTGTTTGAGGATTTTCAGCATTAGGAAGCTTCTTAAATTGGGTACAATCATAACTGAGATAAAGTAAAATTTTGAAATTGTCCATGTCACAAAATTTTACGTAGAATGAGGCAAAGAATTATTTGTAAAATAAATTTTAAATATCATGGAACATTCTTTGCTTTTTTCTACGTAAACTTTACATTTTTAAAATAAATTTTCTCAGGTATGATTGCACCAAATCTAAAAAACTATATTGCTGAAGACATAATTAAAATCACTTATGAACAAGGTGTCACACGACCACCTCAAAATTTTGGAGGGGTGCTCATAATCCAGAGGTTGTGCAAGAGGGGGTTAATATTTTCATAATATAAATTGTCAAATTAGAAACAGAAATCGATTTATTTCAGGTTTTTTCCCACTTCATATATGTGAACCGCGCAGTATAAACGAGTCTGTCATGAAATTAATAAAATAAGAAAAGTTAAAACATATTTAAGTTGCCTGGATACCTTACATTGAAAATGATAATTTGTTAAAATAGTATGTATTTTTTTTTTAATTTTCAAATGTATTTATTTCAAAATAATAATAAAAAAAAGAAATATAAAACATATTGCTCTCATCGTGAATTGAACCGCGTCGAACAATGCAAATTTGACTGCATGTCCAATAACAAACTGAGCTGAGTATATTGTACATTTTTTTAGGCTATATTTTTCACAACTTCTGGTTATCTGACATCTCGTTTGCTGGAGTTTTAAGCTAAATACTTGCAGATAACACCTCCTGATGGTACCACTTCACAAAATTCCAGCCAGAGGTACGATAGTACCACCTTTCGGTTAATAGCTTTTAGTCTATTATGGTTATCCATTTGCAAAAGTTTTCATGAAACTAGTGTTGACTCCCAAAAGTATGACAACAGTACAAATTTTAGTTTTAAAGAAAAACAATTAAAAACAGTGGGAACTTGAACTTTAATATACAAAGTCAATAAATCATTAATTTACAACTTTCAAATAAAATTGTTTAAATTTTATTTATGTGATTTTCTTCTAGATTTTATTCTGAGGATATTGTTGGCTTGTTCTGGTTTTGTTTTTTATTGTTTCCTTTTTCTTGTTTATCTGGCTACATTTACAATTAAGAAGTTTGATGTAAGAAGGGTGCAGCTTCATTTTTGTGTCATTTTGAGTTGAAATATACGTTATATGCAAAAAATATTGGGGATCGACTGACACAAAAACGATGCAGATCCGATAAGAAGTGAAGAAATTATACGCACTTATGTGTCTGTCTTCTCAGTTGTTTAATGCAAGAAGGCTGCATCTCCAAAGCTGCATCATTTTTGCAACAAACGATCGTGTGTGTTCGTTAGCTTTCGTGGAATGCAAGGTTATTAACGGACAAAAAAGGAGGAGGTTCTCAATTCGTCGCGATATTTTTTTTTTATGTATGTTCAGCGATTATTCTTTAATACGGTGTCCGATTTCAATGATTCTTTTTTTGTTAGAAAGGGGGTATTTCAGAGGTGGTCCCATATAAATTTAGTCAAAGTCTAATAATTGGGTCCAATAGAAAATCCTCAAACTCTTCATTTTTTATGTATGCTTAGCGATAATGCTTTACCACCTTGTCCGATTTATATGATTCTTTTTTTGTTAGTAAGAGGGTACCGTAGGGTTGGTCCCATATACATTTGGTTAAGATGTGGTAATGGCATCTGCACGTTTTTGAAGGCAAAATGGCGGAGTTTTCTATCTCCTTTTAAAAGGCACTCAGAAAGCTGCGCAGTGCGACCATTCTCCGTATAGTAAAAGAAAATCAAAGTATGTGTACAGGACTCATTTAGAAACAAAAAACATATTTCTTAACAATCCACTGAAACGGTTGGAAACAATGTGCCGATGGAGTAGCGTACAATTCCTGCAACAAAAAATAGATAAAGGGCAAATCCTGATGCTTGGAGAAGAAAAGTTATTAGTTGCAGAAGAAAAAATGTATACGAAATGAAGAGGAGTATAAGAGAAACCAAGAACAACTGGATTAAACTGCAACTGTAGGTACAAGTGTTTTCAGAGATTGGATGAAAAAACAAGAAACGCTGTCCTAGAAGAGTTCAACAAAATAGGAGACAAAAATTTGCAAAATACCTATTTGGGAAGGTTGATTGAAACTGCTGACATTCAAAGAATTGATCAAAGACAAGGATCAACTCTTAGTACGAGTTTGTAAACACGAAAATAGACCTAACCGGAAATCAAAGAACAATTTTAGCATGCATATTAGGAGCTTTTCAAGGCGCGAGTCGCATTACAGTAGAAACAAGTCTCGTCGATTCTATTGATCTCTACTTGGAACTTTATGAACCGGAAAGTACAGTGACCTTAAAGGTACCATTTGGGAACGAACGACAAACGACAGAAGACCGAGACAGCAGTAAGGCGGCAAATATCGTCATACTAAATAGGCTCTTGTCGGTCGCGTCTAACGAAATTAGTCTCCCTTGCTGTCGCTTCGCGTTTTGAAGTCGGTCTCGGATTGCGAAATAGTAGTTTAAATATAAACCCAAAGTGCCTTAGAGTTTTATTATCGATATTTTTAGGAAAACTTCAACTAAATTTTTGGCTCACCTCGCTCTGATACGTGCTAAAATTGTGACATCTTGCATACCAAACTTAAAGATGTGACCCTTGACGAAAATAAAAGATAAGAATTAGAAGCGGGAAAACAGACTCATGAAATTAAGGCCGATTTCTTTTTTAAGGAGCTGAATAAGAAAAGAGAATGATGAAGTCGAAGTTTTGACATTTGACTTCCAGCAAAACCTTCCTCTTCCAAAAGTTCCTGCTGGGGAAGCTTTTTATAAACGACAGTTGTGGACATATAATTTCTGCGTTCATTTTGTCAAGACAAATTAGGCACACTATTATATGTACGACGAAATAAGAGCTCGAAAGCCGCCAAACGAGGTGGTGTCATTTTTGTACTATTACATAACATACTTCCGAAAAATATCAAGTTTCATATCTCTTTTCTGATAATGCTGCTGATCAAAATAAAAACTCTGTAATGACTCAGTTTTTGTATTTGCTCGTAAGAACTAAGTCTATTGACAAGATAGAGTTATTGAGAAGTTTTTTAGGAAGAAGGACTACGTTTTCAGCCCTAAACAATATGCAGATTTAATCAAGTAATCATCCAAAAAGTTCATCCCTATTCTGGTAAAACAAAATATGATTCTGAACTTCAGTAGTCACTATGTTGTGACATTTTAAAAAAAGTTATTTTAAATGAGGACAGGCAAAGGTTCCAAATTTACACTTGGATGGTATCAAAGTTAGTGTATCTATTGACCTTTCAATTTTTCTGTTTCTTAAACTCTTCTTGAGAGACCTTGAAATCGATATCTCAGTTTGTTCTGGCATTCCAGTGTATGACCAACTTATACCTGTCAAAAAAGCCAAGTAACAGGCAATCGGCAACACCATTCGTTCCAATGGACCAAATGGTTTTCTATAATTTCCTCAGAAGTTAAGCTGTGGCAAAGACCCAGGAACCCGAAACATCTGGAACAGCTGATGATTACCAGGTAGATGAATGAAATGTATGTTCGCGTGTTTTCATTATTTTGATTTTTTTTTCTTTTTCTAATACCAACCTGCGTATTTTTATTGGTTTTAATTTTTTTTTGTATTTGGTGAGCTATATTCTTTTTACTTTTATTACTTAATAAAGGGTTTTCACCGGGAATTTTGTTTTTTCGCCAAATACTGTAGCAAGTACGCATTTTTTCAAGTGTTTGTTGCAATAAAAATGCTGCTCCAGCTTTTTTTTTTCTATTTTTCCTAATTTCTTTAAAAATTATAAGGTTTTAAATAGTTTCAAATATTGACTAAACCTCTCTATTATCGATTGGCACTTCTTTTTCCAGTTTAAAATAAAAAAACTTTTTTAACAGTTTTTTTAATTTCTCAACAATGGCCAACAATGGAGCTGTATCCTTCTTGCAGCGACATGCTCAATTATATTCTTCTAATAATCCCGATTTATTTGTAAAGTTTGTACAAACTACATACAGGCAAATTGTCGCAGATTCAAAAACGTTCAAGGGGCAATTGCGCAACTGTAACCAATAATATTTAACATTAATAAAACTAAAAATTACAGTAAACTAGCACTTTCCTGTTTATGGACTCGAAGCAGTGTCATACATTTATATTCATAGTTAAGTTTAAATATAAAATCAATTTTTGTCAGAGTTCAGAACATTTCTTGTACATTACCTACCGTATAATACAGTTAATCTTTCGTTTTTAAAATATGTATCAATGTTAAATAAAGTTGTTTCTCACCTTGCCATGTGCTTTTCCTATTTTGAATTAAGCAAGGACAAAATTTGCACATAGCTTGTTTCTTCTGCCTTTCACGACTTAACTTTATTCCAGCATCATCGTTATTTTTGCATTAATTTCCTTTTGAGGGGTAAAAAATATTCCAATTATTTACATAAAAAAAAATGTTTATCATATATTTTTCATTTTATGGCCTTAATATTCAGATCATCTTTATATTTGTCGTACTGATTTTCCTAAAGTTTTCAAATATAAATTAGCCATGGCTAAAGTTCTTAATAATAAAATATTTCTCATTATTACACCTTAGAATTTCTTAATAAGGAAGTGTTAAATTTACTGTTTGTAAATTTTCAATAAAATATACTGTAGGTGGCTCAGTGTCTAAAAAATTAATAATTTTATTAGAAATAGAAAATATCTTCTCTTCAATCTTCTCTCTCTGTACTCGGTTTACCGCCTCTACCTCTCTGTTTTGTGTTCCTGTTTCTCTTTCTTGGTCTCCTATTTTCTCCTTTCCTAAAGGATTCCCGTGGGATCACTTTCTACATTTTTACGCTCGTGTCTGCTAACTGGTTTTTAGTTGTACTTTTTCTTTATTCATTTTCCAATATCAGACTTGCAAATATATTTGTTTATTTAAACTCTTTTCTTATAACTTTTCTTATCGATAATTATCATTCATTTCTTATTTACCCTCTTTACCCTATGACAATTCTATTTATCTGACATGCACACAACAATTTTATTCCCTGACAACTCTTTAACAACCGTGATTTCTTAATAACAATGTATTTTCCCTATGACCTCCATCTATATCGTCCAATTTTAACAACTAAATTCTCTGACGTCAAATAATTTTTTATCTTTTGAAATTTCCATATCAAATACTTCAAATTTATTGCATCCACTATATTTTTTAAATAAGCAGTAAACACAAATTTAATTTTTAAATTGAAATTTCTAAAATTAAATTTATCGATTTCCTTGACTTACTCTTGATGTTTTTCTCCTTTAAAGAGTTGATTTTCCTAAATTTTTTCTATTTTTTTTTTAATATTCTCACTTTATCTTACTACCTATTAACACTATTTATATACTTCCACTAGAAACTTTTATACTTTCTCTTTATATTTATTCAAATCTTTTATATGAAATATTTCCCATATTCTCTCATCTTTAAAATACTTTAAACCATAACTATGACTCCATTTTCATTCTCAACCACATACAGTCCTTCAAACGTAATTTGCAATTTTGCATATTTATTTTCCTTACATTCACTCTATCATTTCATCTCAAATATTATCATAGGTTTCTCTTACATTCTCTGTTTTAAATTTTTAACTCTATTCTATTAACTATCTAACTCTAACTCTATTCTATTAACTATCTAACTCTATTCTATTAACTATCTAACTCTATTCTATTAACTATCTAACTCTATTCTATTAACTATGTAACTCTATTAAATATCTACCTCTATTCTATTAACCATATTCAACTTCCGTTTTCGAAGTTAGTTTTCTAGCTTTTTGTTCATTTTGGCTCTCGCACTTTTCGTTTAATTCAACCCCAGATTTTTAATTAGTTTTCTACATTTTTCCCTATCTATTGTGGTTTTCCTTTCACACTCCTTTTGTATCCAGTTTAAGCGTATTGTACTTCTACTACTACTAATTACTATTCTAATTTTCATTTCTTCCTCCTATGTATCTGTTTTAATATATCTTTTATTTTTATTTAATATTCTATTATTTCTTTCATCCTGCTGTGCCTTTTTATTTTTTTTATCTTGTCTTCTCTTTCTCTTTAATTTGTTTTATACTTTCGTCTATTTACTTTTTCACTTTTTTATTTAATTCTTCAATTTTTGTTTTTTGTTTTATTTTCTTTATTGATATTTACTTGCTATATATTTTTAGTCAGTCTTTTTTTACTTTTTTTTTCTTAAGTTTCTATGTTCATCTCTTCCGTTTTTATCTTATTGTTGTAGGTTTATTTATTTCGTCTCTATTCATTTATAAACATTCTTCTTTGTTCGTTGGTTGACTCTAAAAGAGCTTCTACCTTCTTCATTATTTCTTTATTATTTCTTTATTTTTTCATTATTTCTTCATTATTTCTTTAATATTTCTTCATTATTTCTTTATTATTTCCATATTTTTTCTTCAGTTTTTTATTATTTCTTCATTGTTTCTTCATTATTTCTTCATTATTTCTTCATTATTTCTTTATTATTTTTTCATTATTTATTCATTCTTTCTTCATTATTTCTTCATTATTTCTTTATTATTTCTTTATTATTTCTTTATTAATTTTTCATTATTTCTTTAATATTTCTTCAATATTTCTTTAATATTTCTTCAACATTTCTTCAATATTTCTTCAATATTTTTTCGATATTTTTTCAATAATTTTTCAATATTTCTTTAATATTTCTTTAATATTTCTTTAATATTTCTTTAATATTTCTTTAATATTTCTTTAATATTTCTTTAATATTTCTTTATTATTTCTTTTTATCCTTTTACTATTTTCTAATTTATCAAAATTTATACTATTTTCATGCAATTTGTTTATTATCTATTGTCTATCTTTCTTCATTTCGTCCTTATATTTATTTCTATTTTACTTCATTTGTCTCATATTCTCATTCATTTCTAACAATATTATTACTGTCCTTCCCTTTGTTGAACTTTCTTGCTACCTCGTAAATCAATCTAGTTTCAATTTTAACCTTTTAGAATTAAAGTGTTACTTTATAACTTGATATTATCTAAACTTTCATGTATCTCTTCTTATGCTATTCCACCAAATGTTTGCCTTTATTTATTTTAAATTTAGTCCATTGTACTTCTACTACTAATTACTATTCTAATTTTCATTTCTTTCTCCTGTGTATCTGTTTTAATATATCTTTTATCTTTATTTAATATTCTATTATTTCTTTTATCATGCTGTGCCTTTTTAAATATTTCTTTTTCTTTTTTATAGTATCTGTACGTTTCTTCTTCCTGATTTCTCTTTTTTTATCTTGTCTTCTCTTTCTCTTTAATTTGTTTTATACTATCACCTATTTTCTATCTCACTTTCTTATTTAATTCTTGAATTTTTGTTCTTCTTTCATTTTCTTGATTGATATTTATTTCCTTTTTTATTTTTAGTCTTTTTTTTGCACTTCTTTTTTCTTAAGTTTCTATATTTATCTCTTCCTTTTTTATCTATATATCTTTTTGTTGTAAGTATACTTATTTCTTCTCTATTCATTTATAAACATTCTTCTTTGTTCTTTAGTTGACTCTATAAGATCTTCTACCTTCTTCATTATTTATTTATTACTTCTTTATTATTTCTTCATTATTTCTTCATTATTTCTTCATTATTTCTTCATTATTTTTTCATTATTTCTTCATTATTTCTTCATTATTTCTTTATTATTTCTTCATCATTTCTTCATTATTTCTTCATTATTTCTTCATTATTTCTTTATTATTTCTTTAATATTTTTTCAATATTTCTTCAATTTTTCTTTAATATTTTTTCAATATTTTTTCATTATTTCTTCTTTATCCTTCTACTTTTTCTAATTTATCTAATTTTATACTATTTTCATCCATTTTGTTTATTATCTATTGTCTATATTTCTTCATTTCTTCCTTACATTTCTTTCTATTTTATTTGATTTATCTTATATTCTCATTCATTTCTAACATCATTACTGTTCTTCCCTTTGTTGAACTTTCTTGCCACCTCGTAAATCCATCTAATTTCAATTTTAATTTTTTAGAGTCAAAGTGTTACCTTATAACTTTATATTATCTCCTTCTATTAGTTTAAACTTTCTTGTTTCTATTCTTATGCTATTCCACCAAATGTTTGCCTTTATTTAATTTAAATTTAGTCCATTGTACTTCTACTACTACTAATTTTCATTTCTTCCTCCTGTGTATCTTTTTTAATATATCTTTCATTTTTATTTAATATTCTATTATTTCTAACATCCTGCTGTGTCTTTTTAGTTTTCTTTTTATAATATCTGTACGTTTCTTCTTCCTGATTTCTCTTTTTTATCTTGTCTTCTTTTTCTCTTTAATTTCTTTTATACTTTTGCCTATTTTCTATCACTTTCTTATTTAAGTCTTTCATTTGTGTTTTTATTGATTTATTTCTTTTTTTATTTTTAGTCAGTCTTTTTTCACTTTTTCTATGTTTTTCTCTTGCGCTTTTATCTATTCATTTATAAACATTCTTCTTTATTTGTTGGTTGACTCTATAAGATCTTCTACCTTCTTCATTGTTTCTTTAATATTTCTTTACTATTTCTTTAATATTTCTTTATTATTTCTTTATTATTTCTTTATTATTTCTTTATTATTTCTATATTATTTCGTTATTATTTCTTTATTATTTCTTTATTATTTCTTTATTATTTCTTTGTTATTTCTTTATTATTTTTTTATTATTTCTTTATTATTTCTTTATTATTTCTTTATTATTTCTTTATTATTTCTTTATTATTTCTTTATTATTTCTTTATTATTTCTTTATTATTTCTTTATTATTTCTTTATTATTTCTTTATTATTTCTTTATTATATCTTTATTTTTTTAATATTTCTTCAATATCTCTTTCTTCTAATTTATCCAAATTTATACTATTTTCATCCATTTTGTTTATTATCTATTGTCTATCTTTCTTCCTTATATTTCTTTCTATTTTAATTCATTTGCCTCATATTCTCATTCATTTCTATCAACATCATCCCTTGAACTTTTTTGCCACCTCGTAAATCCATCTAGTTTCAATTTTAACCTTTTAGAATTAAAGTGTTACTTTATAACTGTATATTATCTCCTTCTGTTAATCTAATCTTCTTTGTATCTCTTACGCTATTCCACCAAATGTTTGCCTTTATTTAATTTAAATTTAGTCCAGTTGTATATTTGGAGCTGTCTATTTTTTACCAACAGCAAGTTATTGTAGTATCGTCATTAAACGTTGTAATTGTGTCGTGCCCTAGTTTGAGAATATTACTGGTATACTGTAGGTAGAGTACTGGATCTATTACACTACCTGGATATACAGGGTGTTTCCAAATTCATGCGACAAAATTTAGGAGGTGATTGCTCGTATGAAATAAAGAACAAAATTTCCTCAGCCTACCCCTTTCCAAGATATCACCCTTAAAAGGTGGTGACTAAAATTGAGTTTTTGTTTTTTTCCAAAATTTCAGTAAAGCTAGAAACTTGAAATTTTGTAATTTTCGTGCACTCGCAAAGGATTAACCACGGGTATTTTTTCAATATTCCTGTTACATTATAGGGGAGTGAAATTAGCAACCTTTACTTTATTTCATATCAAAACTTATTTGAGATGAAGTTTTATGAAATAAAATTATGACTTGAAATCCTTTTTTTATTTATAAATTGAAAAAATGCCCGTGGTTTGTCCTTTGCGAGTGCACGAAAATTACAGAATTTCAAGTTTCTAGCTTTACTGAAATTTTAGAAAAAAAAAATAAAAATCCATTTTTGTCACCACCTATTAAGGGTGATATCTCGGAAAGGGATGGGCTGAGGAAATTTTATTATAGGAAAGACCCCTCATAATTTCATGTGAGCAATCACCTCCTGAATTTTGTCACATGAATTTAAAAACACCCTGTAATTCATTTCTTTTAGTTTACAATATTTCTCTTATTAGTAATTTCTATGTTTTTTTATTTCGATCATAAACGTTTGAGTTTATTTAAGAATTGTCAGAATAATAAAGAAAACAATAATAGTACTTAACAAATAAATAAACTATGCAAATAATAAAGCAATGAAGAATAAAAAAGCGGAATTTGGAACAAAAAGTATGGGATCTAAGTAGAACGCACTTAAGTACTAGTTCCTTTTTGCATCAATAAGTTTTACTCTAGTTTTGTTTTTCGAAAAACATATTGTAAGTTTGCACTTAAATACTCATATGTTTCGCACAAATCTAACTTACTTTTAAGAATGCAACTAATCAATTTGATTCGATGATTGTAAAATTAACTTCAAACAGCAAAGGACTGAGATTTTAATTAGACATAATTTTTCCCACTTCTCTTTGTAAATTAAGGAAATACACAAGTTTTTATCTAATGATGCGTTTTATTGTTGCTATGTTAATTTATTATTCCTTATGGGCGACTACTGTTAGCTCCCAACTCGTAACGAGCTTAAAAAATAGACCAACTTACTAATAAACGTTACATAAGGTCTTGCCCAATCTAAACAAAGAAAATAAAACAACACGACTGTTGGAAGCTTCAACAATAATTGTGTCATGTTAAAAATTTGATTAATTCATTATAGTAATAAATCTCGTAAGGGACCTAACGTAAGTACTAAAAATGTCATTTTAATTAAGTTTTTAGTTCTTACCTTAGATCTGTTAAGAGGTCCGCTACTATAACGAATTGATTAATTTTTTTAACAAATCTGGCAACGCTGCAAAATACTACGCGATCAACAGGTTTTAGGCAGTACCAATAACATATACAGGATTTCATTTCAAAACTAGCCACCCAAAATAACTTTTAAAATATCTTTAAAATGGCACAACTTGGTGAAAAATTAATCCGATTTAAAAAAATAATGTGTCAAAAGATTGGAAAACAAGAGACCTCTAAGAAGAGCTATCACATGATACCCCTTTCTATTTAAAATTTTAGAAGTGTTGTTCACCACCGCTTAGGGGATGAAACTGCACGGTTACAGATACTACCCCCGTAAATATAAATTAACGTGTTTTTTTGTTTTTTTGTTTTAAGAGGAGTATTTACTTGGCTTTAGAGCAGAACATGCAAGGGTTTCGTAGTACCCCACTTTTAAAGTTTATTTTTGACATATTTTAAAAGAAAAAAATATGTGCGTGTAGGTAAAGGTTAAATATGTGCTTCTCTGGAAACACTTTTTCAAAATTTCAATTTGTTTTTTCTAAAAAAAAAAACACAAAACTCGACTTTTTTGATCCATTTTCTCAATTTTTTTTAGAAAAAACTAAATTGAATTTTGAAAAAGTGGTTCCAGAGGAGCATAGATTTAACCTTTATCTACAGGTACATATTTTTTTCTTTTAAAAATACTTAAAAATAAACTTTAAAAGTGGGGTACTACGAAACCCTTACATTGCAAGATTTTTCGTCTGGCAAGTGGCGCCTCTGTTAGATTTTTAAGAAATTAATATTTGTGAATGAAAACAATTTACAAAATATTTTACTGATGTTTTACGAGGGATAATTAAAGTTTACGTATTTGTAGGTACACCTTATTGTTTTACGTAAATCATTTCTGTAATACTAATATAGACATATTTATATAATATGCAATGGGTTTCATATTACACCAATTTTACGGATAATTTTTATTTTTTAAATAATTATGTAAGTACAGGTAAGGGAGTCACTTTTTGAATATTTGAATCGGTTTATTTTGAGAAAATGTAAGAAGATATCTTTTTATGGAAAAAAAAAAATACAAATAAAAATGCTAGAAGAGAACAATATATGTTTTTAATTTATACAGGAATATTTATTTTTCTCAATAAAAATTAAAAAAATACGTTAAAAGCTTTTTCGTCTAGAGGGCGACTCCAACAAAATGTATATCCTTTTCTACTGTTTACAAGTGATAAATGTACGCAAGTGATTTGAATTTATTTTGTTTTATGTCTGTACACTTTGTTATTTTTACATACAGTAATTTCACTCAATTATTTTAAATTAATTTTATCATTTATTTATTAAAAAAATATATCCGAAATTAAAAGGTATACAATGAGATTTGAATTATGAATTAACTTTTATATTGCACGGGAATTTTTTTTAATGAATACTTCTTCGAGTTAAGAATAATAAATTCCAGCATGTTTATTTTTTCGAACTTAGTAAATAATTTGTTTTTGCTTTCGAGCGTGGCTTTGATCTCTCACACTCTTTGATGCTCGTTGCAAAAAAAGATTTTCTAAAAAGTTTGATAATGTCTATAGATGAGAAAAAAATGAATGTGACAAGAGATCAAGCTGATTGTGGATTGTAGCAAAATGAAAGACGAGAACAAGTCACTGTTTCAAAATTTGGAGACATTTGTAAAAAAAGGAAAGGCATTTTTTAAACAATCTCATAAAATCTGTTATTTTTTGCTAAAGCCTTTTAATATGACATGGATAATAAATCCAGAGCAAAATAAGATTTGGAAATTTATTAGCAAGAAAAAGTTTTTATTTGTGGACGTTTATTGATTCCGAATTTGATTATGTTCCTGCCAGTCCAGGTGGAATTTAAAACAAAAAACTCTATGATAGAGTTCAAATGTCCATATGAAGCTAGAGTGTTGACTGAAGAAAAAGGAATATGCAGTAGAAAAATAACTTTCTGGAAAAAGGATATTACCATTAAGGGGAACCACAATCGGTACTTTCAAATTCAGGGCTATCTGCACATTATACAAATGAATTTTTGCATTTTGTGCGTTTGGACTTCTCAAAAAATAAAAGTGGAGGAAATTCCTCATAATGACAGCTTCTGGGAAGAAAAGGTGTAAAATAAAATTCAAAATTATTATATGCAATATGCCTTACCAGAACTAGTTGACAGCAGAGCTAATAGAGACATGGAAGTACGCGACAGAATGCCAAATAAATGGTGAGTTTAACAGTACGGGTTTTTGACGAATTTGTTCATTATAATAGATTATTCAAACAATAAAAATAATTTTTGTTAAAATATAAATAATAATAATATGCTGAAACATTATATCTGATAGCTACATATTATAAAACCAAAGGTACCTTTTCATTTAACTAACTCACACATGGCTACTCCAAGTTTAAATATTATAAATCCGCTTGAATATAAAAAATACAGGTATAGAAAATATTTATTAAAAACCTAGTTTATTTAAAAATATAAAATGTCATGAGACCGTTTATTGTTTGTTTACATTGGCCTCTTGTTTTTGTTACTTTGACTTTTTGTATCGAGGACATATTATTATGTGATATAGAAGGGAATGTATTGCTAAACTATGGACGCTTTTATACTCTTAATCAATTATTATTAGTAGAGTGAATGTATTAAAATATTCGCTCTAGAAAACGATTTACGCTGCATTTTTCAGAGATAAAAGGTCATTATAAGGTAACCCTTATTCCGGAGGTAACACAAAATTAGACTGTGCAGAAGGGCACTATCATCAAAAATCCAGATACTGATACCGCCGAATAAAAAAAAAATATTTATTTTTTTGTCCAATGCACAATAAAATCTTTGTAAGGAGTAATTTTTTATACTTATTTAAAAAAAATTTCAGCCCTTCAAAAATTTGTTTAAAAAGTCCTTTTTTTTAAATATAATTTTATCATTTAACAAAAAGGAAGGCCCTAATAAAAAACGTAGTATAGCTCTGTTTCTCTCTACGTGTCGGCTGATGCATCACATTATTGATATGCTCAATTTTTTTAAATTTTTTTCATTATAAAACTTTTTGTTAGGGGCCAATGGACAAAGTGTCATATTGTCTGTTTTTACTAAAAAATTAATAAGTGTGTTATATATTAAAGTTCCTAATAAATTGGGAAGAAATATAGACATTTTTTAGGTTTTTATTACATCTACATTCATCCTGTTATAGCTGAATGCCTGAATATATTTGGGTAAGTTTTCGTTAAACATTTTAATTACGGATTTGTTGTTGCAAGAAGCAAAGACACAAATGATATCAAAATATGACTTCTTAATCCTTGCATGGTCACAGGTTCTTTACAATATTTTATTAGCACAGGATATGGACAGAAGCATTAGGTAATTATGCCGAAATATTTAAGTTTGATCTGACAGCCTCTCTCATGTCTCTAACAGTAAATGGGTATCTCGGCACCTCTACAAATAAGAGTTTATTGGGAAATATTTTAGAGCAATATGACCCACAAAGACTTACCTGCACCTAGGTGATCTTGCAAAACTTGTCACATTTTTGATGGGATAGCAATAGCTCAAGGTTTGGGAAAGTCCAAAAGTTGCATATCATTTAAAGAATATGCTAATATATTTGTAAAGATTATTTTTAAAAATAAATTTAATGCTCAAAGGATAGATATGGTATTTAATCATTATAAAGAAAATTCTATCAAAAATACAACACGTCAAAAGAGATGATCCCAGAAATCAATTGATGTAGAAATTGACCGACTCAATATTCCACTTCCAGAATAATGAAATTTTTTCATTCATTCGATATTTAATAAAAGACGTTTAACACAGAGCAACTTCTTGAAAATTTGTATCTAGTGATGAATTCGCGAGTATCAATAAATATGGGATGAATTTTGAACCATTAAAAGACGATTTCTTAAATTTAAATCTTAAAAAAGCTGATACTCGTATCTTATTGCACATATTATCAGCCAGAAATTCGGAGAATTCACGCTGCATTATTGATTGCAACGATACAGATGTTCTAGTCTTATTAATTTATTTTAAGTAGTTTTGAACTAAAAAGATATGGTTCATAATAAGGCGCGGAGACTCGTGACGATTTATAACAGATTTCTTTTAATTCTGTGACAGGTCGTAATAAATCCAACCAATTGTCTGGCATTGGAAAAAGAACCTGTTGGAAAACCTACCTTGAACACCATCACCTTTTGGATGGATTTGGCACTGATTCGTAAGTACTCTGAAAACACATTCTCTAATCTTGAAAAATTTTTCATAAAACTGTATTCAAAAACTGCCAATGTTACTTCCATTAACATTTTTTAAGGAGATTGTAAAATAATTGCTAAATTGCCATTGACTGAAGACGCCCTAAGACTACATTGTTTCAGATATTTTTACCAGCTAAGTATTTGGCTAAGCTCTTTAAAGACCCAGATGCAGCTTCCTAATGTTGAAGAGTATAAATGGAAAGTAGATCAAGATTGAAGCCTGATACCCACTCTTAAGATTATGCTCGACCTGCTACCAGAAATAACAGAACTTATCATGCAAATACAAAAAAGGTACTATACACCGATAATTTTCATATATGTACAATATTTTAACAATAATATTCTATTCTAGACTATGGAAGCAAAATTTGCCGAAAAAAATATTGGCTACATCGGTTAACGCACCTGTATGACACAGAAAAACTGCAGAAATAGTTTGATCATAGCCGCTAATGTTTTGGAAAATGTAGGTTAATGTGGTGAATCTGATTTTGATTAGTTTGAGTCCTGTACTTATATATTTTAATATTATTAATTTATGCTTTATATACTTCTAATTATTGAATTTTTTTATTAGGAATTTATTGTATTCTGCAAAGCAATAGCCTTACTATTTATAACCTATACTTATATATACTGTACCTTCCATAAATAGTTTATATTTTATTTATTTTTTCCTCAAAAAAAAAATCATGAAGTAATATACCCTATAAAACATTATTCGCCTTCATAGCGGATAAATCAATAATACCTATATAAAATAATGTAAGAGAGTCAAACAGATTGCATACATTTCATCCCTGAGAGAGACGCATACAGTCAAGAGACTGTTTCCTTTCTTGTAAAACCATGACATCAGTAATTGTTTATTGCTATATTTTTGTTAATTTCATAGTAAAAAATATAAGGAAAGTACTATTACCTTGTCAATACACCGGCGAAACTTTTATGAAGAATAGTTTTTTTTCGTTTAGGCCTTCGTTTTTCGTCAAATGAAAGGTATATTTCTAAAAGAATATTTTTTAACCGAATTTGTCGACAGCCAAAATAAGTTTTAATCTACACCATACTTATATTGTAAAATACATAGGTAATATTATTTGGAATATTTTTCGGTTCCTCTGTCTTCAACTTCCCGCGTTAAAGTTTAGAATATGCATCCCTCGTATCTATATGCAATTGTTAAAATTATGAATGAATTCTGATTTTGTTTGGTATCGGAAGTAATTTTGTAGTATTTAGGCTCCACCCTTAAGTTGTAATTTTTATACCTACTAAACTACCGTTGCCCCGCAGGTCTTTTAGTTTGTAATGTAAATTTTCCTCTTAAAGATATTTTAAAAGTTATTTTGGGTGGCTAGTTTTGAAATGAAATCCCTGTGTACATATAGACTGCTTATCCATATGTAAACAAGACGACAAAAAGCGGGTCATATTGCAGTCGTCCATATTGTCCTGCTGAGTGCTCACTAGGCAGAATAGGTCCTGGCCCAAATGAGTTTAAAACCCATATTTCATTAAAGTAGGAATTGAATTGAAAAAAAAATAATTAAGTGAATGTTTACTTCAAGACATGAGCTTGCGTTAGGTATTTTGAAAAAGAATATGTATTTGTTTGAGTCTAGTTCCATATTTTCAAAATATTTTAAGAGATATAAACAATTTTGAACATAGATTTAAACAATTTTATCTACAACTGTCATTATATGGATGTATTATGTGCGTATCTATGGCAACATAAAACAATTCATATATCGCTAGTGAGAATATATTCATATTAATCGATTTTTGTCAATTATACCCCACTAGAATTAAAAATCATTAGATCTAGTATGCGTTTGACAAGTTAGTTGACAGCATGTTGACAGTTATTCATTGTTCCCGATTATTTTTTTAAATTAAACTTAAAATATCAAGCCCGTTTTAAGTGTTTATCAATTAAAAAAATGGAAGAGATGATTACATGGAACTAACACCTCCTGAAATACGCGACGCTGCTAAAGTGGCGTCGTTGGAATTATTACCTGAAAGATCGAGGAAAAATTATAAGATTGCATACAACAAATTTATGTCGTGGAAACAAACAAAAAATGTATCCTCTTTTTCCGAAGACACTGTGCTTGTATATATTATGGAAATTTTCAGTAAATACAAATCGTCTACTTTATGGACAAACTATTCCATGCTACAAAGCATGTTAAACATCAAGCACAATGTCGACATTGATAAATATCCGAGATTACGTGCTTTGTTGAAAAGACGATCCGAAAATTACGAACCTAAGAAATCTGAAGCTCTGACTGGTGAACAAATTGAGAGGTTCATAAAGGAAGCCCCAGACTTTAAATATCTTGGAACAAAGGTAAAAACTCGAATCGAAAATCAAAATTCTTTAACTTAATATACACATTTTTTTAAGATTGCCTTGATTATGGGGGTCATGGGTGCTTGCCGATCCTGTGAATTAAAGAATATGAAAATTGGGCATTTAAGATGTTTTGAGGGATGTTTTCAAGTAAACGTGCCACACACAAAAACCAAAGTCCCAAGGAATTTCACAATTGTGGTTAATTTTTTCAAAATCGTTAAAAAATATATAGACCTCCGGCCCGAAAATGCACCACAAGATTTTTTCTTAATTTCCAAAAAGGAAAGTGTAGAAAACAAGTGATAGGAATAAACAAGTTTAGCGCAATGGGAAAGCAAATTGCTACGTTTTACAATTACCAAACCCTGAGAGATATACTGACCATTGCCTCAGGCGTTCATCTGCAACATTGTTTGCTGATTCTGAAGCTTTAATGACAACATTAAAACGTCATGGAGGCTGGAAATCCGCCTCCACAGCAGAAGGGTACATCGCCAATTCAAAAAAGAACAAAATAGAAACAGCTCAATCAATTTTAAGTCAAATCAATAATGAAAATTGTGTTGGTCTTAATAATCCATCATCTTCTGACAGTGATCGTCATGATTCTGTACTCCTCAATAGCAACACTAATTTTTCTTTAAAAAACAATAATCTCAATGATATTACCGGAGCTATTAATATTTCAAATTGTAATGTTACTATTAATTACATCAATAAATAACTTTAAACGAGTTCCTGTATAAATTGGCGTTTTATTTCACACGGTGGCTTAAATACTCCTCATTTGAAAGGTCTTTTAATTGTGAACAATCTTGTCAATGCTATTTATAACAACTTCAAAGAATTTTTTCTAAAAATCCCCTTTTCGTTTTCGGTGAGCACCCGTATTCAGTTGTAGATAAAGTATAGTATTTAATTCGTGTATAATGGACCATACTACACTTATTGAATAATATACTATTACACTCTTGTATAAACAACTTTAATAATAATGCATGTAACTAACTTTAGGCCACTATATAGTGGGACTATTTGGACACTTGATTACTCTTTTAAAATTTATTTCGCATTTTAAAAGTAGATATTCAAAAACTGAATGAACTTTTTAAAGATTTTACTAAAAGTAAGTAACTTTTTTGCATTCTAAAGTTTGTTTCTTTCTGACATTGGACAATTATGGATTATTTGGCGGTGAATGTAAATGATTTGATGAATCAAAAATAAAACTCTAAAGGAATATTTCCGGTACGTAATAAGCTTCCACCAGTGGAAATCTGACCATCATAATAAAATCGACTTCAAAGCGCATCTTATTGGCATAATCTTCAGAAATTGCAATTAATTTATAAATAAACAAAGTTATATTACATCGTTTATTGTTTAATGCGTTTGTTATTTATTTATACAAGATCCATTTTATTGAAAATGTTCAGCGGCCATTCTTTAAAACAAATATGATAAGTTATTTGTTAAATGTGTTTTGTTTTGACTCTGGCTGTGTTTAAAAAGTTGGATTTCAACTTATTATTTGTATTTTAAGCGAGATATTTCTACAATTCTTTATTGTAAAATGGCACAAAGCAATAGAAATTGTGTATTTGGTTACAGTAGTAGAGAAGGAAAAATAATCCCAATTTATCTTTTCAAAAATTTCCTTCAGTTGATAGAACTATTGAAATTGAAAATACCTTTGGAGTAATGAAAAATCACTTCAAAGAAACGTTTCGACAATTAAATTGAAAATGGGAAAGGCAGTTAACCCTAATATTAGGTATGCGAGTTTGCTCTCACCACTATACAAAAGAAGATTTCATCCCTCCAGGTTTGTAATTTTTTTTAATAGTATTTTTTTTAATATTAGTTTTTAACTAATATTTTTACATTTATAATAAGAATTATTTGATCTGCTAATTTATGTTTTGTAGGTCTAAACAAGAAAAAACATATACTTGTGTATCCTGCAGTACCTAGTTTAAATTTGCCTAAGCTAAAAGCTAAGATAGATAGATACTTTATTGTTTTAAAATATAAAATTTTATAAACAAAGTCTAAGTTCTTATAGGGAGATGTGGGAGAATTGGGACATTTTTTGGTTTTAAATTTTTGTAATGATTAATTTTTATTATTTTAATAAAATAAAAATACGTACGTATACCTTCATTTAATTGCCAACTATGTACAGCATTTTGTTAATTTTTTTAAACAACTAATGTTTCTATAAATTTTTTTATAAAGTAATGATTTTGTCCCATATCTCCCTTTTATAAGGGAGAGTTGGGTCCGGTGATGGGGAGAGGTGGGACAACCCAAATAAAGACCAAAAAGACAAAAAACTATTTTAATTCAAAACAACACTTTACCAAAAAAGTATCTACAATGGTAATATAAAACAAAATAAGTGATTATTAAAAAAAAATCATAATATTAAATATTTTAACGTGATATTTTATCGTAAATCTTTAATATTTTGAAAATATCTTGCCTTAAACTCTACCATATTTTGGATACGAGCAGTACCAGGCTTTTGTATAGGAAGTGGCAATCTTTTAAAAATATCTTCAATTGCAATCGTCCGCTTTTCCTGAACTGGCGGAAAATCAAATTGAAATGTTTTATGTTTCCTTCTTAGAAATTCTATTTCTAAATAATCCTCTGCTAACCCAACAACTTTTCCCACATAATGTATTTCGCTTTTTTTCCCTGTACATTTAACAATTACAAAATCTGATTCCAAAAAATGTATATCTTCTTGATGCGAATCATTGCTCTCTTCTTCTTCTTCTTCCTCCGAGAATTCTAAATCAGAGTCTCCAGATTCTGCATAAACTATAGGATCATGCTTTTCATCTTCGCTGGATGATGAAACTAGCCGTTTTGTTACTTTTTTTATGGCTTTCACAGATACACATCTTTCCTTTTTTTTAAAGGCGAGTCTCAATTTCAGCAATTATTGCATCTTTAACCGGGGTATTTGTTAAAATTCGCGTTTTAGCAGGCTTACGCCCTTTATTTTGTTTCTTGCGCGCTGCTGCTTTTAGGTGCGGACGTAGTTGTTCAGGCGTTACCAGCACTTTTTTCTTCATGACATCTATTGAGTCGCTAACATTTGAAGTGGACGGAATTGCCTCAATATTGGTGTCAATTGTAATGTTTGTGTTTTCTAGGTTCGCTTCTGAACTAATTGCATCATATACCTCTGGATTAGGCCTGTCGGTAACAGCAGATGCCAGAAAATCCACGTCATTAAAAATATTACGGTCAAAGGGAAAAATTCCGCTTTTTTTAAACGCTGCTTGAATTGTTGTCGGTGTAAAAGCTTTTATCATTGCTTGGGATGAGAGCGAGGCTACTTAATAAATGCTAATTGTCTTTCCAGGATTTCTTTTCATCCATGAATCACACTCTGCACTATAATATTTTTTTAATGGTGCGTAGACTCCAATATCTAACGGTTGCAGTTTGTGTGAACAATGAGGGGGGAAAGTTAGTAAGACGATATTATTTTGTTTGCAAAACTGTAGAGACTCTATTAATATGTGACTATCATGATTGTAAAATATCAAAAGAACAGGTCTGTCGACGGCTGGTTTAGCGTATTTGAAAAAATGTTGTAAATATATTGCAAAATTAACATCGGTCATCCATCCTGATGGGTGTGCTGCACCAGCAGATCCTGGGTAGGAGCCTGCCAGCATGTATTCCTTAAAATTTACCCTTGGAAATACATAAAAAGGAGGAAAACACTGACCTGTCGCATTAATTGTAAATAAACCTGTCACTAAACTTCCCCTCTCTGCAGAGACAACTTGACCAATTTGTTTTGCACCCTTTTCAGCGACCACTTTACCTGGATTTTGAACTGTAGTAAGTCCTGACTCATCACAGTTATAAATATCACTGGGCGGAAATTTATATTTGGTTACCACTTCATCCAAGTTATCGAAAAATTCATTAACATTTTTCCGATTGAAACTAGTGCAGCGGGAAAGGCTAGTTGCCTCTGGCTTTCTCACTGATAGAGTTGGGTTCCTAGTTTTAAAACCTTTCCACCAATCCTCTCCAGCTTTCTCATTTTTTTCCCAACATTTCGGTATTTTTTTTCCATTAGCCTGGGCGAATTGATAAGCAAATTGACGAACTTGATTTTTACTCAAACCATAGTGCATTCTTGCGGCCGTTATAATATATTTAACAAGCATTTGTTCCTCCTCAATGGTAAAAATTTGAGATTGTCGATAGGACGACCCATAACTTTCATGTACTGCCAAAAGTTTGTCCAAGTTGCCTGCCTTAAGGTACCTAGCTAGGGATGTCTTTGGTATGTCATACTTGTTAGCAATTTTTCTTAGCCCTCCAACATTTCTATATTCTTCCACGGCCTGCTGTATAATTTGCGTGGGAATACTACGGTTTTTTTCCTTTTTTTTTGTATCGTAATGGCATAGCTGAAAATAAGAAAACAAAAATAATAATGTGCCTACAACACGGAAAATAGAAGAATATACCTTTAATCAGGGAGACTTGGGACGTCCCAACTCTCCCTTATAATATTGTCCCAACTCTCCCTGACGGACTGGTGAAGTTAAAAATAGCGCCAAATATTGTTAGGTTAGAGTAAATTGACAACAGCAGATCACATTTTAAAGACAAAATACGGTACAACAACATGCACAATTAACTTTTATTGTTTAAGAATAATTTATTAAAAAATAAAGCAAAATATACAAAAAAAAAACTTACTTTTAATTACCAAAAACGTTTTTCACTATCTGAGACTTAGAAAACACCATATACATACGACTATCGCTGCTTGACTGAATGTAAACACAATAATGATTGAACATTTTGAAGGTCACTCTCACAGTGGCAACCTAACGCAACAAAATAACACTGTCCCAACTCTCCCAGGGTACCAAGTCTCCCACACCTCCCTACTAATAGGTATTTACACAATTTAAAATTAAAATAAGAATATAAAATTAGGTATTTACACAATTTAAAATTAAAATATAAAAATGTAATTAAAATAAAATAAAATTGGTAAATATTACAGTACACATAAAATTTTAGTTAAAATTATCATTATAAAATTCTTCAATAGAATAATAAATTTTTTTAGCATAATTTTTTTCACACTTCCATAGAATACTTTATAATTTGTAATTTTTCTTATTGCCAAGGGTAAATGATTAAACATTTTTCTTCCGTTGTATATAATAGAGTTCCTTATTAATGCGGATGATGGGATCGGTAGATAAAGGTAGTACGATTGCCTTGTATTGTATGTTGAAGTTATAATTATTTCTTCCTTAAACTTTTTATGAAAAAGAGCTACCGTCTCTAATATAAACAGGCTGGCTACTGTTAAAATTTTATATTTATAAAATAAGGGTTTACAAGAAGCATAATTATTAAGTTTACACATGTACCTCAGGGCCCGCTTTTGCATAATACAGACTCTATTAAATAGCTCGTCAGAACATGCACCCCAGAAACAAATGCCATACCTCAAATGGGATTCTATCAGCGTAAAATATACGTTTCTTGCAGCCTGCAAACTTAAACTGTAGGTCACTGATCGTACTGCAAAACAACCCGACGCTAACTTTTTACATAATAAATTTATGTGACTTTCAAATTTTAGTCTATAATCAATAGTTAATCCTAAAAATTTATTTTCATTTGTAACGTTAATAATTTCGGCTCCCATTGAAATATTTTCCATTTCACATTTAAAACAAATAATATTGGTTTTTGAAATATTAAATGTTAGATAATTAGCGTCACACCATTGTTTAATTAATTCAATGTCCCTGCTTATGATACGATGCAAGGTTTCATTATTGTTGCTGAGCCAAAGCACTGTCGAATCATCAGCAAAAATTGCAAATTGTCCCTGAATGTTAATAGTGACAATGTCATTAAAGTATATAAGGAAAAGTAATGGTCCCAGTACTGATCCCTGCGGAACTCCGCAGTAAATATGTTCTGACATTGAGGATTGATCATTTAAAGTTACCTTTTGAATTCTATTATTTAAGTAGGATTGAAACCATTTTAAAGCAATTCCTCGAAAACCATATTTTTCAAGCTTGTCTAGCAGTATTTTGTGATTCACACAATCAAAAGCCTTGATTAAATCACAAAACACTGCTGCAGCCACCCGATCGTCATTAATTTCAAGATATAGTTTTTGCAGGAGAGAGAACAGCATCTGTAGTGTTTTTTGCTGATTGAAGGCCAAACTGAGAATGGGAAAGTAACGAGTGCTTATTTAAAAAATCCAACATTCTTGACTTCACCAATTTTTCTATTACTTTCGCTAAGGTTGGTAGTAAAGATATGGGACGGTAATTTGCTGGATTATTATGGTCTCCCCCTTTGTGCAATGGTATGATATTCGCAACCTTTAAAGTGTCACAAAATGTACCTTCAACAAATGAGTAATTAATTGCATCAGCTAGTGAACTTAATATTGTGTCTGAAAGTTGTAACAATACTTTGGCTGATATTCCTTCCCACCCAGAAGAATTTTTTTTGGTTATAGATTTTATGGTTAAGTGTAAAACATTTAAGGGGGTGATTCCTCATCGAAAAAAAGATAGGATCTTTCATATAAAGAAACTTCATTGGAGAATCCCTTGTTAAGATACAGCCCCTTAAAGGGGGTACATAAAATGTGTTTAACAATTTTTTTCACAAGCACTAAACAAGTTACAATATTGAAATTAACCTGACATTTTCTACTACCAAAAAGACCCTTAGCCAATAATTAATTTGGTTTACCCTATAGTTGTAAGGGGTGGAAAACGCAATCCCTAAAATTTCGTTCCAACGTAACTTTTTGTCTTATTATTTGTTTACCATTTAAAAATTTATTTACGATAGCCTGTTTCATTCTAAACAAAAAAATTTTCTTGAATTTTTTGCCCAAAATAAACCAATTCGCAACAAAAAATTATTTTACGAATAACTACAGAGATACATCGTCATAAATGCGAACTGGATGTATTGTTATTTTGTAGTTACCAGCTGCATTAAATGATTAAAAAAGGGAATAATCAAAACTAATTTATTAAAAACAAAACATACAACATGTAGAAATCATAGTAAATGTTCAATATGTCTACTTTCAGACATTACGCATGCGTCTAGACGTCGGCGCATTGAGCCACGTATTGGCTCAAATAATCCTGGAGTCTCTCTAATTACCCTGCACGCATCAATGATGCGGTTTCTTAAGTCCTCTATATCGCGAACAGGAGTACGATCCTTTCAACTTTTTTTTAAATAAAAGTAATAATTTTTAAATGCACCTTATTTATTAAGAAAAAAATTATTAACTCTGGTATATAGTATATACCATTTTTTCCTCTTTCTCTAGGTTTTCAAATAATTAATAACAAATATTTTAAAGGCAAGATTTACTTCAAAAATTGAAAAAAGATAGGTAAAGGACAACTAATACGTTAAATACAAATCATTGATTAATCAAATGTTCAAATTATCAGGATATTGGAGATATTGCTAAGAATATAAATAGACCCCCTCTCTACACACTGTTTACACAGGAGCAAGACGAACATTTTCGTAGCCCTCCTGCATGTAAAAATTTCGTATCTTAAAACTAGGAGTGCGAGCGACATCGCCCGATTTAAGCGCCTGCATACATGAAATTTAGCTCTGTCTGCCAGCAACATAAGCTAACGGAATATATATTATATGTTATAAGTTAATTTTAGATGAAATTTTTTCTGCTAAATGAAGAGAATATGTTGTAAGAGTCTGTAAAATTAAAGCTGGGATATAGTATATCCTAAAAGATTTGATGAAGTTAACATGTTGGAATTATCCAGAAAGAACATTGTGTGAAGTGAGTAATTATTTGTAATATTCTATCAATTCAGTTGCTAAGCATCTCCTGTGTTGCTACATAAAATTTTAGCAAGTTTTTAAACCAATAACTCCACTTTGCTTAATTTTGTTGCTTATTTACCTATTAGTTTCACTGCCTAGGCAATAAAAATAGTTTTAAATCCTCAAGCAGTGACTGTTTAATGTTACTAAAATTACATATTAATTAATAACTGAAAAATCTTTAAATAATTCTTAGTTTCATTCGCTAGTCGTTAAGACATAAGTCAGGCTTAATATGACATTTTTCCGTATATTTGTTCTATGTATAAAAAGTGTTTTTACAGTTGTTTCATAAAACGACATCTCAAAAATTTTAATTATAATCCCTTCACACTGACTTATTTTCTATTAAGTCCATGTTAATTAAAGTTAATTTCAGGCCTTAGATATTCATACAAAATTAACAAATCTTGTTAATAAAATGCCTACAATTGAAAATAAATATCTAATCTGAGACGCTTACGACTGTGTTACCCATCATTTAGATGGAAGACGGAAAAAAGAAGAATTTTTGATGAAACTTGAAGAGAGAGTAGCGTAAAAAAGAGAATAAAAGAACATACAACACGATTTCTCTATTTTGAATGGAATTTGCGGTGTATTCACGCATTGGTAAGCGATCTTTTTATATATTTTAAATCTATAACATTATATATATAGGTATGTGTTTAGTATCAATGATACTATAAAATGGTCTATTATTAATACAATGGTAAAGAGTAATTTTTAATGTTTCTGTTAGAATTAAACAACCTGGACATGTTTCAACATTAATATGTGTACTTTAAACGGTAACAAATACGAAAACGATTAAATAGAAAAAGTTATCTTTTATGTGGAACAACAACAGTAGCTGAAAAAAATCTACAGTGGCTATTATCATTCTCGGGTTGTAGAGTGAAAATCAATATTCAATTGTGACTAAAAAAATTTTATTCAAGAAAATATTAAAAAAAGAAAAAGTTTATTTTATAGTAAAAATGCTACAAGATCGTAACATTAAATATTTAATATGACGCTTCGTGTCTTTAGGGCCATCTTCATTTGTTATAACAAAAATTGATAACATGTTAAAATACTAATTCAACGTTTTTCAAAAAAATAGTGACATCATCTCATCAGTACCACAAATTTTTTAATTACGGTTCTGTGATAGTTCTTTCCTAAAATTTTAATTATTCTAAAAACAAATGCAATGACGACAGGCATATCACTTTGCAGAGCACATCTTTTTCAATAATTACTTTGAAGAGATCCCGCACTAATCTCAGAGAAATGGCTTTTTGTGAGATTCTTTCTAAATTCAGATATGTTTTAGATTACGTCATTTTAATCAAAATTTACCATTACTGCAACTCCCCATCACTAACAGTTTGGATTATACAGGGTGTTTAATAATAAACTTTCTGATATTGGACTGAAATTCATTTTCCTCTTTTGTATTGTGTCCAATTGAAGAAGACCAGGTTTGTTTTTTTTTATATTAAATAACATTCCCTGGAATATGTGACATTGTTGAAAAAGTGTCTTTTACGTAGGGTGTTAAATTGTAATTTGTCTAACTTTAGAAAAATCACATTTTTACTTTCCTATCTGTATACAAATATAAGGAAAGTATAGGAATTATGATTTTTTTCGACCTCGAGTTTTCGACGGATTTTTACGTTTTGAGGTTCCCTGAATCCGTTTTGACTATTTTCGCGATGTGTGTGTGCGTGCGTACGTGCGTGCGTGCGTGCGTGTGTGTGTGTGTGGGTGCGTGCGTGCGTGCGTGCGTGCGTGCGTGTGTGTGTGTGTGTGTGTGTGTGTGTGTGTGTGTGTGTGTGTGTGTGTGTGTGTGTGTGTGTGTGTGTGTGTGTGTGTGTGTGTGTGTGTGTGTGTGTGTGTGTGTGTGTGTGTGTGTATGTATGTATGTGTGTGTGTGTGAGTGAGTGTGTGTGTGTGTGTGTGTCTGTGTGTGTCTGTGTGTGTCTGTGTGAGTGAGTGTGTGTGTGTGTGTGTGTCTGTGTGTGTCTGTGTGTGTCTGTGTGTGTCTGTGTGTATCTGTGTGTCTGTATCCACCATAACGTATGAACCGATACACAGAAAAACATCAAATTTTAAACTTAAGCTTTATTCCAGCGTCCAATGAACTGATTAGATTTTGGGTAGAGTTGGAACATCTGGGAGGGTACTGTATAGATGGTTATTTTTATATTTTATGGAATATATCTGTTATTTACGTTTGGAGAAGAAAATTCTTTAAATAAAAGTTACTTTTAATATTATTATCTATAATTTTTGTTTTGTACAAAAATTTCCTAAAATGGTCCGTATTCTAGAAATTTGACAAAATGTAAAAAAAAATATTTTTTTATAAAAATTATTCAAATAAAAGTTGTTTGTAATATAATTCTCTATAATTTTAATTTTATACATAATTTCTCTAAAATGGACCGTATTCGATATATTTGAGAAAATGTGTAAATTTCGAATTTTGAAGAAAACTCAAAAACGGAAAAAGAAAAAACATTAAATTTTAAACTTAAATTTTATTTATGCCTGACGTGAAATAATTAGATTTTGGACAAGTCGGAACATCTGGGGGGGGGTACTTTATGGGACGCCGTTTTTATATTTTATGGAATATGTCTGTTATTTATGTTTGGAGAAGAAAATTGTTCAAATAAAAGTTACTTCTAATATTATTATCTATAACTTTTGTTTGATGTCAAAATTTCCTAAAATGGTCCGTATTCGAGAAATTTGACAAAATGTGCCAAGTTCTGATTTTTATGAAAATTGTTGAACTAAAAGTTGTTTGCGATATCGATCTCTATAATTTTTGTTTTTACATAATTTTTCTAAAATGGACCGTAATGGAAGAGGAAGAGTCCTAAATTTAAATTTTTCAGTATTTTCGTTTTCAACGAATATCTATAGAAAAATGTTTCGAGGTAGATGTATGTGGAAAATGTATATATTTAGTTTATCCTCGAAACATTTACAGAGGTGCTGCAATAGGTTGTACAAAATAACCGGAAAAAGCCTATAATAACTAGATTGAAAAGTCATGTGTTGGACATCAGATTTTTATTTAAAATGTATTTCCACAACAACAGTCATTGAACTTATTTTTTCATATGTTCTACACAAAGCCATCCCTTTTCATGTTCTGTAAGACAACGTATCCAGGTCCTTATAGTCTCTTAATACAATGGTCATTTTGTAGACAAATTTTTTGTCATATATGTATTCAGTTATAAACTAATTTAGTTACTTTTTACAACTAGTCACGTTTTCAGTTCGCTTACATGCAAAATAATATTGTCAATGCCAGTATACAAGGTGCTCTCTATTTAAAATTTAAAATATAATAATTTTTGTTTAATTTTTCAGCTCATATCTTTTCATAATGCAAACTTTAAGTTATACCCTGTACTCAAGATTCTGCAGAGTATTTTTATAATTTCCTATCTTTACAGGGTAGGGTGTATAATATTTTACCAAAATATTTGGAAAACAATTCCATTTTTTAATCATTTGTTTTTTATGCCTGTCAACATTTAATAAGTTTTATCTAATATATTTAATATTTTAAAGGCGGGTACTGACTAGAGCATTTTCACTCGCATGAACGACTTACGCGTAAAAATGATCAGATGAGGACGCCACGCACATGCGTACGCGTAGCAATTTTGCGCGCACAAACACGATCCGGCGGCTGTCGGTCTTTCGAGAAGATCAAAAGGTTTTCGTACGCATAACATGCTCATTGTGGACGTAGTTGTCGTTGTGTTTTGTTGTGAACTAAATGAAAATGGAATGGAACAATGAATTATCCCTGAAATTGATAGATGAGTACGAAAAATGTCGTCTTTTATGGGATCCAAAAAATTTTTTGCATTTTAATAGACAGAAGAAGCAGGATGCTTGGATTACCATAGCTATAAATTTAAGCATTAGTGTTTTGGATGTAAAACAAAAAATAAGCAATCTGCTGGGTTCTTTCCGCAGAGAAAAAGCTAAAGGTACACAGACTACTGGAACAGGTAAAGGTAAGTAAATACTGAAAGTATGAGTAACATTTTATTAATAGATAATGGTATATAAATTGCTTATTTATTACTGCCGCTTTAACTTCATAACCTTCTTCTTATTTCAGGTGCTGACGAAGTTTATATATCGAAGTGGTTCGCATTTAAAAGGTTTCACTTTTTATTAGATAATGATGAGCCCAAAGACACAGCTGACACACAGGTAAGCAGTTGGATACAATATTAATTAATTTAATATAAATTAAACATATTCATCCTGCCACGGCACACGGCCATTGGTTGAAAAGTAGGCTTTATATTCATCACGAATTTCTTGAGCAGGTAAACTTGATTTTCGAGGTATATTTCTAATAGTATATTTTTAATAGTATATTTCTAATAGTATATTTCTAATAGTATATTTCTAATAGTATATATCTAATAGTATATTTCTAATAGTATATTTCTAATAGTATATTTCTAATAGTATATTTCTAATAGTATATTTCTAATAGTATATTTCTAATAGTATATTTCTAATATGGATGTCATGGTGTCATTCTGCATTCTCCAACTACCCGCTATAAACTGTCCATTAACTTCATTGTCAAATGTTCCTGGTGGCGTATATACATCTTTAGAGCGATGATTTCGTCATAGAAAATTGTGTAAAAAAAGTATTGCCAATACTATATATTTCGCTTTTTCTGGCTGGAGTAGCATAGATTTTCTCAATATCCGAAACACAGCGGACAAAATTCCAAATGCATTTTCTACTAATCTGCGAGCTCGACTAAGTCTATAATTAAAAATATGTTTAGGAGATCTTTGTTGAAACTGGCCTGAGAACTGTCTCATGACATTTCGAGATAAAGCAAATGCCTCATCGCCAAGAAAAACATACGGTATTTTCTTCTCACGATCGGGTAAATTGGAATCTTCTGGTAGGTTCAACTCGTTCCGGGTCAATTTCTTATAAAGCTCACTATGTTTAAATCCTCCACCGTCCGAAATTCTTCCTTGGCATCCAACATCAGCATATATGAAATTATAGTCGGCATCAACCACTGCGAATAGCACAATACTGAAAAAACCCTTATAATTGTAATATTCGCTCCCGCTATTAAATGGCGCTTGTAAAGCAACATGCTTGCCAACTATTGCCCCAACGCAATTTGGAAAATTCCATAATTCTGCGTATCTTTTTGAAATTTCAAGCCATTCTTCAGGGGTTGATGGCATCTGAAAATAAATACAATGTGTTATTGTTTCGATCTTTACTTGACGAAAATCCATGTTTACACTTTTATAATAAACTATACAAGCAAACTAAGTCTCAAAACACCTCATGTTCAAAATAAATGTCAGAAATTAAATGTTTTAGAATCATTAATAGATACAAAAAAGAGAATATTATTTTAAATGATCAAATTGAAACCAACAATTCCCCACTGTTAAATAGCTTTTACAACGTTTAACACATGTTTCGGAGTATCCTTTGTGGGTCAGGCACCCTAACGCCTCGACCACTCTCATTAGATATTTTGTAGTATATTTTCTGAAGAATCTACAGTGTTAGCAAAATAATTGTTAAAATAAATTATCAAATTAGTGAAAATCAAATAAATAGTTTGCTTGTATAGTTTATTATAAAGGTGTAAATAAAATATTTTTATATTTTCAGTGCGAAAACATCGACGAAAATATTGCCGAAGACCATGTTTCAGAAAACATTGATGTAACTCTGACGGGTAATAATGAGACTGGTGGACATGCTTCATCTATAATAGAAAACCCTGTTTCCGTAAATAATGAAACGGACAAGTGCCATACTTTCCAATCGCCCAAGCCAAAAAGAAACAAAATAAGTACAAAGAACAGCAACTCAAGAGCTGAAGAGGCCTATCTCATTTTGAAAGAAACCGTTGCTTGTCCGCAAGAACCTGCAGATCCATGCTCTGTTTATGGCGCACATGTCGGAAACAAATTAAAAACATATAGCCCAAGGACACGTGTTGAAGTTGAGCATGCAATAAACCAAATTTTGTATGCAGCAGACAGAGGAAAATATGAAACTTCTCCCATGAATGCGTATGCACGTATGGACTGAACCCATCGAACACCTTCTCCTGGAAGTATTTCCCAATCAAACTCAAGTTCTCAATGCCCTACACCCAGTTCTTCCCATTCTTCACTGGATATGCCAGATCTAAATGCTGTTTTTCTAGATCTATAAACTTGTAAACTTACGACATACCATTGCCTTTTATATAAATTTTGTTGTCTATCCTATTTGATGTTATTCTCATTATTGTTTTTGTTCTAGTTTATTTTTTATTTAAGAATTATACATTACATTACGTTTATTAATAAATAAATATCTTTTTATACTCACCCGTATATGTTCTTTTAGCACATCACTCAGCGCCTTGCAGACTTCAGGAATAATTGTAGAAATTACCTGCTTCGAAATTTTAAATAAATACTGTAGACTCGTGTAGGAATCTCCGTCGGCGAAGAAACGCAAGGTAAAAGCTAACCGTTCTTGTACACTAATACATCTTCTAAATTTAGTATCATTTTACCAATTTTTGGACCAATCGCATTTATTAGAAACATAAAATCTTCAGATGACATACGATTAAAATTTTTAAAGTGACCACTGTTTTCTTGTAGCCTCATATCTGTTAATAAATTATACCCACTGTATGCCTGCCTGCTCTCAAATAATTTTGTAATCCACCATCGCTTACGGTTTTTCCCATTTTTCTCTACCTCTTGCAATAGTATAAAGGCGGCACTTGCAATAATCACATTTCGTCTTCTCGACAATTTAACGACAATTTAACGCGCACTACTTTTATGCTAAAAATAATTTTCGCGTACAATATATTTGCTTTTGTGTGCGCACGCAATTCGTGCGAGTAAAAATGCTCTAGTCAGTATCCGCCTTAATATGAATACGAGTCAAAAAAACAATTAAATTTGAAGAAAAACATACTTACTGAACATCTGATTAAAATAACTATTGTAATCTTTAACAATGTAGATTTTTTTCTGTATACAGGGTGGCTACTTTTTATATTGAACAGTATTGCTTTGTCGAAAACCGAAAAAATAACAAACTCGGTTAAATGGGAAAAAAAAGACTAATTTAGTGATGTTCTAAAACCGAGAATATCAGGACCGGTTTCCAAGATGTTTAAGGAAAACCAAATGACTATTTTCGATTTTCCATTGTATTGCCTTTATTTTACAAATTAGAAAAAAAAATTAATAAATTTTTTATTTGATATTAAGTAGCGCCTAATTTACCGTATACATATTTTTTATACACGTTTCGTTTCTGGAAGGCCACCATCAAGTATATTTTTTTGAATACGGATCTGTATTTTTTATTCTATTTACGCTTTATTTTTGCTACTGTCTAGATTGGCTTTAATTTGTCTAAAATTTTTAATTTGGTAATGCAATGTACATATTGAACAAAATATATTGTTGTTTTTATATTTACTGTATATTATTAGGAGAGTATCTGTTAAAAAATGCTTGTTATTTCTGAATACAATTATTGGCGAACTTTGATTCTTCAGTACATGTATTTTTTTATACAAACCAGTACAACCTTGTTATTTCATAAAAAACACATTGTTTATATTTATATATTCAGAAAGTTTTTTTCTTTATAAAATGATGACATATGTTACGAAAGCATCTTCATATCATGGAGCTGTTAGAATCTGCACTCTGTAGAGGGTGCGAACAAGAAAATGAGACTATCGACCATATCCCTTACGATTGCTCGACGCTCTCATTTATTAGAAGATTTGTGTTCGGCTAGTATCGGCTAACACCGGCCGATATAAGAGAAGCACCTCTTGGCGACGTTGTCAACTACATTAAATCTGTAGGCTGGCTCACAAGCTAGGAGGTGCCTATCTTCTCAGGAGGATGCACAATGGGCCTAATGAAGCCTAAGTTCCGTGGTGTAATCCACCCTCCACACGTTACAGAGATGTTAAAGAAAAATAAAGAAATGTGAAACACAAATATGTAAATAAATAAAAAAACTTAAAAACATAGTAAACAGCCAGCATTATAAAGTAAATATTTTTCTATAGTCAAATTAATATTTTAACTAAATATTTTACTCCGAAGAAACGTAGCAAATATTTTAAATCGCTCTAATTTCAATACAAAAACAAAAATGTTGCACTTTTTGACAAGGAAAATAACATGTAGTCTATTCGCATACAACTAGTATATACGACAAAACCCGCACATCTGTTATAGGTGCATGAAATAAGCCAGTAGTGTTTGGATCATGTAGTGACACCCAATAATTAATGTTTTTAACATGTTGATTAAGATTTGTTTTATCTTTTTTTTTCTTCTCCTGGGCTCAACTTCGAATAACACTGAATCCTATTGGTTTATTGTGTTTTACCTTATGTTAGTTCATAGCACCCACTCTGTTACCTTTATACCTTGTACATGTTTGTACATATCCTTGGGTGAGTAGGTTCTATACGTTGTTGGATCAACCTGGGGTCGTCCAAAAAGTGCCTGTGTTTTGCAATCTAGAGCTTCGCATTCGCAAAGTATGTGTTTGGCCGTTTCTGGTTTCTTGTGACATAGTCATCACATGAGTTCCCCATTGTACATGCCAATTTTGTTCAAGTGTCCCTTTACTGGAGCGTGCCTAGTCATGAACCCTGTTATCACTTTCAACTGGTTCGTATTCATAAAGAGTAGTTTTCCAGTTCTTTTGGGACATGGTCTGCCTATGAAGGATTTTTCATGTGCCTGTTTTGGAGTGCTTCCCCAATAGTTAATGTATTGTTCCCGAATCCAGTCGTTTATAAAACCCTGGTCTGTACTTTTTGGTACTCCTGGGTTTGTGTCTGGTTCCGTTGTTTCTTCTGACCCTCTTTTTGCAAATTCGTCAGCATTTTCGGTGCCTTCGATCCCTTGGTGACATAACACCCAAAATAGTTTTACTCTATTTCGGTCTGCCAGTGTTCTTAGTTCTTCGATGCATTCCCACACCAGCCTCGGCGTAACTTTCTGACTCGATACAGCCATAAGTGCCGCTTGGCTGTCTGACATTATTTGCATATGCTGATTTTCGACAGCTCTTTCATTGTTTGTTTTCGCACATTGCAAAATTGCGTATACCCCGGCCTGATATACCGAGGAATGTATTCCTATAGCATAGCTATGGTTAATATCAGGGTTTTTGGAGAATACTCCCGCCTCAGTGCCTTCCGCAGTCTTAGACCCGTCTGTATACCAGGTTTGTGCCTGTGGTTGGGCATTGGGCTCCCTAATGTGGATTTCCGCACTTTCCTGTAATAAAACCTTAAATGAAGTATTAAAAGAGTACCTCTTGGTTATATGGTTTGATCTCATGTCTAGCATGTTTCATGTCACTAACCTTGAGATACTCATGTGACCTGGCCTAAGTTCAAGATTTCCCAGTGTATTCCCTAATCTGTAAGTACCTAATCTTGCCTCCCCTTGTATCATATAGTGAAGAGGTGGGAGTCCTATTAGTGCTTCCATTGCAGCTGTGAGGGTTGTTTTCATTACCCCCGTTATTCCGAGGCAGGCAAGTCTTTGTACCTTGCTTAGCCTCGTTATTGCTTTCCTTTGCTGTATCTTTGGCCACCACACGTATGTTATTATCAGTCTCACCACCATGTTATAAAGCCAATATACCATGTCTGGTTTTAACCCCCATTTTTTTTTTTCTAAAGAATCGCCTTACCATCATTAACGAGGTTTCCGCTCTTCTTGTAGTTTTTTCTAGATGCTGGTTCCAGATAAGTCTCGAGTCAATCATAACCCCGAGATATTTTACATACCCCTTAAGCTGGTTGCTTGCACCTCTTAGATTTAGAGGCCCTAGTCCCTCCAATTTTCTCCTGCGGGTGAATGCAATTATGTTAGATTTGTTTGTGCTAATGTTTTGTCCATTCGCCTCTGTCCATTTTGTTACTATATTTAGAGCCTCTTGCATTCGATCTCTTACTATAGTGTTGTATTTTACCTGTGCCATGATCACTAGATCATCGGCATATCCCAGCGTTCTATGTCCTTTATCTGGTTCCACAGGAGTGGAGACAGCACTCCACTCTGCGGACATCGTCTCGCTACTCGCTATTGTTTCTCCCATAAGGGTTGTGTGTATATTTATCTCCCTTAACATAAAGTCGATCTAGGACACGCACGTGTCCTTAATTCCTCTGTGTTTGAGATATCTAATGATCGATTCAACGGAGGTATTGTCAAGCACCCTCGAAGTCCAAGAATTCTCCCAGCATTACCTCCTTGCTTTCCAGTCTGTTCTCCATCCCTTTTGTTAATCGATGGAGAGCTGTTTCAGTTGATTTCCCTGCACTATAGGCGTATTGGCCGATATCCCGTCTCTAATATGCCTATCTAGAAGTTTTTCCAAAGTCTTAAGTACAAAGGACATAAGACTTTGCCATTTCCTGTTCTATTTTCCCAGGTTTTGGTATAAAAGTTACCCTAATATTTCTCCAAGATTTTGGTATGTGTCCAAAGGCCTGGCTACTTCTGAGTATGTTACATAGTCTGCTGTATAAAATATCAGGACCTCTTTGTAACATTATTGTATACATCCCATCCATACTTGGTGATATATATGGTTTGAACGAGCTAATTACCCATTTGAGTTTACCATAGTTCATCACTTGTTTGGCTATCCTCCAATCTTCCCTGTTGGCTCTATTATGAGCTTCTAGTCCGTTTAGATTTCATTAGCCGGTGTGTGTTCTGTGGTTTATGCACCAGGGAAGTAAACCCTAAAGAGTTCCCTTACTGTTTCCTTCTCTGTGATTGAGTACTCCCCCAGTTCATTCTTAAGGGTGTTTATTGTGTGTTGTATGTCTTTTAAGAGAATTTTTGGAGCCTGACACATTCTAGAGTGCCTGTTATCTCCTCACAGTGCTTTCTCCAATACTCTCTCTTGACTTTTCGTAAGGCTATGTTGTAACAGGTGCGTGTGGTTCTAAATAGTTCCCATTCGCCGGTTATTTTAGCCTTATTAAATTTTTGTCTCACCTATTTCCAAGGTCGTCATTCCAACATGGAACTTACCTTTAAGACTCCCTATCTCGGACATGTTTATTGAGCAAAATATGTTTATTTTAATTTCGCTTATCACATCTAAAAATTCTTCGGTGTATTTACTGGACAACATGATTACTCTTCTCTGTCCGAACGGATTTCAACCACTGAACCTGGCAGAATGATAATATAATTTGTCAAAGTCAATAAATTTATACAAAAAAAAAAATGTAACAAGCAGGCATTTTCTGAGACGAGCTCACCTTGAAACGAGAATAAAAAATTTAACTTAATTAATTTCTTAATTAAAAATTATTTTACAAAAATGTTATTATTTGAGTAAGGTCAAGGGTGAAAACAAAAGTAGGTACCTAAAATTGTTATGTATACTTTTTTAAAATGAAAGTCAATTATAAATACTGTAAGATCACGGCAGAGTGTTTATGTCAACTATTATAATTACTGTTCTCAAAATGGCAGGGACTGTAAATTGCACAATTAGACGTTTTTTATCCATTCTACACCTATTTCACCAGAACTACTTTCTATCAAATCCTCATCATGATTAATTTATCGCTCGTGACAAATACTAAATGAAGAAAAATTTTTCAGAACAAAAAAAAATGAATTGACCTGAAACGGATCGAAGGTATCAACACTTCCATTGTGTTTAAAGATTGAAATTCTAATGGCTTCCGAAATTTTAACTGTATTTGAGAATAATCAATCACTGTATTATTTAAAAATCTTTATTTGAAAGATTAATGGTTCCACTTACTGTTTTGTGAAATAGTTAGTAAAAGATTTGCATATATAATGTGGAACATGATACTAAAACATTTTTATTAATTAATTATATGTGTTATGTTTTCTGTTTTATGGATTTGACTCGCTTCTTCGTTCGCTTGTGGTACTTCCCCATATACCAATTTTAATACTAATCATAATGCAATCTTAATGTCCCTGATATTATTTTTATTTTAAAAATAAATACAGATTTTCAGCCTTTCAAGAAGAAATGCGCTCCAAATAAACTCAAAATCTTCATCATCGTTACGAATGCCGAAGATACTGGTCTGCGTATCCGAGCCCATAATCTGCTGAAGTAGTGCTGGTGCAGGGAGTTTTACTCAATACACAAAAGACACAATTTATCGTTTTCAAATATCACCACTCACGAAATCCACCTCCTGTGAATTAGAAGTTACAATAAATCTAAAGTGGACTACCTGGAGTGTAATTAACTCATACCTTCAATTGGTCCTCCATGTGTGGGAGAGTCGGATCCATTGAATCTATCATAAAGAACCTTTTATCTACGCCTGTTTTCAACTACCCAGGAAACAATAGATCTCTCGAACTCTGAATGTTTCTAATATCTATTATCCTACAAACTTGTTGGCAATCGAATCGACTACCTCCATTCTGAAAATTCAAGAAAAAAATACCTAACTGACGCATAATCACTAGACATCTCCTCACCTAGCAGATTTCCGTGAGATACTGAGTTTTGTCCCAATTTTAATATTACTTAAGAACCATAATAATTGTATAGAATCGATATTTAGGTTTTTGTGGTTCTCTAAATCATGTTTCCAACACTTTATTCTGGACTAGCTCCAAATATAAAATAGAAAATAGCAAAGTAGGCGTTACTTATTCTGGGATCGCTACTTCCCACACAGATCCCATGTGTCAAATATCCTTAAAAAATAGATTATTTATGTGCGTCTTTACCGAATCAACACTGCCGATCGACTCTGTCTATTGACATTGTTGATCAACAAGTCTACAAAACTGCATCTGTCCACACCAGAGTTGACAGAAATGTTTGTCGATCAGTCGAAATTAACATGTCTAATGAAGGTAACATTATGTTTGCTTGTGCCGCGACTAAAAAAAGGAAACTTGCACGCACAAGAAGATTTTGGGTTCGACCAAGTCTTCAAAGAGTAGAACTAGATACAACGCTAGTAATTTGATAGAAGATTTAAAAAAGATGAATACAGGTGTAATGGTGGCAGCGTGCCTCAAGTTTCTGCTCTTATAGTTTTTGGTTTTAGAATACCATAAATTTGTTCTCAGTTCATATGCCTCAATAAAGGCTATGACTTTATCTTGTTCCTATTCCATTTCTCCAACGAAAACACAACTACAATATCAACAAGGCAAGACGTTACTGAGTACTTAGTACACACTAAAGTCGATCGACTGCTCTTTCATGTTTACTGACAGGCGATAGAAAACAAATCGACATGTCGATCGATTTATTTTGTCGATCGACATCGTCGATTGCCGCGTACACACAAAGTCGACAACGTTGATAGACAGAGTCGATCGACAGTGTTGATTCGGTGAGGACGCACCTTTATAAATCTTAGACTAGGTAATAAAGAGAGGCGTAACATGTTGGAAATAAAAAAACGAACTTGTATTTATGTTATTATTACTTTATTTTTTTTAGGCATAAAGCAAGTTCAAAGCGTAAAATTTAAAATAAATAAATTCTTAACAATAAGTAAGACACAAGAAAATAAAAATTGAAAAAAATGAATGAAATCATTAACGTTTATAAGACGAACTGGAATCTCTTTAGCAGTCATGACTAACCCCTTTCCGATCAGAATTTCTCGTCATTAGGCACTCCCATGACATTAGTCTATGATTGAAGCACCTAAACCGATCAAGACATTGAAGTTCGTCCTCTTGTTGCTGCTATTAGTAGCTTGAGCTTACCTATATATTTTTTTAAAAGTAATTGATTTTTACACTTCTTTAGTGGCATCTCTACATATTTTGAGTTCCATATGTTAAAATTTCCGTTTTTTTTTTTAAGTAAGTCCGAATGCACCTAGTTTTACAAGGTTAATCAGTGTTTTTATAATAACCTAATTTACTAAAAAAAAATTTAAATCTAGATTTTACCTGTTTTCAATACTAATTATTAACATTTTATTCTGCATACGTGTATACTGTGCTTTATTACTATCACTTCACTTTATTAAAAAGGTTTGACTCTTTTTAGTCAACTCACTAAGTTCTGATTGTCCAAAAGTTGGTGTATCTGTGGAGCCTCTCCTTATGTTTCTTAATTTCTACTGGAATTTATTTAATTTGGAATTCTGGTGCAGGTCTTCATTTCGAACATATCAAGAAGCATTAATTATGATTCTGAGAATTTAGTATTGAACTATTTCTAGGAAATTTTAATTGTTTTTTCTTGTAGACCATATGTCCATTCTGGCTTTAGAACTTGTTTGTAAACTAGGGGCCTACTTTGCAACTTTTCACTTTGCATTTTGCATATTTTACTAAATTTTTACTTTATAAACGAGAAATTGATAAATTAAAAAGTATAATTTGATAAGTAATTTGAAAATTGAAAATAAAAAATAGATAATCTGCAAAGTTAAGGATGTTATTTTTTGAAAACAAATATTTGGTATTCGTAAATTTGCAAAATGCAAAGTGAAAAGTTGCAAAGTAATTTTATGAAATATGCCCCAGGAAAGTGAAGAGTACCTTTCTATCAACCAATACATATTTCTATATTTAATATTTAGCTGTTCAGTTTTTTTATTTGGTATAATATTATTTATTGGTATTCATCTTTTGGCAAATTTAATGTTATCGAATAATTCATTGTTCCACTGTATGGATCAGACTTGTATGCTACTGATTTCGTTTTAGAAGCCTAACTGTTGTTACTTCTATAGATGATCATGGGGTAAAGACAGCTGTATCATCAGAAAATATAACTAGCCCAAGAACACTTCCCTGTAGGGCCACAGCATATCGTCGCCTTAGAACCAGGTTATCCTATGTCCATTTTTCAAAATTTTACAGTAGAGCATTTTTAATTTCACCAGCTTCTATTGTGTACATCTTAATGATTTTGTTTTTTAGAACTCTAATTTAGTTTAGTTTATGGGTTTGTAAAAGAGAGAAACCCAAAAATACACTAAAAATTTTGACTGTCTAGGAAAAATTATCATAGAAAAAAAATCTGTTGCGGACATATAATAAATCACTTTTTACAGAAAAATTTTTAGCAAAATAAATTATTCTATGTCCACAACCCTTTTTTCTAATAACGAAAAACAGTGATTGTTAAGTAACATATTTATTTTAATTCAAAAAAGCAGTAGCAAAATAAACAGACTTTGATTTACATACTTAGTAATTTGAAATGGGTACTAAAAATTGTTTAAAATGCATCTCCAAAACTGCAAGTCCACTGCTGAGAAGTGATTAAGCTTCTGATGTGTTCAATTTTATCTGCTGGCAAATTGGGAAGAGGGAGCTGAACTGTAGGCATCGGAAAACTTTTAAAAAACGCTTGTTTGTTATTTTGTCTGGTACGTTTCAAAAACTTCACCACAATGGGATTTTCATCGGAGAAATGTAATTTGTATTTAATACAGTTGGAATTATGCTTATAAGAAATTTGAACTAAGTTTTTGTACGGCACTGTTGTCAAAGTTACAGATTTTAATATTGGTTTAAAATCCACAAATTTATTTTTATTCATTTGGACTATAAGATACGGCTTTCTTGCTCGAACATTTTTTATTGCTTTGTAAATAGCTAGTGAACTGTGGAGTTCCAATTTGTTTCAATTTCGGTCCAGGGTACTATGTATTGCGTCAACTTCCTGGACACAGATATCCTGGGACTTAACATTTTTGAACAATGCACTCAATTTCAGGATACTTAAAAAATACAATAGAACTGCCGACATGTGCGAGTTTTTATTCTGAGGCACGCATGCATCCGACCACAAAATCAGTTTTGTTACATTAGGTCTATCCGACAACAGTTTTTCATGGAGAATATACAAAGCACTTGCAATATCGACAACTTTTCTTCCACCCAACAGTTCGTGCCACAAAATGCAATAACCGGTCTTTTTAACAATGTTATTACCAGTCAAATTATAAACTGCGTACTTTTTTATAATAAGATATTGAAACCTGTGTTTGTGGACATGTTAGAACACTTTGCATATCAAAACATAGTAGAGCTGTAGACAGATCATTCTTACAGGCTTCTATGTCCTGTTTTTTTCTTCATGAGCTTCTAGCTTAGCTTTTATATGCTCATTGTATTTTTTATTTAAATCTTCGTTTATTGTTTGTTCATCTTTTTTAATATTATATTCTGTGCACACGTTGCATAAATCCTTTTTTGAAGCATGTAATCCCAGATTAAATTCAAAGTTAAAAATATGGTAGTAAAGCCACTTCTTCTGTGGAGCTAATTTTTTTTTTCTTTGCACCACTTTATATAAAGCTCATACATTTTTGACAAGGATAATGTCCTTTCTAAAAGTTACTTCCACAGTAGTGTGAAGGTATACGAAGGAACATATTTATGTGATCTCTGATTAATTGTCTATGATCTTTATTAATTCTATTTTTGTGCGGCATCCTGTTTGGTACTGACTGGGAGTACTTGTGATTCCCGTTCGGTTTTTGCTGTAAAAATAAGCAATTCTGATTTGACTTATATCTACAAGTAACTCCCAAGTAAAAATTTTTTCAGACGCGAATTTTCTGTTCGTTCTTGATGAAAAAATACTAAGAAAAAGTCTTGGTTCTCGCTCTCACATTTCTGTTTCTCTGGCGTTCCACCCAGTATCTTTCTGTTGTTTTCTCGTAAAAATGTCCTTTCGCGTCATCAGTATTTGTCCAAAATTCATTATGAATTACCGCTGTTTCTTCTTCACTGAAATTGTTCAGACATTTAAAGCACCGACAGTTTACACAGTTTCTTCTGAAACCATTAGCCCTAACGGCCTGGCCTTGGCATCTTTTAAATTCTTTTCCACTTTGTCGTAACCTTTGTCTTATATTTTTCTTCCAATCTTTCTGGTTGGCTTTTCGTTGTCTAGTGGATTTTGTTTTAAACAATAAACATGCAATCAAAATTAATCAATACATTAATTTAGGTAATAACAGTTTTAAAATACTTTTGAACATCATCGTCGTCTGGCATATCATCCCGACCGTCTAATTCGACCGATGTACCGTCTGTTTTGCTTGGATTATCTAAATTCCTAGCACTTGATGTTCCAGGAATTTCATTTTGCCTCTTATCAAAGTGATATTTTTGTGACCTGAACCTTTGCTTAAAATATCGGAATCAAAAGAATTCTCATCGGTATGGACACTAGAACCTTCATTTGCATCGATACTAAAAAAATAATAAAAATTAATTCTAACCTATAATATTTTAGAAATTAATAACTTACATTTTTCGTTTATTATTCGTTTTAGTTGGTTCATACTCCGACCCCTAGTCCTGGTAAGGTTCCCAAAGGTATTCTTTCGAATAGCTCATTATTTTTAACTTATTTTCACGATTTAAACACTGTAATCGCGGACACTACACATGAACGTTGTTCAAAATTTTCTGACTACAACATTTATGCCAAATTATTCCATGTCCTCACATGGTTCACATGGCTAAATTCTATTGGCTGGTAAGGACACAGACAACATGGTTCGAACATTAAAAACTTTAAATGGACATAGTATAAGTTAGACTCTCTGTAAGTATTGAACCAATTGGCGCAGAGTAACATGGATTAGTTTGGTCGCTAGAGCTTCGGACATAGAATACTAAAATATCAATTTATAAAAAATGTATATAGAATAACCTGGTTCTCAGGGTTTGTAGTATTCGTTTTCTATTTTAAGTTTAAATGTTCTCTGTGACAGATACGATTTTAGTAGTTAGATTTATTGCATCGGGAATCATTTCTGATCAAACGTAGAATGTTTATTCCGAAATCCGAATAGGAGGGATATGATAAGTTGATTATGTCAATTATCTTATTCAGTCGTCTTAAGAGCAGTAAGAGTATTACATAAATAGTTTTAATATCACAGGTTCAAACGATATTGGTTAAGTTATGTCATTATTATGGTTTATCCGTTTGAGTATTATTATTACCTCGGTAGTTTTCCATAGAAGTGAAATATGTTAAGCTCATTATATTGGTCAGTTTTACTATATCTGTTCGTGGTTATTTCTTCAGTATTTATCCTGTGTTCAGATCGAGTTTTTTTATCATTCCATCGCTTTGAAAATATAGGTCCATCCCACAAATAAACCATGTACTTACCTATTACAAAAATGTGTTTAGGATATTTTATTTTTAATGTATGGTGGTGCTTTTTTAACTGAAACTTCTCTTTTTTTATTTTCAGGTTTATAGAGGGATAACCAATATTGTTGCAGAAGCAGGATATTTGAGAAGAGGACAATTTAAAAAAAAAATGTATTTATTGATCCATGTAACCATAACGAAATTCAAGAGCTTCCCATTTATTCGAAATAAAAAATCTAATCGTGTTAACATTCGATTTATTTACAAGGTTGGAGAAACATTCTAATAATTGTGATTATTATTGATATTCTACAGTACGAATCAATTGACTAAAAAAGGAAAAAATACAATTTATTTTTATTTTTTCTCTATATTAATGTTGCGTGCTTATATTTGTTTAAAAAATTATTGTTCAATTTCAAATAAAATATTGTGGTAAGTTTCAAAATACCAGAGCTGGCCAGTAATACAATAATAATTGATTAAGTTCAGGTTGATGCAATTTATTTTTATGTAATATTTAGTGGTAATTTTCTTTTTATTGTTTTGAAGGTATTTAAGAATTTCATTTTACATTGTAATCTTTTTATTAACAATTATGAAAATTTGATGGATTGTTTCTCATTTTGACCCATTTTTTTTTTATTTTAAGATAGCGGTCGATCAGGTAATGGTAAATTATAAAATTTAGTTTTTTAAAATTTTAAAAATCTAACGGATTAAATGTAACATAATCTAATTTAATTAAATCTTCAGTGCTGTTAAACTATATTTTATAATTTAATCCTAATAAAAAAATTTAATAACTAATATTACTTAATATTATCAATTTTCTATATTATTATTAACTTTATTATATACAATGCTCAAATGTTAATAACGGAGATTGGTGGAAACAAAAAAATCTTATATTGTATATTGCACAAATCTTTTATTTTCAAAAATATTTGAATCATTATCAGTTTTATTATTTAATATTTGACTAGATGAAACCCATGAGTGAAAATGAAAAATATATAAAAATTATTATCTTTATTATCATCAAACTCAATTTAAATTTTATCAATTATCTTGAAAAAAATAGACCTAAATCAAAACTATAAAATGTCTTCAAACCAAAATGTCAATCCCATAAGACAAAGCGATCTAAGAGTGGATGTCATTGGTCATTTCTGTGGCTATTTGGCAAAACATGATAACTCACTGTTTTATGTTTTCGAGATTTTGTCACCATATGACCCAAATACCAAATTTTATATTGGCAAGACATGATATCTCTATCTGGAAAATTGTGGATGCGCCGGAATATAGTCATTATTTGATATGTTTTTTTCAGTAATTTCATGTTTTGGCTAAACCTGATATGTAGACATAGCAAGTTTTGCCAAATAATAAAAATAGTATAAAATAAACATATCAGGTTATGACAGGTAATTTTGAGGTTATACTAATATCTCATTTTGTTGTTCATAGAGCTACTGTATAGAGTGTTGAAAATTATTGATGTGATTTTTTGATAATTAAAAGAATATGTAAGTTTTAAATGGTTTTTTATTTTGTAATTTAATGAGTCTCTTGTCATAGATTTTATTAGAATTAATAGAAATAAATAAAACTTGAACTGATGACCGATAGAGCAACTTATAAAGTATTAAAGTTATAGGTACTGCTTTTACCTTTCTCAATAGTTTTATTATATTATTTTAAAAATACCAATTCAGTGCAAGCCATTTTTTAGAAACAAATAGTTATCTATTTTTTTTACCTGGACAAAGAATATAAAGTCTAAATATTTCCAATTTAGATAGGTTCTTAGAGTAGGTAATAAGATAGTAAATTTTGCCTAATTTTTGTACAAAAGATATCAATAAATCATTTTGTTTTCTCTTTCAGATGGATAACGAATTCAAAAAACTACCAAGGTCAAAGCGTATGGTAGAAATGGCGAAACCAGTATGTAGTAAATCTGCAGATATGGTGGAACTGCCAAAAATTTCTGTTTTGAATCAGAAAGTTATTGGTCAAGGGGTACTCAGTGATAAAACATGTCAAATGGATAGTGAAAATAATATGGAGAAAGTACTGAAGAATCGATTTGTAAATCAAAAAGTGATAGTTAAAAGAGTTTACAGTGTATTCTCGACCAAGCTGTAATAATGAGGATAACGTATCTCAAACAGCGAAAATCCCTTGCCAATACCAAATAATAAGTAAATCTGAAGATAAATATCAAACAAATAGTTTTGTGTCCAAGGAAAGTGACCCATCTGATAATGAAGTGTCAGGAGTTACTGAATTGATAGATATAGAAGAAAATGATTCTGACATTGAAAATGTGGATGATGACCGAGACGCCGATTTTGTGCTAGAAGGTGAAGAATCTGACAAAAACGAACCATTTAGTGACAGTAACGATTCTGATAATAAGCCTTTCATCAACAAAGTATTATCCAAAAGATGTAAACTATTAAGTCCTGATATGGAGAATAATAATAGTATGCAGCAAACAAAAAAAGAAAAATATGAAGAATTGATGAAGAAAAAGAAATCAAAAGGAGAGGAATATATTACAAGAAAAGGAATTGTGAAACCAGCCAAAGAATTTGAGCTTGTCGCTACTTGTTAATTTTATAAATGTGTTGAGAGACTATCATCAGAAGTACAAAAAAGTATTTTCGAGAACTTTTATAAAAATATCACTGACAAGGATCAGTTTCTAGCTGGCAGAATAAAATTCTCGAAAAAAAAAGTAGAAAGAAAAAGTCAAGATACTAAAACCAGAAAAAGAAAGAATAGGGATATCACGGTCTCATACTTTGCTACCTTATCTGGCACAGAAATTAAGATTTGCAAAACTATGTCCCAAAAAGTTCACAGCATTACAAGAGGCAAAATTGATTTTATAGTTCAAAAGAAACCAGAAGTCAGCCACGGAAATAGTTACAGAAAACTTAGTGGAGCCACGTAAGCCAGTAAATAGTAGGGATAATAAAAGAGGAGCAGTAATCGAATACATTAACAGTTTTCCAAAGTGTCATAGTATTCTCCAGAAGCCATACAACAAAGCTATACTTAGCATCTACCCTTAATGTCGCCAACATGTATGATAGAAAGGCTGAAGGAGAGGAAAAACCGTTATGCTATAGTATGTACGCTAAACTATTCAGGGAAACAGGTTATAAAATTAAAAACCAAGGCATATAGATACATGTAAAACATATGACAGGCTCACAAATGAACTTAAATGTGCATCTACTGAGGAAAAACCAAACGAGAAAACTCTGGAGAAAGAGAAACATTTGGAATTGGTAGAAAAAGCTTATAACTAAAAGAAAGCCGACAAAGAAAGAGCAAGTCAATTTTAAAATGAGCGTGTACTGGTTTTCGACTTACTGCAAAATATTCCAACTTCTTCGTTAACAACTGGCGAAGTCTACTACAAAAGACAGTTGTGGACCTATAACTATACAGTAAGCGATTGTAATGCGGCAAATACATGTTTTATGTGGCATGAAGCTATATCGGATCGTGGGGCTGACCAAATTGCTTCCTACATTGAAAAATGTTTAAATAATTTGCCATCAACTGTAACTAAAGTAGTGTTCTATTCAGATTCTTGAAATGGTCAAAATAAAAATAATATTATGGCTGCAGCGATGTCATGGTTTTTACATTCATGTAAAAATCTGCAAGTCATAGAATATATATTTTTAGAAGTTGGTCACTTCACTCAACACTGGAATGAGAGAATCGAGAAAGCAAAAAATCATTAGGGGAAATTGAGATCAAAATCCCCATGATTGGTATCAGTTTGTCAGAAGTGTCCGAGAGGAAAACAATTTAAAGTTATTAAGATGCAAAAAGGAGACTTTTTCTGAGATCGGTGTTTGTAAAACGTGATGCCACGGAATTGGGCCAAAATATTCGTTGGCATGATATCAAAGTTTTACGGTTCTTAAAAGACCTGGGATTTGGCATTATTAAAGTTAAATATTTGCATGACGAAGATGAGCAATTTACTCGTTTAAACATAAAAAGAAGAGGAAAACATGATTCAGAGTTAAAGCCTATTTACAGCGGCCCCAAATCTATAAATCCTAAGAAAAAAGAGAGCTTAGACATAGACCCATTTTACAAAAATTTGAATGTTAATGAAAGCACCATAGAAGATATTATCTAAATAGTTAAGAACTTCCTGTTACTTATTCCATTTTTTCCAAATAAAGAAGACAATATGCATTTTATCTGTAGTTGATATCTACACACCCCATCCCATTCCATCTTGGCAAAACATGATATCTCATTCAAATTTCACTTTCCTAAACTCCATGTATAATCACACAAAAGTTACATATAACTATAACCAAAGGTATTACAACAAAAAAGTAATTGAGAAAATAGTATATTACGTAACAAGAGTTGTAAGTAAATATTACTAAAATTGATGCACTCGCCGTTGCGCGGCTTCGTGCGTAAACTTTTTTACTTCGTACGTAATGGGCTTACAACTCGTATAACGTACTATACTTTTTCTACGCCCACTTATTTTCTTCTATTAAATAAAGGACATATGCTTGTGTCGCTAATCCATAAATTTTCGATAGGTAATTTCGGGCTTTTTTTTTATTTTAGCGGTAGCAATTTATGTGTGGCAGCTTGAGCTTTTTCTAAAATCTCTGGTGGAGTGCTCATAATCTCATCACTTTCACTACTAACAAATATATTCATAGGTAAAGTTAAGAAAATGTTCAAATACAATATATTTAGTATAATGTATAATGTGTTGCCGACATTTAGGGGCATAATTTTTTTAATCCAAAATGTATCTCGCTATTGCTAAAACTTTTTATGTTTTTAAATTGACTAAATTTATGTAAATGAACCAAATAAAGTCTTACGTAGATAAAAATTTGATTGCAATTTAATTAAACTAAGAAATTTAAGTTTTTTTATCAAAAAGCACGTGTATGTTATGAGATCTCATTACGTGCATGTTATTGTTAAATTTCATTTAGAAGGAATGTTGACAGTGCGATTTTTAACGTTTACTGACATGGGCGTAGAAAAAAACAATTTTCCAAACACACAATTTTTAAATGGTTATCCTGTAAAATGCGAAAAAGTGAGTTATCATGTATTGCCAAATAGCCACAGATATATTAATTGGTTATCACGAACTGATAAACAAATTATAAAAAATTTAGGTTTTATCAGTTTCTTTAGATTCATATTAGCTAAAATTTATTAATTTTTTTTTAGGTAATTAGAAAAATAAACACATCCAATACATTATAATAAAGGGACAGCAAAGTGAAGAGGAACATGAAGAAGAAAAGGAAAAACTTATGTAAAATTGGATAAATAAATGTAATTAATTATCTTTTTTTTTAAATTAGTAAAAATCAGAAAAAACTGAAAAACTCTGAATAATACCTACATGCTCTGATAATATAAAAAGTAAATTGAGTCAAACGAAATGGTTTTTTGAAGCTTCAAAGTTGATTAAACAATTTTAAAATACATAAAATTAAAAAGAAATTTACTGGGTTTTTAGCTGGCTACAAAGATAAATAAATAAATCAACTAAACTTTCAAGAAAATGCTAAAACAGATATTTAAAAAGTTACTGAATCTGAAGTTTAAGAAAATAATTAACCAATCTTGATTAAAAAAGAGTAACTTGTTACCCATTAGTTTACAAATAACATTTTTATATTATTTCTAGGAAGAGACTAGTAATAACTCATGGAATAGTTACATAAAAGTAACAATTTTAATAAACACTAGGTATGTTAAATATTAAAAACAAATTATACTATTTGGGTAGGCACAAATATTCTATGGGTACCATAATTTCTAAGCATGTAAATATAAAATTTTATAAAAGCAACAGAAAGAAGGCAAAAGTTGTAAAGTAGCATCACCGGCTAACTAATAGAAGTTTCATTTGCTGTTAATTGTTTTTAACATTATTTTTGTATTACTGGAGCTGCTTTCAGTTCAACTGACCACTTGCTGATAATAAGACTTGTTGATATACGAAATAGTTTACGAAGAACAACACGTAATGTATGGCATGCAAATTTGCTTGATTTTCCTTTTATCATTAAATTTTTAGTAATTAGCTAGTTTGAACGCGCTTCGCTACACACATCTTTTTTTCTTTGAAAATTACTTCCATATTAATTTAATTACAAAAACACCTTAAAACCGTTAAATTGTAGGTCCATTTATTCAGTATTTCTGGTATTTTTCGAAGTAAACGTATCTGGTTTGTGCTCTTTATGTCAGGTGCAAAATGTGTTGCCTATCCTTTGGGAGCATAATCTACCATTTTTATAAAAACATTTATAAGAACACTACTCACTGTAACATATTTTGATAAAAAGTTTTCATACAATAAATACAATTATTTAAAAAGTATATTCTAAAAGTTGTAAACAAACTAATTGTTATTATTAACAAAAGTAATACGTTATTAGGTTTTTCAGAAGATACTTAACAGTTGTTATGCAGTTATAATATAGATTTCGATAATATTTACACAGAATAAATTTATCAGTCGCGTAGCCAGGTGGGGGAAAAGGGGACGCCTGTCCCTCCGACCCCTTTGCCGCTTAGCACTTGGTGCCCACATACACAATAAATAGTTACTTTTATCTCGCCCTGTAAAATTTATAGAAATTGAAATTTTTTTTAACATATTTTGAAAAACAAATACCGTAATTTAGGTTTAACATTATGTCATGGGCAAGCTTACAATGTAAAGCGTATCATCTTCTAAAATTTCAATTACAAACTACTATAAAATCTTTTGAATTTGTAAACCTTATTTGCGTTTTGAAACAGTTTTAGTTATTTTATGTTTACAAAAAGTCGATATAAATATAAACAGCAGTTTCTTTAATTAAATCAATTATAAATTACTTAAAATCATTGAGAAATGACGAATCGTTCTAAACAGCTTTGAAGAAAAGGCTGAATAAATTTTAAGTATGACTTTTCCAATGAGTTCACAAAAGAAAGTTAAAAAAGTCAAAATTTTCACAATGAAAATACCTGTGGGCACATTCAAAATTTCTCTAAGCCAAATTATAAATTTTTTGTATATTTTTTGTACTAGATATATTTGATGTATGTATTTTTATTTACGAAAATGGTAGTGTTTTTGTCCGTACTTTTTTTAACCCAGATGAACCTACCGATCCGTTAAAACACTGGTATAATAGCGTTCTAGATACTAACTCCGAAATTTTGAGACAGATGGCGATACCAACATCGCATCAGTGACAAAATATCTTTTAATTGTTTAGTAATAGCGGAGGTGTTTATAGCTATCAATTTGTATTTGTTTGTTTTCATTTGTGCATCATGGATTATTCTTGAAGGTAAGTGAATCAAGAAGGTTCACTATATTTTGAAATAAATAGTACATTGGGTATTTATAGAGATTAATAAAGACATGTTAACTGTTTAAAAAATATAAGCAACCATTTTTCTCTGTGAGATTACCTGTTAAACATAATGTTCCAATAAAGTAACACTAGGACAATATACAGGGTGATTTTTTGAATAGGATCTGCCCTCGATAACTTCGTTCTCGTCTTGATTCAGGTAAAATCCAAAAACAGGTCAATTTTTATCCTTAGGGGGACACATTTTTAGATTAGAACTGATTTTGTCGGATCAACCCCATGGCCCCCTCAGCCCCCACCTCAAAAACCTTCAATAGCAAGGGGGGCCGAGTGACCCCTCGTTGGAAAGGTTTTTACATTTACCATACGACCATGTAAGAATTATTTTGTTTTGTACAGAGTGGTTCAAGAAAAAAAACAAATTGCAATAAATAGACTTAAATTACATACATCATAATAGATTCTTAAAATAACCACCGTTGAGAATAATAGGAATCCTTCCTCATTCAACAATTTATCTCCTGTCGTAAATTCACTTAAAATTTTTTGCTTCAGTTTTTGAAGACGGTGATGACTGATATCGCGCTATCGCTCTTTTTGTATGCATTTTTATCTGCAATTTTTTGCGCATCTTTACAAGCCGTTTTGACGGATTAGATTTAATCCAAGTAGTTTGCAGTCAGTTGGATGTCAATTGATTTATTCCCTGTAAAATGGTTTACACTATTACCGAGCGGGTAGAAGTTATTTTCATTTATGGTGAGGAGCAGAATTGTGCCCGCGCCACTGCCAGAGTTTTTAATGCGAGACATCCAGATAAGCGAATGGAGCACAAATATGTCACGCCACTTGTGCGGAAGTTTCAAGCAACAGGATTGGTGAAAAATATGAAGAGAGAAGGTAACAGAATAGTTAATGAAATGGCTCAGATTGAAGTGGTGGGGAACTTTACTTTCGATGCAACCAGTTCTTTGTGTCAGATTGCTACGACCACTGGACTTTCGTATTCATCGGTACGCAAAGTGACAAAACTTTTTAAATTCCATCCCTATAAAATGATACTTCAGGAGCTTGTGGACGATGATCCTGATAGGAGATTACAGTTTTGCGAAATTATGACGGAAATGATAAACGCAAACCCAAACCTCATAAAAAACATTTGCTTTAGTTACGAATGTAGTTTTTATCTGCATGGCGCAGTCAATAAATAGAATGTCCAATATTAGAGTGATAAGAATCCTCACATTTTTAGAGAGGGATATACTCAAGCTCCTCAGAAATTAAATGTATGGGCAGGAATACTAGGCGATGCGGTATTCGGTCCGATTTTCATTAATGAGACTTTGACTGGCGAGGTATATTTAGAGCTGCTGGAGGATATCATAGATTCCTTGATAACGGTTGAAGTTGAAAATTAGCGGGATCAAAATGGAAATCTTGTACTTGAAGAGAATGAGCTTTTTTTTTCAGCAAGATGGAGCCCCACCTCACTTCGCTGTGAATGTTCGGAACTGGCTGAATCAGAGATTTCCGCATCATTGGATTGGCAGGCAAGGAGCAATAGAATGGCCTCCACGGTCATCAGATTTGACAGGACCAGATTTTTTCCTCTGGAGGCACCTAAAATATGTTGTCTTCAAAACTCAACCAGCAGATTAAGTGGAGTTGTGACAACGAATAACTTACGCATGCAGAAGAATCCCTAGAGAAACCTTTCAACGGGTGAGAGAGGAATTTGAAAACCGCCTTTACTACTGCATGGAGAATAACGGTGGTCATTTTGAGCACTTGTGATTTTGTTTCCTTTCACTCTAATCCGTTTCTTCTCGTTTTGTAAACAATACGATTTTTATTCCAAAAATTAACCAATAAAAGCGAAATGTAAATCTATTTATTGCAATTTGTCATTTTTCTTGAACCACTCTATACAAAACAAAATAATTCTTACATGGTCGTATGGTAAATGCAAAAACCTTTCCAATGAAGGTTTTTGAGGTGGGGGCTGGTGGGGCCATGGGGTTGATCCGACAAAATCAGTTGTGATCTAAAAATGTGTCCCCCTAAGGAAAAAAATTTACCTGTTTTTGGATTTTACCTGAATCAAGACGAGAACGAAGTTATCGAGGGTGTATCCTTTTCAAAAAATCACCCTGTATATACTCTGTCCATGATAATGTGACGTAATATTTTCTTTATAGTTTTTGTTGTTGCAAACGGCCATTGAAATTCAATGACCTTCTGGAAGAGATAGATAATCTTGATGAAAACTCTTTACCACCAGACAGCATAATAATATTACCACCCGAAAATGCTAATAATGAGAATACTGATGAAGATTCTGGGGAAGAAGATTTGGTTTTGCCCAGTAATCTTCCCGGAAGCCAATTAAGGGCTGAAGCATTTTTTACCAATGATAGAGACACCCAAAGGAATGACGAAGACTGATAGCGAGGATGATCTACCTCCATCAATAAGTGTAGCCAAGAGGAAGATAATATCTGAAAATAACAATTAAAGAAAAAATAAAAGAAAAAAGCCTGTGGTCAAATGGTCCGATGTTAATATACAGTCTATATTTCCTGAATGGTTAGAAAATATGACCTTAAAAATTATAAATCCCCACTAGATTTATTTATGTGCTTCTTTGATAGGGATATCATTCAAATGTTAGTGAACTACACTAATATGTACGCCTCTCAAAAGAATCAAATTTCTACAATTTCTGATGATGAATTTTACTGCTTCATTGGAGTTCTCTTTCTTCGTGGGTATGTCATCGGAAGTCGTCGTAAAATGTATTGGCAGAATTCTTCAGATGCAAATAATATTCTAGTTTGTAAAGCAATTTCCCAAGATAGGTTTCAATATTATGTCAAATTTACATTGTAATGACAATAATAATCATCTAAATGACAAAGATAGGTTCTCTAAAATTAGACCCTTGTTCGGTTTATTGAACAAGTGATTTCGATTGTTTGCGCTCGAAGAAGAAAATCACAGCGTTGATGATGAATCTGTGGTGCCTTATTTTGGGCGCCATGGTTGTAAATAATTCATAAAGGATAAACCAATCCAGTGGGGTTATAAATTTTGGACCGGAACAACTAGATTAGGCTACATAGTATGGTTTGATCCATATCAAGGTTCGTCTACTACTCTCTCAGACAAATACAAGGAAATGGGACTTGGTATTACAATATGTCGATACCCTCACAAGTAAGATCTATCGATCCTATCACATATTTTGTGATAATTTCTTCACACCTCATATTTGCTACTAGAAGAACTAAAAGATAGGGGCATCAGGTACACGGGAACCGTGAGAGAAAATAGATTCCTTTCACTTCCAATGGATAAATCAAAAGTGATGAAAAAGAAACCAAGGGGTTCATTTATCCATAAAACTGGAAATGGGATTATACTGGTTTGCAAATGGAACGATAACAATGTAGTATCAATAGCCACAAATTCCCTATCAGTTTAATCCATAAATAAGGTAAAACGATACTCCAGATGAGGCATATTTACATAGATCAGCTCCATCAAATCCAAAAATACAATGAAAACATGGGAGGAGTAGATAGGGCTGATCCAAATATCGGACTGAACAGAATCTCTATCAGAGGAAAAAAGTGGTGTTTTCCTCTATTTCAGCTTCACCGAAAAAACAATGGTAAACTCGATCAGTTGGCGTTTAGAAGAAGTATAGCAACAAATATTTTGGAGATTTATAAGAAAATTTCTCGAAGTAGGCCTTAAAACTACCACAAAACCATAATGAATATTTGAGATATAATGAATACGTTAGATCATTTGGTTAAGTATCAAAATAAGCAAACAAGATGCCGCGTCTGCCACAAAAATTCATTTTTTATATGCAAAAAATGTGAAAATGCACTACATCCCAAAGAATGTTTCGAATCGTTTCATACTTTATAAATTTATATTATAAATACAATAAAAATGTAATATTTGTATGGTTGTTTATTGTCCTACTGATCCTTTAAAAGAACATCTCATATTTCAAAAACAGAATAATCAAGATTTTTTTAAACACTTATTTAGGTTAGGTTAGGTTATATCCATACAAAATTTATCAAAAAAACTAGAGATTTAAAAAAAATAGTTTTAGGTTTATCTGGGTTAATGTCGTCAATTTTAAATATTTTTGTTTATTAATGATAATATTATGATGTCTCTTAAATCGATTTTTCATATTTTTAATAATAATATTAATTGTGGTTCTAAAGAATCATAAACCGCCCCCTTATATGTTTGCCGCCCTTTAAACAAAACTGGCTACGCCACAAATCATTCAATCTGGAGTTATCTGATTTTAAAACCTGACATTAAGAGACGTGTATCTCATGATTAATATAAAATTTGTATTGTACACATCATGAAAAAAGAAAAAAAGAATGTGTGACTATTTCCTATTTCAACTGAGGTGCAAAAACGGTAACGTAAAAAGCAAAGCCCTATTTCCAGTGTAACAGTAGATTTGTATCTCCATCAAACTGTTTTGAGCATTATGTAGAACCATAAGGTGACTCTAGTCTAAATATGGTATATTTTTATAAGCACCAAAAAAATAACAAACTTCGTAAACTGTATTGGATTAAGAAATAAACATACCAAATTTTAATTTTGTTTTATGTGAAACATCTAGATTGTTTCGTAATAAAATAATGATGAATCATAACAAATTAATATTTGTTTCATAATAAGAATAACAGTTTTAAAATATACAAATTAGGATAATCAAATGCTTGACAAATTTCAGGAGTGTTGGTATAGCTAATAAGATGCATCGCGAAAATTTCCGGTCGAGATGTAGTGAGAGATCTACAGATTACATTACTTACGAATGGGAAAGTGACATTAAGGGCCAGTTTTTCAATCACAGTTTAAACTTTCGTTCACCCGAACTTGGATCAAATATAGAACTGAGATTACCATCAATAGCGTTTTTCAATCATGTCAGTATTACAGTTCAGGTCGTCCCCTTAGTGCAACAACTAGATAACTTGAAATTTATAGTTTTGAGAAAATCCACTTTAAAGATTCAAAACCCCAAAAAATACACCTGTTAAGTAATCAAAAATATTTAATATCTATACAGATATGTTGCATATCAAATTATGATTGGTTAATTTTGGAAACAATTAGGTTTTATATCTTTGCAGAATTTAATCAAAAACTTGAGATACCTAGTTGTTGCTAAAAAAAGAGTAAAGTTATCTATTTATAACCATTAACAATTAAACGCAAATCACCTAATAAATACAACTTTATTTTGAATAAAAACTTAACAAGATTAGTTTAAATAAAACCCAAAAGATTCCACCCTTGATACAACTTAATTGTCAATATCAATGATGTCAGTTTGGGAATCTTCCATGTTTTAAGGCCGTTTACGTTGGTCTCTTTGGAATGGAAGACTTTCAAAAATGCTTTATACTCGCTAGGGAGGGCCTGAGGATTCATTTTGAACAAAGATATAAGGTCGTCATATTTTTTTTATATGGAAGTTGACTTTGATACAAAGGCTCTTGGGTATTATTTGAAGACGACATACGTGTTTTACGTTTAAAATTTAGACGTCTAAACTACCCATCAAAATCTTCTATAAAATTAATAACAGAGGGCGTCGATTTTGAAAAGTTCAACCAGCATAATTTCTGCCAGGGCTTTTAAAAAACACCGTAAAAACAATTTTGCAGCACAGAAACAAACCTGTTGTTTCAAGCACACAACTAGATTTCTCATAGCGACCAAGAAGGTGCCGGCAGATAACTCAATATTACCAGTGCTAAAACTAGATATCTCAAGATGTCTAGTTATAAAATGTATATATTGGGAGTTATCTGTTTTTAGTCACTCTTCAAAAATAAGTTTGGTTGCTCGTACATGATATCCAGTTGTTGCATTGAAAAGAGCATGAAAAATAGGACAGATTAAACTGGATAACTCAAAATGCATAAATTTCGAGTTATCTAGTTGTTGCACTAAGGGGGCGAGGTGATCTAGGTTTAATTTGTATTGGTAGTTCTGAATCGAGGGATTTCTGACAAAACTGAATGCTCTATGTCAGTTTGACGTTATTAAAAACATATTCATTAACAGTGAAGATGAAAAATTGTACGAAATGGAAAAAATTGACAAACCTCCAATTTTTCGAGCAACGAAGACGAATTGTTGGTAAAGTTTAATAGCTTTACTTATGTACTCTTCTTGGTGATGGTAATTAAGAAGGATACCGATGCAAAAAAATCGTATAGTTAACAGAATCAAGACTCTAGGAGTTAAAAGCATTATTTCTAGAATATAAAATATTATATATAAGTCTTCCTTCTATTTTGTTAATTTTCTATTAGACAACGAAATCTTGCATATTTTCTTGGGTACATGATACATTAATATGCATTAAATAGGTAGTAGCAATTTCATCATCATCTTCACTTATTACTTCGAACCATAGACATCATATTATATTTTTGCTTCGAACATAAAATGTACAAAAATTGTGAAATATACTTATAATGTCAGTGTCAAAACATTGATCTTTAAACGCCTAACTTTAAAAGTTAAATTTTTCGGATAGTTTAAATTAAGTTCAGACGTGAACTACATTTAAAATACAGCATCTTTCAATTAAACTCAGTTCATTTGATGAACTCAGGTTAAACTTTCATTGAAAATCTGATCCTTAGTGGGAAATATTCCCGTACAAGAAAAATCCTAAAACATGGCAATTTTTCAAAGAAAAACATTCCAAAATAAAATTTTACCAAGATGTAAACAACGAAGAAATCTCAAAGAAAGTGTCAGAAAATATACGAGTGGCCATTGCCTTACAAAAAACAATAGATATTTATGTATTAAGAACGAAAAGTGCTTTCCGCATGAATTACAAGATTTTTTTTTAATAACACGATATAATGAAATTCAAATTTTACTACAATCTTCATTTGACTCTAGTCAAGCGTATGTATGCTAGCTAAAAGTGTTGCCTACTTACGTGAAAATTGGAATCGGGGTAATCTATTTTTAATAATTTCAGTTATCGTTTAAACATTTAGGGAAATGGATTTGATATTTTTCTAAAATAGTAATAACATCAAAAATTAATGTTGTTACTTTTATAACTCACTGTATGAATCAAAATAGAAGTTATATTATGACAGTTTTAACATTTTTCGCGGAAAGCTGACTCTTAAGGCGAGAACACACATGAGCATTCGGACGACCGCTTCATAATTGCTCTGATTCCGCTAGCGTCATCTTCCACACTGAGCAGATTTTCGTTAACTTCACGCGTTCACTTTGATGTAGCGACAAGATTTGGATCTGTCCGCCGCACGTTGCACAGTCGTCCACATCTGAATGCACATTCGCACTCGCCTAGCTCATTCGGCCTAAATACTCAGATGTGTACGCGCCTTTAACCGGACATGGGCACTTTTCATAGTGTAATATCTGTAATATTCTATGTGGTTGCAGTTCAGTTAAATATTTATGCAGTTAAATATTTTATGAAATTACTTTTGCTATAAATGTAACGGTATACAGGGTGTACCAATAAAAACTCCCAGGGCGGATATTTTGGTAAGTAATAGAGATATTTTAATTCTGTTAAAGCCAGTTCACAAAACACTAAGAGACCTTCAGTGAAAATTAGTCATGCATTATTTTAAACATTATTGCTAACTTTATATTGTGCAATATGGAATATTTATAATAATGTTATGTGGTGCATAGAATTAGTAAATAAATTAGCTTTCAAATGAAGTGTCACACTTTATAATAAGTTACAGATTTTTTTTTTATCCCGATAGAAGGCGCTTCAATTAAAAGTATCGCAATAAACTGTCATATTTCTGACTTTCCCATAAAAATGGCCTTTTTAATAATGTACCGTACATGGTACATTCCTTATTTAAAATTAAGGGGTTGGAGAAGTGGAAGGGAGGGGGTTGATACATGACAGATGTCTGTATTGTAAAAATGTGTTTAATTTGGAATAAAAATCGACCTGTTTTAGCATTTTCTAAAAATCGAATGATTAATGCCGAAAAACAGGATGAAACTGTTTTGAGTGACCCACTCTGTATATCAAAAATGACTAGATTTATCGAATTAGTTCATAGAACAAAATCTGCTTAAAAATGCATTATTTACAAGAGGCGCTACACAAGAAAGATCCTCCCAACGAAAAGAAAAATTATTGAACTCAGCGCCATCTACATATTGACCTATTTAAAATCAATTTATATCTAAAACTGAAGCTCTCTTAGCGCTCTATGAACTGGCTTTTTTAGAATTAAAATATTTCTATTACTTACCAAAATATCCGGCCTAATTTGTAAATATTGATAGATAAAAAAATAAATAAATCTTTAAATATTTCCTTCTTTTTATTATTTTTACGATCATTATTAGAAGTAGATTTTTGCATAATCAAACTGGAAAGTTGACGGTTTCCGCGATTTGTTATAATTTTACGTTATTTGCGCACTAGTGCGACAAAGTAACTTTGACGCACTAGTGATTATGATTATTTTCATTAGAAAGGTACCTAGTCATTATTGAAGATTATCGGTATTTCAAAACAACATGTAGAATAATCCGAATATTTAATATGAACAACAAATCCATGCATGGCCCCTAATATTTAAATGATAATTGAAATATTAAAAACAGATTACCCAATTTTCAATTTGCAGATAAGTAGGCAAAAAACACACATAACGCACGCTAGACTAGCGATGACTGTTAAACATTGAAGTAAAATTTGAATTTGGTATATATCGTGTAAAAGCATCTTGTGTATAATTCGAGTGGAAAGGTATTTTCTGCTTACGATAAATTTTTATCTTAAGCGGTAAAATAGCACTTTCCGCTCTTAAACAAGTAGCTATTGTTCGTTGTAATGAGTACAACTCTTTCTCAATTCTTCATTAAGTAAAAAAATATTTCGCATATTAGTTCGCATAAAAATGACATAATGAAGCTCTTTATATTAAGTAGGTACATACATGGAAAATAGCAGTCGGTAAGTAAAATAAATAGATTTGGAAGGTAAAATACCATGATAAACAAAAGTCTAGAAAGACAATAGAAAAAGTAAAAGAAAGAAATGAATATGCAGAACAAATAAAATGGGAAAATAAAAGAAGAGAGGCCAGTGGAAAACAGAAATTTAAAAATGATGGATAGATTTAATAATAAAAAAACCGTTAACTTGTTTTGGCTTATTAATGGAAATACCTACCTGCGTCATTATTTTAAATTTAGAGCTTAAATCTTTTTTTATAAAAAAATCAATTAAACTGAATGAAAAATCTTGTAAATTGATACGCTTACATCTTAATCCAAAACAGCTTTTAAAATCTATTTAAAATTGTTTTATAATAATTCGATGCTATAATTCTAAATATATAAAATGGTTGGTACAATTTTACAAAAAAGCGTTATAAATTATTACAAGAATGTTCCAGAATAATTGTACTTTTAAGAGACATGTTTATACAGAGGGAAAAATTTTCGATCCATTTTGATTCGTGTAATAATTTTACACCAAAAAATTCAAACATTGTTTTGTTCCTTTCTTCTACTAGATCAAATAGAACAAATCCCAAACAGTTTTTAACAAAATGGATCGAAATTTTAATACATAAAACAACTTAATTTTCAAAAGAAATAACAATTAGATAAATATATAAAGTATTTTACAAATGACTAAGTAGACACTTTCACAACATGATCATTATTTTTCACTAATTCTTCAGTTTCCTGCTTGCAATTCACATCAAAGTTCAATTTAGGAGGTAAATAGTCGTCAACAACTTCCGAGTTTGTCTCAGAATCGTCGTCTTCTTTTTTATGCCGTTCAATGTTTGTGTTTGTGGGTGATACGAACTCATTCATGTTGTAGTACTCGGCAGTGCCAAATGTAACTTTACCCATGAACGATCTGATCTCATCAAAGCAAGCATCCTCCCTCTCGTTTTCGTTACTACTAGCAGGAGAGTCTACAGGAGCCATGCTGCCGTTGCCTTCGTCAACTTCATGCTTCTTAAGATGTCTGTCCAGATTCGTCTGTTGACCGAAACACCTTTCGCATAAAGTACATTTGAAAGGTTTTTCTTTATTATGGATATTCCTCACGTGTCGTTGAAGATTGCTTGAGATGCTGAAAGAGCGTTCACAGTATATACATTTGTAAGGCTGTTCGCCAGTATGAGTTCTTAAATGTCGCGTCAAGTTTGCAGAACGCGGGAAAATTTTTCCGCAAAATTTACACGAATATCTATCCTTAATTTTGCCTTGACTATACTGCTGCATTACATCTTGAAATGGTTTTACATTTGATCTCATCATTTCCATTCTCTGCGGTTGAAAACCGTTTAGGAATGAAAATCTGTGGTGAAAGGGAAAAGGAAGCAACCTGTCATTTTCAGGATTCTGGTAATTATAAACGAGATTTCTACATAAATCGGCGGGTAACACCGGATGTACAGGTCTAGGACAAATCATCTGTTGTGTAGTATGATTGGTTTTTGGGGATGGAATTCTTTCTTCTACTATTTCTATTAAACTCTCACTTTCTGAGTGTACAGAAACCTCAGAATCTTCTTGTTTCTGTAATAGGATATTCTTTTTCCAACCACTTAGGTCTAAGGGTTTATCACTTTCTTCGTTACTTGAACACGTTGGTTTGCTGCTGAGATCTTTTGCAAAAGTTTTTGGTGTTGTTTTCAAATTTAAACTAGATTTATTGAAATCTAAAGAATTATTAAAATTAATATTCTTTGGAGGTGTAAACTTAGGTACAAGAAGATCGGTTTTATTATGTGAAAAGATGTCCATGTTTGGAGAAAATTTTTCATGTTCTGGTGATAATTTTCTCCGTTTGCTTTCTATATGATCATCACTAGGCTTTGACATATGGTTAAAAAACAACGGTGGTATTACCGAGGCTGTAGGAAAGAAGTGATATGATGATAGTTGAGGGGGAAAGAAAGGTAAGCATCCAGATCGATATAGGTTGAAGGAATCACTTCCTGCCATTGCTACTGGACTTATTGGTATATGCGGTTGACTTCCAAACGGCGTAGAATTGGTTGAATCACAGAAACGTTTGTGTTTTGATAATGATGTAACCGTCGAAAACGACTGTCCACATTTAACGCATTTGATCTGCATCCGGCAATCAGCATGCATCCGCTTGTGTCGGCATAAATTTGAAAATTGTGTGTATGCCTAAAACAAACAAAAAACGAAAATTTAAAAAATCTATATATTAATACTATATTATTAATATTATTTAATGACGTAGATAATATGTTTTTTATAATTTTATTTTATCGTTTAATAATGTAATTAACGTTTTCTCGATATGGAAATATTTTATTTCAACTATTAGTTAATTTTTTAAATTAAACATATGAGGGGGACCCAAAAAAAAAACGGAAAATCCATCATAACATCTTTATTTCTTAATATTTTTATACCAAATTTTGATCACCTTCAAAGTATTCTCGATTGTCCACAATGCACTTCTCCAAACCATCCTTTCACTGTTCAAAAGGGTTTTTAAATTCACTTATCGGGATGTTCTTTATGCCTTCCAGTGATTTTTGTTTTACCTCCTCCACAGTGGTAAAACGCTTTTCTTTAATGTCCCTTTTGAGTCTAGGGAACAAAAGAAAATCACATGGGGTTAGCTGCGGTGAGTAGTTGGGGGAAAATCGCTGTCAGGGTCCTTTTTGTGCTGATTTTGAAGCTCAAAACATGTCTGAAGTCGACGCTCGTCTGTGAGAAGGCAGGGGACAAATTTGGTTTGCTTCCCACAGCACAAGTTGCTCAATAGTTCGGCGACGGTCTTCGCGAACGAGGACATTGATTTTGTCGACGTTTTCGTTACTTTTTGACGTTACAGGGCATCCTAAATGGGGCTGATCTTCAACTGACATTTCTCCGTTTTTAAAACGTGAAAATCACTCGTAGAAGCATCCCCATAAGCAGTCTTAAGCATTATAATAGTTTTGCAAGGTCAATATCCCCAACAGTAAACAAAATTTTACAGCGGCGCGTTGCTGACAATCACGTTTTTACCGAAATGAAAAAAGAAAAAATCTATCACAGGCGAAGCGACGCACTCACAGCGACAAAACTTCGCACACTAACTCAAGTAGCGTGACCATAGATAAATTAATATTAAAGATAAACTGTTTAAATGCACGGCACTGGTAACAAGAAGTTAGTTCCGGCCATGCTATTTGGAGCCACCACGCAAATAAGGTGAAAGCGATATTGCCAGTTTTCATAAATTTTTATGAGATTAGAGTTATTTCAAATGCTCAATCTGCACCTTATTTTATTTTTGTCGCGCTCGATACCATCCATAAAATAGCAATACTATTGCTGGAAGATTTTAAAGAGAGGTTTGACAACTGTGTTGATAACCTCGTAAAAAATGAAAAACAGAATGGCGGACACCTGACTGAACAATTGGTTCCCCCACTTTCCCTCCCCATCGCAGCCCAATTCCCGTTTTTTTGGGACCCTCCTCGAACCTAATTTTTTCCATGTACATTTTTTTTAACAATTTTAACATGATATTTAAGAAAAATTATGGCATTGTGTTTTAACTAGTGCCGAAAAATTTGTTAAATATACGTATTTTATCAGAGTTTTTAATCAATATAGTCTTGAAAATGTTGCCTTATGAAATAATTTAACTATTGTTTATATTTTAAACTAAAAATATAAGTTATTTCAATATTATTCAACTATATTTTAATGTTTTTTATAAACGTTGTTACATAATTGTCTTTGAACCCAAATTTGAAAAGTTTAATAAATATACGTCAACGTTTGATCAAATGACATAACAATCGTATTGAAAACGTTAATGCATGGAAACACATACAGCCGTATGCATAGTCGATCGTCAGCGACTCGCCAGAGATTCATTTCGACGCATCGCCAGCGATCCGCCGGCGAAAGCCCAAAAAGCTGGCGACTCGCCGGAGATTGTCACCGGAATGTCATTTCACGCAAGTTTTCATGTTCTTTTATAGGGAAAAATTTGATATTCTTTTATTATTTTTTGAGTTTTAAAAAATGAATCATGAATAAAATGCGAGAGATACCGGTAATAATCCCTATAAAAGAAAATAAAAACTTGCGTGAAATGACATTCCGGTGACAATCTCCGGCGAGTCGCCAGCTTTTTGGGCTTTCGTCGGCGGATCGCCAGCGAATCGCTGGCGATACGCCGAAATTAATCTCTGGCGAGTCGCTGGCGATCGACTATGCATACGGCTGATAAAGTTTGGTTTGCATTCTAAACTTGAAAAATAATTATGTTTATACTTTTTTAACTCTGTATACAAGTCGTTAAAATAAACATTGTTTTAAAATACCTTTAAAACACTTACCATTAAAAAAAATTAAAGAAACATAATTTAAAAATGTAAACCCGGGTCTGCACTTGTTTACAAAAAGTTAACAGAATTAATATATCAATATAGGTTTTTTCTTTCGATTTTTCTTATGATTGATAATATAGAATGTCATTACTCTTATTTACTGTATTTAAGATTCAATCATTTTTAGTGATGCGCACAAGATGAGACGAAATTTTGCAAATCTCGTTCTCGAGCTCGTAAAATCTCAATCTCGACTTTTAGAGAATCTCGACTGGGCAATCTCGATTTAGATCTCGAATCTTGCCGAGATCATTAAAAGATAATATTATTCTAAAGGTACATTTATATCTGACATTTATTGCATGAGATTTATGTGTGACAGTTGTTTAGTATAAGCACACAAAAAGTACGCACACAAAAATTTCTCTCGGACATACATTTTTGAGTGTTTACACTGGACTAAACAACTGTCAGACATAAATATCATGCAATGAATGTCAGATGTAAACGTACCTTTAGAAAATAAAAAAAACTATCCTTTTAAATACGATTAAATACGTATATTCATTATTCATTAAGATTATAAAAATAAATATTCATAAATTTTATCGAATTATAAAAATGTTTTTTTAAATAATTTTAGTTCAAGTAACAAATGTACAAAAAAAGGTATAAAGGGAAATGAATGGAACACAATTTTTACCTTCGTAACTTTGGACTAGTTAGGAGGTAAACATATCAAAAGTCGTAGTCCGTATCCTTTAAGCCGGGGGCGGCGGGGGTCTGAAGGTCGATATCTTGTACAGTTTTCGATATATCAGATCTTGAAAGTCTGTAATTTTGAAAAAAAACCTTTTTGCCTTTCTTATTTTGCTCTTTTTGACCTGATAACGCTTCAACGATGCACCGAAAAAATAAATGTTAGGATATAAATGTTAGGATGTATAGAATTAAATTCCCTTCAATAATATATATCACTTTTCTATTTTATCTATTTTCGTTCAAATGTTAAAGCAATTTTAAAATTAAGCGTGACTTATGAACCTTTTAACATTCCCAGTCAACAAATTAGTCGAAATATGCACCATTATTATGTACTTATAGTGAGTACTGGACGTCTTAATAGCACAAATATTTATTTTAGAATATATAGTTAGGTTCCTCACACTTAATTAAAGAATATCTAGACCATTTTAATGGGAAAATATGTTGCTATGACCATGTTTCTGCATGTATGAGTGTCTTTAAGACAGTGAGATGGTTTTATAAATCACAACCATTAACTGAAAACAACATTTATTGGTATATAAAAGTGAATTAACATAAAACATTACAAAAGTATGTAAAATTGAGTCAATTTTTGCTCTCTTGGGGTAGGAAGGACCTTTATCCCCGTCTTTTTTTTCAACTTCCTTATCTCCAATATCTTCTCCGTCGGACCCCTGTTGGGAAACGGTAATAGAATGCTTTTCTGCTTCATCTTCGGTGTCAACGTGGGGGACCCCATTCAGGCAGTTCCCCTGAAAATTTTGGCATCCTGTGGAACATTTGAGGTTTGCTTTTTTGAAGGTACGGTCTTTCGTGCATCGGCAGAAAATCAAGAGAGCGGACTAGACGCACCTTCCTTCTTTTGTCTTGACTCTTCTTAGTTTTATTTTGAATGAACTATCCACAAATAAAACAATTCTTGAAATCGAACTTTGGTAATGCAGATCGCAGCACCAACGTTTCAGGCTGGTAGATGTTGATGCCTCTTGCTTCTTGAAAGCCGTAATCGACTGGGTCCTCGTGTAGTTTTTTCTACACAACGTGTGGACAAGAAGTGAAGTCACATTAGCTAGTTAGCTGATTTTGCCGTCACCCCCTCTCTTGATTGGCTATTTTAAGAGAAACTATCCCTTTCTTACCCACTTTAGAAACGTCAGGACTCGATGCAGTCACTTTATTACAAACGTTCTCGATTGCACTACCCTGCCTGCATGGAGTGCACATAAAAGATGAGCGATAATCGAAACGGTTACTTTTCAGAGTAAAAAGTAACTGGTATCGACATATCTCCCTCCATTTGTATGCACTCAGTGTAAGCTGAGCACTGGAATAGAAAACGCTAAAAGTTTACATCCTGATTAAACAAAACAAGTACAACCAATGTAACAGCTGTTTTGTTCAATTAACAAACAGCTTACTAATCCAAACACAGTTACGAAGTCAAAAATTGTGTTCCAAACATTTCCCACTATACCTTTTCGTTGCCTGGACTTTATATTAAAAATATTGTAGTAAATTTGAGGTAAACCAAGAGTCGATGTTTTTTTTATGATGTGGCGAGATCTCGAGGAACAGATTTCGACTCTCGATCTCGACTTTTTATGCAGATCTTGATCCCGGATCAAGCTTTTTCTCTTCTCGTGCGCACCACTAATAATTTTACATTTTAATTGTGGACAAAGCTATTTTTCGCGACATTTAAATAAATATGTGAAAATTGAAAGGACCTTTTTGAAAACATTTTTTTTGTTTGATGATAGAAGTGTAGTGATATGCCATCACAAATTTTCTAATAAGAAATAAAAAAGATGTTTTTTTATATAAATAAATTAAAATTCATCAGTGGTGTGACAATAAAATCTTAAATCAAAGAATGAACAATTAGTTGTGTTTAAAATCTATTAACATAAAAATACTACTTAAGACGAAAAAGAAAACACTTTTAAAAATGTGGATATTTTTATAGATAGTAAGTTGACTTTCAAATACTGAGTCCAGGAGAACGGTATAGATAGTGATAAAATAATACTGGCTATCCCATTACCAGTGGAGATGAAACCGGCTGCATGGTATCATCATTCTTCATGGAACGCTAACCGCGTTACTCTTTTTATAATCCTCATGACCAGAGATGTGAACTGGTAAATTACCGATAAATTACCGTGGTAATTTACCGTAATTAACCAAAAATAAATTACAGTAATTTACTCGTAATATACAAAGTAAATTACCGATTTTTGTGGTAAAAAAATTACATTATTTTCCGTTATTTGACATTATGTACGACATTTTCTTGTAATTTACCAAATTTCGCGAAAGCGACGTCGACTTTCGGTGAAAATAAGCACTGGATAACTGCTCTTCATCAAAACTTTCCTCAAGGCATTACGGTGGTAATTTACCGTAATTAACCAAAAATAAATTACAGTATTTACTCGTAATTTACAAAGTAAATTACCTATTTTTGTGGTAAAAAATTACATTATTTACCATTATTTACCGTTATTTGCCATTATATACAGCATTTTCTTGTAATTTACCAAATTTCGCAAAAGGAACTCTTTGTTCTTAGTTTTTGATGGTATGTAGGTACTTTTATAAATAGAGCATATAGTAATTATTTCAAGTTAAAGTTTTATTCTTTTGTCCGGATTTTTAAAAATTTGTCCGGAATATTCATTAGAAATGTCAGGAAATTGTATTTTGTAATATGATAATCCTATTCTTACCACACCTGAGCCTGTCTTATATAAAATAGTAAGTACGAAAGCAGCTCGTCATGAAGCAACTTTCATGTGAAACATTATAATAGTAAAGTATTGCCATTTATAGATCTAAAAAAGTCTTATTTGCTAAAAACTTTGTATGGACCAGTCTAAAAAATGGAAAACTGTCAGCAGTGACTCGGTGGAAATCGATTTATTCAACAACAAAGTTAAGCAAAGTAGCTGTAGAAGTATTAAACTGCCCACCGTCAACTGCTGCCACCGAACAAAGTTTATCAACGCATGGAAATGTCCATACAAATAAAAGTAATCGACTAACAAGGGCACAAAAAATTGTTTATATCAGACAAAATTTAAATAGAGCGGCATGTTCATACAGTTCATTACAATCTTCTTTGGAGTCTGAATCTGAATATGATAAAATAGTTGATTTAGAGATCTCATTTAGTCCAACTCATTGTGAAATGCCAACGTAACATATGCATAATATAATTAATAAAACATAATCTTATGTAATTCTTATACAATTAAAATACATTTTTCTTATACAAAGTACGAGGAACTTAAGTTTTTTTTCTACGTTCATGCAAAAAACAGAACTTTATTGAACTATATTTAGTGAAAAAAAACTGGTTCTTTATTGCACAAGTGCAATAAAAACTTTATTGCAATCATCTGTCATTTTGCTACAGCGTTTTATGATGATGACAAACATAAATACTCAAATCAACGCCAAATATTTAGTCCATTTTCATTTTCTGTGTTACGTTTTAAAAACAATTGCATATTTTATATTATTTTCAATCATTTAATAAATAAATTAATAAAAAAATGTATTTTATTAAAAATGTCATTACAAATTATGAACACAAACGTAAATAAATGCCTCAAACAAAGGTAGACGATCACGCCTACTATGATTTGGATAATACAACTGCAGTTCTATAAAACATTTTTTGTTTTTGCATGAACGTAGAAAAAATATTGTATGCAACTCGTGCAAAAAGTGTTTATTTTACTCGACGTGTTGTCCAACTCGGCCTGACGGCCTCGTTGAACAATTTCACGTCGCGTGCAATAAACACTTACTTTTTGCACTTGTTACATAAATAACTATTTTAGATTAAGCACCTGCACAAACAATAAAATTTCATTTGAAGTTTTGTTTATTTTCGCGTTTTGTATTACTTAAACCTAAATTTAAATTATATTTAGTAATAAATAATTAGTTTTATTCACAAACAAATGAAACAATTCAATGTTCGACACAGATACTTACACATCTTAGTCATACATGTGCATAAAATATATTACGGTAAATTACCACAGTAATTTACGACACAAATTTATTACCAGGATAATTAATTTTGGTAATTAAAGCCCGTAAATTACCAAAAATATAAATTACGGTAATTTTACATCACTGCTCATCAAATATAAATAAATGTTTCTTCTCTATTTTGCTTGATGCTTTGGTTAACGTACTGTATACTTAAATTGGACTTTAATTGAAATATATAACTCTTTGTTTTATCTATGTTTATTAAATAGACAAATACCTTTATAAATGGAAATAAATTTGAATTCGCAAAAAATGTGACCAATTTTAAATTATAAAAAAGGAAAAGAGAAAAACTCAATATCCATGTCACAGAAACGCCGAGCGACTGTTTTTCTTCTAAAAGAATGGACGTTGAGTTTTCTCTTTTTCCTTTTGTTTTTATTTTTAAACACACATTTGAGGGTTGGAATTTATTTCATTCGATAATTACCATTCTGATTATTATTCCGCCTTGTTCTATGAAATACGTACCAAGGTACAACAGCAACCTTAGATTTTGCTTTGATTTTTACTCTGTAATATTGTTAATAACATCACTGTATAGTAATAATTATTATTTACCTTAAAGCAGACTTCACACTGAAACGGTTTGACAGAAGAATGGATGTGCGTATGTTGCTTCAAGCCAGAAGAAGTTGCAAATGTTTTACCACATTCTGGACATGCATGAGACCTAGCGCCAACGTGGTGTGTCCTGATGTGCCGCTGTAGGTTACTGGGATCGGTGAATACCTTGAAAGTAGAAGGCTATGAAATTAAATATAATTATAAATATATTTTTTTATAAAGTGTGGATTATCAGGAACTGCATTGATCGATATCTCTTAAACTGGACGTAGGAAACATTTTAAAAATTAGGAATTTGCTTGACTTGGAGCCAAATGCAGTTAATTTTTTTATTTTGGATAACTAATCATACAGAGTGTTCAAAAATAGGAAAATTAGAAAACTGCCAAAAATCATTTATATAAGTATAGGACAATGATACATAAAATTTGCCTAGAATCTTAAGGACAATCTAAAAAGTAATAATATAAGGTGTCATATTTAAAATATGTGACATAAGGTCTATTTCCGGAAAAACCAAATAGGTGAGAATAGATCTAGCACACCTAGCAAGTTCCGAAATATTCAAATTTTTCCTACATCCAGTTTCTGAGATATCGATCGATGCAGTTCCTGGTGAACCACGCCATATATATTTGTTCATTAAACATATAATGTACGTATATTTTGAGGAAAATTGAAAAATATATAGACAAAAAGTAGTAATAAAATGCTGCTCATTAAACTATTATACAGTGAGTGATTAAAGGTCAGAACTCGGTTTTTAAGGATTACATTCAAAACTGATCAAATATCTTATTGGCATTTGTTTAAATATTCTTTAATAATTTAATGATGTATAATAATAAAATATTGTTTTTTTTTGTAATTTATAAAAAATAATTAAAAATGTGTAGCAACACATTATAGGCATAGAAAAAGTATAGTATACAACTCGCAAGGAATGCTTTATTTCAAGTACGATATTTACAGCATGAGCCACAGGTGAATGCTGTCCTTATATGAGTAAGAAATAGGTACCATTTCTTGCTCGTTAAACGAAATAGATGCGATACATAAGATAAGTCAGTATGGATTTAATTCACAGTCCTGCGTAATTATTAACAGGCACATTACTCGTACGAGTCTTTGTCGCTTATAGTCAACATTGGGTATGTTCCAACAACGGTCAGAAAGCAGTCTCTGACGTCAGGATTCTGAGCAGTGTATATGTCGTAGCCAGATTACAAAACTCGTCGTTTTATAAATTGCCTAGGCGTTTTATAAACAGCGGCCGAATTGTCAAATTTGCGTTTACATTTCATTATTTTGCTATCTGGCTAGCCAGATTATAAAATGCCCAGACGTTTTATAAAACGACGGTCAACACGCGGCCAGATTGTCAAATGTTTAAGTTTATCCCTTTTTTGACATTCCGGTAGAAAAAGAGTTTCAGTCGTTTCGTGTTTTATAAAACGCTGTCGATTTAACAAGTTATTTTCAAATCTTCTTTGGTTTTATTTATTTTAACTGCAGTAATATGGACGTTAGGGAAGTAGGACTCGTAGACGTAGACAATAAATATTATTTTCAATAAGAAGATTTTTATACCGAGAAGTAATAAAACCTAAATTCAAACTTTTAAGCAAGTTATTGCTTTCCTTACTTTGGATTTCAAGTGAAATTTCTCATTAATATAACAAAATATAATAAATATGGCTATGATCAATGTAATCAATTGTAAAAGACTAGGCGTTCTTAACTGCTATACATTCTATATACAGGGTATCCAATTAGCCCGTAATTGTTCAATATTTTAATTTATATTATTGACACTCAAACAAGTTTCAAATAAAAATTATAAGGAGTTAAAACATAGGTATTTTAAATAATTTTAGCCGCACAGGTTGTTGAGTTTTTTGTCTGGCAAATAAAAATGTATATTTTTGAAATTGAACACCCTTTGTTTTATTTTAGTTTTATAATGGTTTGACAATACTGTATTCAACCCTAGAATTTTTTAAAAAACCAGACAGGGTTGCCAAGCAATTAATTTTTTTATGAAATTAGAGAATGATCCAGACCCCAAATTAAATGATCATAATTTAGGTAAGTTCACAATAATTTAAAAATTGTTTAAAATAGAGACTTATGCATGTCTTAAATATGGCTAATTTTATGTTAAATTTTAAAAATATATTTTTATTTGCCAGGCAAAAACGCAACACCCTGAATATCCAAAAATATTTTTAAAATATGTACTTTTCATTTCCATATAACTTCTATTTAAAACTGTATTTTAAAAGAATGGAATAATAAGACTTTTTTCATGGTATCTAGGAATTGCAAATTCAGAAAATTAGTTATCGCTAAGAGTATCTACTTAAATACAGCGGTTGCGATAATTACGTACAATGTTGCCAAAATATGGTATGATTTATTTTTAAAAAATACTATACTTAATTTTGTTTTCGCAATTAATAAAAATAAATAAAAAAACCAAGAAAAAAAAAACAAAGAAAAACAAAAAAAAAATATAAAAAAACTGTCAACTGATAAAGAACAAAGTATATGTACAAGGTGTTATTCCGCAGTAAGTGATAAAACTGAAGAGACGTGTAATCTTTGCTGTAAAGAAAAAAAGAAAAAAAAAGAAAAAATTGAACATGGGCGCTTAAATCAATGGTTTTCTAGGCATGAACTTAACTTGGTTACATACTTTAGTTGCACCAGAAAATAACAGTAACAGTAACGTTAAGAGAAGCTGTTTCTAAGATTTCTCAATTTGAGGTACAAGCGTTTACAAAATGCTGACAAATATCTTTATTTCAAGGCACGGGGAAAATGCCATACTAGGTGCCATTTCAATAGTCCATGCTCTAATAAATAAAATATACTTATTGTTTCTTTTAGGCTTAGCAAATGTTGTTTTATTCAAGTTTATTTAAATATTTTATGTTCATGTTTTTCAGTTCCATTTATATTAAAAGAATATGTAAAATATTCGTTACATTATTTAAATTCACGTGGTAAGATTAATAAAAATTTTGACTACCTTAACTTTAAATAAAATTCGTATTTTACAAAACGACTGAAAACTGTCACCCGCCAGAATGACAAGCAGGAGATAATCTTAAATATTTGACAATCTGGCCGCGTGTTGACCGTCGTTTTATAAAATACCTAGGCATTTTACAATCCGACTAGCCAAATAGGAAAATAAAGAATGTGAAACGAGAATTTGACAATCTCTCCGACTTTTGTAAAATGTCAAGACATTTTATAAAACGGCGAGTTTTACAATTTGGCTACGACATATACACTGTGTCAGAGAAAACGGGCCACCTAAAAAATTTACGAAATAATTCATCTTTTTAAATATATCTTATTTTTATAACAAAAATCTATTGTGTATTAGGTCAGTAATTGTTTTACCATGTTATCCGATGTTACCATAAACCACAAACGAAAAGAAAGCAAGAAATTAAGAAATAATAAATTTATTAAAAAATTACAGTTACAGTTTACTTTGCAATAATAAAATTAAAGAGGCAATAAATGGTGAGAATCACTTTTCAATACGGCATATTGCCACCCCGATTCTGGATGATACTCCTCATTCGATTTGGCATAGAAATCAGCAAGGTCTGAATGTTTGCTGGAGGAAAAGTGGTCAATTCTTCGATAAGGTCCAACCAAAGCTCTTTGCGTGTTGTTGGGACAGGTATGCGACGTCTTACACGCCTTTTGAGCTGGTCTCAAACATGCTAAATGGGATTAAGATTCGGGCTTAGAAGAGGTCAATCGATTTTGGGAATAACAACCTCTTCAAGGTATGGAGTTACCATCCTTGCCGTGTGTGTTTGTACATTATCCAGCATTAAAAGCAAATTATTAGCAACAAACCCAGCATATGGCATTATATGCTCTTCTAGGATCTCTGTTATGTATCGTTGTGATGTTATTGCGCCTCTAGCAATAATAACGAGATCTGTTGAGTTTATTTTCCTTATTTTGTAAAAAGGGCACAAATTACCCGCCTATTAAAAAATACTGTCAATGTGAATTTTAAGAATTTTGTAAGTTGTCAGTAATAACGTCGAAATATATATTGCACAGCATTTTTGTTAGTTCTCAGCAATTATTTCTCGTCATAAAATTGGTCCTAATCGAACCGGGAATTTCAAGTAGCCAGAAAGCAGGAGTGGAAGAATTGGATCTCAAGAAATCGAAGGTGTACACAGGTTTTGATTTAGTATCGTTAACGTTTAAAACTTATTAATGTAGTTATATGTTTTGCATTTCACGGTTTTTTATAATTTAGACTTATTTAACAGCCAACTCCTACATTGCCAAAATGCCAAAAAAGAATAAGTCTCTTGAAGAAGAGTTAAAACATGAAAGGGAGATTTTAGGGAACAAGTTAAATAATTTTCAGATATTTTTGAACGATAAACAGAATCATCAAAAGATTACAAAACTTGAAATTAGATTAGGTCAAATAACAAAAGACTTTGATAAATTTGAAGAAATTCAGTCGCGATTAGAGTTTTTAGATCCGTCCGAGAAAGATGAAAGAGACGATTTCACGGAGCAATATTTTGAGTTAATAAGTGTTGCTAAAGATATTATCAAGGATCAATCTCATTTAGAAACACGAGTAGTAGTATCAAATCAAACGCCGGCTCGAGCAATTGATACAGTCATAAAATTACCAGATATTAGTTTACCAGAATTTGTTGGTACACTTGAAACATGGCAGAGTTTTTTTGATCTATATAAACCGCTAGTGCATGATCGTATAGATTTAACAGGTGCACAAAAATTAATTTATTTAAAGGGTTGTTGCAAAGAATTAGCTTTCAAAATAATCGAAAATGTTGATATTACGGATGATAATTACGAAACAGCACTCAATTTGTTAAAACAAAGGTTTGAAAATAAAAGACATATTGTTATTTACCATGTAAAGAGTTTACTGTTTAACTTACCAGAAGTGCCAAAGCAGGCGCATATTTCAATAAGAAATTTGTTAGATGCGGTTTCTCATCATTTAGGGGTATTAGAAAAGTTTGAATTACCTATAAGGGAATGGGACATTTTAATTGTGTATTTAATATTAAACAATTTAGATGTCGATACTCGTAACGAATGGGAAGGTTTCCAGAATGAAGATGGCTTGCCAAAGTTAGATTGTTTGCTTAAATTTTTAACAAAAAAATGTTTTAGATTGGAAGAAAGGCAAATTGACAGATATGATAACTACAAAGAGGAGACACGTAATATAGTCTCCAATAGAGAGCAAACTAATCCTTTCAAATTGCCTCAGTTATCTTATTCTTTAACAGAGAATAATTGTCAATTATGCAAGGAATCTCATTTTATCTACCATTGTATTAAATTCTTAGCACTACCACTGAATGGCAAGTTTGAGAAAATTAAAGAATTTAAATTGTGTAGTAATTGTCTTCGCTACGGCCATTTTAAATTCCGCTGCAATTCTGGAGGGTGTAGAGTATGTGGGAAAAAACACAATACGGTCTTACATAACAGCGAAGCACAGATTCAACCACAATTGTCATCAAGGACACGTACTATAGATTCTACAGTGAATAATATTGCTACTGAAGTCGAAATCGAGCAGGATAGTTTACCTGATAAATGTAATAATAATTTAAAATCCGTTAGTTTGAATAACGTCACCGATAATACCAATAATGTCGACAATCAGGTAAATTACAATAATTATTCGACTTCAAAATACATTTTTTTATCTACAGTCACAGTGTTAATAAGTAACACTTTGGGTAAGTGGATCGAAGCTACAGTTTTGTTGGATTCAGGGAGTCAGTCAAATTTTATAACTGAAGAAGTGTGTCGCATTTTGAATTTACCTAAAACCAAATACGAAATTCCAATAACTGGTATTAATCAAAGAGTATCAATGTTAAAATTTAAAACTTCTGCTAGCATTAAATCTCGTCTGAATGGGTTCCAAGTTACTCTTCCATTCTTAGTTTTATCAACTATAACCGAAAAGTTGCCGCTTATTGGGTTTAGTCCAGATTTAATACCTATTTCAAATCCCATACCTCTGGCAGATAAACTATATAATGTACCAAAGGTAGTAGATTTATTGCTAGGGGCTAACGTCTTTTACGATTTACTTCTAGACGGAAAAATTCAGCTAGGAAAAAATATGCCTATGTTAAAGGAAACGGTCTTTGGTTGGATTTTTACAGGTTGTTTACATTTGCCAAACATGTCATCTAAAAGTGTGTGTAATCTTAATCTTAATATATCAAACCAAGAGTTAAATAATACCTTATTAAAATTTTGGGAATCAGAGGAAATACCTGAAGATAGAATTTATTCTCGGGAAGAGAAATTTTGTGAAGAATTTTTCAAAGAAACTACCACTAGAGACGCGAAAGGCAGATTTGTAGTAAAGTTGCCATTTAAACATGTTTTAAATCAAGATGTTCAATTAAAGTTAGGAAACTCACTAGGTATAGCCAGAAAAAGATTTTACGGTTTAGAGGGTAGATTTAGGAAGAATCTACAATTGAAGTCAGATTACGTTACCTTTTTAAAAGAATATGAGAACCTTAACCATATGACCTTCAAGTATGATTTAACCGATTTTGATCCAGCTGGAAAGGTTGCTTATTTTTTGCCACATCATCCTGTAATACGAGAAGCTAGTTTAACTACTAAATGTAGGGTAGTTTTTGATGCATCCGCTAAGTCGAGCACCAATGTTTCATTAAATGATATGTTAGTAGTAGGAGCTCCAGTACAAGATACTTTATTAGCAATTGTTATAAGACTTAGGCTAAGAAAATATGTGATAAATGCGGATGTTAAAATGATGTACAGGTAAATTTTTGTTCATCCAGAGGATCGAAAATTTCAGCAAATACTTTGGAGAGAAAATGAGAAGGAGCCAGTTAAAGTGTTTGAATTAAATACTGTTACTTACGGTACTTCTAGCGCTCCTTTTCTTGCAACGCGATGTCTAAATCAAATTGCATATGATAACGAGGAAAGGTATCCTAAAGCATGTGAAACGATACTAAATTCATTTTATATGGATGATTTACTAGTAAGTGCAGATACAAAGGATGAAGCATTAAAGTTATATTACGAGCTTACTGAAGTATGTTGTTCTGTCGGATTTCAGCTTCGAAAATGGAATTCGAATGATTCATCAATTTTAAATATTATTGCTAATACCGAACTTGATGTAGATAAATTAATTATACCTGCAGAGGCAAAGGAATTTAAAACATTAGGTTTATCATGGAATCCCCGTATGGATCATTTTAGATACTCGGTTAATTCACTTGAATGCGGAAACACAATAAGTAAAAGAACTATTCTTTCTGCAATAGCAAAAATTTTTGATCCGCTAGGTTTACTCGGACCTGTAGTGGTTAAAGCAAAGATAATGATTCAAAGATTATGGCAATTGAAGTTAGAGTGGGATGAACCATTAACTGAAGAAATCAAAAATCAATGGTTAGTCTTTGAAGGGGAACTTATTTGTTTAAATAAAATAATTATTCCCCGACAAGTGATAGGCAGTCAACCTATTCACATTAGCCTTCACGCATTTAGTGATGCTTCGGAAAAAGCGTACGGTGCTTGTTTATATTTGTGTTCCATCGATTCAAACGATCAAAGGGTATCAAATTTGTTATGTGCAAAATCGAAGGTAGCACCATTAAAAACATTATCATTACCAAAACTTGAACTTTTAGCAGCACTGTTGTTGGCCAAACTTGTTCAAACTATAAAGAATTATTTAAATATTTAACTAAATACAATTTCTTGTTACTCGGACTCTTCTATTGTTCTGTCATGGTTACAGATTGAACCATTTCATCTAAAAACATTTGTAGCAAATCGAGTTAGAAATAACAGGTAAAACTACATGGAAGCATGTTAAAACTGAACAGAATCCGGCGGATATAATATCTCGTGGGGTTAGTCCAGTTGAGCTAAAAGAACTGAAATTGTGGTGGCATGGTCCCTCATTTATTATTAACAATCAATTGATTAGTAAGCCTGTGGTACTCAAAGAGTGGACAAAATTACCAGAAGTTAAAGATAAATCAATAAGTTTGATGGTTGAGAATAATACAGAATTTGATATCTTTGCTAGGTTTTCCAGTCTTTCTAAACTTCAACGAGTTGTTGCATATGTTTATCGTTTTAAAGCAGTTTCTCTTCAAAAATTCAAGTATCAATCAGAAATGTTATCAGTGGAGGAATTACATCATTCATTATTAGTTTTGAATAAACTTTCACAAAATCAGTACTTTCATAGCGAAATTAATAGACTTAAGAATAAAAAATGTTTATTGCCAACAAGTAAAATTTTAAAACTATGTCCTTTTTTAGATGATCAACATTTGCTAAGAGTGGGTGGACGGTTAAAACACGCAAATATTGATTTTAATCATAAGCATCCTGTCATTCTACCGTACGATCATTCACTGACGTATTTAATAATAAAATATGAACATCTTAAACACCTCCATGCTGGACCGCAAACACTGTTGTCATTAATTCGTTTAAAATATTGGCCAGTACGGGGTAAAGTTTTAGTTAAAAAGATTTTGCGGGCGTGCATTATATGCTTTAAAGCAAATCCAAAACCTAGCAAATATTTAATGGGGGATCTTCCTAGTGCTAGAGTCAATCCTTCTAGACCATTTTCAAGTTGTGGGGTAGATTATGCAGGCCCAATATTAATAAAAGAAGGGACTTTACGTCAGAGTAAGTTGGTTAAGTCTTACATATGTATATTTGTTTGTTTAGTTGTCCGAGCTGTGCACATAGAACTAGTAATGGATTTGACTACGGATGGGTTTCTAAATGCCTTAAAACGGTTTATAGCCAGACGTGGAAAACCAAAAGAGATATTCTCAGATAATGGCTCAAATTTTGTGGGCGCACACAATCATTTTGTAGAGCTTAAAAATTTAATTAATAACAGGGAACATGGTAAACGTGTCACCGAATTTTTATCAACAGATGAAATTCAGTGGCATTTTATCCCTGCACGGTCGCCGCATTTTGGAGGCATGTGGGAAGCAGCTGTTAAAAGCGCAAAATTTCATTTACGACGCGTTCTCGGTAATCATACTTTGAGGTATGATGAGCTTTATACGGTACTTACCCAAATCGAAGCCTGTTTAAATTCTCGTCCGCTCCTACCTTTGTCCAATGACTCAAACGACTATCTGGCTTTGACCCCTTCTCATTTTTTAATTGGCGATTCCTTAGCCGCATCTCCACAAGAAGAGTTACTTGGTGTAAATATTAACGTTCTAACAAGATACCAAGCAGCACAAAAAATGGTTCAACATTTTTGGAAATCTTGGAGTCAAGAATATATTTCACAGTTACAAATTCGAAGGAAATGGGCAACTCATGAACCGATGCAGTTAAATGTCGGCTCTTTAGTAATCTTAGTTGAAGAAAATCAACCGCCATTAAAGTGGTCAATGGCCAGAATAACTTCACTCCATCCCGGAACAGACAACATTGTGAGGGTCGTGTCCGTTAAACTGCCAAACGGGAATATAGTAAAAAGATCCGTTGCAAAGATTTGTTTATTTCCAAGCGAGGAATTGCAGTGAATAATTTTAGATTTTAGTTACTGTTTTTAAAATTTGAAAGGCATACCTTTCAAGGTGGCCGGCTTTATGTTGAGTTTATTTTCCTTATTTTGTAAAAAGGGCACAAATTACCCGCCTATTAAAAAATACTGTCAATGTGAATTTTAAGAATTTTGTAAGTTGTCAGTAATAACGTCGAAATATATATTGCACAGCATTTTTGTTAGTTCTCAGCAATTATTTCTCGTCAAGATCCGTGTGTGTCTCAAAAGAAATTCCTGCCAGAAACACTACTGAGCCACCCCCAAAAGCAACTCGAGGTGACCGAGTACAGGCAGCATAACATTCTCCAGCTCTTCTGTAAACCTTATTTTGGCCATATTTTCCATATATGCACATTCTACACTCATCCGTGAACAGTACATTTTTCCAATCGCCCACTGTCCAATTCATATGTTTGCGAGCAAAAGCAAGTCTGTGTCTTTTGTGTGCTGCAGTAAACAAGGGCCCTGTAGCTGGACTGCAAGCTATCAAACCACTTTCTTGAAACCTTTGCCGGACAGTAGAAGTGCTGACTGCCGTTCCATGAGTCTACTGAAGACTGCTTTGGAGTATTCTAGCAGTTTGGGTTCGGTCTCCTAAAGCAGCAATGGTAAGTAAAGCGATCTTCCCTGGCTGTTGTTTTTTTAGCACCTGTACCGGGTCGTCGGTGATAAGAGCCGGTCGCAAGAAACCGTTGGTGTGTTCTTTGCAAAGTCGAACGAGTGACATTTAATTGTCTCGCCACATCCCGTTGACTTGCTCCATTTTCCAATAATGTTACAATCTGAATAGCTCTTCGATATCTTTCATCCATTATTAAGGATTACACTTTACTTTATGAAGACAAGTTCATAAAGTTCTTAAATCAGTCACTTTCATGAAACTTAATTGACGGGTAAAAAAGTATTCTGAAAAATTTATTGGTTTACTCAGTTTCGAAAATTTGTTTATAATCTTTACAGGTTTGGCATGACTTCGCAAGTACGCAAACTAATCCGTTTTACGTAAATAAAAAAAAAGAAACTTAACAAGATAGATAATTTCGTTAATTTTTTGGGTGGCCCGTTTTCTCTGACGCGCAGTCTAATTTGGCGCTCGAAATAATCAAGTGCGCAGAATCCTGGTATCAGTGACTAGTTTCTGATCGTTGTTGGAACAGACCTTTTAAAAACATTTTTTTTAACCGTCACTCTTTATTATATTATGAGTTAATAAACATAGCATTGATTTGATAGAAAAAGCTGAATGCTGATTCTGTCAATCAGTTGACATTGTTAAAGACAACAGAAAAACAGAAGGATCAAAATAGATCTTCGAAGATGGCAGGAAAATAGATTAGTGCCATGCTCAACGTCTATGTTTATGAGTAAACGTTGAATAGGTATTAAGTGAAAAAATAGGAAACGAAAAAAATTACCTTTGGGCAGTTTTCACAGTGGTACTTTTTGGTCTCTCCGTGTTTTATTGCTCGATGTTTTATAAGACAAGGACGATAACAATACGCTCTGGAGCAGTAGTCACATTGATACTCATCACGTCTGTAGTTGTGCTTTGATATGAGATGTTCATCTAGTCTGAAAAAGGAAAGATAATTTTTGTCCACGACTAATCTAAAATAAACTTATTATACATCAGTTTACTAAATATTAATTAAATCTATTATTCACTAGTAAACAATGATTTCATTATTCACTGGTCATACTGATTTTTAAAATCAAAGAAAAACTCAAACTTGTAATAGAAATTTGTACGTACAAGATATAAAACAAAGCTGGCTATGAAACGTCAAGTCAGAGTGCTTTCACATCACGTTTTATTTAAAGGTGAGACGTTAAAAAAACAGAAGAAGAAAAAGAAGAAGAGAGTTATTGAAACCATTCAATCGTGTGTAACAGCATTAAAAATTGAAAATAACATTAAATAATTTTCAGTCTGTAATATGATGGGTCTGTTGATGGTGGTAAGGAATGGAATAGTAAAATCACTATTCTTAGTGTACCATTTTTTTTTAATTTGCAAAATTTCTAATGTCCTTTGTTAATTTAAATACGAGAGACGCTAAAATGGTGGTTCCTACCTTATCGAGACTAAGGCCCACAAGAGCAAACCCGTACCGTAAAAAAGATGAGAAATGATTTAACTGGGAACGAAAGCTGATAGTAGTATTAGGACGTTGAATTTTTCTGTTTGTGAAGCATTGGCATTACATGTGATGATTTTCACTTGACTTGATTTTCTACCATTCTATATCGCCTTTTGATTAGGGTTTACAAATTTAGTCGAGCAATTTATCCAATATTAATTGGCCCCCTTACCCTTTAAGCCTGCTCATGTAAAATATTTGGGCTTCTTAATTCGCCTATTTATATAATAATAATAATAATAATAATAATAATAAAGGACAGAAGGATTAGTATTGCAACTATGTTAAAAGATTAAAATTGGCTTTCAGTTTAGAATTATGTTTAGTCCATGAGTGATATTTATTTATTAAATAAAAATGACAGTACCATCGCATCAGATCTATTAGAAAAAATTCAATATAATTGGCAATATTATAATTATAATACAAGAAGCCAATGTGACTTTCATGTACGGCAAGCCATCACTAAAAGTTCCCAAAATACAATTTTTATTAAAGGTTTGCTAAAATTTAATAGACTGCCTACAGAAATTAAAAAAAAAAACAACAATAAATGTATTCAAAAGTAACCTCAAACAATACTTGATAAATAAACAAAACGGATATACTGTCTTGTGATAATACTCTTTAAACCTTGCCCTTTTTAAGTATTTCCCTTAATTTATTATTATTTTACCCGCATTTATTATAAATTATTACAGTTTTGAGATCATGTACTTTATTTTAAAAAATTACTTGATATTAATACTACCTACTATGTTTAAATTATTATTTCTATATATATTTGACTACCAATGTTAATTAGCAGTTGCTAAATAAATGATAAATAAATAGAATTTTTAATTTTTTGCATTTTTTGGAAAAAAAGCTCACAAAAATAGTTTTGCGACTATAGATTATAGCAACTTATAGCCACAAAACTATTTTTGTGTTGAAGTAGATCCATAGAGAGCAATATAATTTACAAGGGCCTTCTTTCAACATACAAATAAACGACAACTTTTTAATTAAAAAGAAAAACAACAAAATACCTCGGTATCATAATTGATCCAAATTTAAAATTGGTTGATCACATTACGTCATTAACAACCAAAGTTAGAAGATTCAATTTTAAATTTTATAAATAAATTGAGGAAATTTATGACTAGGAGTTTACTAATTATTGCGGACTATATGGACTATATGACTTAAACCCCTTAATGTAATCCAAAATCGTATAATTATAATTATCTCCAAAAAACCAGCATTATATGCTACCTCTCTTTCATGTAATAAAAAAGTGCTTTGTATAAGAACATTATAATATCTGTCTTGCTGTACTTTTATTTATGGAAAGCCTGAATTGAGATACACTACAAATTATTTGCAATAAATATCAAAAGAAGCATACAAACAGTTTTAAATAATTTGACATTTAAAAGCCATTTACACATCACAGTTGACATCTTGTTACTTGACTGGCAGGTTAATTATTCTATGGGGTTGCGACAGAGAGCCAGTAAATTTAATGAAGGTGTTTTTGTGGCTAGTGGTGAAATAGTAGTAAGCTTAAGTTGCACTACCATAAAAAAATTATTTTTAAGAAACTGCTTGTATATTTTTCAGAAATTGGCAGGTTTGGCGACTAATTTCGAATAAAAATAGCTTCCAAAATGGCTATGGTTGCAAGTATAAAGGTCGCAACCCGCCTTAGAAATCTCACCTTTACAATCAACAGCTGTTTTTTGACAGGTCGTTGAAGAATGTTTGCAATGTATGGAATGTTAAGAATATTAGGAATGTTAGACGTTAGGAATGATTGGAATTCGTAAAATTAGTCACATAAGAAATGCATAGGCGGAGTTTAAGAAAATTGATATTAAAATAGTTAGGATGAACCGAAAATTCTAAAAATCAATAGGGTTCTAAGTTAGAAGTAATTATTCAAGAAAATCAAAACCGCAAGTCAATCAGAACTTTTGGTCTAGAGTTATCGTGCCGGCATACATACACTCAGACGAATTTTTTTTGCATTTTCGGACTCGGAGGGATCGGACACGTGAAAAAGAGCTTTAAAAAATGGGGGTAAGAAAATTTTTTCGTCTGCATGAATGCAATACTGAGGCCCCATACGAAGGGCCTTGGTAATTAGCAGGTGCTTGACGGCTCTTTAATGCATTGGCACCGTCGCGTCGTATGTCCCACTTTCTTGCCTATATGAACGACGCAACCGTGTCCGTCTAAGCGAATATCGACATAAAAACTTTAAAAGTTGGTTGTAGTAACTCTATGAATGGTTTTTCTAAATAATAATCAGCAGTCGTTGTATACAATGTTTGACTACGTAATTATTATTATTATTTTTGAATACTTACTTATCTACATCATTAAAGATATGATCACAAACGTAACAACGACTTTCAGTGATGTCTTCATCATCTTCGCGGTCATCGATGGTCTCACTGTGTTGGGAAGCTGAAAAAAAAAATTTATTATAATCAATCCAGTATTTCGCCGAATTGGTGGCAGAATAAACTATAGGTATTGGTACCACTATAGCGGAAAGTAACACGTATCCTCTTTAGGAGGGAGGAAAAGGCACTTTATTCCCGTGTATAATTTTTCCCCGTACTTCAGTTTACTCCCCTTTAATACATATGATATTCCTCATATTTACGTAACAAGCTATTCTTGATATTTTTTTATAAATAAGAAATTTATTTACATACTTTACTATCGTTTCCAGGTATGTTTTATATTTATATTGAATGCACAGTTTTGAGCAGTACCGTTATGAACATACTTGTTTGTGTTGTTATAGCAATAAGCAGACTGCCAAGTCATAAAAAACAAAAAAAGGCCGAACAAAAAATTATAAAGGTAGTGTTAGGATAGAGAAAAAAACTAATGCTAGGAAAATTAAGACTGATGACCAGAGCGAAATTAAAAGGACTAAGGACAGAGATTATTATAAAAAGAAAAAAGCAGAAAATAAAGTGAATTATTTACTGAAATAACCAAGAGAAAAAAGCAAAAGTAGAGAAAATACCGGAAAAAAATACAGAGATAAGAAAAAAGTACTAATAAACTCATAATACGCTGTCACATTCGGCTAATGAGTTACCCGCAATTCCCTTTGTGAGAAAACAAGTAGGAAGAAAAATTTTACAGAAGGATGTAGCCAAAGCATACCGAAAAATAAAAATCTGATGTGTCCAACACACGACTTTCCTATCTAGTTATTACAGTCTTTTTTCGGTTGTTTTGAACAACCTATTGTAGCACCTCTGCAAATATTTAGAGGTTAACTATATAATATATATACATTTTCCACATACATCTAACTCGAAACATTTTTCTATATAAACTTATTGCCAACGAAAATGCTGAAAAATATAAATTTTATACTTTTCCTTCAATTTTTCCATTACGGTCCATTTCAGAGAAATCATGCAAAAAACAAAAATTATAGAGATGGATATCGCAAATATCATTTAGTTCAAGAATTTTCTTAAAAATCAGATTTTTTAAATTTTGAAAAATTTCTCGAATACAGATCATTTTAGGAAAATTTTATATAAAACAAAAATCATAGAGAATAATATTAGAAGTAACTTTTATATAAACAATTTTCTTCTCCAAACAAAAATAACTAATACATTCCATAAAATATAAAAACGAGCCTCTATAAAATACCCCCCCCAGATGTTCCGACTCTTGTAACGTTTAAATTTGGACTTATAGCGGTTTTTCATTAAAATAGGAATATTCCGTGTTAAGTAATTATTTAATGGGTCCTCCTATACCCGCATTTAAACCACTGTGCTTTTAAATTGACAGGGGACTGGATTTCTATCAGATGAGTGTCGAAGGCGTTTCTTCGCGGGTCCTTTTTCATAGATTCAGGGGTTTTTCTACGACACTCTGGGCGAGTGGGTGGTTGCCCTATATTCAAGATGTCGGTCTAGCGTTTCCGCCCTGACGTTAATTGTGAGTATATGATCAGTTTGGGGTAGATAGGACCTCTATTTGAGTTTAGCTAGGCTATTTATTTAGTTTTAGAGGCTTTGTTTGCTTATTTTAGCCCTTTCTGTCAAGAATTTATTTCGTAATAGAGGGCGCTGATGAGACATCTATTTGTTACTAAGGTATGTTGGGATTACTGTTTTTGTCAGGTGTCAGGTGACGTTTGTTTCGTCCTTCTTGGAATTTCGAGATTGATATTCTACACGTGGATTTGTTTGAAAGGTACTGTTTCGAAATTTATTTGAACTCGTTCCAATCCATTTGAGATATTGCGAAACAACCTTTTGTTTAAGTTACAACAGTGTGGATTGGTAGTATTTTTTGGTGACCACATGTTGTTGGAGCTCTCTTAGGAGGATATATTTAACCACATGTTGAATCTCATTGTGCCCACATATATATGTAGTCTTTCTGAATAAGCTGTTCACGAATTTGTAGTTCAATTTTATTTGGTGCTTCGTGTCTCCCCTGTAGCTGTTAAATTTTATCTGGTGCTTCGTGTTTCCCCTGTAGCTGTGAAAAAGGGTTCTTGTGACGGGCTATCAATTCTTGTGAAAGCCAACACTTCTCGTGATGGGCCAGTATCCTTATGACGGGCTAACAATCTTTGTGACGGGCTGATACTTCTTAGTACAGGCCAGTAGTCCTTGTGAAGGGCCAATACTTCTTGTGACGAAATGACTAGCACATCTTGTGACCAGCTAGTACTCCTTGTGATCAGCTAGTAATCGTGTAACGGGCTAGCAACCTTTATGCAGGCAGATTGATTTGTATGCCGAAGTAGGACATCAACCGTCTACTAGAGCAGCTGGAAAGAAGTCACGGTGTACCGCAAGTTTTTGCTATCTTATTTTTATATTACCATATTACTATTTAATCTATTTTATTGGAGGGGTGTTATTAGTACGTATTTTTATCTAAACCTAATGTAAACTGGGTTTAGGAGTGTATAGTTTACCGTACATTTTTATTAAACCGGAAACACGTCACTAAGAGCTCTTCGTGGGGTATATTACTTATGGGTAATTAATATTTTTAATGAGTAACAGAGTTTTACTTGTTTTTACCCCTAGCGTCCGTAAATAGTACACTATTATTTGTTCATTTGCTAAATACAGTACACACCTCATGTGTTACATTTTTACGATTACCCTTAGTCCCATTTAAAATTTTTAAGTTTAATATAGCGTTTTAGTTGTAAATATTACTCCCAGTGATACTGGATTACTGTTAATAGTTGGGGAATCTGATAATAATGTACTAAGTGATTTAGTTGTTATTAATTTGTTAAATTTTGAAGTTGAAGTTGACCCCCCATGTGAACACGATAAATTATTTATAATTATTAAACTTGGGTATAAATTGAACTTTACTTATTATTTATCCCACTTGCTAATTGTCTGTTCGATTTTATAAACATCTAGTTGAGCATTTATTTTTATGGTAAAGTACACTTATAATATAATAGGAGCATACTCGATTTGTAGCCGCTTGATGGCCTTGTGGAGGAGATGCTATAGTTTTCTATTTGGAGTTTGGTAGTGAACTGTCACATGGATTGTTGGATGTGAGGTTAAACTCCTGGCGCCCACTCACGAACATAACTTTTTCTACGACTCACCCCCTTCTTCACTGTTGTTAGTCGGCATCCAACATTGGATTAATACAAATCCCATCTCGGTGCTTAGACACAGAAAGTAGGTAGCACTCTGCCCAAAATCTAATCAGTTCACCTCAGGCGGGAATAAATCCCAAGTTTAAAATTTGATGTGTTTTTCTTTATCCGTTTTTTAGTTTTCTTTAAAATTCCAAATTTACCCATTTTCTCAAATATCTCGAATACGGTACATTTTAGAGAAATTATGTATGAGACAAAAATTATAGACAATTATGTCAGAAACAACTTTTGTCATTTTGTCAAATTTATCAAATACGGACCATTTTAATAAAATTTTGTATGGAACAAAACTTATAAAAAATAATATAAGAAGTAACTTTTATTTAAAAAAATTTCTTCTTCAAACGTTAATAACATATATATTTTATAAAAGATAAAAATGACCCCTATAAAGTACACCACCAGATGTTTCATATCTGCCTAAAGTATAATCAGTTCACAGCAGGCCGGAATAAAGCTTAAGTTTAAAATTTGGTGTTTTTCTTTGTATCCGTTTCAGGGGACTCCAAAACGTAAAAATCCGTCGAAAACTCGAGATCGAAAAAATCATGATTCCTATACTTTTCTTATCTGTATACAAATAGGAAAGTAAAAAACACAGGAAGAAACTATAATACAAATGAAATGCAAAATTGAGTCCTTAAAGAAGAAACTACAAGGAAGAGACAAAAACAAATATCAGTACCTATAAGTCTTAACAGTAAAGTTGATGCTATGCTTAAGGACATTGAAGTTCGCAAAACCCTTTTGTTTAGCGAAGTATTAAGTACGCATTTAGAAGAGAAGGCTGATACTTTGCCATAAAATTCAAATAGTTTTTCAAAAATGTATCATATGGCTAAGAAGATTTTACCGAAGGAACGAAACAATAAATCGATTATAAAGTTTAAGTTACATTTCACTAGATTGTGTTGAAGCCAGAAGTTCTTCAGAAGGTTATTCATTTTTTATAAAGAGATAACGTTAGTATAGTGTACCTAGCTAGAAGAGACTTAAAAAAATGGTATTAGAAACCAAAAGCGAATCCTTTCATTCACAGTCAAAGCACTGACATCAAAATTCGCAAAAGAAATTAATTTATCCTATACGACACTTCTCAGAGCAAAGCCGTTCTGGGTCATAGCTCCAAAATTAACAGACCAAAAAATATATTTGTGTGTTATACATGAAAATTTCGAATTAAAATAAGCTGTTTTTTTTTTTTTTTTTTTTTTTTTTTATTAGTGATTATCGCCAGAGATAAGTGTCATATTATTCGAGATAATTATTAAACTTGGTTGTGGTGAACTTTAATCAAAAAAATGCATTGTAAGAACTGATTAAAACTAAGGACATAATATTCATTTTAAGGTGACTACAGCACCCCCTTATAATTTTCGGACAAGGATATCTCAAAAAGTAATTTTTTTAGAAAACTTAAATTTGGGAGAAATAAATAAGGCAATAATATCTAGAATATGCATATTTTTTAAAGTTTTAATTTCTTCCAGTTTCCGAGAAAAAAAATCAAAGGGCTTTAAATTTTGAAATATCATAATGAAATTAAATGCATTCCTCAACAGCACTATTCTTAATACAATCCCCAAATTTAAGCTCTTAATCTCTTGTTAATGATTTTTTAAAATTCGCCGAAATTAGTGGCTAAAACGCCTCGTTAAGTGCTATTTTCTGGTTTAAACTGGTGTAAATCGTTGCAAGAAACGAATTATGACTCAGAGTGTACGAAACGGTAGTTACAGACGCGTTAAACTAGAAAGAAGCACTTAACGAGGCGTTTTAGCCACTAATTTCGGCGAATTTTAAAAAATGATTAACAAGAGATTAAGAGCTTAAATTTGGAGATTATATTAAGAATAGTGCTGTTGAGGAATGCATTTATTTTGATTATGATATTTTAAAATTTAAAGCCCTTTGATTGTTTTCTCGGAAACTGGAAGGAATTAAAATTTTAAAATATATGCATATTTTAGATAATATTGCCTAATATATTTTGCCAAAATTTTAATTTTTTAAAAAAATTACTTTTTGAGATATCCTTGTCTGAAAATTATAAGGGGGTGCTGTAATCACCTTAAGTTAAGTACAAATCTGTGGCCGGCGCTTAAAAGGTCAAGTCGTTTTTTACGTAAATTGAGTTTTTAGTCAAAATACGTTTAGAAGAGTGTATATTTTAGGCAGTTAAAAGGATCTAGGTCTATATACGTTATAAAGTAATAAAAATAAGGTTCAAAAAACATATATAATAATAGAAGGGTAACCGCGAAAGACAGAACGTCATAATTAAACATAAACAGTTAAATTTTGTAACATTAAACGGTTAAAACATAATATTTTTTAATTTTTAAAGCACCAAATATCCTAAAAAGATCGTCGATTTGAATTCTTAAAATCCTTGTTCATATGTCCCAAAAATTTTCCAGCGCCATTCTCCAAAAATGTGTAATATCGACTTATTACCTTTTAAGCGCCGACCACAGAAATCCTGTTTTAATAAATAACTATGATTTATAAAATTCGTTATATATTTTAATGTACCTTTACCGTAAGTTATATTAGTTGGCAAACAGTCGTATCATTCCGGGAATGCCTAATCATTTTCGGGAACGTTATAAAAATTATGTAAAACACAGAATATTTTAGATATCTCCATTAAAAAAGATCGTGATTTTAACAAAAACCTTAATTTTGTATGGGTGTTTTTTTAATATTACGAAAAATTTCAGAGGCGAGTCCCTTGGACGAAATGCAGCAAAAAATTTCTTATGAACATATGTCCTACACCTCTTAGATTTTGAACTACAGGGTGGTAAATTTATAAGAAAAAACTTATTTTTTTCGAATGTAAAAGTTTAAATTGTGTATCGGAAAATGGCTTTGGATGCATAGAAACTGCGAACCAATTTTCAGAAAAATATCTACAGTGGTATTATTCATATCGAAAAAAATAGGTTTTTTTCTTATAACTTTACCACCCTGTAGTTCAAAATCTAAGAGGCGTAGGACATATGTTCATGGGAACTTTTTTGCTTCATTTCGTCCAAGGGACACGGCACTAAATTTTTTCGCAATATTAAAAAAACACCCATATTAAGTTATGTTTATTACAAAAAACTATTAATATTTTTATTTCTTAAGTTGCACATATAAAAAAAAGTAACTTATCTTCGTTTTTTGATGTATTTTACTTTAAAGGGGTTTTGTATGTATTATATTTTTTTAAATTAATTGTTCATTAATATACACCTACGCCATTGTGTAAATAAAAACAAAAAACATATTTAGGTATTTTTTAACATGTTATTAACTTTACAAAAATGTTCCCGAAATGACCATTTGTAGCAAAAGTATTATTTAAAAGCAGAATTATAAAAAAGTAATAAATTCTATGTTCGCCCCATAAAAGTATTATTCAAACATAAGTTAAATGACAATATAAACTAATAATCATGATTGCCATCAAACCAATCTTGAAATTGGCGACCTTGGTGATTTTGAGCCAGTGGTTATTTTGTGTAATTATTATATTATATTCCTTATCAAATCAAAACATGCTTTACAAAATTTGCTCTTTTAATTATGAAAATACAAACAAAGCCTATTAAAAAAAAATTAAAACTCCCAAGCCTACTTTGTGGATTACTCCAAACTATCATCAAAATTACTTCCAGTAACCCCAGCAACTAGAAAGTGTGCATTATAAACACACTCCAACCAGAAGTCAACTAATATAATTACTATTTTATTTGATAGAACATGAAATATAAATTTTTAATTTTCAATAAATTTTCCAAAAAAACTTTTTTAAGTAATAGTAATAGTATTTTTTGTATTTGTTTTCTATTATTTTATATTATCTATTTAATGTGGCTAAATAAAACAATAAAACAAAATTAATAATACCTTGGAACAGGTTACTTCACTACCAACGAAAACATGTTTTTAGCACAATTATTATTGACCAAAAATTAATACCCCAAATTTCCAAACTTAACTTTACCCAAAAACAATTCACTTGAAAAACCAGTTAGAGCAAAAGACAAACACCAACTGAATGATTTAAATCAGTATAATAATATTATCGCAACACGGTGCTTTATTGGTCAGTTTTACCTTTTACACCCCTTTTTTTCGCCCTCAATTGTATAAAAAAGGATGTGACCAACGAGGGTACGTACATCCATGATATAAAGGAAGTGATTTTGTTGACCCCGTTGGCATCTGTTATAACGAATATTTGTTCGGAAGTTAATAGGTCAACCTGTTTCCGTTTTTTCAAATGCAACTAAGGGGTGAATCAAACGTTTTTATACAAATTTAATGATTGTTCACTTGATTTTATGGAATGTAACAAATAACAGTCATACAGGTTATGATTTTTTTTAAAAATCATATTACTATTTTCGAGTTAAGCAAGTTCTACATTAATTGTTAATAAAATATAAATGCCAAATGATCTACAGTGTGTCCGTAAAGTATGGAACAAATTCATTTTTAGCTAAACAGACCATTATAAGAAATAATCCTGAAACACGTCGATTTTTGATTTTAATGTACCGTATTTTAAAATAATAATCTAATATACAGGGTGAATTACTTTCGAGTAATGACGTCACCGTCATTTTTTTTAAATGGAACACCCTTATTTTGTCTCAATTTTCGGATTACTCTAGCTGAGCTGATTCCAAAAATGTATCAAATGTTGATTCCAATTAGTACAGGGTGGGCAAAAATACAATAGTTTCGTGTGTGCTCATAAAGTAACGCGTAACATTCTTCATTAGTTAAATTAACAATATTATCAAAAATACTTATTGTCTAGCGGACAGAATATGATGAAATACATAACTTTATAAATGTTTGAACTGCAGCCCTTGCTGTATTTGACAGTAACCCAAACGGTGGACAAATTCTTGTTGAACCTTGTTTATTGTGTCTTGAGAAATACTGTTTATTATTGTCCGAATTCTCTTTTAATTCTTGAATATTTGCTGGTTTCGTTTGATACACAACATTCTTCAGATGGCCCCACATAAAATAATCCAAAGGATTGAAATCTGGTGACCTCGCTGGCCATTCAATAGGTCCACGTCTACCAATCCACCTGTTCGGAAAAATTTCATCTAGGTACCTTCTAACATCTACAGCATAATGTGGAGGTGCACCATCCTGTTGAAACCATAAACTTTCATCACAACTTTCAGGATTACGTCTGCTGGGAAACAAATTACGTAAAGTAGGTACGAGATACCCCCTTAAAAACTCAAAGTACGTGCCCCGTTTAAATTACCTTCGATAAAGTAGGGTCCGATGATTCGATTTCTTACAATTCCAGCCCATACATTTACCTTTTGCGGGTATTGTGTATGATGCTCACGCATCCAGTGGGGGTTTTCTTTTGCCCAGTATCTACAATTCTGACGGTTAACCTCGCTATTTAACGTGAAAGTGGCCTCATCAGAAAAAATAATTTTTTATATCAAGAGAGGGTCTCGATGACATTTATTTTATCCATCATTTTTTCGCAAAATTGAATTCTTCTATCGGGATCATCTTCGTTTAATTCCTACAAAAGTTTGATTTTATAAGGATGCCATTTTTCAAGCTTTAATAGTTTGGGTACCGTTGTTTTGCTAACACCAATATCGCGACTAACTTTACGCACAGCAGTGTGTGCGTCTTCTTCAAAACTAAGTAAAACATCTAATGCTGTATCAGCATTTGCAGAGGGACGACCTGATTTGCGTACATTTTCAAACGTACCAGTTTCTCGAAATTTCTTTTCAATCTTACTGACTGTTGAACGCGTTATAGGTCTTTCTGGATATTTATCATTAAATAAATTGCATATTTCTATCTGAGTTCGCGTTCTGCCTCCATACCCAATCATCATAAGTATTTCAATTTTTTGTTTTACACTTAACTCCATTTCTAATTCAAATTAAATCTAAGCAATAATTAAAACATTTACGAATACTAAAAATATTGTAGTACTAAACTGTCACTGAACATCAATAAATTACTAAACAAATAATGACATTTCACAAAAAACTAGACGACTATGTTTTTTCAAAATTGATAAGAAATAATTTCTTTCATATTCTGTCTGCTAGACCACAAGTCCACCCTGTACCAATTGGAATCAACATGTGATACATTTTTTGAATCAGCTCAGCTGGAGTAATCCGAAAATTGAGACAAAATGGGGGTGTTCCATTTAAAAAAAATTACAGTGACGTCATTACTCAAAAGTAATTCACCCTGTATATTAGATTAATATTTTAGGATACGGTAAATTAATATCAAAAATATACGTGTTTCAGGATTATTTCTTAAAATGGTTTGTTTAGCTAAAAATGAATTTGTTCCATACTTTACGGACACACTGTATATATGTTTTCTACAATAAACGAAAAAAAAAAATTCACCTTAAGTGGTATTTGGAAAGATTATTTAACAATTGATACAGTAATTTTAAGCACAATTTATTTATTATATATTTGTTATGTTGGTTACACTCTAGAATGGTTAGAATATTTAGATATTCAGTTATAATAATTTTAATGGTGGTTTATTTAACATTTAACGTTTTTTAATCTGCTCACACTTGCTATCAAATGGTCGATATAATTATATATAAAATTGTGAATCAAAGACCAATGATATGAAAAATAATTAAATTTTCCTATTAATCAAAAAATTGATAAATTACTGTTTATTCTTCTTTTAGATATTATCTTTAAATGTGAAAAATCAGCCATTTTAACTATCGTCTTATTTCAATTTTAAATGCATTTTTCAAAATGTTTTAAAAACTTATTAATCAGAGACTTTTTCTTCTTTTTAGTTGATTTTATCGTGCAAAAATTTGGATTTAATTAATCGTGGTTTGTAAACATGGTTGAAGACATAGAAGGCAATATTTCTTGAAAAACAATTGCTGTAAGGTTAGAGAAACTGCACTAAATCTTTATAAACCGATTTTAAAGGGTATTTTATAATAACGGTGTGTTGGATTCAAATTATGTCAGTACAAGAGTACCCCAATGATCAATACAATGTAGTGGTACCTTTAAATATTGATTACCTTTAAATTCGAACCCATAGCTGGCCACATCTTTGGAAAAGACAACTTGTGCTGCGCATTCGTTGCATTTTCGTCATTGGGATTGACATTCGCGACATTTCAAAAAATGTCGTTAGTAATCGTACTTAATAATACCTTACTCTCTCTGTTTAGTTTCCCTTATATTTTACCTACAAAATTTCGTTATGGGGCAACTGTGTTGAATCTGAAGCTATATTTTCCTTCAATATAAAAGAGCCATTACAGTTTTGTTAAATTGCAGATAATTATTTGTAAAACATAATAATTAACAATATTAATTATTTCTTAAATATTGTAGTTGCCACTGCCAATTTGACAATCGCTTGTCACGGATTCAGCTTAGTTATACCCGAGAATACCGATCAAGGAGAAGCGACAGTAGCTGTCGGTGCCTTTGATATCGGATGTACCTTTTTCACAGCATGACTTTTATTGATACACAACTTAGCACGCTGAGAAAACATGCTTATTTTCTACACTGAGCGAAATAGTTTGTCAAATTATCTGAAATTATTGTTATAGTCCATGCGCAAATGTTGCAATGTGATTTAATTACATTAAAGTAATTAGGGTTAATAGCAATGGTGAAATTTCGGCACCAAAATATAATTCATTATGTAATAATTAATTATTTGTTGTAATAGTAAAAGACGTTTATTATTTTATAATTTATCTATAAAATTTGTTTGATATTTGGTTTATTTATTATTAAAAATGTAATAAAAGGCCCAGATTTAAATCACCTTTTCCTTAAGTAAAAATAAGATAAATAAAATTAAGGGTGCCAAAAAAAATTCAGGCAACAATTAAAAAGACATTAAGTTTGAGAGGTTCAACTAAATATTTGCAATGTGCATATATTTTCAAAGCTTTTAGGTTTCAAAAGTACTTACATATTTTTAGAATTTCTAGATTTATATTATATTAAAAGGACTTTCAAGTTTATCGCTCATTTCTGTAGAAACAAGTGTTTTCTCGCCAAGTTAAACCAGATGTCATTTAAGGTTTATGTATTTAGAGTTAAATACCTGGCCTGGCTATCACCCAGACAATACAAATATGTCCATTGGACTCCATTCGATATACAATTTTGGATATCTAGACGTCCAAAAATGAGTTTTCTGGACTTCCGACATCCAATGGACGTCCAGTGAAGTATACAAATGGCACATTTTTGACCATTCAGAGGACGTCCAATTCTGGAATATATTTGGACGTCGAATACTGGACATTCAAAAAACGCCCAGGATTATATTTCCATTGAGACCACATCCCCACTTTTTTACAGAACCGCAACTCACCATACACTATTTTATATTATTAATAATTTGTTTATTATTTTCGCAAACCGCTATACACCATTTATTTATTTTTTATTAAAAATCGCTTGACCTGAGCAGGAATCGAACTCACGACACATCCATTATCGTTTTACGCTTTCAATCGCTAGACGATCTCGACCAAGGAACCACTTGAAAACTTTTTACTAGATACAGTTATAATTGAATAAGATTTCAAACTTTTGCTGATAGAATGAAATGCAATGGATTCAATTTGTCAATTTTTAATGACCAGTTATAATAAAAAAAAGAAATATATACAGGGTGTAACTAAATAAGTGTAAAACATTTAAGGGGGTGATTCCTCATCGAAAAAAAAAGGATCTTTACATATAAAGAAACTTCATTGGAACATCCCTTGTTAAGATACAGCTTCTTAAAGGGGGTACATAAAATTTGTTTAACAATTTTTTTCACAAGCACTAAACAAGTTACAATATTGAAATTAACCTGTCATTTTCTACTACCAAAAAGACACTTAATCAGTAATTTATTTAGTTTATCCCATGGTTGTAAGGGGTGGAAAACGCAACCCCGGATTTCAATCCTCTCGATTTCTCTACTTGGGGCCATTTGCACCATTTGGTTTATCATACTCCTCTTCGCGATGTAGAGGACTTAAGAAACCGCATCATCGATGAGTGCAGAGTAATTAGAGAGACTCCAGGATTATTTGAGCGAATATGTGGCTCAATGCGCCGACGTCTGCGTATTGTCTGAAGGTAGACATGTTGAACATTTACTATGATTTCTACATATTGTATATTTTGTTATTAATAAATTAGTTTTGATTATTCCCCTTTTTAATCATTTAATGCAGGTAGTAACTACAAAATAACAATAAATCCAGTTCGCATTTATGACGATGTATCTCTGTAGTTGTTCGTAAAATAATTTTTTGCTGCAAACTGGTTTATTTTGGGCAAAAAATTCAACAGACATTTTTTTTTAGAATGAAACAAGCTATCGGAAATATAATTTTAAATGGTAAACAAATAATAAGACAAAAAGTTACGTTGGAACGAAATTTTAGGGGTTGCGTTTTCCACCCCTTACAACCATGGGGTAAACCAAATAAGTTACTGGCTAAGTGTTCTTTTGTTAGTAGAAAATGTCAGGTTAATTTCAATATTGTAACTTGTTTAGTGCTTCTGAAAAAAATTGTTAAACAAATTTTATGTACCCCCTTTAAAGGGCTGTATCTTAACAAGGGATGCTCCAATGATGTTTCTTTATATGAAAGATCCTATCTTTTTTCGATGAGGAATCACCCCTTAAATGTTTTACACTTATTAAGTTACACCCTGTACAAATGGGTATTATCTGGTAGGCTTAAGAAATAATGACCTAAGATGGACGTCCACTGGACGTCAAAATACTACTAAACTTAAAATTAAGTCCAAAAACAGATGTTTTCTGGGTATCGATATTCAGCTGTCAATTTAATTAGCATAAACGGACGTACACTGGATGTCCGGATATGGACGTCCTGACCCTGACCCTCAAACAGATCTAAAGTGGACGTCTGATGGACTATGTGTGCATAGACGACTTTTTAGAAATAGTACTTATTTAAGTATGTACCAATATTTCCAAAATCAACTCCAGTATGATTCATTCAATAAATGTAAATATGAATGGGCAAAACATCTTTATATTGACATAATTGTAACTTACAATTTAGCCATAATAAATTTCGCCCACTTTAACCAATCCTAATTAAAACACGCGAATTTATTATATTTTTTTAAATATAATTTCAAAATAAAATAAACAAAATCTGCAGTTCATTTTTTATTAAATTTATTTAAAAGAAGAAAAACATATTTTACAAAATACAATACCTACATATGAAAAATAAAATGTCAAAAATGATTAAATCATTATACTTAATATTTATGCATGTGATAAAATTCTTAGTTTCCTAATAACTTTTTGGGCACATTTTATATCTGTATTAGAATACTTAAGTGTGTAAAAATCTTCATCTTATTACTACACAAAACAAACACCAAAAAATATCACTTAACATTGCTCACGTACTAAACACAACTTGGACTGACTTTGACAGATAACATAATTTTGAGTGATACAAAACCGTACACTGAAAACACCAAGCTGTCGCTTCTCCTTGATCGGTATTCTCAGGTTATACTTCGTTTAAACGAATTGCTTTCTATTGATCATCTTATCGTAGTGTTATTTAATTTAATTTGTTGTTTGGTAATTTATTATAGAATAACAGTTAAAAATACAATCATGTTTTTATCAGTGTACAAATTTAATCTTCAAGAGTTCTTAAGAGCAAACGAGACGTCTCGCGGAAAGCAAAAATGTTAGGATTTTCTAATATAAAATTGTATTTATATGCACGCCACTGGAAAAACTTTGCGATGTTATGCGTCTCAAGAATATTAAGACTTTTAAATGTATTTTGTTCGGTTTGCTATTAATAATACAATAAATCAAGGATATGCCTTTTCAACAGTGTACAGTTTTACCTCTAAAACATATACTCGTAGACTGTCCTTTTCTTGCACCTCAACCTTTCCGCTGGTCCAATAGCTAACATTCTAGGCTCTGCGTCCAATATAAACGGTATAAAAAGTTTTTTGAAATCCATCAATATACTACATTCTATTTAGATATTCTTATATTGTCATATTTCTTTTGTATGTATTCCACCAATTTGTAACTTACAATTCGCTAAAAACCTTTGTGGTTGATGCGATATTTTCTTCAAATAAAAAAAAATACCTCTTATCTTAGCAAAACTAAAATACTCCGCACTTTTGCATTGATTTTGGGTACTGTCAGAATTTGTCCAAATTTTAGTATGTTATTTTTCAGGTCACTAAAGGCAACTTTCTTATAGACCCCAAGTTTGCAGCTCCAGTGCCGTATTAAATGTTTCGTAGGCCCAAGGCACGCCTAGTGTACACTAGATGATAAAATGATTTATTTATTATTGTAGCATTATGGAAATACGAAAGTTTAATAGAGAAATGTGCTGAATACACTAAACTTCATGAGAAATTCAGTTTTCACACAAACAAATCATTTACGGAAAGCACTATCAAGTTGAAAGATTAGTTAAAGGTTATGCAATATCCCCGATTTTTATCAATGTTCATTATCATCGAATTATCTATATTTTGGGTTCTTTCATCTTTTTGTTTTTCTCATATTAACGATGGTCCATCCTTCGGCTTTGTCAAATGAGTATCTGTATTTTGTTTCGCCAAACTCATCAATGTCCATCCATCTGATTTCTTATAATATTAAAACGCGTTTTTTTTTGGCTTTGGTCATGATCAATATGTACTGATCTGTTTCTATATTGATTTCTCTACAGCTGCAAAATTTCTATCAGAATCCATGAAGGTGTATACTACTTCGAAAAATGTATGGCAAATTTTCTTAAATACACCAGAGCCTATTAAATAGTTTTATAAGCAAACAATATAAACCTTTTTATTCTGGCTTCTGTCGAATCACCTCCATTCTATCAGATGATCATTGTGGATATTCTCAAGAAAGGCCAAATGTGAACTTGTTCTAGCCTAAGAGATTTTTGGTCATCAGTCCAGATATGAAAATAGCCTTTACCATTTTAGTGTCTTGTAGAAATCAAATGGATCCCTATTATTGTAACTAAAAGGCTTTACTAGTTGAAATTTTTGACAAGGGGAGCATTTTCTTTAGATGATTAAAACGTTGTTACCTGTTAAGGAAAGGTAAGATAAAACAAGAAATTGCAAGAGATACCAGGGAGCTTTTAAGTTATCCTGACAATACTACAGCGTCTGATCACAGACACTCCGACCGGTCATTGCCAAGTACGAAAGCATTGTATTAGAATCCGCACTCTGCAGGGGGGTGTGAATAAGAATATGAGACCATTGAACATATCCTCAACGATTGACGGACGCTCTTATTTATTAGAAGATTTTAGTTTAGCGAGTATTGGCTAACAGCGGCCGATATAAGCTAGCCCACGAGCTAGTAGATGCCTGTCAATTTAGAAGGATGCATAATGAGCCTAGTGAGATTTAAGTATCGTGGGGTAGTTCATCCTCCATACGTTAAAGATACAAAGAGGTGTTCTGTATACAAGAGACGTTAAAACAATCAGTGTCGATTCGATAATAATAGCATTGTTATACAGAAATAGTATATTGTTGTTTAATGAGCAGAGAATTATATTCATATTTACATAATGATGAGTCGCAAATGTTGTAAATAATACAAATAGAAAATCAAGTTTAATACTCTAGGTACCTCCTCTTTTTATGTTTGTAAGTTATGAAATTAAAATTACAGCTCTCTTCTAGATAATTATCTATTTAATGTCTGAAATTTCATGGCACTCATGATTTTATTAAAATAATTAGGTAATGACTACTTTGTGTTATCAGATAAAGATCTGACATGAAAATTATTACTTTGTGTATCAAAAAAGAAAATGTTTCTTAATTCTTGATCAGCGAAGTTTTGAAAGTGTAGTCTTTTATTCTATCCGTAGAAAAAATATTGTATGATACATTTATTAAATTGATTTAATTTGGATCCTGGGGTTGTTCTACCCATTAAAGCTCGTTCCGAAATATTCCGTACTCACAAAATAAGTTGCCATTTTTAACATTTTTATCATAAATAGTTAAGTATAAAATTTGGGTACATTTACATTAATTTTAGCAATTTTTTTTATGGTAAAAACACCTAAAATCGTATTAAAAGCAAAGTTCCTTTGGTCAAGGTAGTTAAAGGGGAATCTGATGATTGACGTTGATAAAATTTGACCCTCGCGATAGTCGGTGTTGATAAAAATATTTATAAGGGACGTTATATCAACCCCGTTATGAGGTTAACCTAATATACATATTGTGGATAATATTCAAATAGGCGGTAATCAGACCATCAGGAGCTTTCTAAATAAAGTTAAACGTTAGGAAATAAAAATATACGAGTAGTTTCTGCGCTTCACCGCTTTAAGACCATATGCCATATTTTACATCCATGCCTTGATATTATTTTGAATGACATCGTGTTATTTATTATGTAGGATCTACTAGTGTTTTTTATCGTAGTGGTTCTTAACCAAGGGCGTCTATATGGAGGGTGTATTCGGGGTAATTACCCGCCCAAGAAATCACTGAATATATTGCTAGAATTAACGGTGTTAATCTTACTGCAGGTGTCCAGAAAGTTTTCATAATAAAAAACAACACGAAAAATTGGAAATTTTATAAATAATACGATTTTTGTTATTTACACCACCGTATTTTATAAGAATAGTAATAATAATATTTATTGCCCAACACATTTTCTTCAATACTTTTACAGAGAGTAAAGTATAATATTATGTGTAACAGTTATACATTAATTAATTTATGGAAAACAATAGATATCTCAAGTATAACAAAAAGTAGATAACATTGCAACTTTTCGAAAAATCATAATTTTCGTACTATAATATTAAGCTTAATTTCATTAAGATTGTTAAAAATAATCACGAAGTACAAACTTTATTAGAATTATTGCACATACGAGGTAAGTATAGCAGTCCTGGATTTGTCAATAGGCCGTATAGGCCGCGGCCTAGGGAAGGCAGCGTCCTAGGGGCGGCAGATTTCAGAGGATAATAGTGAAACAAGTTCACTGGTTTTCTTATGGTTTTTTATACTAATACTTTAAATCCCTATAGAAACTAATTCCTATCATAAATTATTAAACCTAGGTACCTACTATTATTGTATCCATTTGTTCTATATTACGACGATTTGGTTCAAGAATGTGTGCATTTTCACAGTTACATTTCCTCTTTTAAAATTGCAGAGTGTGTAGTGAAGCCTGGATCAAACAAATTGTTTTTGGGAAAGGAGTGTTTCCTTTTTAAAAAGCGTGATAAATTATCAAAGGTCTTCATCGTCTGGAGAAAAAATTAATTCTTTAGCTCTTCTCTACATAGAAGCAGATATAATGAATACCATAAACTATGATGATATTGTAGATGATTTTGCTATTAAAAAGTCCCGTAAAAATTGTAATTCTGTTTTTATGCTCTTTCTTAATGACTAATTCATTCGTTTATTTAACTTAGTGCCTCCCTTACTACAAATGGAAAATTATTATTTCTGTACATGGGGCGGTGGAAATAAAGTGGCCTACACTCATAAAAAATATAAATCAGGCACTGAAGTATAGACTAGTTAAAGAATTGTATAATGATTCATAAAGGTATGATAAATAAGCAAGGAATCGTCTAAATTCTAGGCTCTTAAATTTAAAGCTGTTCAGTACAACTGATAATCATTTACTCTCTGTGGATATACACCATTAACTTTGTATGACAGATATTCCAAAAATTCACGTTGAAGAAAATTTTACATATAATTAATAAAAGCACACCACGAAAATACTATAATTTTTAAATTAGCTAGAAGTTGTACACCGTTATTCTGATTAGATATATGTAGATAAAAATTTTTAAAAAGAACATAAAGTGAAATAATTTTTCTGATTTAAGACTATTGGACAAATCATTAATGAAATCGGAAAACAATAATGATCATAAGTTGGATTCCTAATATTGATCATAAGTAGCCTGGTTGACGAGATAATACAGGCTTCATCAATTTAGGAGGATCCCAGTGACGCCTACGTACTGTAGGGAAACCCAACCTTGTCATCTAATATATAGAGATCATACAGTAAATAGGCACCATAATCATAATTAAGATGTCTAAAATTTTTGAATAGATTTTGTTACTTACCAGTTTCTCTATCCGATCGATCATCAGCTGAGTCTCCAAACATATCCTGAAGGCTTAGAGGCTCCTTTGGTGTCAAAATTAATTCACAGTCAGTCGGAACATCTTTAGCAGTTTCATACCACAGCTGAAAGCAATAAATTAAAGAAATATATTACAATTTATAAGGTGGTAACATTATTGTTCTTAAAATCAAATTTGATAAAGATCACATAGATGCTTGGAATTTATGATTTATTTTGGAAATTTGTTTATATCTTGTTTATTAATTATAGGGTTTATATTTTGTTTGTATATTGTAAACTGTTTATTTGTATATTGTAATCTGTTTATTTGTATATTATTTGTATTATTTGTATATTATATTATTTGTATATTATTTATATATTATGTATATTATATTGTTTGTATATTCTTTGTATATTGTTTGTATATTGCTTGTTTATTATTTTTATATTATCTATATTATTTGATTGTATGTTGTTTGTATATTGTCTGCATATTGTTCGCATATTGTGTGCATATTGTTTGCATATTGTTTGTATATTCTTTGTATATTGTTTGTATATTGTTTGTATATTGTTTGTTTATTGTTTGTATATTGTCTGTATATTGTTTGTATATTGTTTGTATATTGTTTGTATATTGTTTGTATATTGTTTGTAAATTGTTTGTGTATTGTTTGTATATTGATCGTATATCTTTCGTACATTGTTCGTATTTTGTTTGTATATTGTTTGTATCTTGTTTGTATATTGTTTGTATTTTGTTTAAATATTGTTGTTATATTGTATGTTTATTGTTTATAAAGGGTGTCCCAAATTCCGTGTACGTAGAGCTACTGTAGATTCATGAGATTAAAATAAGTAGATTGAGCCAAAATTACACCACAAACAGCTTCGTTTGCCTGTGTAGAACCTTCAAAGTTAAAAGAAAATTTTAATTTTTTTTAATAATTCAAAAAGTCTTTGTTCGATTTTTACAAAATTTTGTATGTAGTTATTTTAATTGCAGAGCCATTGTTCAAAGCAAGAATAAAACCAACTGAAATCATGGAAAGGTAAAAACCACCCTAATCCTACCAAAAATGACATCGAATTTTTTTTGAGTGCCGTCCCTGTCTCCTCCTGATGCATATGTACGATTCTCCAATCCAACCATTCACTGTTGGGTTCTAATTAACAGTGCTGATCCTAAAGTGGCACTGGAAAACAGTAACAAGAATTCTCTGTAAAGTACTAGCACTCCTGCAATGTGGAGTATTAGACTAATAATTTTCCAGCCTAATGGCCTAAGTGTTTAGAGCCATAGACACCATTAAAAAAATATTTGTTGGCAATATATTAAATGAAATTACTCTTTGACTTAAAGATGTGACTAATATCTGATCGACTTTTCCAACTTACAGGTATGGCTTCGGGAGTAAATAAATATTAATAGTATTAATAATTATTAACCCACGTTACAAAAAAAAAATGTTTTTATACATCCACATGGATATTAGCTAATCAAAGCACAGACTCTAAATAATGCATTTTTAATATACTAATTTATGAAGTAAAGTTTAACAATTTTATTGAACTTTGAATTTTTTTCTGAATGAATCCTTTATATTTTTATTAAAAACTTCTGTTGGATGATATCCTCTATCTTTTGTTAAAAAAAATCTATAAAATATATTAATTATTGTGCAGTCTAGAATGAAAACCAAATACTTTAATATCACACATTTTAATTGCATTTTTAAGCAGTGCAATAGCTCTTAAAGAGAAACATTTTCAACGAGAATTTAAAATTAATGTATGGGTGGGTAGGTATTATTGACACCTGCTTAATTGGTCCATTTAGATTGCCAGATCGTCTTGACGGTGACAGTTACTTGCATTTTCTACGTCAAGATTTGCCTTACTGCTCAATTTACACCGTGACATGTTTTAATGTACGATGGTGCACCACCTTATTTTTCTCGAATTGTGAGAGTGTATTACCGAACAATATTATGGTAGATAGATTGGCAGAGGTTAGGATGCTCCTATTCAGTGGCCGCCTCGATCACCGGACTGTAATCCTTGTGATTATTTTATCTGCGGTAACTTGAAAACCAAAGTTTATGAAGTTCCTATGGACAACATTGAACAATTATGGGAGAAATGATATAGGCATTTTGACAAGGGTAGACTTCAATTTTTTGAGCTGAATTGAAAGCTGCATGAACGAAGGAGGTGGCCATATTGAACATTTATTGTAAACAAAATTATCCTTCTCTTTGAATTGTTATTTTTCAGTAGATACCTATGCCTATTGGCGATTCAAATTAATTTTGTCATCTATAAGTAGGATGTTTGTTTATTTACATGTTTTTGTTTTGGGCGGATTTTGTATTTGTGATTTTTTTAACTGTTTTTAGATAATATTCTCATTTTAATAGTGTTTTTGGGTTTCATTTAGTGTTAATCTCGTGCTTTCGTCATAAATATAATATTTATCATGTGTATGACTTAATTTGTTGGAAATATTCACCTATTGGTTGCTATAAGAACATCTAGAAATATGTATTCACTAAACCCAGGACATGTTTTATTATGTGGTTTAAAGGACATTTCAGGTACCACACGTTTATTATTGATGAACTTATTTAAAAATCTTACTAGACTTATTCTTATATTATAAAGTGAATCATTAGTACTTTGTATTCATGTAAATGGTAATAAAACTGTCACAAATCAGATTACAGTTTGACTCTAAACAAAGTTTTGTAAAATTTCAATATTGTGAATTTGTAGATATCCATTTATCGTAAAAACAAAATTTGACGACTTGCACTTGGAAAATTAGCCCAATCGGATTAGTATTTTAGATTCTGAAAAATTCTAAGCAGCAATTTTCCTTCGGAATTCCTTGGAGGGGGTCTCTGGTAGTCTAAATTCAAAAAGTTGGGATTCCAAAGTTGTCGTTACCTCCGCCATCTTGATTTAAAGGGTTATTTTTTGTATCTTGAATAACTCATTTATTTTCAATTTTACACGGAAAATAGTTTTTACAAAAGTTATTTAAAATTAAATTTCCTACAATTTTGCTTTTTTTTGTACGATCGATTTTTTTCAATTTATACCCGAAAAGAGGGGGTGAATTTTTGGTTATAGAATAACTCGTTTATTTTCAATTTTACGAGAAAAATTGTTATAAACAAAGTTGTTTAAAATTAAATTTCCTAAAATTCTGCTTTTTTTTGTACGATCGATTTTTTTCGATTTATACCCGAAAAGAGGGGGCGAATTTTTGGTTATAAAATAACTCGATTATTTTCAATTTTACGAGAAAAATTGTTATAAACAAAGTTGTTTAAAATTAAATTTCCTACAATTCTGCTTTTTTTTTGTACGATCGATTTTTTTCGATTTATACCCGAAAAGAGGGGGTGAATTTTTGGTTATAGAATAACTCGTTTATTTTCAATTTTACGAGAAAAATTGTTATAAATAAAGTTGTTTAAAATTAAATTTCCTAAAATTCTGCTTTTTTTTGTACGATCGATTTTTTTCGATTTATACCCGAAAAGAGGGGGTGAATTTTTGGTTATAGAATAACTCGTTTATTTTCAATTTTACGAGAAAAATTGTTATAAACAAAGTTGTTTAAAATTAAATTTCCTACAATTCTGTTTTTTTTGTACGAACGATTTTTTCGATTTATACCCGAAAAGAGGGGGTGAATTTTTGGTTATAGAATAACTCGTTTATTTTCAATTTTACGAGAAAAATTGTTATAAACAAGGTTGTTTAAAATTAAATTTCCTACAATTTTTTTTTTTTTTGTACGCTCGATTTTTTTGTATTTATCCCTGAGAAGAGTGGGGGTGAACCTAAGTATTGTATTGTCACGTTTATTATTGATGTTGTACCATTATTTTTTCTGTTTGTTTTTTTTTGCTGATACCTGGAATTAAAAAGAAACGTGATAATACAATGATAAGAGTTTACCCCCACTCTTCTCAGGGATAAATACAAAAAAATCAAGCGTTCCAAAGAAACAGAATTGTAGGAAATTTAATTATAAACAACTTTGTTTATAACAATTTTTCTCGTAAAATTGAAAATAAACGAGTTATTCTATAACCAAAAATTCACCCCCTCTTTTCGGGTATAAATCGAAAAAAATCGATCGTACAAAAAAAGGCAGAATTGTAGGAAATTTAATTTTAAATAACTTTTGTAAAAACTATTTTCCGTGTAAAATTGAAAATAAATGAGTTATTCAAGATACAAAAAATAACCCTTTAAATCAAGCTGGCGGAGGTAACGACAACTTTGGAATCCCAACTTTTTGAATTTAGACTACCACAGACCCCCTCCAACGAATTCCGAAGGAAAATTGCTGCTTCGAATTTTTCAGAATCTCAAGCCTGTTCTTCACCTAATCCGATTGGGCTAAATAATGAATACTTCAGTTTTGATTTTGACATAAACACCATATAGATTGCAATTTTCTGGAGACTTTTTCGCAGATTTAATTTTTAATATAAACACCATCACATACTATAAGAAATAAACAAATTTAAATCTAAAAAGTAAGAAAAAACTCGAATTGTAATTGATATAAATTAAAAGGTAAACAATGAACACGAACGCCAATGTTGCCAAATGATAAACTGATTTTAAAACAAAATTAATAAATGAACTGAAATTTTTAAAAAATCATTATAATAAATCGGTTTTATAAAAAAATCCTTAAATAAATATAGAGTATGATTACACAAATTTTGATTCTTAAATAAAAGGCCTTATCCACTTCTTCAAGAGCTAAAATCCGACGACGTAGCGAAATTTTGCTACTTCTGGCAACACTGGACTGTATCCTACTTATACGGACCTTCTACAAATTTCCTTCAGAGGGCGTATCACTTAGCTTGAATCGCGAATTGACGATTTTTTTATTGTCATAACGTTAAAATTCACAATGTTCGGGTTGCGGCAGTTATTACAGTCAACCTTGTTTTCTTGAAAATTTTAGGTCACCATCAGTCTATGAAACATGTTTTACTCAAATGTGTTTGAAAGATACAAAAACGCTACAAATGAATACAGTTCTTCACAAAAAATGAGGAAACAGGGATGGCCCTCAAAAAAATACGATGCCATTTATGGTAGTATAAGGGTGGTTTTTACTATTTTATGATTTCAGTTGGTGCAGTTTTTGCTTTGTACAATGGCTCTTCAATTAAAATAGCGACATACCAAATTTTATAAAAATCGAACGAAGCGTTTTAGAGTTATTAAAAAAAATTTTTAAAACTATGAGGTTATGTTTTTTTGGCTATGTTATTAGAAACAATTAATTTTAAATGTATAGTGAATTCTATATAAAAGCCAGTGAAGGTCATTGCTAATGTTTAAATTGAAGTTTTAGAAAGACACTGAATTTAATAGTATTAAATTTTGCACAAGAGGTTTAAAATGATAAAAAAAGGTTAGGTTAAGGATGAAAAAACAAACAAATTTTATTTAGGCTTGATTTAATTTACAATAAAAAATAATCATGTTCAGTTAGTTTATAAACATCCATATTTAAAAGAAGTAACAGTTAGGTAATAAAATTAACAACACATGACATTTTAAAACTTAAATAATAATCAGAACTAAAATCAGAATCATCTCTATTTGGTGTTATAATAATGGGAGCAATTTCCAATCGGTCCAGTATATGCTCTCTTTCACACCATTTAAAAATGTCTTTTTCAGTGTGTCTTACACTGTTTGCCCACATTTGTGGGGTAATAGTTCGGAGTGCTTCAGATCACATGTCTATACAATCTCTTTGTGTCTTTCCAGCCCAACCAATGTGCCTGTTTTAATATTATTTTGAAATACGCCAAATCAGTTCTATTGGATTAAAAATACAATGGTAAAGAAGAAGACGTAACACCTTATGTCCATACTGTTCAGCCAGCATATCAGCTACATATATTTTTGGTGGTTTATTACTAAAAAAATAAAATCATTTAAAAAATACAGAAAAAGTAGATTTCCATTACTCACCGTCTAACAAGGTTCAAAAGTTCAGCCTTAAACATGGTGACTGAATAAGGTATGTTCTGATTCGTGAACCACTCTTGAATTTGAACCTTAGTCGAATTACTATTCGGTGTTTTGTGTGCCAATGTGCTATGGTATGAAGCATTGTCCATTAAAATTAAAGATGGTTCATGCAGTCTTCGAAGCAATTGTTCTTCGAACCATTTTAAAAAAATTTCATTATTCGTCTCACCATGATACTCATAATCATTGCTTTTTGAAGCAAATATGGCCTCGGCACCATCAATAAATCCATTTTTGTTTCCAGTATAAAGAATTATATATCTATAAAAAAGATCAATATACAGTTAACATGTATATATTCATTAGTTTTTTTATTAACCTTTTATCATTAACTTTTGTACTTTTTACACTTGTATTATTGATGTCTTGCCATAAATGGTTTATGGTGCCATTTTGGAAAATCCAAGTCTCATCAATAAAAACAAACTGGTACAAATTTGCTTCCTTTTCTTTGGTATATTTTCTTAAAAATTCTGCCCGTTTCACGGCAATATCTGGAAGTTCCATAAGATCTCGCCTTGGTTCATCTTACTGCCATTTGAAACCTATTTCTAATAATAAGGTATGCAATGATGTGCGACATCCATTGAACAACTCCTGCTCATTAAGTTTCACCAACAAAGAATCTAAACTTACATGCTCCTCTGAAATCATACATTAATTTGTATTTGTTTACTAATAATTTATATACATATACACTTACTAGACTCGTACATGCTATAAATAACATCTCGAATAGCACTTGTATTCAGAATTCTTGTGTTGGTAACTTTCTTTTGCCTAGGGCGCTTTTTTGGTGATGACTTTAGAACTTCACTGTTCTTTACAGCTTGTGAAATAGAACTAGCAGTAGAAGAATTGGGATTAAGTGCTTCTGCGACACGCTGAAACAAAATAATTATATTAATTTGACGGTGATACATTATTAATCAACTCACTTCTGTTACAGCTGTTAAAGGTAACAAAGGCCCATTATTATCACGTTCTTTCTCAAAATAATTTATTAGAGAAGCCACTAGTTCCTTGCAGCGACTATTTAATTGTTTTGGCATTTTTTAATGAAAAAATACATAATAAACGAACACCACTATTAAATTCCTAATAAATTTGTTCTGAAAAGAACAGTTTGTTAATAATTTAATCTAAAATACAAATAATTTGTTGAAAAGAAATCGATCGATGCAAAATAATACAAAACAAATAACAATTGACCACAATGTATTAAAATTGAAAGCTGACACATTTGATGCCAACTTTTATTATGAAATTCACTAGAAAGTATTCCGTTAATAATCTGCCTACGGTACATTTACTACTGTGATATGATAAAAAATACATTTTTAATATGCAATTTTATAAAAATGAACTCCATGTGTCTAAATTTATTCATTTATTTGCAAAATAAAATTTAATTATTTTTATTAGTGTGTGTGGTACCAATGACTGTCACTGACGTCATCTCTGACGTGCATCGGTTTTTATATTGAATGCTCTATATATAGTGTTTGTATATTGGTTTAGTATTGTTTTTATAATAATAATAATGTTTATTTGCATAGAAATACATAGTACATAATAATTAGTAACAACAAATAAACGGAAATACAGTAAATGAGATAAAAACCACGAAGTAAAGCAAGTTACTTGTATGTGGCATACTACACATTTTTTAACATTATGTTGTTTGTATATCGTTTTTATATTGTTTATAAAATGCTTTTACATTGTTTGTATCTTTCTTCTTTTAATATACCTACTTGTAAATAATGTGAATGAAAATGGTTATTATTATTTGTACAATTTTTACTCTTTTCCAATGGATATAACTACTTCCAGTAATCTACTACTAACTACTACTTTTAATAATAAACCCTAATAACTGTATGATTAGCAACTGCTTGTTTAATATATATACTTTATAAAACTATTAGGTATATTCCTGTTCTCTTCCAGGCAAAGGTGAGAATATTGGTAATAAGCTCAAGATAGCGCAAGGTTGAAGAAACTTTTTGAACTAAAAAATCAAACCTATTTTGATACACAATTTACTAATTGACTCTATAATTAGTAAGTAGGTATATGTATATTTTATTTATACAATCAAAGCAGCAATTTTTGTCGAGTAGATCATCTTTCAAAATATTTAAAAAAAACACTGGCATCTTTTATCGTCTCCTTAACTTAATTAACCATTGTTATAAAGGAGCAAAAATGTTTATTGCATTTCCAAAGACATTTCAATTATAACAATGGAGTATATTCCCATTTCAAACAACTCGACAAAAACTACGTGCATATATTACCTATAACTATGATTAACGCAATTGATAAGGTTTCAGAAAACAAATAATTATGTCCTATTCAGACCAGATTCCAAACCAAACATCATAACAGCGAAATTATTTATTCGATAATTTATTTGAAAATGAGATTGTTGAGTTCGATAGTCAATTATTATTGTAGATATTTTTACAGGATCAGTAAGGCATTAATTAATAATTAATTTTATGCTACTTATATTAATGAGCAGATTATTTAAGAAACCGAATTATTTGGTTTCATGAAAAAAGTGAAAAAGTGATACATTCAAATGAGATTATTGAGTTCGATAGTCAATTATTATTGTAGATATTTTTACAGGATCAGTAAGGCATTAATTAATACTTAATTTTATCTTACTTATATTAATGAGCAGATTATTTAAGAAACCGAATTATTTGGTTTTATGAAAAAAGTGAAAAAGTGATACATTCACCACTAGAACATGGTGATCAATATATGTACAAAATATCTATATAAGTAGAGTTTAAAAAATAGTATATTACACTAGGAGTGTGGAAAGTATCATTTCACACGAGTGAAAATTATCATCGAACGAGGCATAAGCCAAGTGCTAAAATCACACAAGTGCAAAAAATCACTTTTACGGAAGTGATGTAATATTTTTCCTACGACCACAAAAAAATTTAAAACCAAACCATTTAAGGTGTTTTATGAATTGTTTTTTTTTTATTAAATTAGGAACTGTGATTTCATTTACAAACACTTTCATAGGATAATACAAGAACTTTTTATAATTACTGAGCTATATAAAGACTCAAATATAAAGTATCCAAACGCAGAGAATACCATGAATAGAACATATTTTAAGGATGCCAAGGGATATGATTTAAAGAAAAATACTGGATACAAAGAGAAAAGGACGATCAAAAGACAGATGAGAAAAGGATATTCAAAGATTAGACGTTTTCAAATGGAAAAGAAAAGTTAAAACTAGATAGTTTTAGAAATTATTTGTAAATAAAATCATGGGACTCCTAGATTCTTAATGCTTATACAAGTACGAACATTTACGTATCATGCGTCAGGAGCTTTGTGCTACTCAGTGGTCTTTGTTTGTTTCACGCATGGTCCTATTATATCTTGTAAACTGTATTGTAAAATGGATGAGCCGCGTTTAGATTTCTATAGCTGTACATATATACTTAGCAACCCCTTTTTTCTCCATCATTCTATTAAGGTTAGTTTGATATACAGGTGCATCCACCATACTAGAAACACGGTAAACATAATGACAATTTACGCTTGAATACAACTACTGTCACATTAAAATTGTGTGCTTTAGATTTAAAATGTTTACAACACAGTTCGACAAAAAAAGCGGTTTGTTTGACGCGACATTTCAGAGTAGGCCCATACCAATCACTTTCAACAATAATTATAATGATACACCCCCTTATGAGTAAATTTCAACCCATAAAGCCGACTGAACTTGTGTGGAGAAAGCACGACTATTGCCGTGGTGCTCTGGGGCGACTTAAAGATGATTCATGGTATCATTTGACGTAAAGGTGAGGAAACCCCGGAAAACCTCACCCATCATCATTCCTCAGGACATAGTATTGTTAAAAATTTTGAAATGCATGACTGTGTTTCTCCTAATGAATATAAAAAGGTTCGAGTTCTCCATAATCAAAATGAACAAGAAAATAAGAATATTATGATTTGATGATTTGTGGGAGAAAATTTGATGAGATCTCAGAGGGAGGTTGCAGAAGTTTTAGGTTCCATTGAAACTACAGTAACTACAATTTAAAACAAACATGGGTATTGATCTTATAAATTAAGAAAATGGCAAGAAATTTATGAAACCGACAATATTAGACGAATAGAATTTAGCAAAGCAGTAATAGTAGATATTAGATTAGATTTAATTAGGACTGTGGACCATGTGGCCTCCCCCACCTCAATATTTTCAGATCTATTGTGGATTTCCTTGAATCGTTGTTTAGAGTACCTTGTTTAATTCGGTCATTTGTAGTAAACTCCATAGACTGGAAAGTAGTTCTCCGGTATAGCTAGTTGCCCTTGGTTTTTCTTCTCCAAGGGTAGGGAATCTCAGTCTTGCTAGACCTTCGCAGTAGCACAATACGTGTTCTGCCGTTTCCTCCTCTTCCTGACAGACTTGGCACAAGGTCTCTTTTCTCAGACCAATATTATACATATGTTTATTAAGCCTTCAATGCCCTGTTAATAGACCTACTAGTACTCTACTATTTTTCCTATTAAGGTTTAGTAGATGCTCGGTTAGTTTAGGCGATGGTCCTTTTAAGAACACTTTGGCCTGTCTCTGTCCTGGAGAGTTTTTTCACCACTCCTGAGATTTTTAAACATTCATTGCTTTGTGCATGTTCTGATAGTTGTTTTTGTTACACCACAGAAGGGTTCTGGGCCAATAAAAAGCATTTGAGGCTTCTTCTCGGGCTAGTAAATCAGCCCTTTCATTGCTCTAATGTCCTCTGTGGCCTGGTACCCAGGTTGTTAGTCTGTTTTGACGACCCAGCTCTGTTATAGGGCTTCCGAACAGTCCCACACAAGCTTTGAGTGTACCTGCATGGAACTGCGTGCCTTTAACGTCGCTTGACTGTCTGAATATATGACAATGGTTTTTCCATTTACCTTCTGTCCTAATACCTTTTTTCGCAGTGATGTATTGCTGCTATTTCTGCCTGTTTACCTAAGCTCAGTGAGCAGTGAGATTCTTGTCTTTGGCTTGGTACTATATATATCTACTTTCACGGGTTTTGGCGCCGTCCATATACCAGGTGAATTCTGCAGGAATAGGAGGTCCTCGCGTCCACATTTCTCTGTCTGGTATACTTACTTTATTATTGCTTTACTTTGAGAGCATTTCATCTGACAGCATTCCCATTATTTGGTCGCTCTCTAACTCTTTAAATAGCTCGCTGTAGTCGCGTCTATGCAAACTGCTTATGAGTCATCAACCTTTGTGCAGTCTATATGTGACAGACCTGGCTTTGCTTTGAATGAATATATGTAGTGGTGTTAGATTTAGTATGACTTCTATAGCTGCTGTTGGAGTTAACAATGACAACAATTTTCTTTACAGTATTGTGTTCATGGATGAGTTGAATTTTCTATTACTTGCCACGCATAATCCATCCCAAGTACGATATGGGTCTCGAGAAAATCTTCATAAATTTGTAACAATTCGAACGCAGATCCCGCAAAAAGATAAATGTTTGGATGGAAATACTAGGTGAAAATGTAATCGGTCCTTTTTATATTGAGTATAATTTAAGTAGTGCAAAAATATTTGGATTTACTCAGACATCATATCGATATGGTAGGAGATCTATTTAACAATATTTGGTTTCAGCAAGACGGATATGTTCGATGCATAATTTCGTGACTGCAGCATTTTTTCAATTAAACATTTTAGAACTGATTGTTGTCAGGAAGAGGTACAATTATGTGGTCAGCTAGATCACTGGATCTCGCACCTTGTGATTTTTTGTAGTATTATTTATAATAATAATAATAATAATAATAACGTTTATTCAGTAAGCCAACAATATATAGTAGAAAATATCAAGAATATGATATAAAAAAAATTAATAATACAATGAAAACCTTCCAAAAATAAGAGTTCACTAAAAAGAACATATTCATCGTAAATCATACAAGATAAAAGAAGATGATTTTGAATATATCCAGATAAAAGTAGTATAAAAGAAAATTACCACAATTATATTAAAAAATCTCTCAAACAGAGAGAAAATCCAAATTAATTGACAGTTAAATAGTATCCAATATATAATAATAATATAATACCTAATCAATTTATGCGAAGCATCAATAAAAATATTGTTTGACAAATTTTAAATGTTAAATGATACTACCATGTCACCATTTAATGTTTAACATTTTATTTTACGCTTTAATGCACATACAGACACCTGTTTAAGTTCAGGGGTGAGAAGGTTAATTATTTTGTAAAATACGTAAGTAAAAGAGCTTTCAAACATTTTAGTCTTGTGTTTTAGGATTGATACCAAATTTCTTCTACGGATATTAAGATTATGTACATCGCTTTTAAATCATATCTTGTTATATAGATATGCAGGCGTTTTAAATAATACATTTTTTGAAATAGGCAACAGGATTGCGAAAAACGAGCTTGTCAACCACTGAGAAACTCTTTGATTTTTTTTTTATTTATAAATTAATCTAATGCAGGTATTTTAAATACGCTGAAGACGCTGGTTATTAAATTGAGTAATGTATGGTCCATAGACTGAATTACAAAAGTTCAAGTGAGAAAATACAAGCGTTTCACATAATACCATTTTAGAACGACGATCTAGTGTATCTTTATTGGCGTAAATTATGTTTATATTCATTACACATTTTTGTATTACATTATTAATGTGTTTTTCAAATCGAAGATCGGTATCTAGGAATAAAGTTTTTTGCGATATTTGTATTAGGCATTATTTTATTGTTGAGTTCAATTCTAAGCTGATCATTATAATTATTATTTCTATAATTTTTTCTGCCAAACAACATAACATGAGATTTATATCTAAACAATAGTCATTAGACAATTTAAAAAGTAGATTCAAATTAGTATTTACTTTGGTGATGCTTTCTTCAAATTTACACGCAGGGAATGAAATGTATATCTGAGTAACATTTGCATATTGGTGAAAATTGCAATACTTTAGTGATTCTGGGAATAAAGATATATAGATACGCAATAATAAAGGGCACAGAATAGATCCTTGGGGAACCCCATTTTCTATGTTTAGTGAAGAAGATAATTTATCTTTATATTTGAAATACTGTTTTTTTGATTATTTTTAAATATACAAATTTAGAGAAGAGTATTTGAGGACCTATTACATTAAAAATCAATTTTTTTGTATTATTGATTGATAACCTTACGAAAAACGATATCAATTTAAAACTTTTAGAAAAAATCAAGCTCTGTAAGATGAAGAAGCTCTTTGATTTTGACAAAAATCTGATTAAAATTACGGGGGTTAAGGGATGTGGGTTTGAAATTAAAAACAAAACATAAATTATTTATGGGATGGGTGGCTTAATAGTAGAGTCTCTGCCTGTGGATCCAAGGGTCCCAGGTTCGAATCCCATCGTTGTCCGAGATTTTTTTATATAATTTAATTATTTAAAATTAATTCTGATGCCTTGGTAGGATTCCCCACTCTACCATTCACTGTTGGGTTCTAATTAAGAGTGCTGTTCCTAAAGTGGCGCTGAGAAACAGTAACAAAGCCTACATAGAACACGAGGCTAATAGCCTTAGTAATCGATGCCGATGACACCAAATTAAAAAAAAAAAACAAATTAAAACGAAAAGCGATATTAACATAAAATTTTTGTTAAAAATCCAGCTTTATACGAAAATAAAGCTTATTGGTTCTATAAAAAGTTAAATTAAAATGGGGGAGTTGAGGGAGTTGAAATATTAAAAAAAGTCCTAATTCAGAAACGAAAAATATTATTACGAAAAACAAGCTCTCTAAATGGAAAAACCATATTGATATAAAAAAAATTGAATAAAAATGCGGGTTGAGGAGGACTGAAAAACGAAAAAAAGATATCAACTTAAAATTTTTAGAAAAAATCAAGCTTTACAAGGGAAAAAATGCCATTTGGTTTTGAATAAAATCTGAATAAAAATGGGTATCTTAAGTAGGGTTAAAATTAAAAAGCAAAATCATAACTCATCATGAAATTTTAAATAAAAATCAAACTCTACAGGAGAATGCAGTCTATTAATCCTAAAAAAAAAATGTATAAAAATGGGGTGATAAGTGAGGGGTTTAAATATTGAAAAAATCCTAACTCAACTTGAAATTTTTAGTAAAAGTCAAACTCTATAAGATACAAAGCTTATTGATTTAAATATAAATTGTAAACAAAATGGAGGCTAAGGGGGGTTGAAATAAAAAAAATTAAAATAAAACACATACGGAGGGGTTGAAATATTGAAAAAAAATCCTAATTCAGAAACAAGAAATGATATTAATTTAAAAATAAGCTCTATAATGGGACACAAATCCCCTTGATTTTAAAAAAATCTGATTAAAAATAGGGCGGTTGAGGGGTGGTTAAAATTAAAAAAAAAATCGTATTTCAAAAACGAAAAGCGATAAACATGAAATTTTTAGTGAAAATCAAGCTCTACAAGGAAATTAAGCATACTGAGTATGAAAAAATATTCTGAATAGAAATAGGGGTTGAATATTGAAAAAATCCTAACTCAGAAACAAAAAAAAAACAATATCAAATTGAAATCTTCTGGAAAAATCAAGCTATAAGTGATCTATTAAACTGTGAAGAGTATAATATAGAATTACAAGCATCATATTATATCTTCATTCTACTTTTGTTTATCGAATTGCATTTTATAATTTTTTTACTATTTTCTGATTTTTTTTAATCCTAAGTTTTTAATTTTTTAATATTGCTTTTGTAATGTTCAATGTTCGTATTGATTTTTTTTATTTGGAAACAAAATTAAAGTTGTCTTTATTAATAATTTAAATTTAATTAATAGGTAATGACATCTTACTCAATGCGTTATTTCAACAACTATTAAAAATTTTATAAATTTTGTTAATAGAAAACTAAATTCTGGTTGATGATTGCCTTACTATTTTCATGTCCAAATATGTAATTTTTGTTATATTTCTTTATTAATTTACAAGGGCAATGTGTCAAAAATGTCATGCTAAAGTTTTGAAATAACAGTTGCGGACAAGTGTAAATTGGTGTGAACTTTACCATTTTCGTAGTATCGTGGATGGATCTGTATTATTTTAGGTTTGGATTAGTAAACCAAACTCTAAGCTGCACAGGTTAGGTAAATTAGTTATTTTTTTAATATTTTATTATTTTGTGTATGTTTTTTTGCGGGGCATCCCTCGATGGTGCACAGGTTAGGCGAATTAGTTACTTTTTTATCTATATTTTTTGCAACGCAACCTGCGGTGCGTCTAGGCCACATAGGTTAAGCAAATTAGTTTTTGTTTTAAATTTTACCACGTCCAATTTTCCTAACTGATTAAAGGTCTGGGCCCACCCTATATTTACGTGTTTACAAACTCTTCGCGTTAACACGTATTGGATCTAAATTCGTACTGCCCATTTATTGGTTATCTAAATTTAACTATATGGATATAATCTGTCATTATCTAAATTTAGTTTAAGATTTATTATTAGAATTTTGTTGTGATACATTAAACCACCTGTCATTGAAATTTCACCTTTCATTGTCTCTGTTACCCTTTCTTATCCGTATATAAATTTAATATTTATATAAATCATTGGACCTCCCCAAAGAACTTTGGAAATGTTTTTTCTATATATTGTTTTATATCTAGAGCGTTCAGATACATACGAATATGAATATATAAAACGAATTGAAATTCGCGTTTTTAAATCCAGTTAAGTGTTACTAATGTTCCTATCTTAATTTACGATTGCGTGACTAAAACCAGATAAAATAGTGAAGTAAGAGGAACATGCAGGTTGTTTTTTACAGTTTAGACAAAGCAGTTATTGAAATTAAAAATACGATTTTTGCACGATCGATCAATTTGATTTAACTAGAGCAACTCATTCGCTTGATTCGATTTTTGAATAGGTTATATCTTTAAATATTAATTAGGAACATTTTATCTTTTAATCGGTCATTACAAAAACATTACAAGTTTTATTGTTAGACATGTTGTGGTGAAACACAGATTGAAATAACAATATTTTAACATGATGTTTAGTGATATAAAAAAGGTATATGTCAGAATCGAATCTTTATATCTCATTTTGTTTTTATTTTTCATAACTTAGTGGCTTTATTTCGGATTAAATTTAGTAGTACGTTATTGGAATGGACTTCTGTATAGGACATTTAAATGTCTATTCACTTGTACCTAAAATTAACTCTGTATGCTGTTATCAATTTTCATTATTTTGTGTTTTAGAAACTTGGTCACAAGTTATGGGTTGGCAAAATTTGGAGATGGTGTCAGTTAATAAAGTATAATATATTTAAAAATTCAATAAAAATATGTAAAATATCAATATGTGAAAATTTAAATTTTCCTGAGCACTTGTGGATTCAGCTCAAACTTAATAACTCTAGTATGCCTTAAGTGTTGTTGATAGAGCTCCAATAATTTGTAATTTTTAAATAATATGTCGTTTTTAGGTTACTTGAATTTAAGATCAAAACTATGAAAGATTCGAGAATATATGTTGATTGATACAGGCTTGTTGGGATATTTCTCACAATATAACTTATACATAGTAGCAATATTTAAGTTTGAAGATAAATATTTTTTTATTAGTGTGTCTTCTAGAATAATGACTCTTATACGAAGGAATGAATCGATAGGTATGCTTTTTGACTTCATCTATTTTGTGCTTGAGGGTTTTGTGTATGTATAATGCCACTAATAGACAACAATTTATTCTGAACAGCACATTGTCTTCAGACATGATAGTTTTACATTTTAATCTACAATTTTCTCTTAGTGATTTTGCAATTATATATTTTGCTTCCACATTTCGATTTTTCTTTCGTTTTTTTACTTTTTTTACTACGTACGGTTTACTGTTGTTTTCTTCTTCATTGTTTCTATCACTGCCACTTTCTTCGTCTTCTTCTCCAAACAGGATCGCTTTCGCTTTCCTCAAATTCACCTCTATCATTGATCGGGTTAACATTATCGAAATCTTTTGCCATTGTATTGTTTTCTTGGTCTATTTCAGAATGGAGTTCTATAATAAGAAGATATTTATTCTTATTAATGTTTCCTTGATATCTTTCAGAATAAAGTACTTTCATAATAACCAGTTGAATATCATCAATCAGGATATTTTTAGGAAAATTTAGCTTTACTTCATCAATTTTAGTTTCTATTTTCTGTATTTCAGTTTCTGTTTGAATTATATCATGTTGATTTTCTTCCATGTTTTGATTCTCTAAATCAATAATTATAGGTTGTGCATTATGGTGGTTTCTAGCTATTTCTTTATTATTAACCGAGTTGCCTTGGGTTTTTCTTATTTCATTTCCTTGCTTTTCGTTTGTTTGAAAATTTGTCTGTTCAACGTTTTTGTTGATGTCCTCACAATAGCTTGATGAATTGTTTCCAATACCAATACCTGAAATAAAAATCGTCACGAACTATTACTAGTAAATCACACACACAACGTTACCCTCTTCCAGTTCTTTATTCCAAAGTTAATTATGTGATTGGAAGAGCTGTTGAATAATGTGCTGCATCAACAACGGTAGCGTAGGTGTCTACGCCGCGGTATTCATTTGCGAGCCAATTTTGTGGTACAACAGACACATATTTCGAATCCTACGGAAGACTATGTGAATTTATTTGCATGGTCATGTATGGGATTTGATAGATGCCGTATTAGCAGAAATTTAATTTCTGTTGATATGACATCTAGATTTAAAAAAAAATCGTCATGCGTTACCGTTTTCGATAATGGTGGGTGAGGTTTTCCGAGTTATCCTCACTTGTTAATCAAAGAGCTCCATCAATCATCTTTAAGTCGCCCCGGAGCGCCACGGCAAATAATAATAATAGTAGTCGTCCCTTCCCTATACAAGTCACTCTGTTGGCTTCAGGGGTTGAAATTCACTAGTAGGGGGGTGAATTAGGGAGATTATTATTCTTCATGGGCCACAGATTATAATTGGGATGATGGTTCATTATTTTCATTATAATTTGTTAACCTCGGTTTTTTAGCTAAAGTAAAAAATAATAAACTAAGTTTATTTTGTTTTGTTGTTGCAATATTGTGAACGATGAATTTATTCAAAGATTGAGACCATACGTGAAAGAACATTATTTATTTTCAAGGATACTATTCATACATATGAAAAAAATTAACTAAATTCGTGTTTTTTTTTAATTAAAAATAGTCTATCATTCATTTTCATTTATTAAATTAGTCTCATCTGAATTTCTATATAAATTGCACGGTTTTGTTTCCAAACCTGTACTCTAGGTATCTCCCGATGACGTTCGATTTTTGTAGGTTGCTAAAATTCTTGCCGTTATTCCACCTCTACATTAGATACTTTTTTAGCGCATAAAAAGCAAAGAAAATACAAAAATCAAGAGCTAACGAAGTTGGCGATACGCTCGCGATTCGTCATACTTCTTTTGTCAAAATAATGGCGTGTTAATTCAATTAAATTGGTATAAGTATACATATTCAAATCGCACTGAAACATTTTAAATTGATTAAAAAGTCATATGTGTACTTGAGTTTGAATATTTTAAGAAAGTTTTGACGTAAGTGCACATACTCCTTTTTAATCAGTCAGCATTTTTTTTTAGTTTTAGTAAAACAGGAATATGTAAACATGTCAAAACTTTATCAAAAAACTGAAACTCATGTACACATATGACTTTTTTATTGTTGGTATGATATAATGTTTGGGCTAGTTGGTTATTACATAAGTCATTTAAGACTTTTTAACTGAATCATATCAGAAATTTTAGAAAAGAGGACGATTTTTGACCCAATTTTTCTAAGCTTTTTAGGACAAGTTCACTTATTTCCTTCTAATGGTTTGAATCTAGAATAAATATGCACTAATCTACCAATAACTCAAAACATCATAAAAGTGACTTATGACCTTCTTACTAATTACCACAGAGTTATAACTTTGATTTTTATCACTTAAAAATTTCTAGAATAATTTTGGTTATATTGTTAAATTTCTATCATCTGTTTGTAAATAGTTTATGTTACATTTTTGTAAGTTTTTTGCATAGTTACCTGACATTATTAATATAAGTATCTATACTCATTAATACTTAGTATTTCTCTATACCTCTTATTCGGAATTTTCATTTAGATAATATGTAAATAAATCTGTAGCTCTTGTACTTTATAAATGAATGTAATAAACAAACCTGTCCACCGTGTAAGATATATTTTACATTTGCTTCTGTCTTGCTAGAGGCGATTTTAATAAACTTCAACCAATTCCGATGATTGATCGATCCATCAAGCCAACCTCTAACGCCGGTCCCAGTGATAACCTGTAAGAGAAAAAGTTGGGTAATTGATTTAAAAGGAGACAGTTAACCTATACTATAATGGCTCTGATCAGGCCTTTAAATTTACTCTAATAATTTATCAATATTAAAAATACAAAAAGTTCGTAACTTTTTCTTTAATTAGTATATAATTTAATATTACCGAGGGATAAAAAATTAAATGGGCGTTATATTTCAGAAAAACTCAAAAGAGTTAAATCTTATGTCCAGTTTTTTTGAAAAAAATTCTTTAAATAGCGTATTGAGACTTTTGGAAATTAATTAAATGATATTAGTTGCCAATAATCTGAAAAGTCCCAGTATTAATTATTTTAATTTTAATACAGTTTCTGAAGAGGTAGTAGCCAGTTTTATTCTCAAAATTATTACTCTTGCTACAGGAACTGATAATATTAATATAAATTTGTTGGGAATGATGTGTCCATTTATTATTCCCTACATTCACATTGTAAATTTCTGTTTAAATAATTCTATATATCCTCAAAAATGGAAAGTAGGTCAGGTTCTTCCAATACCAAAGTGTAAATCTCCGTCCATTCTAAATGATCTAAGGCCCATAACGATTCTTCCTACAATTTCCAAGATTTTAGAAAGAATAATTGAATCACAATTACGAATTCACCTGCAAACCTACAACCTTCTTCCTATGATACAATTAGGATTCAGGCCCAGATCTAGTTGCGGCACAGCACTTAACATATCAGATGACATTTTTAGAAATTTAGATAAGAAGAAGTCAGGTGTTTTAATTCTCCTATACTATAGTAAGGCTTTTGATACAATAAATCATAAACTACTTCTATCTATACTTCATTTCATCGGTCTCGGACGTCCTGCTATCAATTTTTTTCAATCTTACCTAGACGGCAGATGCCAAAGAGTAGTATTAAACGGCATAACATCTGAATTGGAAGTGGTGAAGAGGGGTGTTGCTCAACGGTCAATCCTTGGACCATTACTTTATACAATTTATACGAGTCATCTTACATCAATATTAAAATTTTTAAATGTACACTTATACGCGGATGATACACAGTTATACCATTTCTTCGATTCCAATAAAATAGCGCAAGCTGAAAGAAAAATTGACCAAGATCTGGATTCACTAGTTAGCTTTTCAAGCAAACATGATTTAATGATAAATTCCTCGAAATCTTCCGTTATGCTGTTTGGTTCTTTAAATATAAAGGATATTATTATTTTAATTGGCGGTAACCAAATTGCTGTTTCGGAGAAGTTTAGAAATTTGGGTTTAATCATGGATAATAATCTGAGTTTTACCAATCACGTGTCCCACATCTTACAAATGGCTTACGCGAAACTGAGAATCCTTTACGCAAACAAGGAAATTTTAAGTAGGGATTTGGAAATTCAATTATGTGCTAGTCTTGTCTTAAGTCATGCGAACCATTGTGATTATGTGTATGGGCCATGTCTAACTCAACGCGACCAATTCAGAGTTCAAAAACTGCAGAACTCGTGCCTAAGACTAATTTTTAGTATTCGAAAATTCGATCAAATATCACATACACTTCGTTTACTAAAATGGTTAAATATGAACAATCGAATGAAACTTCATGGCCTCTGTCTCTTGCATAATATTTTAATTAATAAAGAACCAGTATATCTATCCGAAAAATTATTATTCAGAGTTGATGCACATAATGTAAACCTCCGACATAAATATAATATTGAAATTCCCCAATTCATACAGCAAAATTTCAGAATTCGTTCTCTTACTTTCTTGTGAAATTATATAATGAATTATCATCGATACTTAAACATATTTTCAAAGCAATGTTCCAACATAGCATAAGACTTTATTTTATTGTAATAGTAACTGGGATTGTTTTTTTTTTGTTTTTTTCCACTTTTATATTTGTATTGTAATGCGTTTCTTTCTTCTTATATACAAATACTGACTCTGTATTTTTTTTTACCTTTTCTTTTTTATTTTTATTGTTATTAATTTTTTTTTAATATTATTATTCATAGGTTCAAGAGGAAGAACTGATCTTGCTGATCTTGCACCTTTTCACCAATAATTGTTATGTTCTTCAGATTGTAATTTTATTTTTTTTTTGAAAATTGGTGAATAAAGTTTATTTATTATTATTATTATTATTATTATTAGTCCAGTAACCTTGTCGCCTTAAAGTACGGGGTATTTTGCATCAAATCCGGTAGTGATTATTTGCAGACTTGTTTATGATGTTAGACAAATGAATAATCTCTTGGGACTGAGACAGGCCAAGATACTTCTGGGTGAATATAACCAAAAAAGATCGGAAGCCTGCATCTGCCTGAGCAAGAACAGGCTACGTATTGTAACAGGGATCCTTACCGGGCACTGCCGACTAAAAGGACACCTAAGTAAACTGAGAGTAGTAGAGGATAGTGAGTGCAGATTCTGTGAGGAAGAGGACGAAACCTCCATTCACATCCTGACTGAATGTGTGGCACTCCAGAATCCAAGGGCACTATATCTAGGAGGATATCAAATAGAAGAGGGAGACTTACCTAACTTGAAGCCACTTTAAATCCTACACTTCCTTGAGAAAATAGGATTGGAAGGGTCGCTATAGGCATTGAGACATTTCCTTAGTGCAGTGGCGACAGAAGGGGGCACAATAGATCTTTTAGGTCGCAGTGTATTAACACCCCATTATCAACATAACATAACATAGACAAATGAATAATCCAAGTTTGTGACCTCGAACGCCAAACGAAACTTTGTCAAAAATAGAAATAACCGCGAAAATTTTGGATTTTTTAGATTTTGGCGAGTATAACCCTAAAGGACCAGTTTTTGATAGTACCTTTTCGAAACGTTTTTAAAAAATGCTTAATTTTCTACAATATGAGACTAAAATTGATTCTGTAGACCCAAAAGTTTGCGAGATAAAGCTTTTCAAAATTCGTCATTTTTTTGTAATATTTTAGACGTCACTCAAACAACTCTAGCGGGATGTAGTTCCAATTACCTCGGACGGAATGTGCTCATCGACAGAGATAATCGATGATAACATGGAACAGGTTCCTTAATAGAAATTCTTGTTAAATGATAAAAACAAGATTCGTTTCATAAACTTGCTGACAACTAAAATTGAAAAGTACAACATTCAAGTACTCCAAGCAGAGGGAGATGCTGATAGGCTCATCATCACTACAGCTCTACCTATGATATAGTGGTAATCGCTGTTGAGGACATTGACTTACTGATCCTCCTTACTGCGATCACAAACCAACGTAGAATTTACAAAAAATGTAGAAGAGGCAAAGCATCAGATGTATTCCGGCATCGCCACTTCAAAATCCTCATTGAAACCAGAACTTTTCCTTTTTATCCATGCCTTTAGTGGTTGTGATTCGACATCCTGCTTCTTTGGCTTAGGGAAGAAGCAAATGATGTCAATGTTCGAAAAAATCCGGGCGTTGAAAAGAAAGCTGCAATTTTTCACGATACTAACTCTACACCTGATGGGATAGCAGCAGCAGGAGAGCGAGTCCTAATTGGCAATCCCAATACCCACAACCTTGACGATCTGCAGTACCAACTAGTCGCTTGGGCTGCGACGAAAACCAGCTTCAGTCTGGCCAGGTTGCCTCCCACACGAGATTGCTTGATTTCACTCCTTGCGGACATAACATCAGGTACAAAATTGTCCTTGCATTCTCTAATACACATTACATTTCATTCAACATTTTCTATTCAACAGCTCATTCTTAAAGGTACAGGCGTGGTTGGGTGTCACACTGAACCCTCTTTCCTGGAGGTGGATATCCACGCCTCAAGGCCTAAACTATGACAATTACTGACTACAAAATCACCACAACCCCTTAATGCCTTTCTGGTAAGGAGTGAGGGCTGCTATGTTTAGTTTCGTCATATAGGCCAATATCTACATTGCCTATAATATCGAAACTATTTAAAAAAATACTAATAAAATGACTGAATCCCTTCATTGAACAAAGGAAACTTATTCTAGATTATCAGTTCGGCTTTAGAGAAAACCATTCATTTATAGATCCAGTTCATAGAATCTCAAATGCCAATTGAAAAAGTTTTAGAAAACAAAGAAGTCTGTTCAGCCATCTTCTTCGATGTTGTGCAAGTCTTTGATAAAGTACCTCATGATGGCTTAAAACATAAACTCCTTCCACAGCCATACTCAGAGCTATTAAATTCATACATTTCAGATAGATTCTTTAGAATAAAACAAGATGAAAGATACTCTGAATTAAAATAAATTAAAGCAGGAGTACCACAGGGAAGCAGCTTGGGACCCACTTTATATCTTCGAAACATTTGTGACATACCACAACTAGAACAAAACACAACAGATACATTTTCAGATGATACTGCCATCCTAGCGATAGGCAAAGATCATGAAGAGGCTGCAAATAAACTACAAACATCAGTTAATCAAATAAATAATTGGACCAAATAATGGAGTATTAAACTGTACCGAAAACCAAATCTGATATTATTAATTTTATTAACAAAAATGGTCAAAGAATACCAATTAACATAAATAATGCTCAGGTCCCTTATGCTAACTCGGTATTACATTAGATGCCGAAGGCGGAACCCTGAAAGCATGCGAGCCCTGTAAATACACTTTCCGAGTGTGGCGCCTACAATATTTTTTGTGCTGCCACCAATAATTTGACAATAATACAGGAACAGAATATTAATTGCCTAAAATTTATAACAAAACTTAACTCATTTATTATTAACATTTATGTTGAACGTGCTGTTATGCAAAGTACAATTATTGAACCTTGATGTTCCGGTGACATACCTTAACTAGAACAATGCTCAATAGCTACATTTGCAGATGATACTGACATCCTAGCGATATGTAAAGATCATGAAGAGGCTGCAAATAAACTACAAACAGTTAATAAAATAAATAATAAGACTAAACGAACCCAAATCTGTTAATATTAATTTTACTAACAAAAATGGTCAAAGAATACCAATAAACATAAATAATACTCAGGTCCCTTATGCTAACTCGGCAAAATGTCTAGATATTACATTAGATGCAAGACTTCGCTGGAAGGTCCATGTTAAAATGAAAAGATGGTTACTTGGTAGGCATTCCAGCCTATCTACATTAGAGTGTCTCAAAAAAAACGACTATTTTTTTTTAAAGCACATTGAAAATTCGTCAGAGTATCTCTAGAAAATGACCCTGTAAAAATATGAGCTCTTAATATTAATATTTAGAGGTGGCGTTTTGTAATTTTCTATTTCCCATTTAAATAACATCCAAAAGTCAATCAGACCTTTTTTGTAGAGCATTAAATTTCCTATCAGGGGTAACTTCGTCATACTTATAAAGTAACTCGTTATCACGTTACAAAATTCCAAAGTTTAAAAAAAAATTTCCCATGTTATTTAAATGGGAAATTGAAAATTACAAAACGCCACCTCTAAATATTAATATTGAGAGCTCATATTTTTACAGGGTCATTTTCTAGAGATACTCTGACGAATTTTCAATGTTCTTTGGAAAAAAAAATAGTCGGTTTTTTTGAGACACTCTAATCTACATATAACAAAATTCTATTATATAAACAAGTTCTCAAACCAATTTGGATCTATGGCATTCAGCTCTGGAGTTGTGCCAGCTACAGTATTATTCTAATCCAGAGATTCCAGAACAAAGTATTGAGGAACATTGTCGATGCTCCTTGGTACATTAAAAACAGCGACCTTCATCGAGACCTTCAGATAGACACTGTTGACCAGACTATCAAGAGATTAGCTAGGAGTCACAAACAACGGCTCCACCAACATGTGAACATTGAGGCGATCCAGCTTCTTGACAACACACACCTGACAAGAAGATTCAAGAGAGTGAAACCTTTTGAGTTAGCCAAGTGATTGTCTTAATAACAAAGCAAAGCATTGTGCGGTTTAGTGTTACACGTTAGTTTATTGTAATTAAGTTATCAGACCCTAAGGAATACTAGCGAGTAGAACTTTAGTTTTTAAGATTGCAACCCTAGTTAAGTTAGGTTATAACAAAATTACTCATTGATCAACTCTTGATCAGATTGTAATATTAATAAACACCCCTTTTGGAGTATTTTGTTACAAAAAAAATAGTAAGTTGAAGTTTAGTTTGTCTGTTATTATTCCTATACCTCTTCCTTTGCTCTGCCGTTACCTCAATGCTTTTTTGTCCTAATCCTTTTTTATTTCTTTCAAGTTCTAGTATCTGTAATTCATTAGTTTCCATCTCTTCAGTTATTTCTATTTACTTTCCTACCAATGACTTTATACTTCATGTACCTATATTTATCCGTCTAACCTAATCTTCATAATTTTTATTAATATTTTATTCGTCATTATTTTTAGTTTTATCTTTATTGTTAGTACTACACATATTCTTATTATAATTGTTGCTATTTTTAATCGTATATCGTTATTTACTTAATTCGCTTTTTTCACTTATTTTTCCTATTGCCGATTTTTGTACCTTTTTCCACTCCACCTTTGATCAAGTTTTTGAATCATTTTATTTATTCGATTTCCTGTTCTTTATTATGTTTTCGGAAGGTATTGTTTTTGTTAATTTGATGATAACTTTTTAGATACCACGTTGAAATCTTTAATTTTTTTAGAAAATGGTATTGTCTTTCAAAATATTTTTGTATTCTTATAATTTTGGATAATTCTTAACGTTTTTCTACAAAAAAAATTAAACCAGCTCTTTGTAGGCGCTAAACTTTCACGCCTCATACCGACTTAAACGGACAATTTTGGATATTTGTAATTTCAGTAGAATCTTCATATTTTTATTCCAGAAGTCAATGTCCTAACATTTTGGATACATCTTGTATATTAAAGGGACAGTCTACACATCGGTAATTATAAACATAAAAACGACATTATATAAAATTGATAGAAACTATTTATAAACCTATTTCCCCAATAAATCTAACGTTCAAATTTACACAACATGTTTTTTTTTTCTGAGAATACCAAAATATAAAGACGGTTTCTACGATAATTTATTTCTTAGTAATCTTAGTATCTATAAAGTGGCTCTTCGGTTTCTAAGTAAATACAAATATTATCTATTTATTGCTTACTTTACCTTGGCGCTAGGTGTTTAAGCAAATAAGTATTCGCAATATAAGTAAAATATATTATATTTATATTATCAACTGTGTAAACTCAGAGTGAGATAGAACTATTCAAAACGGAAAAGCAAAAATAAAATTAGATAGCTAAAGCCATTAGAGCCTGGGGCGCTAAAGAATGCACATATTTCTAGACTAATTAAATATGTTTTCATTCTTTATTATATATTAAGGCGTATAACAATCATTATAGTTTCTACATTCATGAAATGTATATTTTTAGATCTATTGATCATCCATATTAAAATAAGATACTTTAAACTATTAAGTATCTACTACATAAATGTGTCAATAATAATAAGGTCAAGACGTATTTAAAATAGTGAATTCATTGTTTATATGTACATAAATTAGTGTATGATCTCATTAAAAAACTAATATTATGATTGATTAAATTGTCATAAAAGTTACAAAAAAGGGCCATTTATAATATATTTTTTCTTTTACCAGATTACGTGGTCCATGTGTATTGTTGTAATAATCCATCAATTTTGCGTCATAATTAGAATCATCGCAACATTATTACTTGATGATGGGGTTAAATTGAGGAATTGAGTACTCAAGTGTATATATATAAATAGTTAATACAATTTGGCTAGCGCTTTCGACAAAAAAAATTGTCATCTTCAGGCCGTCCTAAAAAGTTTAAAATTTAATACGAGAAGTAAGGGTGAAAGAATTACCTTACGTCAACAGATATCTATCCAGAGTTAAAATTGAATAAAAATACATGGGTTATAGCATTGAATACATTTTTGAAAAAGGGGGTGTTGAAAATTAGAAAAACACATCCTTATATTTCGTATTTTACAAATACATTGGGGTCTATTCTGTAACAATTCCTTTATATTTAACGGCCTTTAAAAATATTGGCGACCTTTAAAAATATGTTCGTTATTCGTTAATTTACTTCTGTCATTATTTAAACAGATTTCTTTAAGATAGTCCTCTAATGTATTTTAAAGATCGTTTAAATAATGACAGAAGTAAAGAAAAAAATATTTTTAAAGGCCGTTAAATATAAAGGAATTGTTACAGAATAGACCCCATTATCAGTTAAAAAAATTTTAATTTTTAACGGTACATCGTACCTATTAGACAGTGGACAAATGACACATAGACAGACTGACACATGACATAGGCGTAAGGAGGGAGTGTTTGACATTGGTTCTGGAGTTAACCGATCCGAAAGGGTATAAGTTTCTGCAGAACATGATCCACACAGCGGTCCAGAGAGACTTATTATAATGGTTTGGGAGAACTATTGTAGCTTCAAATTTTTAGAGTATAGGAAGAGCAATGACTCTAGATCCATACTAGGCCAGAGAGCTTGAAGGTTATAGACGTGACTAGACCATGATCCATACATGGCTATTAGTCGAAGAGTAAAGGGTAAATTAGAAAAAAGATAAGAATAGAGAGAGAATTTTGCCGAAAAGTGAAAGGGGTATAGAAAAGACAAATTACTACCTAGATCCATACTAGGCAGTAACAAAGATAGCACAAAGACACGTTTTTCGCCTTTTACGACACAGCTGTGTGCTGGGTTACCTGTTCTATAACCGAGTAACCTCGGTGAATAGGAATAAGTGTAGTCCAGGTTAGGGTCAGACACCAAAACCAATAGCGGGACCTCCTGATTAGTAACCTAGTGAATTTAACAATTATGAAATTTAGAAATAACTGAAAAGTTAATTAATTACAATTTAAAGATGTTAATAAGTTAGATTTATGATTATTAATGGATTTACTATTTTAATTGAAATAGTGGGATTCCCAGAGGGCTTTAAATAATGGATTATAATTACAATTTAGGTGAATTTGAGTGTTTAAACAATGATCGGGATTCAAGTTCATTTCACGAAGGATCTCCAAATCCTCCAGAAGGTCCATATTCCTAAAGTTGTTGACTGGAACACTATGTAAAATTTTGCTGTTTGATGTAGGAAAGAAGCTATGATTATTAAATTTAATGTGATGTCCAAAATTAGATTTTTCAGGTCTCGATAAGTGTTCCTTGATGCGTGTCTCTAGATGCCTGATGGTTCTACCTATATAAATAGCCTCGCAGCTATTGCAATGTAATTTGTAAATGCCACTTCTCGACAACTTGTTAATCTTGTCTTTGGTTTTTGATAATAGAGTTTTAATAGTGTTGTGAGTTTTAAAGGAAATTTTAAGATTTTGAACATTATTTTGTAAAATAGATATCTATTGACGTAAGGTAATTCTTTCAACCTTACTTCTCGTATTAAATTTTAAACTTTGTAGGACGGCCTGAAGATGACAATGTTTTGTCGAAAGCGCTAGCCAAATTTTATTAAACATTTATAAATACACACTTGAGTACTCAATTCCTCAATTCAACCCAATCATTTAACCACTGAGTGTGTACTTCTTTCCCAGTCTAAACATTATTACTTGAGTCTGGATTAAACTTCTACTGTTAGTTTAAAATAGTACGTCTGATAATGTGGAACATTTTCAAACTATCTAAAATTATTATGGTGACGGAATGAGGAGAAAAAAGCTCTCACCCGAGAGTCTTAGTCCACCACTATCCACAAATGAACACACAAACTATTCTCTTTAAAATTCAAAACTAATTAAAATGATCATTTATAATGTGAATCGTTGTTGAACATTCCATTAGTTTTTTTTTTAGTTGAATTTTTCAGATATGAAAAAATATTGTGATAATAATGTAGATACCAGATGATTTTGGAATGTTGTAATTTTTTTTTTGTTTTTAAAATTTGGCGGAGGCGAAGAGATATATAAATTATATATAAAATGAACATTACTAAGAAATAGAACATTGCTGTAAAAGAACCGTATCTAATAATGATCTGGCTCTTTGTGGAATAGTTACTGAAATTTCCACCAAATTAGAGATGTCTACTCAGACTTAGATTGATATTATTGCATTGTCTAGCATTTTTGCATTTCTAGTTTAATAAAGCCTAGTTTTCTAATCGAGTGGTAAACCGCTGGGAAAATTTTGTACACCAGTAAACATTTTACCCCAAATAGTACGTAAATAGTACACATGCGAAGGTGAATCAAAAAGTACCCGTGCTAGAAAGGAAGAAGCAAGTTTTAAAAAAAATGATTTTTATTTTTCAATGTAATCTCGTTTTAGTGCTATACACTTTTCCCAACGTTTCTGCCATTTATTTAACTCCTCCAAAAAATATGATTTCTCGCTTCGGTCTCGACGATAACCTCCTCGTTAGAGCTGAATTTTTCCCCCTGAGCCACGTTTTCATGTTGGGGAATAGAAAAAAGTCGCATGGAGCCAAGTCGGGCGAGTACAGTGGGTGCGGCAGCAATTCGTACTGCAGTTCTTGCAATTTGACAGCTATAATTCTCGATGAATGTGCTAGTGCGTTATCGTGGTGAAACAGGACTTTTTTCTTAGCCAAATGAGGCCGTGTCTCTTTTAATTTTGCATCAAATCGGTCCAATAATTCACTATACTACTGGCCTGTGATCGTACTTCCTTTCTGCAAAAAAATCTTCGCCATGATCTTTTCGGCCGATGGGACCGTCTTTGCTTTCTTCGGAGCAGATTCATCCCGAAAAATCTATTGCTTTGACTGTCGTTTGGTCTCTGACGTATAATAATGTATCCAGGTTTCATCAACGGTAATGACAAGATGCAAAAAACTTCTGCGAATTTTGATTAAAGAGCTCCAAACACTGCTTCGACATTGACAGCCGTATCCGCTTGTTGTCCACCGTAAGAAATCGCGGCAACCATCGGGCCGATACCTTTCTCATGTTTAACTTCTCATGAAAAATATTAATTGCCGTTCCGTATGATACGCCTACGGCCTCTGCTACTTCTCGCACTTTCGTTCGGCGATCTGCGACAATCATGTCTTGGACCTTTTTAACGAAATTGAAGTGTACCCTTCTCAAAATGCCTAGATCATTTCGCATAGAGTTAACAGCAGTTTGAATCCTACCCCATAATTGTTCAATGTTGTCGATAGGAACTTCATAAACTTTGGTTTTCAAGTGACCCCAGATAAAATAATCACAAGGATTACAGTGCGGTGATCGAGGTGGCTACTGAATAGGAGCATCCCGACCTCTGCCAATCCATCTTCCATGGTATTGTTCGTTTAAATAATCTTTAACAATGCGGGAAAAAAGAGGTGGTGCACCATCGTGCATAAAAAAACATGTCGGCGTAAATTGAGCGGTAAATCTTCTAACAGTTGAGGAAAATCTTGACGTAGAAAATGCAAGTAACTGTCACCGTTAAAACGATCTGGTAATCTAAATGGACCAATCAAATAGGTGTCAATAATACCCACCCACACATTAATTTTAAACTCTCTTTGAAAGTGTTTCTCTTTAATGGCATGTGGATTTTTATCTGCATAAACATGTTCGTTATGTAAATTTGTTATACCACGTCGTGTAAAGCATGTAAACAAAATTTTTCTGTGAAAAACTGGATCGGCCGCTCTGTTCTCTTGAATAACTTGTACAAAAGCAAACGAGACTCATAATCAGGAGGTAGGAGTTCCTGGACACTTTGAATGTGAAAGGGATACATAAGTTGTTCTCTAATTATTCTGTTGGATGTGCTTTTTGAAATCCTAGTTTGCGTGCCAGTCGTCGGGTACTAATTCCGGGATTATTTTCAACTATTTCAAGTATTCCCTCCTCTGCAGCAGAAGTTCTAACATGACGAGGTCTTCCAGCATTATTTCTGTTCGGTTTCAGTTGACCAATTTCTCGAAGTCGCCTCTCGATAGAAGTAAAAGTCTGGTGATTCGGAATCTGTCGATTTGGAAATCTTTCATGGTATACCCGAACACTCTCACGGCAGTTGCCATTACAGAAACCAAGAACTAGCAACATATCAGTTTGTTCATTGAATGTGTGAAAGGGATACATAAGTTGTTCTCTAATTATTCTGTTGGATGTGCTTTTTGAAATTCTAGTTTGGCGTGCCAGTCGTCGGGTACTAATTCCGGGATTATTTTCAACTATTTCAAGTATTCCCTCCTCTGCAGCAGGAGTTCTAACATGACGAGGTCTTCCAGCATTATTTCTGTTCGGTTTCAGTTGACCAATTTCTCGAAGTCGCCTCTCGATAAAAGTAAAAGTCTGGTGATTCGGAATCTGTCGATTTGGAAATCTTTCATGGTATACCCGAACACTCTCACGGCAGTTGTCATTACAGAAACCAAGCACTAGCAACATATCAGTTTGTTCATTGAATGTGTACTCCATACCAACCACAAAATGTTTGAAATAATTCCTTCAGAAAAACTTTAAATCGAAACAGAACAAATACAATACATACATAAAATGAGTAGTATCGACAATTTTTACAGTTCTACAACATACATATCTGTCAAAATTATCAAATTGTTTATTGTAACGTTAACAACCGCCAACTTAGGTTTCTTAAAAATTTTAAGTGACTAACCCTCAGTCCATAATTTTTTTTTTACTCAAATACCATGAGAGATACATATTTTTCGCAAGAAAGAAAAAATGCTACAAATAAATATAGCTCTTTACAAAAAAAATTAGGGAACAGAGGCGGCCCTGAAAAAAAAATCCGATGTCATTTATGGTAGGATTATGGTGGTTTTTACCCTTCCATAATTTCAGTTAATGTAATTTTTGTTTGAACAATGGCTTTTCAATTAAAATAGCTACACACCAAATTTTATAAAAATCGAACGAAGCGTTTTTGTGTTATTAAAAAATATTGAAAATGTTCTTCCAACTTTGAAGTTTCCTCACAGGCAAACGATGGACTCTATGATATAGGTAATTTTGGCTCAATCGACTTATTTTGATCTCAGCAACATACAGTAGATCTATGTACACGGAATTTTGGGACACCCTGTATATGCCAATCATAGTATTACAGAAATGATTTACGTAAAATAATAAGGTGTACAATTAGATAAAATTTATTTATCCCTCATAAAACATCAGTAAAATATATTATAAATTGTTTTCATTCACAAATATTAATTTCTTAAAAATCCTACTTTCAAAGTTTATTTTTGACTATTTTTTAAAGAAAAAAATATTTTCGTGTAGGTAAAGGTTAAATCTATGCTTCACTGGAAACATTCAAAATTCAATTTAGTTTTTTTTTTTTTAAATTGAGAAAATAGGTAAAAAAAGTCGAGTTTCGTATTTTTTTTATAAAAAACTGAATCAAATTTTGAAAAAGTGTCTCCAGGAGGAGCACAGATTTAACTTTTGCCTATACGTACATATTTTTTTCTTTTAGAAAAAGTCAAAAATAAACTTTAAAAGTGCGGTACTACGAAACCCTTAACATGCTTCGCACTACACTCAAGTAAATACTCATCTTAATCACTAATAATTTTTGTATGCTTAGATTTAGGTTTATAATAATTGTGAAAACTGTTTTTGAGTTCGTCCCATCTTGTTTTCCTTTTTGTATATAAATACATCTTGTTTTCCTTTTTGTATATAAATACACATTAAAAGCTAAAGTTTATTTTATACTATTTCGCTGGCCCCTATAAACACTCTATATCCTAATAAAAATGCCATGTACCCCTATACTATATAGTAAAAGGAGAATTGGAACTCAATATGATCTATTAGATATCTTAAGAAAAAATAAACATAAAGGTCAAGTCGAAGCCATCAAAGCCAGATGTTAACTGATAAACGAGCTAATAACAAACGTGACATTTTGATTACGCTCCCTCCCCTTGTTAGAAACACCACTTGCAACCATACTTTTCACCCCTGTAGATGACGATATACTAATTACTTGCCGGCTTATTTTCGACACCCCACTATCTTCGATTTAACTTCCTCAATCAACTTTGTTAAATGTTTAAGATCTGCGTAAGAAAACAAGGGAAAATAAATTATGTGGAAATGAAAATATAGTATAGTTAATTCGGAATAGTACAGTCTACTCATTAAAAATTTTATATAATATATAGTTCTAAAATTGGTATTTTAAAAAATTGTACGAGAATCTCCCTATTTATTTCCATAGTTATTTATATGAGTCGTATAGATAAAAATCACACCAAGTCACTTTTAAACGGTTTTAGGATAATAAAGAAACACTTCCAGAAAGTAAATTAAAGTATTTTTAAGGTCACTTGTATTAAACAGGGTGTTTCATAATATATACGCAGGACTTCAGGACGTGACAGCTCGTCCAAAAATATGAAAAAACGTTTCTATTATAGTCTATTTTTATGTATGAGAGAGTATTAAAATAATAAAGCGTTCGTAATCTATAGGCGTCCACTTCTTTTAGTAGACAGTTAAAATATTTTTGAAGTTATTCCTCGAGTATACACTTATATTTTCACCTAATTAACCTGCTTATAACTTCTAAACAGCTGAAGGTAAAAAAGTGCAATTTTTTCTAAAATGTTTTATTTTTCCACAAGGTATAATAAGAACCATTGTGTCAAACGGGTTATGTAGGTATAAGGGTTTAAACTTTGACTTTTAAACAACGTTACGTTCATAAATAATGATTTTAATATACTTCTTACCTACAAATCCAAATCAGAATCGAAATCAGAAGATGAACTGTCGCAACCAATATTACAATGAGTGGCTCGATCATTTCATCAGTAATATTATCCAACTTCCACATTTTCTCTTCTTCTTTAATCGTATGATTTACTGCCTTTTCCCAGTTTTCAGGCTTCACATTATTTACAGCCTCCAAAAACAATTGTTTAACATCACTCATTTTAAAAGAATGATTTTTTCTTGAAACTTCTCCCTTTATCTGTGCCCACATCAGTTCAATCGGCTTTACTTCGCAACGATATGGTGGTGATCTAACCACCGTTATCCCACGATTTTTTGCAATTTCATCAATTTCATATTTTCTGAGTTTCTCTTTATGAAGGGAACACAAATGATACAGTTCTTTTCTCACAGAACCGGGATGGAACTTATATTCATTTGGTTGTGGACATTTTTTCAAAAAGTCTCGAGTGATTAACTTGCATTATCCATTACTATTATACAGTTCTGACGAAGAAGATCTATAATTTGTTCGAACCACTCTTTAAAAGACATCAGCATTCATGTCCTCATGGTAGTCACCGGTACGAGTAGATTCAAAAGTCAATAAACCACCTTTAACAAAACAGTTTGAATTACCGATGTGTACTATTATTAGTCTGCGCCCCTTTCCTCATGGTGGATTAAACCAGTAGATAAATTATTTAAAAAAGCCTGTCTTCGACCTTGTAACAGTCTCATCTTGCCAAAATTTATTTGGTTTATGTCCCTCGTTGATCCATGTTTTATCTAAATAAAATATATTTCTTCTTTGGTTTCTCATTTCTTTTATAGTCCTTAGGTAATTTCTTCTCCATACTACAATATCGCGTCTTTCTATTAAAATAGACTTTTTGAAATGCTTTTTCCATAGAAAAACCTATTTCTTTTAAAAGTTTTTCATAGTGTGCTTCGACTCATTTCAGGTTAATCCTTATCATCTCGAAACCGTGGCAAGAACTTTGTCTACTGTCGGAAATTCTTTTCTAAAGAAGAAAGCATGCACTTTCCTTCGAAGTCTTTCTTTCAAAAGATTTTCTAATTGAAATTTTGGTTTTCCTGGAGCTATACGTGCTGTTTGAAACTCGCCACATTTTATCTTCCACATTTATCTTCTTTAACAACTCTGTAAATCGTAGATTTCCCAACACCAAGCGTACTACTAACTACTTCCACTGTGTCATCAACACTTTTACATAAATGTTTGTCTGTAAATGATTTAAAACAATTAAATATTAATGCTTTTTCATTAACTGTTAAAGGTCCGATTTTTTGTCGTTTACGCGGACCTTCAAAATTTTCCATGATCACACTCTAATTCACACTGCACCTTGCAAGTTGCAACTAAACGACATTTAGTAAACTGTCAAGAATACACAACTTGGACCTCCTTACTAAATGGAAAACCTATAATCGCATTTTCGGTGAAATTTGTTGGGAAGGTATTTATCTACTTATATTTCGATTAATGTAAGAAATTCTTGGAAATAAAATTTAAAAAAATTGGCAAATAGGTGCTTATTGAAAATAATCTTAAGATACGGCTATGTAATCTTTAATATAAAGGGCTTTTGGCCTGTCCAAACCTTTTTCTATTGTTCTGTACAGCTTATGTTCATAAAGGACAAATAAAAGACCCAAAACTTGTAATAGCTCAGGTAGGTACATGTACTGTACATGTATTACAATTTTAGGAAATATTTAAATTATTCTGTAAAAATATTTAAAATGACCGTACTAAGTTTTGCATTAGAAATGCTGTTTTATTACTCTCTCATACATAAAAATAGACTATAACTTACCCTCTAAAATGCACCATTTTCAAAATACAGGGTGTTGAAATTGAAAAAAAAAAAATTCTACGCCACTGGAAAAAGTAAGGTTTTGAGACGCCCATTTTAATGTTGAAATACAATTTAAAACCTACTTGATGAAACAAAATTTGATTTTTCTCGAAAACGGTCGACTTTAGAGAGTATGACCAATAGTAACTTTTTTGTGTAGAAAACATTGGTGGTTCACCCTGTATCTCGAAAATGGTGCATTTTAGAGGGTATGTTAATAAAAACGCTTTTTCCCATTTTTGGACGAGCTATCACGTCCTGAAATCCTGCGCATATATTATGAAACACCCTGTATATGTATGTATGTATGTATGTATGTATGTATGTATGTATGTATGTATGTATGTATGTATGTATGTATGTATGTATGTATGTATGTATGTATGTATGTATGTATGTATGTATGTATGTATGTATGTATGTATGTATGTATGTATGTATGTATGTATGTATGTATGTATGTATGTATGTATGTATGTATGTATGTATGTATGTATGTATGTATGTATGTATGTATGTATGTATGTATGTATGTATGTATGTATGTATGTATGTATGTATGTATGTATGTATGTATGTATGTATGTATGTATGTATGTATGTATGTATGTATGTATGTATGTATGTATGTATGTATGTATGTATGTATGTATGTATGTATGTATGTATGTATGTATGTATGTATGTATGTATGTATGTATGTATGTATGTATGTATGTATGTATGTATGTATGTATGTATGTATGTATGTATGTATGTATGTATGTATGTATGTATGTATGTATGTATGTATGTATGTATGTATGTATGTATGTATGTATGTATGTATGTATGTATGTATGTATGTATGTATGTATGTATGTATGTATGTATGTATGTATGTATGTATGTATGTATGTATGTATGTATGTATGTATGTATGTATGTATGTATGTATGTATGTATGTATGTATGTATGTATGTATGTATGTATGTATGTATGTATGTATGTATGTATGTATGTATGTATGTATGTATGTATGTATGTATGTATGTATGTATGTATGTATGTATGTATGTATGTATGTATGTATGTATGTATGTATGTATGTATGTATGTATGTATGTATGTATGTATGTATGTATGTATGTATGTATGTATGTATGTATGTATGTATGTATGTATGTATGTATGTATGTATGTATGTATGTATGTATGTATGTATGTATGTATGTATGTATGTATGTATGTATGTATGTATGTATGTATGTATGTATGTATGTATGTATGTATGTATGTATGTATGTATGTATGTATGTATGTATGTATGTATGTATGTATGTATGTATGTATGTATGTATGTATGTATGTATGTATGTATGTATGTATGTATGTATGTATGTATGTATGTATGTATGTATGTATGTATGTATGTATGTATGTATGTATGTATGTATGTATGTATGTATGTATGTATGTATGTATGTATGTATGTATGTATGTATGTATGTATGTATGTATGTATGTATGTATGTATGTATGTATGTATGTATGTATGTATGTATGTATGTATGTATGTATGTATGTATGTATGTATGTATGTATGTATGTATGTATGTATGTATGTATGTATGTATGTATGTATGTATGTATGTATGTATGTATGTATGTATGTATGTATGTATGTATGTATGTATGTATGTATGTATGTATGTATGTATGTATGTATGTATGTATGTATGTATGTATGTATGTATGTATGTATGTATGTATGTATGTATGTATGTATGTATGTATGTATGTATGTATGTATGTATGTATGTATGTATGTATGTATGTATGTATGTATGTATGTATGTATGTATGTATGTATGTATGTATGTATGTATGCTAAGACAGTTTCCTAAGATAGTTTCCTAGCATAATAAAGTACTTTTAAAAAATCTAAACGCGTTAGGTGCAATAATATCAAATTAATGTCTATAAAATGACTTGGCAGGTTTTACACCTCAAATGTATTTGTTAATAACACGTTTTGTATAGTATTTTATTTTCAGTATAGGTAACAGAAACAATAATTAAAAATAAAATATCATTGAAAAGTGTCTAAAAACGTAAGAAAAACTCTAATTTATAAAAAAAAACAGAATAATATATTCATCCAAATTCTTAAATCAATGTCTGTTTCAAGACTATCATTATTTTGGCAGCAAACAGCATCATTAGCGTCTTCTGGGGTTATTTGAAGAGGATGTACTGGATCTTGAGCAATTATTTCTTTACAGAAATTTAAATTTGGCAACTCTCTCCATTCAGCTCCATAATGCTTACTCAACAAATTCGCTACGGATGCTGCTTTTTGAGGATCCACAGGTCTTCCCACTCGCAAAACATCGGGATTCAACATTACTAATGATTTACCACGTTTAATAAGGCTTTTTGAAATTCCACAATCGCTTCTATAATTTACTTCGCCGCGTACTGTAATAATATTGGTTCTTTCTATCTTGTTCAAAATAAATCTTTTGGCACAGTTAAACTAAAAATAACAGTTCATTGGACGTTTTAGTTACTTCCTTCCAGTTGAAAGCATTCCAGTCTTTTCCTAAAACCTAGACACTGGCAAATTCTTTAATTATTTTAAAATATTCTTATGGATTTGCAATTGCAGGGTATTTTTTACTTTTCGTTCAATCAGCCCAAATACACGATCAGCAGGCACATAAGAATGTCCGACAATATGGAAAATAAATTCAATTTTAGAGATATGATTTGGAGCTACTCTATAAAGCCACGCAATGAGCATTCCAATAACAATTGAGTTTCTGTTCTGACCAGCGCACCCATCAGCAAAAATACGAACAGTTGTAATACCTTCAGAAAAATTATATTAAAGAGTTTTATGAAAGTTGCTGATCTGTCCACTGATATGAAGATACATTTTCTGGATTTAACCTTGTAGTTGATGTCCCCTTTACGACTGTAAAATTATACAAATTAAATTGCTCTGAAAAATAAGCCGACTGATCAGCTAGTTTTGGTAGAGCCAGGTTTTTCTGACAATCCAATGAGAAACACTGAATGTTCTTGTGTTATGTTTTAAGATACCAGTAAAAAGCCTGTGCCTTCAGCTTGTGTATACTCTATTCGCTACCATAATTTTATTTCTAAGGTTCTGATTTGCTTCAGTCTTCAGTTTTTTTGGGTTTTTAAACATTTTGAGCCCATATCTGTAAGAGATGTTCCAAGGCCTATGTTGTAGTTACTGTTAACATAATTTCTAAAGAAGCATTCTTTTACTCTTAAATGCTTATCCACTGATTCATTGTACATTTTATGAAGTCTTCGGATATTTAGCTCACAAGGCAAGTACCTTCTTGCCATTGTTCTACTTTGGCAATAATGAGTTTCGGTACAAGTCAAGCTCTCTATGAATATTGATATTGAATTCTTCTTATTGACATTTTTTATTTTTTATTCTGTCGAAACCGCGACCTTCTTTTGGAGAAAATCCCGTCGCCATAAATCGTTTTATTACGACAAACTTTTGCCCCTTTTATATCAAATTTCCAAATGCTATACTTATTTGTAAGCGATTTCTTCCCGCGAGTATTATCTCTAATCCTGGACTTATTTGGCTCGTCAACGCTGCAATACTTATGTATTAGTGTATCTGGATATAGTTTGTCTTTTCTTTTGTAAAATAAGTCATGAAACGCTTTTACATCGCACATTTTTAAAGTCTTACATTCCAAGTAATTTTGATGTTTGTAGTCTGGAATTTCTGAGAGGTCATTTGCCCCATATCTGCCAAAAAATACAACGCACTCTTCCCAATCTGTTAAAATAGCATGAAATAATTACTTACAAGGAATTCTTCCGTAGTTATCTCTCATTGGTTTCTGGTTGCTTCTGTTTTTTTCTGCTTTCATTTGGAGGTGTTTTTGTGAATTTGGTTTCAAATACTTTCATTTTACTTATCAAAAAACAGCGCGCACTTCCAAACAAAGCCCAAACGATACTAATCTTAGATGCTAATTAAAAAAGAATGTTTATTTGTCTATTGACAAAATATTGCCCGTCAGCAGAACGCAGTTCTCCTATTGGTTAAAATTGATTTGGCGGGACCTCTCTTAAGCTAGAAGGACCAACTGGGCAGAATCGATTAAAATCTATTACATTATTTAGTACCTATTTTGTACTAATTTGTACCACCAATAAAAATTTTGTAGCATGTGCCGTTTTCAAAAACGTGGCAGGGGTACACAATCTGAAATTTCATATTTTAGTGGTACAAATTATGTTACTTTCATTGCAGGAGTAACTATTGATTCTGCTCGTGCAAAAGGGTACTTTACTCTTGAGCCTAATATCAATTTAAGTTAGTTTCTATAGGAACGGCAGGAGTACAAAATCTGAAATTTCATATTTTAGTGGTACAAATTATCTTACTTTCATTGCAGGAGTAACTATTGAATCTGCTCGTGCAAAAGGGTACTTTACTCTTGAGCCTAATATCAATTTAGGTTAGTTTCTATAGGAACGGCAGGGGTGCAAAATCTGAAATTTCATATTTCAGTGGTACAAATTAGTACAAATTTAGGTTAGTTTCTATAGGAACGGCAAGGGTACAGAATCTAACAATTTACATTTTAACGTACTTTTATTGCAGAAGTAACGATTGATTTTGCTGTTTAAAAGGAATATGAATTTAGGATAGTTTCTAACGAACGGCAGGGGTGCATATTCTGAAAATTTATATTTTAACGGTACAAATTATGTTGTATTTTATGCAAAAATTGCAATAGATTCTTTTTCTGGAAAAAGTATCATTATTTTTAATTATAACAGATTTGGATTAATTTGAAAGTTGTTACAGGCAGTTTGATTAAATAAATTAGGTTTTTTTAATGGTACATATTGGTACAAAATCAGTCCTTTTTCATTGTACCTTTGTATTTTTCAATGTGGTCCTGCTAGCCTAATATTGAACTAAAAGCACCTTGTGTTTTTTTGTAAACGGTACATAGTACGAAAAATTTATTGGTGGCACAAATTGGTACAAATTTAGTTCTTTTTAATTCTACTTTTGTTTTATTTTTTATTTTATTTTTTTAATGTGGTCCTGCTAGCTTAATATTAAACTAGAAGCACCATGTGTTTTTTTATAAACCGTACATAGTACAAAAAATTGAATGGTGGTACAAATTGGTACAAATTCAGTTCGTTTTAATTCTACCTTTGTTTTATTTTTTATTTTATTTTTTTAATGTTGTCCTGCTAGATTAATATTAACCTAGCAGCTTTACGTTTTTTTTTTTTGACAACGGCACGTTGTACAAAATTTTTATTGGTGGTACAAATTAGTACAAAATAGGTACTAAATAATGTAATAGATTTTAATCGATTCTGCCCAGTTGGTCCTGCTAGCTTAAGAGAGGTTTTGGGAGTTTTGAACTTAAACGTAAATTTAATGTTTAAATTGCACAAGACTTGGCGTATTTTGCAATTAAATGAATATTCAAATACGTGTAGAATGCAATTCCCTTTCCATCGTTCATATTATGTCAATTTTTGTATTTTTTTGACTTGGCGGGTTTTGCATCTACACGACTCTATTATACAAGTTGAGGTAGTTAAAAGTTTTTAAATCGTAATTTTGTTCCTTTATAATATCCAAAAATAGGCTATTTTCACTAGTAATTCTCTAGAGCTTGAATTGTTACCGAAATTTTTTCAGAGTTTACGATTTTTTTTTGATTAACCAAAGTAACTCAAATAATGGAGTATATAGAAAAAAAATCACTGAAAAGTTACCTTTTCATAAAATAGTTTACTAGATAAATTCGACACTGATAGATTATCGCTTTAGAATCTAGAATCACGTTGGAGTTCGATCAAGCTTAGTAGATAAATCACCAAGAAAACGTAACGATAACGCAAATGAAGATTTTACCATGAATGTATCCACTTTTCAACTAGTCCGGCACTCTGCAGTAACGTAACTGGTCTGACTCAGTTTGTGAGACTACTTGTTTTCGGAGTGCAAAAAAAATAAAATAGGCAAAATGAAATGTTTTGTTTAACATAGATGTTAAAAACATTACTCAATAATAATAGTAATATGTAAAAATAAATATATTTAAAACTAAATAAAAACAAAATTAAACCCAAAACTAAAACCCGCACCGAAATTTTGAAAAAGTTTTTTAAACAAAAGAAAAAAATACAAGAAAAATAAAGAAAAATTTTTTCATTTTGCAATATTAAATTGTCAAAGTGTTAAGTAAACAAAAACTTACATAAAATACAAATTTACAAAACATTTGATTTTCAGCACGAGCTAAAGTTACTACCCTTGAAATAATTTCTGCCACAGCTTTTAAAAAACTGACGCCAGCCTGTCGCAAACATGGCTACCTGTCGAGCTACAATAGGGAAAGATGTAAAGACGTTCCTGTGGGAGGTACCAATAACCAATAAGAAAGAATTGTTTATATCACGTAGTCTGTCAGACGACGCTAGACCAGTTAAGGGTTAAATATTGTACAATGTTCTTTTTGTCATAAAAAGGGGCCCTGTGGATCCAAAGGTCCAAGGTTCGAATCCCACCGTCTGCCGGGATTTTTTTAATTTAATTTAAATATTTAAAATTAATTCTGATGCCTTGGTAGGATTCCCCACTCGACCATTCACTGTTGGGTTATAATTTTTGTGTAGGCAGTGATGAAAGATATGTAGAATGCTGTCCTCTGTTATTATGGCAAAGTTCGGATGATATTTCGGAAGTTACGAGACAAAAGGAGATTTTCATTGGATACAACTGGATTGGCTGGATTCAGTGTAAAGCCATTTTTGTTGCACCATTCAACACCTTTGTTTAGATTTTCCAACAACCATTTACAGTCAGAAATATTTTCAAAATAATTTTTATAGTATCTCCGCCAATGTCGTTGATAAAAATATTAACAGCAGATCAAAATTTAAACCTTTCTGTATATGAAACATATAAAATATAGTATTAAATATTCAAAATTAACGTTTTTTTACAACTGTTATTTTTTCGCAAACTAAACGAATCTTTAAGAAAGAGGTCAATAAAATATTAGAAAAACATGAAAAGTCTGACAAAAATGAGAATTGCTTATTTTTATTTGCTCGTTAATGAACTTTTATATAATACTGGTTCAACTATAAAAAAATTTAAGTCGGTCCTGGAATTTCCAAAATAAACTGTATACAGTAGATAACTGTTACCACTAATCCAGAAAATCAACTTATATACCGAGAACAAGAAATTGATTTTATTCAACTCTACTTATATACAACTAATCTGACACATCTGCAGCGCTACTCCCCTTCTAAATAAATCAGTCGAAAACAATATTGCTCTGACCTTTATGTGATTGCTACAAATATTTTTAGTATCCCTACGGTCATGCACATATGTTATTTAATATGAATTTAGGAGGATACGAAATTTTCTCCCGTTTTCTTTTCAGACAGGAATATGTTTCTGTTTTGTCCTTTAATAGGTACACTTATAGAAGAGAAAAAAAGGGTTCTTCAAACCATTTGATACTTTATAGGATTTGTGGAATGTGTAGAATTTGTTGAATATTTTTGTTCACTAATTTCAATTTAGAAAATAATCTTTACGTAAGTGATAATAGTGTTGAGGCATCAACAGCTGCAGTCATTTTCCTCGTATTGTGTGTAGGTTTGATAAAATTAGAACACTGAGGAAAACGCTTCTGTAAGAAAGTGTTACTACTAAAAAGTTTACTGTGGCTGTAAAACTTTTTGCTGCTATTGTTAGATTGTCTAACAACAGCTGTTAGATGTTTTACAGTCGAAATTCTTACTGTGGCAGTAATATTAGTTTACTACTCCAGTTAGAAATAGCACTACTATTATTCGTATTACCATCACAGTAAACCTTTCTTACTGAATCAGTAATTTTTATTACTACCGCAGTTAGACCTTTACTAGTAACATTTTTATAACTACCACTGTAAAACTAGCAAACTGAATCTGCAAAATAGTAATATTTTTCTAAAAACCACAGTAAAACAGGTTAATAATAAATGTACCGAACCGTTACGATTAATTGCGAAGAATTTGCCAAAGTCGTTTTTGGTTTGAAATATTGAGTGATCTTCGACCATATCATCTTGCACAGTCGTAGAATTGAGTACACAGCCACAGTAGACACGTTCAGTCGTCGTGAGCATAGGTCGTTAAGTGCGAAGTGCTTGGTTTCTATCTGGGGGTATATTTAATATGGAGACGTACCAATATTGTGCATTATTAGGAAAATTGGGGGTTCCGGACTTAGTTAATAGTTTTGTAGGTAAGTAATTCGAAATAATATACTTATGCACAGATTATCAGAGAGCTAAATATAGTAACTGTAGCCATTTTGAATTATACATGAGTAAAAAAGGCGGGACTTTTAGGCGGGAAATACATAAAATCCGTAAATGCTTTTATTTTGGATTGAGGATGAGCCATACGGTCTAGGAATGTTTAAACTGCACCGCAGCACATTCAGTATCAAAAAATTAATATTTCCAAGAGAAAGTTTTTAGATTAAAATTTATTAAAAATGTTTGGTTAAGATTCACAGCAATAAATTTTTTAGATTAAAAGAAATAAAAAAGTTTTCATACACCACTTATTTTTATTTACTTAAACCCATATGACACGATCACATTATTGTGATCATTTCTGCGCACAGAAATAATATTAAATTTTTTTTACAAACAAAATTGTCGCGGTCATGTCTTGTGTGATTTTTTGAATATAAAATAATTTTTTTTACCCACTTTGCTCAAGATAGGGATTGGCACACGTGCAGTTTGGTAAAGTACAATGTTGTTACATGCCTTTGAAGCATATTTCATTTCGTTATCAGATGACGGTCGAAATTTGCAGTGGGCTCTCTTACTATAGTATAATATATATAACTTTTTATTTGCGGTAAATAAAAGTTCGCTAGCAGTAGGTAAATTTTTTTCCGTGTAAGTTGCAAGTATGTTCATTTATGTAATTTTCCGTTCTTATTATTTTATTATCTCAGAAAACCTGGATTTGACCTCGTTTAGAAAAGTTGTTATTAGCTGTTCGTCTACGTTTGTCTGTTGTTGATGTGGTTTAATAAGGGTGTTTACCATTTGTGCGTTGGCGTTGTTGTTTCTTAAAACGATATTGTGTTTTACTGGATTCGTTAGTAAAATATATATTGATTTCGATGTATTGCATTGAGTTGTTTTTTTTTTAGATTTATGTACATGATGTCCATTAATCAATCGCTTTTTTTTATTACTTGCATTTTAATCATGCTTTGGCTGACATTCAACGTTTTTAAAAGATTCGTAAAAATAAAATTCTTATGCATTCAATTATTCAATATTCACTTTTCGTAGGTGCTTTAAATAATTATGTGTTCGTAAAAATATTTAATAAAATATTTCTTGGTTCTAAATGTACTATAGTCTATTTTTATATATAAGAGAGTATTAAAATAATAAAGCGTTCGTAATCCATAGGCGTACCACTTCTTTTAGTAGGCAGTTAAAATATTTTTTAAAGTTATTCCTCGAATATACACTTATATTTTCAGCTAATTAACCTGCTTATAACTTCTAAACAGCTGAAGGTAAAAAAGTGCAATTTTTTCTAAAATATTTTATTTTTCCACAAGGTATGTTAAGAACATTGTGTCAAACGGGTTATGTAGGTATAAGGGTTTAAACTTTGACTTTTAAACAACGTTACGTTCATAAATAATAATTTTAATATAAAAACTACTTCTTACCTACAAATTCAAATCAGAATCGAAATCAGAAGATGAACTGTCGCAACCAATATTTACAATGAGTGGCTCGATCATTTCATCAGTAATATTGTCCAACTTCCACATTTTCTCTTCTTCTATAATCGTATGATTTACTGCCTTTTCCCAGTTTTCAGGCTTCACATTATTTACAGCCTCTAAAAACAACTGTTTAACATCACTCATTTTAAAAGAATTATTTTTTCTTAAAACTTCTCCCTTTATCTGTGCCCATATCAGTTCAATCGGGTTTACTTCGCAATGATATGGTGGTGATCTAACCACCGTCATACCACGATTTTTTGCAATTTAATCAATTTCATATTTTTTGAATTTCTCTTTATGAAGGGAACACAAATGATACAGTTTTTTTCTCACAGAACCGGGATGGAACTTAATACTCTTTGAATTTAGCCAATTCTGTAAATCTTTTTTTAACCACTTAGTTGTGGGCATTTTTTCTCTAAGTCTCGAGTGATAACTTGCATTATCCATTACTATTATACAGTTCTGAGGAAGAAAATCTATAATTTGTTCGAACCACTCTTTAAAGACATCAGCATTCATGTCCTCATGGTAGTCACCGGTACGAGTAGATTCAAAAGTCAATATTGTGTCAAATAAGTGTCAAGTATCAAATATAGTGTGTACTATTATTGGAACGCTTTTTCCATAGAAAACCTATTTCTTTTAAAAGTTTCCATAGTGTGCTTCGACTCATTTCAGGGTAATCCTTATCATCTCGAACCGTGGCAAGAACTTTGTCTACTGTCGGAAATTATTTTCTAAAGAAGAACGCATGCACTTTCCTTCGAAGTCTTTCTTTCAACAGATTTTCTAATTGAAATTTTGGTTTTCCTGGAGCTTTACGTGCTGTTTGAAACTCGCCACATTTCTCTTCTTTAACAACTCTGTAAATCGTAGATTTCCCAAAACCAAGCGTACTACTAACTAATTCCACTGTGTCATCAATAATTTTACATAAATGTTTGTCTGTAAATGATTTAAAACAATTAAATATTAATGTTTTTTCATTAACTGTTAAAGGACCGATTTTTTGTCGTTTACGCGGCCCTTCCAAATTTTCCATGATCACACTAGAATTCACACTGCACCTTGCAAGTTGCAACTAAACGACATTTAGTAAACTGTCAAGAATACACAACTTGGACCTCTTTACTAAATGGAAAACCTATAATCGCATTTTCGGTGAAATTTGTTGAGAAGGTATTTTTCTACTTATAATTCGATTACTGTAAGAAATTCTTGGAATTAAAATAAAACAAAATTGGCAAATAGGTACTTATTGAAAATAATCTTAAGATACGGCTATGTAATCTTTAATACACAAGGCTTTTGGCCTGTCCAAACCTTTTTCTATTGTTCTGTACAGCTTATGTTTATAAAGTACCAATAAAAGACCCAAAACTTGTAATAGCTCAGGTACATTTATTACAATTTTAGTAAATATTTAGATTATTCTGTAAAAATATTTAAAATGACCGTACTAAGTTTTGCATTAGAAATGCTGTTTTATTACTCTCTCATACATAAAAATAGACTATAAATGACTACTCTTTGATTTGTCATCGAATTTTTAAGTGAATTTAATTTCTGTTAGCCAGACTTAGGCCAGTGGTGTTAAAAAGAAAAGAAATAATATTGAGAACAAAAATATATTACTCGTATAACGGTAAAAGAAAAAAATAAAAAGAGTATAAAATTACAAAAACAGTTAATTTTTCCCAAAATTATAACATCTAAGCATAAAAAATTATAAAAACCATTTACTACAAGAGAAAATTAATAAGTTGCATATTTTGCGTTTAGAAACGCTAGTAAGAACAATATAGATTAAGAAGACCTTTCAGTTAGAGCTATAACAATAATAGTGTAATTAATATTTTATTGCAGTGCCACTGGCCGCCACAACACTTTCCAATCTTCGTAAAATTAGGAATAGAAATCTACAACCTCTTCCCAAGTATTTTCAATAAATTCCTACAGTTGACCGCGGTTTGTCGGCCTAAAGTCTCTTTAATATATCTTTTTAACCATAAAGCCCTATATATTTTCAATCTGGTTTAAGTCAGAACTTTTTGCTGGCCATGACAAACGATTTTTATTGTATTTATATTGTTTTTGTGTATTAGAGTTTGAAAGTATTCGGTGCAAAATACCTACTAAGTGGTTTTAGTGCAATTTTAATGAGGGGTGGGTTTCATGACATTTATTTCAAAACGGGCTTTATTTCATGAAAACTAGACAAAAGGTATTAAACAATTTAAGAATGTAAGCTAATATACTTAAAGTTATACGAGTAATCATAATTAGGACATATAGCTAGACTGAAATAGAAGAGATCCAAATAACATTTTTGCTAAAATTGAGATAGCACCATTTTAAAACTTTCAAATATGTATTTTTCCCAGTGCAAAAGGAATCTATATTACTTAGTTCCTTCCATACTTAGAGTTTTATAAAATTCACTTCTGTATTTTTATATTTTATCTAAACTCTTTTTGCAGAACTGATCCAGTTCATAGAATGCTACATAGATCATTTTATTAGTATACTATCGACAGTGCAGAATTGATCCACTTGAATGGTGTCATTTGAATTACTTTTAATACATACTATTACGCAACACTTTCTTTAATAAACAAAAATCTATTAAGTTTTTAAATCCATTAAGTTTTTTTATAAATAATATGTTTTGGAAAGTATTTTTTTTAATACCCGGTTAATTTTTGAATGCACTCGCACGTAATTTTCCAAGAGTGTCAACTGTCTTTCGGATAAGCTGTTCCTTAGCAATTAAAGCAAAGCATTAAGCAACCATTGCGAATTTTATCATTTATTTTTGGAATTAAAGTAATAAGTGGTAATAGTGTCGCTTTCTCGTTGTCAAAGAATTGTTCAAGGTGCATTGGAAAATGATCAACACATACATGAACAACAAAATGGCCATACAGAGACTAATACATATATAGGTAAGTTTTAATTTTTTTATTTAGGTTCAAAGTAAATAACAATAGGTATTAATATTAAGGTAGATTTATATACAGTTGCAGTAAGAAGTGGACAGAAAAAGTAAAAATTGATATTAAAAACAGAAGACATCATACCATAATGTGTTATTTACATTTTTTTAACACATAGATCAGTTCTGCTCTTGCTCATAACTTAAAAATAGGATGGTTAGCACTACAAAAGTGTTACGTAGATCACTTATGCTTCTGAGGTGAAAACAATAGAGGTTATTTTTGTAAAACTTGGAGCGTGAAATGTCAGATGGATCACTTTTGTTCCAGCGACAAGAAGAATAGTAGGTAGTTAATTTACTCAGGCGAAAAATATCGATTTATACGGTATCTTCTGTTTTTCAGATTCTTTGCTCTTGGATTTTTTTGCGATATTCATAGTAATGCTTTTTGATATTTTTTCGTCCAATCAGTTGAAATTATAAACCTATTTTCTACTTATCTTATAAACCTGTTTAGTGAATGTGATTATGGCACAAGTAAGTTTGCAATCAGCAAATTCTTTCGGTAATTATGTACTGACCATTCTTTTTTGTTAGTTGTTCAATGAAATGCTTTGAAAACTTGAACGCTGACATAAAAGATGCGTTTTTTATTCGCTTTCGTGCCCTTAACACTAAGGATGATCAGGAGATATATTTGCAAAGTCTTTTAGAAGTAGGTAATTAACATTAAAAGACAATCTCAACCACAAAATCCAGAGAACTCAAAGGGAAAAACTTGTTCCTTCCATCATTATGTCCCAGTTGATGGTAAACGAATAAGGGTATGTTAAAAGACATTTCTTAGTTTGTTTAGCATTGGCATCAAAAGGTTGAAGCGTTTAGAAGTTCTCCTAAAACGAAACATAACTCCATATGACTAGCGGGGACAAAATATAACTCATTACAGCAATAAAACCTATCTATATCTTGATGCTAAACTTAATATGAAATGTTTAATATGTCCAAAGTAAAATATCCAACAACCAAAATTCGATATTCTTACTTTGTGAAATATTTTCATGAGCATTTCGACATTCATTTTGGCCGTCTACAAGTAGACACTTGTTGCAAGTGTGAAGAACTGGACCTCAAAATAAAAAGAGATGCAGTTAAAAAAGCAGCAGCTGTCAAACTTACAGTACATAAAAGAAGAGCAAAAAAGTTTTATTTGTTGTTGAAGGAATCTACTGATAAGTGCAAGATTCGTGACGACCTGGTCGTAATAGCATTTGACTACATGCAGAATGTTCACTTACCAGTCCAGGATTTATTTTATCTAACACAACTAACAGTCAGTATTTTTGGTATACACAACTGTAAGACTGGCAAGTCAATCTTTTATATTTACCATGAAGGTGTTGCCAATAAGGGACCAAACGAGGTATGCTCGTTCCAGTGGGATCAGTGTTTCATCAAGCCAAGTAACTTGGCTTGAAAACAAAAAACTTGGCTTGGCTTGAAAATCAAGCTTTTTTTAAAACAAAGAGCTTGGTTTGGCTTGATTTTTATAAGTCAAGGCTTGGCTTGTTTACCAAGCTCTTTCAAGCTTTATCAAGCTTTCAAGCTTTTTCCCCCACCTTTCCGATCTCGTGTTAAGTCTATTAACCGTTCTCTCGCCGCCCTTTGTTTTAATGTTCAATTCAGTCACTACTAGCCTTTCGAAGCAAGTATTTACAAATATGAGCGCTACCAATATATCAGATACCGAGGAACCCTTTCAAGACAGCGGATCTGGATATATGGTAAAGGAAGCGGAAGGATTGTATTCTAGCAGTCCTCGCGAAGAACATCGAATTAGGTCCCGAAAAATAATTAAAAACATAAAGGTCTTTGTTTTTTTTTAAATTAGTCAAGAACAGAGCAAAACATACAAAGCAGCAGTATGCACTTTGTGTATAAGAAAATCAACAATAATTAAAATGAAAAATGGGGCAACTAAGTCTTTAAAAAGACATTTAAAAATCAAACAGAAGGATTCTTATGAAAAAGTTTTTCCGCAGAAGAAAAAATTTAATCCAAATCCAAATAGTGCTAGCTCTGTTTTAAGCTTGTACTGATACAGAAATATATGTTAGAAATAAATGAAGATCGATAATGATACGATTTTATACCTAAATTACCTTTTCATTTTAGGAGTCTTTCTATTCAACGCACATCCTAAGAATTTCCTTATAGAATATTATATGGATTATCTAGTAGTTACTTTAAATAAATTTTGTAGTTTATTGTAAACAATTAATGTAAATAATTCCTTTAAAAGCTTGAAAGCTTGAAAAGGCTTGAAGAAGCTTGAAAAAGCTCGAAAAAGCTTAAAAAAGCTTAATAAAGATTGAAAAGGCTCGAAGAAGCTTGAAAAAGCTTAAAAAAGTTTGAAAAGGCTTGAAAATGCTTGACAAAGCTTGAAAAAGCTTGGATAAGCTTGGATAAGCTTGGATAAGCTTGAAAACGCTTAAATAGGCTTGAAAAAGCTTAAAAAGGCTTGAAAAGGCTTGAAAAGGCTTAAAAAAGCTTGAAAAGGCTTGAAAAAAATTGAAAGATCTTGAAAAAGCTTGAAAAAGCTTGAAAAGGCTTGAAGAGGCTTGAAAAGGCCTGAAAAAGCAAGCTTGGAAGCATGTCTTGAAAAAGCTTGGTAGTTCAAGTTTTTTTTATAAAAAGCTTGGCTTGACTTGAAAAAAAAAATGTTAGGCTTGGCTTGGTATTTTTAAAGGCTTGGCTTGATTTTAAGCCAAGTCTTTAAGAAACAAGCCAAGTCTGTGAATCTCTGTGTGGGATTATATTCAATGTGAAATTTTAGAAAATGTCCAGGGATTAGTGATAACTGTCCCGGGCAAAACAAAAATCATACCATGATACGCATGTGTGCAGAATTAGTTGAAACTAATAGATTTAAAAAAAGGGGAACAATTTTTTTCTGATTAGAGGGCATTCCTTTTTGCCTAATGACCGAGACTTTGGTGTCATTAAACGACGTTTAAAGCGATCCGATCGTATATTTTCTGTTCACGAATACACTGAAATAATAATAGGTTCAAGTGCGCAGAAAAATTTTACTCTTATGAAAGTTTCAGGAAAAGAAATCATAGATTTCAAGCAATGGTGGCCCAAATTTAAAAAAAAAATGTTAAGTCTCTGGAAACTTCAAACAAAAAAATTCCCGGACCCTTTTCTGTATAGCAATTTTCAGAGAAATATCACCCATTTTATCAAGAAATTTTGGAATGGCATACAAAAGTTTCCAAAAAGAAAGCGATTGCATTACAAGCTTAATAAAAATTATTTACAGTTTCCAATAAATCTTTAATCTTTAAACATTATTATTGTTTTTATTGGGGGCAATTCTTAGAAAAACAACTCACTGTTTAATATTTCAGTGATTCCTGAAAAAAATTATATTTTACATTTATTTGAGTAACGTACTGACTGCATTTTTCGTAATCTAATTTTTTCCGTCATTATAAAAAAAACCTGTTTTAACATAAAAAACATCTAAGCAACTCTATCTTGAACCAATTATATCAAAAAATAGCATTATCACATTTTATTAAACTACAAATAAGTTTTTATTTATTTTCTCAAAAGTAACAAAATATTAGTTAATACCTTTTTGAAATAAACGATTCAATTTTAGTTTAGTTAATTGTAATCGACGCTACCCTATTTATTTAGTTGTGCTACGCCACTTCATGCATTGTCCAGAATTGTTAAAATAAATAACATACATCTTATTTATTTTTCTTTATCAATTTTGCTTTAATATATTAGATGGGATTAAAAGGAAAATAAAAGTAGATATTTAAATTAACAGATTTAAAAACTTTATAATAGATTACTTTATAAATGTAAATAACTATACTGATTATTTTCAGAACAAATAAAACTTTAAACTCACCTAGAAAAAATTCTATACATAATTATTAAAAGTTCAAGAATGTACAATGTTCAACATGAACAGCTTGCTGTCTAACACGACATTGCAACACATGTTATTTTTTTTTAAATACCCTCAACCTTATCTTTTAATAGTTAAATTGTTTAGAAGAAACATTCCGCCTGAAGTAGGAATATAGATTGTAATCGAGCGAAAACTTGGCAGAAAAAGGCAAGTAAACGATGTGCTAAATGTGCATCTGACTTCAGGCAATCATCTGTAAAATTGATGAGTTATGGTTTTCATGAAATTGCCCAAAATTGTAGATGACTAAGATGTGTACGAAACTTATAATAACGTTGTTTTACTACGACAACAGAGTAGGATTAAGAAAAATTTCTCAAATTTAAAATAGTGGATGAGATTTTATTTTTAATCAAAAAAGGCAGATAAATATACATGAAAAACTGAAATATCTTCCATTTAAATTAATGACAAACATATTTCGTAGCTGTGGATAAAATAAACTGTCTGAATCACTGACATTTCAATGCATAGTTCAAACCATTTCACACAGGAGCGTGAAATTTTAAAATTTAAAAAAGAAAGAGTATTTGAGCATTTCTCAGATAAGGAGGTAAACAAAACGATTGAATTTGTTTGTAAGGATACATAAATCTCTAAACCGGACAAGTTTGTTGTTTAGATTCTCATTCAAAAATAGGAGAGGATATTGGATCTAGTTAGCCTGAAAAGGTTCCGGTTAATAAAATTAGGGTTTCAACTATGATTTTTTATGATAATATAAATAACAATGTAATAATTTCCTATACTTTTAGTTGTTAATAATCGATAATAATACACCACAGTTGACTAATAACTGATAATCATGACTGGTACCATAAATTCTGTGAAATCTAGTAGGCAAGCTTGTCATGTTTTGTTACTGTTTTTGTACTGTAACTGTAAATTATTAAGATTATTAATTCGTAATATTATTAATTAAATTCAAATTCTGATATCGGTTCCAGGCTATAATTACATAAATTAATGCACGATACGTGTTGTCAAATGAATTTCACTCGTCTTTCGGGGATAAGCATAAAATCCTATGTCCTATGTTCAAGGGCCAAATACAAAATTGACCAACCTGCCAATGCTAGGTACTTAGAACCTTTTGTCCTCATTCTTATTTAAATGTTGGCTCTTGAACTCTTGGCTGTCTCCTTAATACGTTGCTTGTCGCTTGTCACCTTTTTACAAAATGTAAGGGTTCATGTGGCTATGGCAGATATCTCAAAAATGGCTCAATTGTCTCTTGGTCTCTTTTTGCTCTAAACCAGCGAGATATAGGGTGATAGGCGAGTCCTAGTACCTCAGAGATGTCTAAACACAAGTAAAGTTTTGTTTAGTGAGCAGAGTCAAACCAGCGGACCAAAGAGAAACCGATCCTATACCAGCACGCAAGAAAAAAGAAAAGAATAAGAAGACTAGATAAGCCAGAGCTGTGAGTTCAGGATAAACTGCTACCACCTCTAATGTAGGGTCAATAGGAATCGAGCCAGAAACATCGATTTTTATATGTCGATGATAAAAAATATTGAGGTGGCTATTGTACCAATAAAGTATCAAAATATTTTATTAACAACATACCTAATAATGCCTAAAAGTCTGGAAGGACTAGATGAAGGAAGACTTGCCCCTAGGTTCTCTGAAACTTTAATCTGAAACAGGAGCTTAAACCTTTCTTGCGTTGACCAAATAACAAGCGATTAGGTTGAATAGACCGTTAAAATTTAAAGTCTTAGATTCTGGTGAGATAATAAAACAATAACATAAATACCGGGAACAGAAGTAGAGCTAGATCAAAAAATAATGAAACTAAGAATTCAAAATTCGAGGCTCCAAACGGCGAACTGGAGAGTTTCCTAGAATGAAGTTAGACTCTAGGAGACAGCAACGTTTTATAAAAATATAGAAAATAAAGGAGAAGCAAGGAATACTGTGCCTAAATTTCTCCAATATCATAGTAAAAGAGACTAGATGAAAGACGAAACTGCTCTTGAAACTGACCACGTAAAAAAAACTCCTACTAAAGGCGAACAAATACCAGAGAAGAATCAGTTAATACAATATGGCCCAAAATAAACAGTACTTACGTAGTAGCGCATCATTGTTAACGTTAACCATATCTCACTTGTCCAAACGCATATCATCAAAGAAGCAGTCTTAAAAAAAACTACAAATAATCAATGAATTAGAGGAGGTCTTTCGAACATTTAAGGAGGAGGTTTAAATGGTACGTATTTCTTGAATAAATAAAATAATTATAAGTTCAGTACTGTTTATTTTAGGCCATACTGTAGTAACAAAATTAAGATACTTAGGCTTTGCTAGAGGTAGTTTGATGTGGTATTTGATAGGAGTAGTTGGCTGGGGTTCAGCAACTACTTGAATAATAGAACACAACGGTACTTATTTAAGTAGGAGGATAGGTACCTCGAGAATGTGTACTTGGACCCCTGATTTTTAAAATTTTTACTTTTGATTTAACAAGTTGCCTCACCTGAGCTATCATTTGTATGTAGACGTTAATCCTTGTCTTAGATTGAATCCTAAAAATTCAAGTCCTACTTGTACAGGTTCGGGGTTTAAGTGCATGTCTATCATTAGTTTGGAACTGTATTAAGATGAGAAAATCATTACTTTTGATTTAATAAGGACTGTAGGTCATGTAGCCTCCCCCGCCTCGACCTCTTCAGATGTATTGTGGATATCCTTGAACCGTTGTTTAGAGTACCTTGTCTAATTCGATCTTTTGTAGTAGGCTCCTTAGACTGGGAAGTAGTTCTCCGGTATAGCTAGTTGCCCTTGGTTTTTTTTTCTAAGCGTAAGGAATCTCAGTCATACTAGACCTTCGTAGTAGCAAAATACGTGTACTGCTGTTTCCTCTTCTTTCTGACAGAATGGGCATAAGGTCTCTTCTGTCAGACCATTATTATACATATGTTTGTTAAGCCTACAATGCCCTGTTAGTAGACTTATTAAGGCTTAGTAGATGCCCGATGAGTTTAGGCGATGGTCTTTTTAAGAACTCTTTGGCCTGTCTCTGACCTGGAGAGTTCTTCCACCACTCCTGAGATTTTTTAAACATCCACTGCTTTGTGCATGTTCTAAAATTTGTTTCTGTTACACCACAGAAGGGTTCTGGGCCAATAAGAGCATTTGAGCCCTCTTCTCGGGCTAGTAAATCAGCCTCTTCATTGCTCTTATGTCCTCTGTGGCCTAGTACGTAGGCTAAGGTTAGTCTGTTTTGACTACCCAGCTCTGTTAGGCCTTCCAAACACTTCCACACAAGCTTATATTGTACCTGCATGGAACTGAATGCCTTCAACGTCGCTTGACTGTCTGAGTATATAACAATGGTTTTTCCATATACCTCTTTTGCGCAGTGATGTATTGCTGCTATTTCTGCCTGGAATACTGTCCCATCTTTACCCAAGCTCAGTAAGATTCTTGTCTTTGGTACTAAATCATTACATAGTCAACTTGCGCTACAATTTTGGACTTATTATCAACAACAATTTTAATTATTTAAAATTACTTTATCAATTAAAGTTACTTTTGAGTGGAAACATTAATTTTAAACTAATATGTTATCCTTATATTGATTACTGGCAAATAATTTACTACTACTTCCTTACTGAATATAACTAAGATCATTGTTTACGTTGGGAGTTTGGCTCCCTATAAATATATCGACCAACGCTGGTACTGTAGAATTGTAATTGGTTTACGTTAAAAACTCTCAATCCATGGAACATAATATTATGTGTACCGACTTAAATAGAACAATGCATTATGAAACTCATTATTGCGTTGTAGTATCTGTCTGTATCTGTAACGTGTGGAGGGTGGGTTACCCCCACGGCACTTAGGCCTCATTAGGCCCATTTTGCATCCTTCTAAGATGATAGGCACCTCCTAGCTCGTCAGCCAGCCTACAGATTTAATGTAGTTTACAACGTCGCCAAGAGGTGCTTCTCTTATATCGGCCGGTGTTAGCCGATACTAGCCGAACAAAAATATTCTAATAAATGAGAGCGTCGGGCAATCGTAAAGGATATGCTCGATGGTCTCATCTTCTTGTTCGCACCCTCTGAAGAGTGCGGATTCTGACAGCCCAATGATATGGAGATGCTTCCTTCCGTACTTGGCAATGACCAGTCAGAATGCCTGTGACCAGACGCAGATTCTGTCTAGTCATAGTCAAGTATTTGTTTGCTGCAGTGTTGTCAGGATAACTTAAGAGCTCCCTGGCAACTCTGCAGTTTCTTGTTTCATCCCATCTTTCCTTGTATTTTACAAGGGAATGTTCTTTAATTAGGTCTGTCACTACCGATTTTGTCAGGCCAATAGAAGGGCCAGGTCCAAAAAGTATTTGGTTGGCTGCTTTCTCGCCTAGTGAATCAGCAAGACGGTTACCTTTCGATGTGGCGTGGCCTCTGATCCATCTTAAGGTGACCACATTGTTGATGGATACTTCGGCCAAAGCTTCATGACATTCTAGTACTAACCCTGAATAAATTTGTGGTCTGTTCAGGGTGAGTAGTGCTTGTCTGCTATCTGTATAGATGAGCATGTTCCTTCCAGTGATATTGTTGCTTTGTAGTAATTGTAGCTCTGTTCAGCAGCCTAGGTGAGGTAGAAATTGCTCTATGATATATTCAACTATTAGTTGCGAGGTGAATGCTTTGGAGTTTTCTGAAGGATTCTGTTGTTCCTGTATGGAATGAAGCGTTACTCGTAGCTACCCCACCTCATTATGTACTGAACTTGTCCAGCTGATAATAATGAGATCATTGGGCAAAATTTTTTATGGGGAATTTTTTTTAGTTTTATTGGGTAAAATATAGAATAAGTGATTGAATGTTGTCTACCGGAAATATGTTCTACTTATATCGTTTTGAAGCGAGATGACTCAAAGGATAAAAGCAATCTATTTTTTAAATATGGCTGGTTTTTAGGCACTGGTACATTTGAGATGCAGGTATTTCTTGAGCACATTCCCGGCCTGCGAATGCTATGTTTAAATTGAGGAATTTATATTACGACATTTAAACACTTTAAACACAAATATTTATATTTATTTTTTTAATGTTCAAAATTCCGCTATATTTACATAATATCTTACAAAGAATATGGACTTTATATAAATGTAAGAGTAAGAGTAGGGTTGAGATAACACTTATAATAATACGCTCCGGGGCGACTTAAAGATGATTGATGGTGCCAGGTCAGGAAAACCCCACCCACCATCATAAGAATAAGAATATTATGTGTACCACGATGACTAATCAAGAAAGATTAAGGTTTTATAAGACTAGGTAGACCAAAATTATGAAGAAATCCTTAAAATTTTTGTAAATCAAATTTTTAATTAAAGATTTTTTTTTGGAAAAACGACGAAAAACAACGCATCTTAGTATGGTTTGATTGCTTTTTTTTTTTTCAATAAAGATGACTTGTGAATTCAGGAATAACCTACTCTTTGACCAACTAAAATATTTTTTTATTTTTAGTTAGTACATAAATTATGGTTGTCATTTTTACAACACGTAGGTACGGCATTATTTAAATTAGCAAACGTTTTTACAATTTCATTTCAAATTATAAAACTTTATTATTGCACGAATTTCTATGTTATCTATTTTTAAGAAAGCAGTAAAATTGTTTAATTTGGGTTCTTGCCAAGCAAAAACTATCCAACACATTAAACTAACTGAAAGTGGACATAGACTCTATACAGGGTGTTCATAATAATTAGTTCCTTAGGTATATCAAAATTTCCAAAAAAGAGTATACAAAGTTGCTTTTACATATATGTACATATAAAACAAATTAATATATCGACTTCTAGAACATACAAAAATATTATTAAAAAAATATCTATAATTAAATAAATATTTTTTTATTAAAAACTATTTGGGTATTAAACCTTACAAAGTGTTCACCAATAAGTAATTGTCACCTGATTTACTACTTTGAATACTAAAATCTAAGGACGTACTTATCAGTGTTTCTTAGTACCTAATAATTTAACTATCTTATAAGGTACCTTAAAATGTATAATTAAGCTCACACACTACCCTGCTTTTAACACCATAAACCTCACCAAATCAGAGGGCTTAACCCTCTTTACTCTTCTCATTAGTTTTATATTGTTCATAAACTGCATGGCCTCAACATATAAATGAGTAAAGTACAATTGAAAAAAATGTTGAGTTTGGAATTATTTCCTTTTTTATATAAATGAGTAATTAAAAACAGTAAATAAACCTCAAAATCGATACCAGATAAAATGTAAATTTCATAAAACTGTTGGCAGTTTTTGGAATCTATACTCATATGAACTTTGTCTATTAAAAAAGTGACTGCGCTTTCTGGAAGTAAATACTGGAACGTAGCGAAACGCTGTAAATAACGTAGTCATCTTTGAACCCTCCTCTCCCCAAATGGACAAGTTTAAATCAAACAGACTGCTAGTTTTCTTTCAATAGTAGTATGAGTAGAACACTACCACTGTGGGTTTCTGGAATGTTGGGGAGTTTAAAAATCGAGCAACGCTTGAATCCTAAATTTCTTGTTAAAGTGAAAAATCTGTTAACAGAACTTTATGTTGATCATTGCATTCGAATGGTACAAAAGGTTTATCGAGGGCCAGGAAGAAGTCAAAGACAACACACATCTGGGACCTCTGACCAACTGATCAAACGATAGAGATAGGAAATCAAATCGTCTGGAATGATAGCACTCAGGGTGAGACAGTCAATCAGCACTATTATGTCGAGGTCCTGACTAAACTGTGAGAAAGAGTAAGAAAAAATCGACCGGATCTGTGGAAATAATACTCGTGGATTCTGCATCAGGATATTGAAACGCTCATAACGGTTGTCCGTTACGCAGTTTCTGACCAGAATTCTTTTAGAAGTCTGCACAAAATTTGCAGAAACAATTGATGTCCCTCCTACTAGCTATATAAGATAAATTATCCACAAATAAAAGAATTAATATTTTTAAAAGCAATCGACAGAAATGAAATTATCTCTCTTATTAAAAACTTAAAAGAAAATAGTTCTTCTGGAATTGATCAGATAACATCTAAATTAGGAAAAAAAATATTACAACTTTATTTTAGCACGTTCACATTATTAATTTTATATCTTAAAGTGGAGAAGTTGCAGAACAACTCAAAACATCAATAATTTCGCCGATATACAAAAATGTAAACAAAAACCACATAACAAATTATAGATCCATTAGTCTCATAAGTACCACAGCAAAAATTTTAAAAAAATGTTTAAAGGTAAGATTGAATGATTATCTAATAAAAAATTACATACTAAGTAAAAATCAATATGGGTTTAAACAAAACACGAGCACATGTGATGCAATGTTTGAACTGGTTAACCAAATTAAAATTAACCTGGACAAAGGCAATAAATGTATTTCTTGATCTGGCAAAAGCCTTTGACACAATACCTCATGATACACTCTTAAATGTTCTAGAACAATATGGAGTGAGAGGTATTGTGTTAAAACTTCTAAAGAATTGAAGAATTGGCTACTTCAAAAGAAACAAATGGTTAAAATGAGAGATACGCTAACTGACCCAGAAGAAGTAAAAATAGGCATGCCTCAAGGAACTGTTCTGGGACCAATCCTGTTTTTAGTATATATAAACTCCTTATTGAAGACACATGATAATGAAACAGTGATTTCATCTGCAGATGACACTGTTAAAATTTTTAATGGACACACATGGAAAGATGTAAAGATCAAAGCTCAACTGGGCATTAGTAGTGTTAAAAATTGGTTATATTTTCATAAACTTTCCTTAAATGTTAGCAAAACTATTATTATAGCATTTTCAATAACAAGTGTAAATTAACCGAATTTTAACCTACATACACATAAACAATAACCTCAAAATAAATAGCTATGTCCGAGAAAAGAAAATATTTAGGAATCATAATAAATCAAAATCTCAAATGGAGTGAACAAATACAATCTCTTATAACCAAGTTGCGTCTATTTATATACAAATTTTATCAAATTAAAAAGTTTATGAACCGCAAACAGCTAATAATATTTACAAATCAATCCTTCGATATGGGATAATTGTTTGGGGTGGTTTATATGACAATTTAACGGCCTCTCAGAATTATACAAAATCGCATTATCAAAATTATCTACCTAAACATAAGAACACCCTACTTATACTTATGTTGTATTTTCATATATAAAAAACCACATCTATGAACCACTGATACACATCCCTACAACACAAGAGCTTGATGACATCAACATATCAACGTGACGTCAGTCAATGATTTGTAACCATAGTTGCTCCCAACATTTTTAATGAGCTACGGATAAACATAAAAAATATAACCAAATTACATATATTTCGACTTAAAGTTAAACAATGTTACTGTTAACTTAGATTTATTTAAGGAGATTTTATAAAATGACTGATCTACCCCACCCCAAATTGAAAATAAAATTTTTATAAATTTGTTATTATTTAAAGATAGCATATACTTATAAGATACAACGTCAGCTACTTGCTTTGTCCTTTGGTCAACCCACGACTCCTGATTTTGTTTATTTGTCCTTTCTGTGTGGTATCGATTTTGAGTTATATTTATTCAATTGAATCATCTGATCATATTTGAGATATTGGATAATCTATGGTAAATCGTTCGTAAGAGACTTTAATTAGCATAGGTCATTAACAAATTTAGGTCATATATTCAGACTTAGTCAGAATTGGGCAGTTAACAAGTATCGTTAGATTAGATTGGGAGTTGGACGTTATTTGTCCTTGTCCACCGCGACCTTTTCAGATCTATTGTGGGACTCCGTTTGTTTTAGAGTATGTCGTCTGGCATGGTCTTTTTTATTAGACTTAATATCTTTGACAGTGGCTCCCGCATGTAGTTGCATGCATTTGGCTTTTCTGCGCCCAATGTTAGAAACCTCATTCCAGTCAGACCTTCACATTGGCACAGGACGTGGAATGATGTTTCCTCTTCTTCTTCATAGAACCTGCACAAAGTTACTTTTTTTTGCTGGATTGATGATACTCTTGTGCCAGTAGGTCTTTCGTGAATTTGGTTGACGGTTCCTTGATGAACTGTTTGGCCTGTCTCAGTCTTGGATAGTTGTTTAGTCATTCCTGAGATTCTTTTTGCATTCATTGTTTGATGGATTCCTTGCACAATGCCCTAGCAACTCCACAGAAGGGTTCATGGCCTGTCATGGCTTTATCTGAGCCTTCTCGGGCTAGTTCGCCGACCTTTTCGTTGCCCTGATATCCCTTATGGCCTGGCACCCAGGCTAGGATCACTTAAGCTCTTCCAGGTCTTCTAGACAGTCTTTCGCCAGTCATGATTTAATTTCTGGTAAGAGAATTGCCTTTAGAGCTACTTGGCTGTCAGAGTATATGGCAATAGTTTTGTCAGATACTAGCTGATTTAGTATTTCTCTTGCACAGTGTTGTATGGCTATTAGTTCAACCTGGCACACTGTTGCATATTTTCCTAAACTCAGCGAAATCGTTGTTTTCGACTTGGGCCCATAGATTCCAGCACCGGCTCCTTCCTTGGTTTTGAAACCGTACCAGACGAGTTCAGCCTGTACGAGAGGTTACTGTTTCCAAGATTTTCGGGCTGGTATTTGAATTTGTAAATTTCTCTCAAATGTGTATGTGGTTATGGCTCTATCAGTAGGAATAGCTAGAATATTATCCCTTTTTACTTGCTGATATAGCCTTTGTGTGGTCAGCGCTATGCAGTTGACTTATTGGGTTTTATCCCTGCATTAGCCTGTGAATAGCTGACCTAGTTTCTCCTTGTATGAAGATGTGCAGTGGCGTGAACAAGTATCATTAGCGTTGTTATATTTACATTGAACTTACAGAAACAGTTTTAGTGTATGAGGCAACTGGATAACATTCACAGATTCTTTAAGGCAAATTATTTCCAAAACGTCGTAGACTTTATAACTGTCGTATGTTTAAGAATCATAAAGTTTCACTTATAATGTCAATAAAGGTGGAACACGTAACTAACGAATGTTAGAGGCCAAGTACTTGAGACCGTTAAAAATTTGATAATGCGTTTGAAGTATATCTGTGTTGTCTGGCGTACACTTAAACAACAGGGTTTACATATTAATAACCATATTAAATAAGTATAACCGATATGTACAGGAGACGAATTTTACTAGCTAATTCTTGCTGCTGCCTTACTGCTATTAGATTTACAATCTTATAGATAAGTATCTTTAAATAAACATATTTCTTATTTTGTTATGAACAAGCACAGCCCTTTACCATCGGGATTCTCAAACCGCTAATACTGACGCTTTAGATTCGAGGTAACCTAAATTAATTAATTGTTTAGATTGTTTTAGCACTCAAGCTTAATAAAATCTATGTGATAATTCTCAAAAAGATATTGTTTATAGAGATTTTAATATTGACACTAAAAACACAGCATGAAATTCAACGATATTTTGGTTAATACTAGACTAAAAATATTGTTGCGGAAAGAAAGAGACCAAATTAGTTATAACAATTAACAATTCAGTCTCAGTTGAGGTTATTAAAACACCAAGAATTTCAGATAATTTTATACTTTTAACGAAAGTACTATAAAATAGTGATGACCTATTTGCTATTGAAATTGAAAGCAGAAAAAAAGGACTTAAATTTTAATTTAATAATCAACACACCTTCAATATAATAATAATAATAATAATAATAATAATAATAATAATACTCTCCCTATATTAACATTGAACTATTGTATTTATGATATTAATGCAAAATATAGTAATTTTATAACAAATGTTTTAAATGTATTAGATTTTGTAGCCCCAAAGAATCAAATAAAAATATTTCCTAGACATAAAAAATGGTGAAATGAAAATGTAAAAGCCGCCACAAGGTAAAGAGATCTGGTATAACAAAAATATTAACAAGATAAAACAGAAACTAACTTGTATGAATATAAAATACATAAAAATAGTGCCGTTAATGTAATTAGAATGGAAGAAAGTAAACACATATTTACAAAGGAAATTCCAAGGAAATGTGGAACTCTGTTGAATGCCTGCTTCCAAAATATAATAAGTCAAAGTCAAAATAATGTGATTATAATAGTATTTTTTTTATTGGTACCCTATTTTACTTATTTAAAGTACGCCTCAGCGTGTTTAAAACGAACTTTAAAAATCGCGCGTGTTATAAAGTTACCATGGCAACATCAACAACCCGAGAAACGTGATGTCTAAATACCAACTTTTTAAATATTGATCTGACAGGAGTGCCTTGTAATGTCAAATAAAATATTTCTGAGAAATTTTTCAAAAAATTTATTTATCAGTTAAGCGTAAATCGCACAATTCACATCTTCTACAAGAGCCAAAGATGCCACAAAAGCAACCACCTTCAAAAATAAATACGTAATGTCCGGTGCATCTGTAAAAAAATTCCGCAAATCGTCTTCCTCGAATACATATGCCTTCTTGACTACCTCATTTTTGCTAATTGCCTTCATGAATGCATCCACTTTGACGAACGATTTTATATCGACCCCTTTGTTTATCCTCAACATACTTTGTAATTTTAAATGGATAGTCCACATAGTCGATACTTTATACTATTCCGACATTTTCTGGAGATAAGCGAGAACAACTCGTTCATCTATATGAGTAACCATTTGCTCTTCCATCCACGTGTTGAATTTATCGTATTCTTTTTTATAAACCGCTTCGGATTTTTGTGGTATTAAGCGCGATTCTGCTTTATTATTTAAATACTCAATATTTGAACTCATTTTAAACAATAAAAACTTTTGCGACAATTAATCTTACGTGACAGATTGAAAATAAATTTTTGTTTGTCTCATTTTCATGACAACGAGGTATACTGATGTTACATCACAAATTCAACCATTTTCAGTTATTATTTATTATTTCCATTTTTTTGTAGAAATAATACCAATATTTAGGATTTCAAAGTATACCAATAAAAAAAAAATAGCGTAAAGTATTCGTGGATAACTGGTCTTTAAAACACGTGCTCTATGAAAATCGCGCGTGTTTTAAAGACCGGTATATCCACTTATACTTTAATATACTATTTTAGAACGAAGAATGATCTTAATAAATTTAAAATAAATAGTATCCAATCGATTGCTGATATATTACCACATTATCAAATTTAAGACAGACATAATGGAAGTTTCAACTATGTATAGATTTTTCAAGAGACATTCTTTTTGCAATAAAAAACACACAGATGACATTAACATTAATATTGTAAAAATCTGTCAAAACTACTTTTATAGAACCCCGCACCAAATACATGTGAAAAAGGTTATCAGCCAAATTTGATAATTATTTGGAATATTGTATTGAATGGACCTGTCAATTTGAATCACATTTTTTACTTATACTTCAAACTAAATTATCCTATAACTGTACAAGTTTTAATAATTTCCTATATCTGGTTTTTGAAATATAAATATTGAATATTGATTTTTTAGATATTATTATCCAATCGTATTTCTTGATGATTTAAATAATATGATCTTGCGGCGCAAAACAATATTAAATTTGTATAAAATGTGATTGTAACACGCAAATATATACCGTAAATAAACACATTTTTCTCCGCCTATGCTTTATGCCATTGTCAGTCCTTTCCATTGACAAACAAATCCCAATCAATTTAGGCCAGAAATAAGAATTCAGCCCAATATAATCTTTCTCACCATTTGTGTGAAAAGAAGACAAGATAACATGTTTTTGTATGCCACATTACTTGTAAATAATTCAATCAATTGACGAAGCTTAAGGTCCGGATGGGATGGGATGGGACAAAGCGGTTATTTCTCTGGTCTACTGGGACATAAACACCCTGCTTGGCTACCACCCCCTGCCAAACTTCACGGCAGGTTTTCAGCACGTTCGCCCCTTCCGTGGATATGGGGTGTTTGTGCATTAGTCTCTTTACAGTGACATTTTTCACTTTTGAGCTACTAACGCATTGTAGCGGTTTTATGCTGTGATTTTGTATATGTCGTAATTTTATTTTACCCATTAACTTTATGTTTTTTTTTTACTCAAACGGTGATGTTCTTTGAAAAATATACCCTCATTTTTAATTATACTTATAATTATAATTATAAGTATAATCATTATAATTTTCTAATTTTCACATATAAAGTTTTGTAATCGCAGCAACATTATAAAACGGTTTAAAAACATTTCATTAGGTCACCAGTGGCGAAAAGAATACAAATAAGAATAAACCTTTTTTGGTTTTAAAATCAATACATATTGAAAGCTTATATCAAAGAAGGGAACGTTGACTATATAATAATATAATTTGGTAATTGAACTTACAACATACTAATAATGCTGTTTCGGTTTTTATTTTTCGTTTTAAACCAACACAAAATAATTAAAACACAATCCGAGACCAAATAACCCACTTTTTTTAAAACTAAATAACTTTAACAAACAATATGAACACAATATAACAAGTGAGAATAAATTAATATGATCTTCTATTTGTCAATAAAATAAATATGCATATGCAACTAACATTGTAAGAAAGTAATATTGGTTGCAGATATGTCAGTAATTTTGTACAAAAACACAATTTTATAAATAATCTAGTCAAAATTAGATAAAATATTATGTATTACGAAAGGCCGTTTTGTGTAACTTGTTCATGTTGTTCACTCTGTTCGTTTCGCAAATATTCACTCGTTACATAAAATAAGGCGTTCCGTAACTGGTAGCTATTATTTGGTCCTAAACTTAAAAAAACTTTATTATGTACATCTCGACCTTTAAACTTCACTAGGTCACACTTAGTGTATAGAAAAATAGATTTGTATTGTGTGAATTTTCCCTAAATTGAGTCATTTTATTATCAATTTCATAAATTGCTCCTAATAAAACTTTCCCAACAAGGTATATTTTCGGCTCGTATCTAAATATTAAATTTGAAGCAAGACATAGCTAGATTTACAATTCAGATAAATTTATTGGTTACCTGGTAGGTACTAAAGCCTATCTACATATTGCTACCTTGGAAGAAAACTGGCGCTACTCAAACATTTTTTGATTTTGTACTTTTTGCATGCATTTAACCCAAAACTATTGAAGTTTCGTGTGAATAGCAATGTTTTCATTCGGATAATTTGAGTAAAACCGTCACATTTAGAGTTACACCAGTTTCTCTAAGAAGTAAGTCAACACACTATTTGTATAATATGAATAACCTATTATTTTTAGATGCGGCAGTTCTATTTAGAAAGTATTTTTGTAAAATAGTAAGTTAGATATTTTATTTTGACTTATGTCGTTATTTTTCATAAATATTTTGGTTTTTATATCATATGCAGACTTGTGCTGCTATTGACCAAAATAATTTAATACAATTATCTTTTTTTTTTTTTAGTTAGTAAGATACTTATTTTTTTCATATCCTTCTATGAATTTGAGGTAAAGCTCGCGCTAATCCTTCTTCAAGGAAAAAAACGTCATATTAAATTCTTGGTTAAAATTGTGTTAAATATTAAATAAAAATATAATTTTTGTGAACAGGGCAGTTTTATTGACCTTTAAATCAATAAAATCAACCTCACAATGTTGAAATTATTAAAATTGAAAGGAGCAAGATCTTTTATAAATACTCATATGGAGAAACAGATTTTTAAAGCTCCTATAAAAAACAAGAAAGAAGAAAGTCAACTAGCAGCCATTTTAGCCAGATACTTAAGTTCACAAAGGCTTATAAAAGTAAAAGATTCTAAAAAGAATAGGCTGTTAAAGCTATTAAACAAAGGCACAATTCCCAAGGCATACTCTGTTTTTTTTTTGATAATTTATAGTTTTCAATGTTGCTATTAATATTACATTTTGTTTTCCTATTCATAAACATATTTTTTTACCATTTTGCACTACCACTATTTATTTGTCTTAATTTGCTATAAAACCTAAAATGTGTTTTTTTTTCGTCATCAATGTCACAAGTCCAAGCAATTAAGAATTGGTGGTATGTTTTTAGAAAAAAATTAACATGTGCTGAAGTTAACTGTGAATCTATACCATAAATTTGGCAAAATATATTATTTTTAAAGTATTTTAATTTGGATTTTATTGAAAATTTCAAAAGGTCTTGTCTCAATATATGTACTTTTCGAGTTGTTCTTTCACGGTAACAATATAACATTTTTTTTGTATACAAAAGTATTCAAATCTGTATGAACTTTTGGTATTTATCTCTGTGATTGTACCAGCAGCAATAAAATTCTAATAATGCAGAGATTCAAGAAGAAAGGAATATTGTCGATGCCCCTTGGTACATTAGAAACAGCGACCTTTTAGCCTATTACCCATTAGTTTATGAAAAAAGTGACGAAAAATGAAAAAATATTGTTTTTTGTTTCTATGCAGAAAAAAAGTTTGACATTTTATATCTTTTGACAAGTAAGAAAATGACCCTGGGAAAAAATAAGTAGGTACTTTTTGTCCGGATATTTACAGATATTTGATTACTTCAAAGGTTTTCCTAGCAATGCAGGTCCAATGAGACTATAAATACAACAGCCTACCAGTTGAAACTTCAAATTTGAAATTGATTGATTTTCTGACTTTAATATTTTGTAATAATCTATTTTTTTAATATTAAATCGTTGTTTCACACGCCACAGAACATAATAGAGTAATATATGCGGATAAAAAACATTAGATTTTAGCTCATAGACTTATACTTTTTCCCTTGTATATTAAATAACTATTTGTTGTTTACATATAAGTATATTGTAAATAAAGAATCAACATTGATTTCATCTTACGGAAAAACGAGAAAAAAATGTTGTGTATATTTTAAATGATGTTTCCAAATAACACTCGAGATGAGAATTTTTAAGGAAGATTTTGCTGTTTCTTTACAAATTATACAAATTTTCAAGAAAAAAAATCAAGTTTTCTCAAAAAAATCCCACTTCTTGTGGTATTACCCTTGAATATCTAGTAAATGGCCACTATTTATCGAATATTCACAAGAATCACTCATTTTTAATTATATAATCTCCATAACTAAAAAAATATACTAATAGAATTGTCACATATATTTTAAAATGTTAAAAAAGAATAGTTGACCGGTAATTAAACATTGGTGGATTGCATATCCATTTAAATGGTCCTTACTAAAATCTAGAATGGATATGGAATTGTATCCGTTTAGTAGACTGATATGGCTTATTTATTCGTTCTATTGTCTTATGGAATATTTAATATACATGTTGGTGTAAATATTCTAGTTTTTGTACGAATATTGTTATTTTAGTCCATTCTTTGACTTAAAATTAATGAAAGAAGTTACATCGGTACCGGTATTAGCCTAGGGGGCTATTTTCAAACTCGAGAGAAAGGATTTCTTTCAAGATTTTTAGGAAAAATGTCATAGGTAAACTTGGAATCAGTATTTTAAAATCCAGTGAGAACACTCGGTTTATTTCGTGAGAATTAAACTTCACACTGGCTTTCAAAATTATGTTTCCACGTTGTCATGACACGAAATATATATATACAGGGTGTTTCGCATAAGTACCGACATAGAACATGTACGTGTTAGGCACCCCAAGATGATTTAACCTAATTTATCTCTATACCAATTTGTACCCCTAAGGAGTTATAAAAGATTTTTTTAAAAGTAATTTGCTATTTGTTAAATTTATTAAGATTATCATAATGTATTGATTTTTTCTGTCCATTTTCTTGAAAAATATTAAGTATATTAAAAAATACAAATTGAAAAATCGGCCGATGGACAAAAAAGTTCTGTATGGTTACAAGGGTGGGTAAGCTAAAAATATTTTAAATAATTATTACTCACCCCTAAACTAAGACTTACGAAGCACTCAAATAATTCACCAAACATAGATTTTTTAAGTTAAACGATTGCAGAGTTATTATATCTTTTCAAAATTTATGGCCCCACTTTAGTGCACTGCTAAGCTGAAAAGTACTATCTGACAAAATTTCAGTTTTTCGGTTAAAGGCATTTGTGATGCAGACATGCATCTACAACTGTTTTCCTACCCAAAAGCACTTGTTTCTTATATTCAGTTTCGTCCTAATATTTGCATAGCGTAACAATATCGTTAATATTTCAAAAATTTCCCTATGTCAGATAGGACGTTTCAGCTTAATAGGGCAGTTTAGGCTTCCGTATAGAGGTAAATTGTATTAAATCATATTTTGGGGTGCCCAAGACGCACGTGTTCTGTGTCGGTACAGTCGGTACACCCTGTATAATGTTCAGCATGAAAGCATGAAAATATTTAAAAATATAATTAAACGAAAGTCCATATCGGTATTGATTTTTTTGATAAATTCTCTGAGAACTCTATTCATTTTCAGATTTTTTTGGTATAACTTTAGTGCTTAAACATCAATGATTTTTAAATACATTTTTTATTGAGATTACCTTTATGTATTGCTAGAAGTTTAATTTTCAACAATGAAACCAGAAATTCATAAATGTTTTTAATGATGAGGACACATTTTTGTTATATATGTTATTTTGGGTCAAATTAGTTTATCTAAGGAATTGGTCAAGAGTGCAATTAAAGATCATTTCAGAACAAAATACTTCCCTGAATTAAGAGCGTTAGCACTAACTTTAAGCTTCTACAGTATGAAGGCTTATACATATGTGAGGAAAAAATTTAACAATTGTCTCCCACATCCCAGTACTTTAACAAAGTGACATTAGGCTGTTGATGGTTCCCCTGGATTCACTGAAGAGCATTGAAATTTAAAGGCGAGAAAGTCAAAAAGGTTATAAAAAAGGTTTTTTTAAATTTTTTGATGGATGAAATGGCAATTATGCAAAGGGTGGAATGGACTGGCCAAAAATATATTGGATATGTTGATATTGGCAAGTTTCAACAAAATCAGTCAGTTAAAGCAAAATAAGCTATTGTGTTCTGCTTGTAAAGTTAATAAATATGTCTATTACGAATAGTTAGGTACCTACTATATTATCTCTTGTTTTGATTACATTGATTAATAATTTTATTATAAAACATGTACATTTAATATTATTACAACTAGACATAAATTATTGATATTTGTTTTCGTTTTTCTTTTATTTACTCTATATAAAAAATATTTCAGTTTCTAAATGATCTACTTGAACTAAACGAAAATAATATGTGATCACGAATTCATTTGAAAGCATACAGTTTCAAAACCTATATCTACAATAAAGAAAGTTTTTAATCCTAAACGAATAACATATAGACATTTCCAGTAAAACATGTATACAATACAATGTATAACGAAAGTTTAACATAAATAGAAAAAGAACATTGCTTAATAAATTTGTTTATTAATCATGCGAATCAATTATCTAAATTATTAGTTATTGTGAAATTACAGTGCATAAATGGTAAACATAAATACGAACCCTTTCAAACCGTACGCCATTGAGAATGGCGTACCTACCCTTCTCCCCTCACGCCAGAAGTGATGACCCCGCTTATACATAACAAAATACATTGAATGATATCTCTAGTCTTATATGCTCTATATGTTTAGTGAATATTTATTGTTAGCTACTGAAAGTGATAAGTGAAAATAATTGTTTTATGTCGAAATAATATACAGGATGGTGATGTAACGATGATTTTTGTACGAGTTTTTTGTTCTTCAGAACGAAACTGGTATCTAAATTTGATATTAGAATCCAAAAAAGCAATGGTCTCAAAATGTTATTAGTTCGAAAAATAAACAACTCTAGCAATCTTCTATCGAACAGTTAAAACACCTTTATAATACATAGTAAACAACAGTTCAACGTAACTTTTTATTTAATTTAATTTAATTTAATTTAATTCGTACACTCCTGTCATATCTCCGCTAAATTCTACTAACCCTAACCATCCAGCTCTTACTATTATCAATTCAACTTCTACCTCATTATAAACTCTTGATCCCATTTTGATTTTGGTCTACTACATTGTTTTTTGAACGTAAAAAAAAAATCAGGCCAATGGGGTTTATTAGTATGTGAGTTAGCCTTTATTTCCTATGACACTTAACGTATAAAATACTTCTTAAGTAATTAGTCGCTTGCTGACTGTGATAGGTATTTAAAACACCTCTCACTGCTTAGCAGTCTGCAAACAGTCAAATGAATGAGAAGGAGTAGGCCATCCAAATACCTAGTGGCTGAATAAGCCCATGAGGCTACAGGGCCGCCATGTGAACTCCAGGGGAGGGAAGGCAAGCTAGAAACCAAGTAGTGTGATTGTTAGAACAAAAGTCTAATAGTAGAAGCCATGCTGGAACCCAACCTAGATTGGGGAGAGCTTTCTAAACCTCTTAGGGAGGAGTAGAGGATGCATGAGGAGTAGAAAAAGTAGTAAGTGAAGGAAAGCAGCTGTTTATATACAGTCATATCAACGTAACTTGTAGAACCATACGCTTCTGCCTCATTTGAACATAAGAGAAGTCTTTTAATGCAATAATAACGATCTGAATATGTACTGGTTTTTATCCGACTGCCCATTTTCTGTTGTACTAACTCGCATGTACCTTCGATGTGTTTGAGTGTTGCTAATGTTGAATTTAATAACAACCGAAAAGTTTAAACGAGAAAAAGAAAAAATCTAAATTTATTGAGTATTTCGTATAAAAGTATGTAATAATCATCTTTTGAGATATTAAATGCGATTCTTTAGGTCAAAAAATCTGAGTCGAAAAATAAAAGACAGGGGGATTGTATTAAATTTAACATAAAAGAACAATGAATAAATGTAACATTATTAAGAGGAAATATATTTATTTCATGTTGGTGTAAAACAAAAGAAAAACAAAAATACCTATTTTGAAAAGAAAGCACCAGGAAGTATACTGTTTGTATTTTCTAATAGAAAAAAAAATTCTGAATAAAAAAATGTATTTATTTAAAATACTCGGATATTATATAAAAATTAGAAAAAATTAGAGCAATACAATCATTTCTACAAAATCTAAATTTTACATTTCCCTCCCCTTATAACAAATTTATCCAAAATGGTTCAACAGATCATTAAATTAAATTAGTGATATTAGTAGCATTTGCAATGTTAACTAATAAACGAGATGCAATTATTAAATTTGGTAACAGTCCAGAATGTCGCACCCAACGACGCACTTTTTACTACCCTTCATTTATCTCATTCGGGATGATATATCTGTTAGTTATGCCCTACGTATATTTATTATGTAGTTATCTTATATACGAGGACGGCTTGAAAAGTTCATACATAAACGGAGTGATATTTTCGTTTAAATAATTTTTTACCAGACCCTGGTATTGTCTTTTGTGATAATCAGGGGGCGATTGGTTTGACAAAAAATCACGTAATATCTAGTAGAACTAAACATATTGACATTAGATTGCTATTTTTAAGTGATTTGGTCGAAACTAGAGAAATGTTATTTAAATATGTATCCACTAATAATAATTTGGCTGATATTTTTACAAAAAATTTAACTGGGAATCAAACAAGGCAAGTTTGTTATATGTTAGGTATACAGTCTGATGAATGAGTATTCTGGTATTTATATAAAGTATTTTTTTTTTATTATCAATTGTTTTAAAATAATTTAACAAGGGGAAGTGTTAGATATACAAAATTGTTGACCTAATTAGTAGCATAGTAGTTAGTTCTGTTATATTTTTGAAGGATGTTGATATATTTTAAAGTTTATATTTTTGAAGTTGAATTTCTGGTAAAATTGGAATGTCATATCATCTCTTTACAATAAAGATTTTAGAAGAATCGTCTTTATAATTTAAAAGAAGTATTAGCCATTACAACAATTATAAATGTTAACTAAAGTAAAATGTGTCACTTTTTATACACGCAAATTCATAATATTGAAATGTTTAAGAAGTTTATCTACAACTGTCATTATATGGATGTATTATATGCGAATCTAAGGCAACATAAAGCAATCCATATATCACTAGTGAGAATATATTCATATTACACGATTTTTGTCAATTATACTCCACTAGAATTAAAAACATTAGATCTAGTATGCGTTTGACAAGTTAGTTGACAGCATGTTGACAGTTATTCGTTGTTCCCGATTCTTTTTAGAAATTAAACTTAAAATATTAAGCCCGTTTTAAGTGTTTATCAATTAAAAAAATGGAAGACGATGATTACATGAAACTAACACCTCCTGAAATCCACGACGCTGCTAAAATGGCGTCGTTGGAATTATTACCTGAAATATCTAGTAAAAATTATGAGATTGCATACAACAAATTTATGTCGTGAAAACAAAGAAAAAATGTATCCTCTTTTTCCGAAAACACTGTGCTTGTATATTTTATGGAAATTTTTAGTAAATACAAATCGTCTACTTTATGGACAAACTATTCCATGCTAAAAAGCATGTTAAACATCAAGCATAATGTCGACATTGATAAATATCCGAGATTACGTGCTTTGTTGAAAAGACGATCCGAAAATTACGAACCTAAGAAATCTGAAGCTCTGACTAGTGAACAAATTGAGAGGTTTATAAAGGAAGCCCCAGATTTTAAATATCTTGGAACAAAGGTAAAAACTCGAATCGAAAATCAAAATTCTTTAACTTAATCTACACATTTTTTTAAGGTTGCCTTGATTATGGGGGGTCATGGGTGCTTGCCGATCCTGTGAATTAAAGAATATGAAAATTGGGGATTTAAGATGTTTTGAGGGATGTTTTCAAGTAAACGTGCCACACACAAAAACCAAAGTCCCAAGGAATTTCACAATTGTGGATAATTTTTTCAAACTCGTTAAAAAATTAATAGACCTCCGGCCCGAAAATGCACCACAAGATTTTTTTTCTCAATTTCCAAAAAGGAAAGTGTACAAAACAAGTGATAGGAATAAACAAGTTTAGGACAATGGGAAAGCAAATTGCTACGTTTTTACAATTACCAAACCCTGAGAGATATACTGGCCATTGCCTCAGGCGTTCATCTGCAACATTCGTTGCTGATTCTGGAGCTTCAATGACAACATTAAAACGTCATGGATGCTGGAAATCCACCTCCACAGCAGAAGGGTACATCGCCAATTCAAAAAAGAACAAAATAGAAACAGCTCAAGCAATTTTAAGTCAAATCAATAATGAAAATTGTGTTGGTCTTAACAATCCATCATCTTCTGACAGTGATCGTCATGATTCTGTACTCATCAATAGCAACACTAATTTTTCTTTAAAAAACAATAATCTCAATGATATTACCGGAGCTATTAATATTTCAAATTGTAATGTTACTATTAATTACATCAATAAATAACTTTAAACGAGTTCCTGTATAAATTAGCGTTTTATTTCACACGGTGGCTTAAATACTCCTCATTTTAAAGGTCTTTTAATTATGAACAATCTAGTCAATTCTATTTATAACAACTTCAAAGAATTTTTTCTAAAAATCCCCTTTTCGTATTCAGTTGTAGATAAAGTATAGTATTCAATTCGTGTATAATGGACCATACTACACTCGAATATTTACAACACTCGTGTAATATGGTGAACATTATACACTTATTGAATAATATACTATTTTCCAACTCCTCAAATCTGGTCATCTTCGAATGAGATAAGGAAACACAAAATCAGTACCGGCAAAATATTTTGCGTTTTCTTATCTGAATTATTGAAATTTTTTCCCAATAAGTCAATTTCAAATGAAATAAATTCGAAAAATTTGTTTATCCCCTTTTGAATGTCATAACCAAAAGTTAAGATTCACCCTCGTCAAATAGAGACATAACGTAAACAAATGAATACATCAGGGATTTTTTACCCACCCTTTTATCAAATATTAATTTTGGTTAGTTGCCCATTTCATGTGACACAGGGTAACATTTTATGGATGTGCAATTGTTGCGAACTACCTTATTGACACGTCGGAGTGATCCATCTGTTGTAGAGATACAAAAGTCTACTAAAAGGCAAGGTGATTGATTTTAGTCGATCTCTTTTACTGAACATCGGCTTAAATGTTTGATGTTTGGTTTTCAATTGTTATCTGACGTTTTGTAGGCACGTTATCGGGGAGGGAATGTCGTTTTCCTTCGGTGAATTATTGCAACTCTTGGCTGCTGTTCGGAGTGGATACATTGCGTTTTAACATACACCGTGTCCCAAAATTTGTGACGAAAGAGATGAATTATTGGTGAATGTGGTGCATTTTAAAGAAAACCAATACTTAAATCGAATTTACCTACCTACAAAAAATTATTTTTTTTTAATAAACAATGTTTCAATAACCATTTCATATTTTTACGTCGTTTAGAGAAAAACTAACTTAATTTATTATAATGACTTATATGTAGGTACTACATATCATACTTGCATTGCATCATATACGTCAAACAGCTGTTATTTAGATAACCTTTCATTAAGTGACAGTCCTAGCGAAAGACAAAGGTTAAACTTACCTTGTGAGCAACCTTGGTTGCCATGAATATGTTTGTTTATGTATTATTATTATGCCTCCCCTGTTTTTTGTTCTTCCTCTTCAATTATACAATGTACAAACTTTTATTTATGATGGGATTTCACATATGTTCTCACATTTATTTACAGGGTGGTCCAGTTTATATAGTTAGGAATTTACCAGACGATGGTTTATCGAAAATTAAAGGTAGTTTGTCTGATAAAACATGATCCAATTTAGCGTAGGGTGCTAACGTTTTTTTTTTTATTAATATCTAAGAAAGCTTTGACCGAGTTTAATAAAATTTTGAGTCAGGTCACAACTTTATGAGACCTGTTACAGTTAAGCCAGTAATTCCAAAGGCGTTCTCACAGGGCACTTTGGTAAGTTTTCGACATAAAAAATATAGCCCAGCAAATTTTTTTCAATTTTCAATTTTTTTTTTATAAATAAACATACTTAAAATATAAATTTTTTGTCTTATACAATTTTTTTCGTAATTTACTATGTTTTTGAATACCGTCTCTGAATACATCAAAAATAAGGTAAAATTGGACCATAGTTTATTATTACAAAGTACCCCTATTTTTCGATAAACTATCAGCTGGTAAAATCCTAAAGATACAAACTGGACGCCACTCTATTTATTCCAAATAGTAGTTTGTGCAACAAGAGTGGATATGATGGCCATATCGCACGAAGACAAAATTTGAACACGACGACGTAGGCGGGGTGCTTGATCGTCTGAGTGCGATGTGGACAATCCTCTCGAGTTGTACAGTATATTTTTTCTACGACCCACTAACGAAAATTTACAAATAAAAAAAACATTTTAGGTTATTAAGGCAAAATAACTAATTTTAAAATAATTTATGACTTTCAATAATTTTTAAAATAAAAAAGAAACGAAAGAAAAAGTTTATTTAATTTTTCTCCATCTGAGAATCGAACTCGAGTCTAATGTGTGGAAGGCAGGAACCCTGACCATAGGACCACCTACTCTTTTACTTTTGTTGCTTTAATACTCGTTATTATATTGACTTCATATAGTTTTATTTAAACAAATTATTTATAATTATAGACGAAATAAAAACAGAAATGCTATTATTTATTGATTCTACACAAGAAAAACCAATTTTAATGTATGTTTAATCTCAATAACTAAAACATATACTGACAATTAGTTTGACAGGATTGTCACTTATTTAAAATTTTAAAAATAATACCAATCGATTTATTAAAATATGAAAGATGATTGGTGGATTTAATTTTTTTGCAGTGTGCTCACTACCTAGAATGGATATGAAATATATTCGTTCAGTTGAAAGCATTAACATAATTTTTCGATATGTAATCTGTGTCCATGTGGGTGGAGAAAAACATTATTTTTCTGTCAAAATTAGGAAAATTTTGTCCATGCAGTGCTTCGATATTTTAATTTGTGTTAATAATACATACACGAGGTATAAGCAAAAGGTATACGGGATGATAATTTTAAAACTAATAATAACTATATCTTACATACTAAAGAAAAATGAAACTTAATAAAACCAGTTTATTTTATAGGTACCTACTTCTGAACCAGAAATATTTAATCAATTTTTTTTTTAATTGGTTTTTAATTATGATGTACTGTTGATCCACCCTATATAGGGTATAACTTAACTCGTTAAAAATAATTTTTTAGTAGTTTTTCAATGATGTAGGGCAAATTCAGTCCATTGTTTCTTCTGCATCGTACAGGGTTTTTCATTATATTTTGACCGCTACTTATTTTCATTATTATTGGGAACATAAAAAAAAGTTATGAGTAGAAGATTTGTTATTTTACCTGTACCGACTAAAAATGTAATAACTGGAAGAATTTTATATCCAACAAAAAATAATTTAATTTTTTTAATTTTTGTCATTTTAAGTAGACTTGCATTTCCTGATTACAAATATATATTTTAATTATTCAGTGACTTATTGCACTATGAAAGCGTAACACATAGATGGCTATGAAAATGATGTTTCCAAGTGAAACGGTTGTTTTTTAATAAAAGTTGTTAATTGATTGCTTGTAATGCGTTATACTGTTGCCGAAAAAAACTGAGGCAGAACAACAAAGCTTTTACTTGAAACTTTTTTGTGTTCACAAGAATATTAAAAATAAGTAGTGGTCAAAATATAATGAAAAACCCTGTACGTTGTCGTAATCAGCTCGATAAGAATAATTTAAAATATAGGGTAGGTATTGTATTTAAAATTGGCCGTAACGTCATTTCACTAGTGTGAACCACTCTGTACAATGAAATTTTTTTTAGAGTGCAGAAAATTATTATAAGAAATGGATGTGTTTCAGCTGTTTGGAAAATAGTTTTGTTTAGGAAAAAATTAATATATTTCATACATATTCCGTACAGACTCTAGTGTGGGTACTAACGATATGAATGTTAAGAGTTAAAGAAGAGCTTTAGCTAGTCTTTGTCTTGTTGATGCAAATGTAAAAATAATTGTTCAAAAAATAGTAATGTTTAATTCTGTACATACAAATTTTCTAAAAATAAAATGGTATTTTAAAATTATATCTAACTAATGTATAGTAAAAATCACCAAATATAGTCAATACTTATACAAGTATAGTCATAGACTTACGCACGAGAAAGAAACATACGACAAAAAAAAATTTACAAGCTTCGTCAGCTTTACATCAGTGGTGGTCTGGAAGAACTCACATCGCATCTGGTAGGTATATTCAGATTATCGTAGACTCTATGGTATATGGAGAAAGGTAAAGGTAGTATTTATACTGTCCCAAATTAGCCAGACATCGCCTTATATTAAAACATCGGAAAGGCTATGCAAAAGGTACACAAGGGACGTGATGATTATAACAACACCACTACACCCAAATCAACATGCATACATCCCAGATTTACCAATTCAGACCTTCACCTAGTTGCTTGCCGGATAGAGAGATCACTGGACAATAAAAAGTCCGCCTCCTGTGTTTCTATAGACATAGGAGATGCTTTTGATAAGATGACCTTTCCCAAAATAATACACTCACTAAACAACAGGAATATTTCACAGATGGATAGTGGGTAGGCACACATGCCCTCAACGTGAGCACTAAACCTAAGTGTAGAAAATGTGAACATAAGAGGCTTGGTTGTAAGGGGATGGATGTCTACAGAAAGGGAGGGTATCATCTCTACTGTAGAACATGGTCCTCGATACTCTCCTCAGCCGCCTCAATAATAACAGTCACTAATCAATAGCAGATGCAGATGACCTGGTCATTCTGCAAACAGAAATTATGAGAAAATTATCTGCTATAGAATGCAAGTAACTCTTAAAATTATAAAACAGTGGTGCAAGGACCATTCACTGTCTATCAATCACAAGAAGCTCTTACGCTTAGAGAAGCCCTTACACTTAGAAAACAGAGTCAAAAGAACATACATTGATTATGAACAATGCCGCCGAATCGTGGGGCGTACCTGGGGTGTCTCCTCCAGAGTCGTCGCATGGACGTACATGGCCATCATAAGTCTTATGCTAACATACAGTACAGTTGTCTGGGTACCGAAAACTCAAAAATTGACAGCTATCTGCAAACTAGAACAAATTCAAAGAACAGCATGTCTCAACAAAACAAGAGCTATGAAAACCACACCATCAGAGCCATGGAAGTTCGTTTTAGTCTTAATCCTCTTAATATTTACATCGAGGAGATTGATCTGATTACAAAGACACGCCTCTGCACGGTTAGTAAGGCATGAGTGCCGTAGGTTAAACCATCCTTCACACGTTGCAGATACAGATACAAAGAGATGTTCAACTGTGGTCGAAGATGAAAAGTCTTGGGTACACGGAATTTCCACTACTTTCAGTATGTTATTACCCTTCGTTTTGTAAAGAAGACTATTGTCGTTTTGTGAGTGTTTATGATAAATTCCTCGTCAACTATGTTTAGAGCGATTTGTTTGCTCTCCGATATTACCACTAATCATGACCGCCATGTCATCAGCATACTACAGAAAAAAAAAGTATGCAGATCTTAGCCCTTTTAATAAGTTTGTCCACTAGGACTGACCAGAGGAGAGGTGATAGTACTCCTTGTCTGTTTTAGCCGTTAATGTAGCTTATCCTTAAGATAAAGATATTATCTTGTTCTTTAGGCAGGCTTTTATCCATGGGAGACTATTGTTACTCCTTTCGTTGCTAGTACGTTAATTACGTTATGTGAATATTTGGAAAATCCTGAACTGATTCAAAACTACTAATTCATACTTTGAGCGTATGTCTGATTAAATATAATATCTAAATTTTACTCCAAACGAAATCTCTATTACATCTCGGTATTCCAATGCAGAATGCTATGCTACGCATATGCTAAAGTTATTATTAATGCAGAATCAGAAGCTAATAGAGGTTTAGCGTTAAAAATTCGGAATTTACAAAGAATTGGCCATGCGCTCAAATTAGAAACTAGTAGTTCTGAATCAGTACAGATTTTTTTTTCTTCAACAATGCCATATTAATATCAATATATAGAGATATTTATAACAATGAAAACAACCCTAAACAAAGTTCGAGTATTCAGTATACTTTGTCTTGAAAATTCTGGTTTTCTCGGACACAAACATGTCGTTTATCAGGTTCTTCTTTTTATAAATCAAATTATGCTAATACTCAGATTGACAGATTTATTAAAGAGGGTAAGTGAGAAATTTAATAATCGAAAATCCCTTATAAATATTGATAAATATCGTTTGAAATAATCTATATTGATAAAATAATAAACCAAAGAATCTAGAGATTAATTTTTAATGAATAATTTATGTCCTATATCTTACTCTTAATAAAACCTTTGAAGCATCCCTTTTTTATTATATTCAATAGCTTCCAATAAATAATTATATAAGGAATTATTAAATACCATGAATAAATAATTTTACCTTCTCATATTTTTCTAATAGAGACAACCAACATTTGAATTAAAATTATAATATATTTTTATGTAACTATATCACAAAAGAACTTTGATAAACTTAGAGGTAGTAATAAGATTTTTTACGGTTCTGAGATACAAAATCTCAAATATTTTCACGAATCTCAGTCCGAAAGACGAAAATAAAATGATTATTTTCCAAACATTGCAATTGGCACTTAAGTGTACCACAAAATTATAAATATAGTGCCCAGGAGCTCTCTTGATAGAAAAAAATAGGCCACAGCCATCTTAACATAATTTTGAAAATTATTTCAATGGAAACGTATGTTAACCACATGAAATGTTTAAATCGATTTTTCTCGAAAACGGTTAGTGATTGGAGACTTTAAACAAGATCATCATTTTTATGCGAAAACTATGAGTTTTTTAAAATATCATGTTAAAATTAAGGGTTTAAAAAAATTAATAAAAATATTCTTTAACCCGGCCAAACGAGCCTCTTACAAAGCCTCTTATAAAAAATATGTATTTATAAAATTTGATTAGTTAGATTGAACGTATTAAATACACAAAATGGTTTCATTTAACAGAAATCCGTTATTTAAAATAAGCCGATATTAAGACGCCATCTCCACAGAGCTCTAGCTCCCTTTGGAAGTATTTTTTAATTAAGTTAGGTTAAATCAACATAAAATAGGTTCTAAATTTTGCCGTTTTATTGTTTAAAGAGATTTTTCTGGACTTCTTATTAGAAAGATTATATGAGTATGATAACTATAAGAACCATCTGACAACGATTACATTGAAAGAAGTTTGTTTCTCTGTCGTAGTAAGAGCCATGCAAGACTACAACACAATACTCTATATTTTGTATTTTCAAGGGTAAGTACCACAGAAGGTGATTTTTTTTTAAAATTATGCGTCTAAACAAGACCCTCCTTTAAATAGTACTACGAGACGTCAGTTGAGTGATATTACGAGAGCATTTTCTTGAGTGAAATTTGAATAATTTGTAAACAAACGAACAAACAAAATATTCTAAAAAAGATTTTCACCTTGCGTGTTATCTGTATCTGTAAACTGTGGAGGGTGATGGATTAACCAACCGCCTAGTGAGGCCTATTGTGCATCCTCCTAAGTTGATAGGCACCTCGTAGTTTGTAAGCCAGCCTACAGATTTAATGTAGTTAACAAAGTCACAAGAGGTGCTTCTCTTATATTGGCCTGTCATTTTTGTTAAACTAAATATTAGATCCTCATTTTCTATCTCTACTAACAGTGCGATATCATCAGCCTAACATAATTTTGATGTGTACTTTACTATAGGGGCGGTTTCTCCATTGGTTCATTTGTGCAGTGAACATCCAGTTAAATTTCATAAAAACATAAAAATATAAATTTAATTTTAAAATTTTTATTTTCATACGTGTTAATCTACATTTTTTAGTACATTATTGTCCTCTAACTGATCGCATCTCTGTGGCACAGTATACCTAAGTATTCTGTGTCTGTGGCGCATTATGATGAGTGAGCCTAATACGACTGAGACGATATGGTGAATGCATATTGCTAAAAAGAGAAGAAAGCACGCCAACAGATTCTTCAAACTGTCAAAGAACACATTAATTGGCGCGCCGCTTACAAACAAGGTTGCCAATTTACAATTGTACTAGATGGAGTACATTCTGCGTATTCACGTGTAATATATATATGTTTTGTTCCTTGTTTGGGTTCGTTATTAATAAAGACCCCTTTTTTCCCCTTCAATGAATTAGATATCACTGTAAACAGAATTCGAAAATCTGATACATTTAAGGAATCTGGTACATTTTTTAGACAAATCTGGTACATTACAAAAACATATTTTGGCAACACTGTACCAAATAAAACAAACTGTCATTATAAAACGGTTTTAATAAAATTAGATTATTTTGTTATTTGTGAAAACTTAAAAAATGTGTTTAATTGAGAACTGCAACTTTAATTAATTAGAAGGATGTATGTCAATTTAACCATTGTTCCCGAAAAAGGCAAAGTAAATAAAAACTTTTTAAAATTCTGTTGTTCACATGTAATAAAGTTTTACGATCGTAATTTGTTTTATATTTTGTTTCAGTGCCTAAGACCATCCAAAGACTAATTTAAAATGGTCTATTTTGTACCCAATTGTAAATAATGTGAAGTAAGAAGTAAGCAAAAAATTTGTAAATTTTTTTTCCACAAAACCCGCTAAAAGGAAAAATGTTATTATTCTGATGAGGTAAACTACTTGACATCATTATGGAAATGGAAATTTACAACAAAAATTTAATAAAGATAAAGAGACAAATAGTTTTTCACTTTAAAAGTCTGAATCAGAAAAATGAATTAACCAGTTAATTTAATATACTTGATGAGAAATTTTACCTAAGAAATAGTATGTACATTTAAATAGTTTACCTATATAACATATGTTTGCCTGTAATTATCAATCGTGTTACCCTCTAACCAAGATCGTTTGTTGCATACAAACCAGAAATCTTTTATTTTAATGACTTTTTTATTGCCTTGTTTGTATAATTTAGTTTTTTAAAAATATTAAATGTAATGATAATTTGAATCACTACAGGTATTAAATAAAAAGAAGGCTATTGGTAAATTAGTTTACAGTTGGAAATAAAGAATGTTTCGAAAAAAGTCTCGAAATAAGTATCAAACATAAATTGTGATTTTGATTAGGTACTTAACAAGTCACATCCCACATATCTACATGCTTAATATTGTGATTTTTGTTTACTTTAAAACAAGTTTATTTATTAATAATTTATTTAAACACTTATTTATTTTATAACACAACTATTCTAATTTATAAATACTTCGAATGTCTTTAAACTGATCACTATTTATATTCACCACTGTCTATATACTAATTACTATTTATCTTCACGGTCCATATAATAACTGACTTTTGTTGGTCCTCCACCAATATTTATATACAAATTGTTGGTCTAGAATGCTCCTCCACCAAAATTACCAGAATGTACCAGAAACGTTATCACGTTATATTTAGACTAGAAATATTATCTCGTTGACTCTGGAATGTTCGTGAAAGTGTCTCCACCATAGTCGTCACATAGATTTGGTCTTAAGGGGTTTAATTATGTATAATTATCGGACAAGTTGAGCCTCAAAGTCCAAATAAGACAGAAAGGGATTTGGAGGGTTAGACCATGACTGAATAATGAAATGGCTCACATAACAATAAACTATTTACAATTAAACAATAATTTGAAAATAAAGATGGAGCCGATTTACCTATTTAAACAAAATTACTATTATTCTATTATCTATTAAAACACATTATTTTTCAGTAAACTTGGTTATGCAAAAGCAGCCATGAGGGTAGGACATTAGTGAAAGCAAGAATACTTTGGAATGTGCTGTGAAATACACTTAGAAAGTGTCATATGGAGAATTAAGTATAATATTTTCCGATATGTATCTCACTAGTTTAGTTCACAGATTTCTGTGTTCTGTGTTCAGTTATGTGCTGCTATTTCAGACTTTTAGTATCCTTTGATAAATGAAGTTGAATATTATTGTTGACCTTTTTAAATTGTTTATTTTACCTTATACATTTTTTTTCTACTCTTCATACAGTATTCTGTGAAGAGTATTATAGGTTTACTTTGTCTGTCTGTCTGTCCGATGTCACGTTTTTTGTCTGCACGATAAGTCAAAAACGAGAAATATCAACTTGAAAATTTTAAGCAAAAATCAAGCTCTATGAGGGGACAAAGCCTATTGATTTTTAACAAATCTGATTAAAAATAAGGGGGTTAAGATGGGTTGAAATTAAAAAATCCTAAATTAAAAACAAAAAGCGATATCAACATGAAATTTTTAGTAAAAACTAAGCTTTATAAGAAGATAAAGCCTATTGATACTGAAAAAAATATGAATATATTGGGGAGTTAAGGGGGGTTTAAATATAAAAAAAATCCCAACTGAAAAACAAAAATTGATATAAACTTGAAATTTTTAGCAAACATCAATCTCTAAAAAGAGAAGAAGCCCTTTAATTATATAAAAAAAATCTAATTAAATATGGGGATTTAAGGGGGGTTGAAATTAAAAAAATCAAAAATGAAAAGCGATATCAACATAAATTTTTTTGTAAAAATCAAGCTCTATAAGGAGTTGAGGCCTATTGATTGTGAAAACAATCTGTTTGAAAATGGGGGTTAAGGGGCTCTGTTAAACTGCGAAGAGTATCATTTAGAATGACAGGCATTATATATCTTTATTCTAGTTTGTGTTTGTGTAATATTAGGTGTTGTGATGGGACTGATCTTATAAAATAAATATTTAAAACATTTTAGTTCTTATTTTATTTGCCAATAAAAGGTATTTAAAAAATATATTTTTTATTTGACATCTTTGACAAATTGTAAAAATCATTAAACTTATAATAAAAACTAAAAAATGGTAGGTTAAGTTTCAAATAAAATTTTTTACAGAAAAATTAATGTCAAGCTTTCTACATAACCTGATATATATTTAAAAATAATCTCAAATTATGAAGAAAAGTCAGTTTACCAACTAATAATGTTTATAGATGGTTTTCAACGTATTAAAAACAAAACAAATATTACACTAACTAATTCATTTATTAATAGTTGTAGTGCTTGAAAACAGTATGATGTTGATAATAATAACTAAACTTAATACAAACTGAAATAATAAAAGAAAACAGCGATATTAACTCTTGTACAAAGTTTTGATCTGAATTTACAAATGATAAAATTATTGGAAAAAGTGAACACCCATTTTAAATTATCACAACCGCCACTGCATTACTATATTAACAAAAATGTTTTTTGTACTACTAGGTATCTTACGGCCCTTGGGGAGACAAGAAATACTTTCCTAGCAAACGATACAAAATAATAAAGAATATTTATTTTTAAATAAAATAATATCACATTAATGTTCACAAATATTATATAATCGGTTTGTTCTAATTTATGATAAATGTTAATGCCTGGGCGGAGGTAAAACTTAATTGTTGCTAAAGAGGCATGCGTTTTTATTGGCATCGGCAACCTTTTACAGATTGTTTTCATTTGACTTCTGAAATTTTTGTCAAAACGTTTGTTCTGAATTTTTTTCGGAATTTATCCTCAAAGAAACTGCTTATTTTGAGATTGAATATTTATAAATAAATACATAATTAAATAGACCTAAGACCTAATTTCGAATAATATTCTGGACCTAATTTTAAGAGAAATAATAATTTTATCTACGCCCATGAGATGAGAACTTCTTATCCCTCTCATTTTACGTGAAATAAGTTTATTAACGCATACGTTTTTCTTATCTTACTGCTTTTCAATCAAACAAATAAAAAAGTTAAAAGTTAAATGTCAAAAGTTATTTAAATTTAATAACAAATTACTGTCACAATCTAAAGTAACTGATATGTTATATAGATTTTATGTTATATAGATTTTAGAGTTGTCAATGACAAGTTGTCAGATAATAGAGAGTTGAAGTGATCCTATAAACGTAAACATATACGTGAAAATTGACATCTACGCATGCGTATTTAAATATTCTTCACGTTCACGTCTACGTACTTACGTAAGCTTACGGACTCTGGCGTATGTGCGCAACGCAAACAAAATAACCTCTTTTTAATTGGGAAAGTAGAAATCCTGATATTAATTGTCATTATCTGTCATGATACGTAAATGTCACGATACGTTTTACAACTTCAACTCTGATTTTGGACTTCAACGTAAACATTATATTTCTGCTAGAAATACTTCAACTCTCTATTTACTTTTATTAAATGATACAATTTATTATAATTATTGATCTTATCATGACGCAACACAGTAATATATAAAGTTGTAGAGCCATACAATTGAAAGTTCATTATAAAGCCGAAATCCACGAGGAAAAAGAAATTTAGACAAGAAGATGATAATTCTCCTTCCAACAACGATCCTGTAGACGCACATATAACTTCGCTTGAAAATTTTACCAAGAAATCATTGATGGAATTGGAGTCATCATTTAATACACATTTAAAGCAAATCCAGGAATCAATAAATAAAATGTTCAGACGAACTAACTCAGGAAATGTCCAGACCCAGTTAGATTCCTTTCCCAAAAACAATGCGAGTTCAAACAGTTGTATTGATAGTCCTTCTACGACTATTCAGAGCAAAGTATTGGAAAATTCCACAAATCAGCGTATTATCTGGTTCCATCCCGATCCCTGAAGAGATTACAGACACTTTTACATATTCTCAAAATAAAGACTGGAGGCGAAAATTTGAAAGCTATTTGGTGATTCAGGGAATTAATATCCAGACATCCTCAAAACAAGTAGCGGCCTTGCTATCATCATTCTTTGAACAAAATATTTTAGATGTAGTCCGCCAAATATTAAAAGTAGATAATGTATTAGATGAAAACCCAGAAAAAAATATTGAACAATTTAGAAGAATATTTCAAAAAGAAAGAAAACAACCGAGTAAGACGTAGCCACTTCATGTAAAGAAAACAAGAGGTTGGTGAGGCATTTATATCTTTCTATAAGGATAAATTAAAATTATTCCAGTTAACAGATCCCTGCAAATCTTGCTATGACCGTTGTTTATGTGACCATATCATTGAATCAGTATCTGAACCGAGATTAGAAGAAAATGTAGACTTTCAACTGATTCGGCAGGACTGAATGATATTCTTAAGTTATGTGAATCCGAAGAAAATGCTTTGCGAGAAGAAGATCAATATAAAGTAGAAGTAAACAACGTCAGAAAAGAGGCTCAACCGGTTTATGCGAAAAAATGTCCGAGATGTAACCAAAATAGGCATAAAACCCTTAATCATTTAATGCACCATGGGAAGCAGTAACAAATATTAATAAGAAAGCTAAATATTTTTTTACGCTAGACGCAAACATTAAGTGCTGGCAGCTCGGACTGGACGAGGAAAGCTAAGCTTTAACGATATTCCTAACTCCATGGGGTCGCTTCAAATTTCTTCGTGCTCCTATGGAATTAGTTAGCTCAGGTGATGAGTTTTTTTGTCGCGGAGATGAAGCCTAATCGGACATCCGTAATATGGAAAAGTTGTTGACGACATTTTAATCTATGATGAGAAATTTGAAGACCACAATGCATGTATTGTTCGTCTATTATATAGATGTAGGCAGACTTAATCCTGAGAAGTTCGTGTTTGCTAAATCTGAGTTTTCATATGTTGGTTTTACCGTTGGAGCAAATGAAAAAAAAGCTGATCCAGTAAAAATAAACGCAATAAAAGAATTTCCTAGACCTGGTAATATAAGTGAATTGAGGTTTTGTATGGGTATGGTTAACCAATTAGATATTTTTTCTCCAGAAATCAGTGCACATGCAGTTGCTATACGAAGCCTTTTAAAAACGAAGAATGTTTATATGTGGACACCTGTTCACGAATCTGCATTTGAAAAGGTGAGATCAGCTCTTTCACAACCACCCGCATTGGGTCATTTTGATCCAAATTTACCCACAGAATTGCAAACAGACACCACAAAATTGAATGGTTTGGGGTATATTCTGTTGCAAAAATATGAAGATGGATGGAAAATGATTTAGTATAGACCTAGGTTTATTACAGACACAGAGTCTAGGTATGCCATGACTGAACTAGAGCTATTATGAATTGTGTGGGCAGTAAAAAAATTTAGGCTATATCTTCTAGGTTTAAAATATGTTAAAATTAAAATAGATCATAAGCCTTTAATTTCCTCTCTAAAAGAAAAATTGGCAGGATACAATTTTAATGTCGAATGGGTAAGAAGTCAGGATCACACAATCCCAGATGCGTTATCCAGAGCTCCTACAATGCTGACAGAAAAGGAAGATTTATTAGCTGAAGAGCAACAGACACATGTGATATCTTTTGTAAGTCAACAGTTGGTAGTTACAATAAATAATTTACAAGTTAGAGATCCGATCCTACAAGAAGTAAAAAATGTTGCCAATGTCTATCATATATTAAAGAATCATTTAAAAACTGGTTTTCCACGGTCAAAACACCTCATTCCTTCTAAGCTCACTCCATATTGGAGCATAAGAAATGAATTAGGCATAGAAGATGACTTGATATTAAAATATTGTTAAGTAGTAATACCCACAAGTTTGAGAAAATGGGTATTAGAGAGATTGCACGAATCTCATCAAGGGGTTAAAAGAACAAATCGTATAGCTCGACAAGCAGTATATTGGCCTTCGATATTAAATGATATTAAAAATATGGTGGAAACTTGTGAAAAATGTCAACTCTCACATCAGGGGCGATTTCTCCATTGGTTCATTTGTACAGTGAACACCCAGTTAAATTTCATAAAAACACATTATTTTCATATTACATAAATAACAAAAAAAAAATATATATTTAATTTTAATATTTTTATTTTCATACGTGTTAATCTATATTTTTTTGTACATCATTGTCCTCTGGCTGATCGCGTCTCTGTGTCATAGTATATCTAAGTATACTGTGATTGTGGCGCATTATGATAAGTGAGCCTAACACGAGTGAGAGGAAATGAAAAATGTTTATAGCTAAAAAGAGAAGACAACACGCCAACAGATCCTTCAAACTGTCAAAGAACAGTATAACTGGCGCGCCGCTCACAAACAAAGTTGCCAAGCCAGTATTGCCAGTCTAGTACAATTCACAATTGTACTAGATGTAGTACTTTCTGCGTGCATCAGTGTTCACGTGTAAACTATATATATTGTGTTCCTTGTTTGGGTTCGTTATCAATAAAGACCCCTTTTTTCCTCTTCAATGAATTTAGATGTCACTGCAAATAGAATTCGAAAAAACTGGTACATTTAAAGAATCTGGTACATTTTTTAGACAAATCTGGTACATACCAAAAACATATTCTGGCAACACTGTACCAAATCAAGCAAACTGTCACTGTCATTAGTGTCATTCTATTCCTATAAAAACAAGATTATTTTAGTTGTGTTTATTTAAAAAAATGTGAACAAATCCAGCAAATTTATTATAATATTAAACTGACTTCGTTGCCCGTTTGATACCAATCATTCACTAGGTAAATACGTAGTGCATAAGAGTATAAATTTAATAATACCTAAATTCTATATACAGTAAACTTACGTTATATATCTAATATATATTTTATTTTAGGCTCTATGAGAAACTAAATAGGCTATGCCAAAACAGCCAACAAAAGTAAGGGTAGATAAAATGCAATACCCACTTAGATTTTCTAAACTAAAATTATTCGATAGTTAGAATGCGAAACAGCTTTTAATGTAATAATACTAAAGGCTATGATTTATATAGAAGATAATACTATGACTATGATGTTATTAAATATATGTACAGAAAGGTGATGCACAGTAATGTTTTTAGCAATAATATAGATACAAGGAATCTAATTGTGGCTAAAATAGAGCTCAGGCAATGAAATTGGCAATGGAACGTTCTTACTTGTTCTGTGGTTTCCTGATGATCTACCATCCAGGGTTTGTTCTTGTTAGAGTTACCGATCGGTTACTAAGGGCTGGGCCAACAAGCTAAGCAGGAAGCGGTGAACTATAGTTCGGGTTACTTCCTCTACTGGAACCGCTAAGCCAAGCACTGACGATAGTGTGCCCAAATTAAATAATAGCTACTAAATACTACAGGAGTGGCACAAGAAGCTCTACAGAATGGATACAAGCAAGAAGGCCGTAGATGTTAGGTGGCCTTTGGAAGAAAAGTATTATTTCCACAACAAGGTGCTGTCAATAATGACAAATATACTTTAAAGGTAAACTTTCTCTTTATATTATTAGCCAAATAATCCAAATAAAATTCATGAATTTTCAAGTATCACATGGACCAAAGAAAGATTTATGTAAATGTTCAATTATGTGCTGCTATTTCAAACTTTTAGTATCCTTCGATAAAAGAAGTTGAATATTATTGTTGACCTTTTTAAATTGTTTATTTTATCTTATACATTTTTTTTTCTACTCTTCATACAGTATATTATGTGAAGAGTTTAAATTTACTTTGTCTGTCTGTCCGATGTCACGTTTTTTGTCTGCACGATAAGTCAAAAACGATAAATGATATGAACTTGAAAATTTTAAGCAAAAATCAAGCTCTATAAGGGAACAAAGCCTATTGATTTTTAACAAGTCTGATTAAAAATAGGGGGTTAAGATGGGTTGAAATTAAAAAAAATCCTAAATAAAAAATGAAAAGCGATATCAATATCAAATTTTTAGTAAAAATGAAGCTTTATAAGAAGATAAAGCCCATTGATACTGAAAAAAATATGAATATATTGGGGAGTTAAGGGGGTTAAAATATTAAAAAAAATCCTAACTGAAAAACTTGAAATTTTTAGCAAACATCAATCTTAAAGGAGAAGCCCTTTTATTATAAAAAATATCTGGTTAATTATGGAGGTTAAGGGGGGTCTGTTAAACTGCGAAGAGTATCATTTAAAATGCCAGGCATTATATATCTTTATTCTAGTTTGTGTCTGTGTAATATTATGTATTGTGATGGGACTGATCTTATAAAATAAACATTTAAAACATTTTAGTTCTTATTTTATTTGCCAATAAAAGGTATTTAAAAAATATATTTTTTATTTGACATCTGTGACAAATTGTGAAAATGAATAAACTTACAATAAAAACTAAAAAATGATAGGTAAAGTTTCATGTAAAAATTTTTACACAAAAATCAATGTTAAGCTTCCTACATAACCTGATATATATTTAAAAATAATCTCAAATTATGAAGAAAAGTCAGTTTACAAACTAATAATGTTTATAGATGGTTTTCAACGTATCAAAAACAAAACAAGTATCAGACTAACTAAAATATTCATTTATTAACAGTTGTAGTGCTTGCAAACAGTATGATGTTGATAATAATAACTACACTTAATACAAACTCAAATAATAAAAAAAAACAGCGATATTATTGGAAACAGTGAACACCCATTTTCAATTACGACGAGCCGCCACTGTCTCACATGCTTTCTTTCAAAAAGAGCGCCCGTTTGTATACGTTTCAATGGACCTATTCGCATTTGCAGGTAAACATTATATGGTCGCATGCTTACGTTAATAAAGCTCTTATCCCACTTATATCGTAAATAACTATTATATCATGGATGTCTACACATAAGTGCCAATAGCAAAAATTATAAATTTTACTCACAAGGTTTAGTATCGATGCACTTTAATATTGCAATACTTGGCGAATTAAAGTTATTGTATAATAAGTACTTTGATGAATTTGAGTTGTCTAAAATATATTAAATAAGAAGACTGGAAATGGTGTACACACTAAACATGAGGTGAGAAGTGGAAGGAATACATCAGTCTGTAAACATTAAGATTTTATTAAAAATTCGACCCTAAGAGGTGTAATGCGATAAAAATCAATTGAAAAACAATTAGATTACAAAACTTACGTCTACTAGATACCACCACAGGAAATCTGAGATAAAAAATGTTTAGATGTTAAAATTATTAAAAATTAATATCAAAAATGCTGATTCTGGCTAACAAACACTAGTTAAACTATAATTAAGTGAAACACCAATACTTTTATTAACATTAAATATTGGATATTATCGATTATCTCCTGCGAGTCGTGACAGGTGACAAGCATCTTTTGTGATAGACACGAGACAAATTAAATAGACGTTAACAGATGGCGTTGACAACTAGAAAGGAATGTTTGTAAATGATTCTGTAGTTAACCGAATTATACCGTACAAAATCAACAACAATACATAATTTAACATTAAAGAGATATGTTTATTTTGGGATATCAAATATAGCCAACAGAGCCAACTATGCCTTGGTTTTTTCAGAATTATGTTGTGGATCTAAGCATAGCCCATAACCTCTTATTAAATTAATTTGATGATTTTGTACGATTCAGTTAGGTTGACCCCAAAACCATTTACGAACGGTACCGTGTATTTTTAAACGTCATCTGTTAACGTCTGTTATCTACCACGAGGGACGCATGTCATCTGTCACACCAAGCAGGCGACGATCGATGATCTAGAATAATCAATTTAATATGTATTATTGGTATTTCACTAAATTATTTGGTTTAACTAGTTAACTAGAACCAGCCTTTTTGGCCTGTATTTTTAATAATTGTAACATCTAAGATTTCCTGTGGTAATATCTAGTAGACGTAAGCTTTATAATCCTATTTTCATTTAATTAATTGTTATTACATAACACCTTTTAAGATGGTCGATTTTTTAATAAAATATATTAAACAAAAGGGACGTAGTTTGACTTACCTCCCATGCATATCTGGAATCATGAGGAACACTAGCCCATTTTCCTTGGAACGGACCATATTTAGTACCTTTATGTACAGTTTTTCTGGTGAATACGCCCTCTTCTCTGAGTTCCAATTCACTAGGAACTTCTCCATCGATAATCGAATACACGTTAACTTTTGTCTTTTCTTGTTTAACTAAATCTAAATTGTTTTCCGACAAAATGTCGTCTCTTATCGTTTTGTATTTGTTATCTATACTGTCGTTCTTGCAGTAATTTTTGTCGAAGTTGTAATATTGAATGTTTTCAGAGTCTTCGTGTGGGGGAACCATTCTATCTATGGAATTGTGATTGTGCTGATAAGGATTTTTGTCAGTAACTTCTAGTTCATCTTCACAAACTTCTGTAACAAAACAAATTAAATTTATAAATGAAATACCGGGTGTCCTACTATATTTTCCAACATTTAGCAAGCTTGTAACTTTTAAACGAAAGTACTTAAAAACATGCGGTTTTCACCGAAATGTACCGAAAAGTTTTATTTCGGTCAATTCAAAATTATTTAGCACTTGCGCACTGAAAAACAAAATGGCGGTTTTTTAAAGACGTATTTTTATTTTTTTTCTTAATGGAAAATCCTGTATATTTATGATGCCACCTATCTAGCGATAAAAAGTTTTCTGAAATCAATGAAGAAATGAATGAACAATTAAAGTTTCTGAAAAAGCCTGCAAAATCAATAATTAACAAAAATTATCATCAATAATTTTTAACAAAATGTATTCAAAATCAATAATCAACAATAATTATTGCTTATTAATGATATTCTAGTATAGCCTAATTACCTTAACATTTAAACAAACTTTTATTAAACAATTTAAGAATAATTTAAATGTTCTATATGTCCTTCGTTTACATTAACACAATTATGTAAACGTAATAATAAATTTGTATATGATTTTTCTAACATGTTGGGAGTAATGCTTTCAAACGCTCGACAAATGTTCCAACTTATTATTTGTAATTTTGTATGCGCCCTTTTTTCTATTTCATAGTTTTTATTTTAAGGGCGCGTTCTAAATTACAATATCTTAATGTTTTCCATGTATATATAAGTTTTAATTTTGTAAATTATTGTAAGTATATTTTTTATTATTGTATTTTCCCACCCTGTATAAGGTGCACGCTGTTAGGGTGGTGTATTAATAAATAAATAAATAAATGACGTAGGGTGGTGTGATAACAGTAAGCAGATTAAAATTTATTTTCGCGCGCTGTTTTAAATCAGTTCATACCTCAAATTCGTGGAATCGATCTGCGTAATATCATACTTTCTTTTTATAGTATCATGGGTTGAATCTGACAGGTAGTTATTTTACCAGTTATATATTAAACGGCACTTTTAATGTTAAAATTGTCTTTATACATTGTAACGGTGGAACCGTTTTCGTTATTTTGACGCAAACATCTCTACCTTAATGTCATTTGTCGTTTATGCCTTGTGTCAAAAGTTGATAATTAGGCATTCCAACGACCTGTCCAAATGGCTACCAGTGGGTAATGACAGTTTAGATATGGCAACCCTGTTGTCATGTTGTCATTAACAGGGTCAATGATACATATATAGTTATATAGATTGCTCAAAGCTGGTCGTTTACGAGCGGCCATATTGCCTGGCAAATATTTATTAATTTGAATCGGTTTAGCAAAAATGTGTTTTAAAACCAATTTTTAGCTTTTAGATATTTAAAAAAAATAATTGCTTACATTTTTACTTCAAGTCATACGCTTATGTTTATTTTGAAAAATATGGATAATCAATCTATGTAACTATCTATTTCATTGACTTGTCAAATCACCAGGTCTACAGGGTTGCCATAATTTTGCAATTTCATAACCCGTCAAAGCCCTCCGGTAGACATTCAGTTTGGAATGCCTAATTCATTTTCGATTTATATCTGTCAACGAGGAAGTTGATTTGAATTTTTAATTATATTTTATCTTGGACATCCGATGTACTAATTGTCTATTAATATTCTTAATGACCATCTGATTTTATAAGGTAAGCTTTTATACCGATATATTGTTAAACATATATATTTTGTACAAGAATTTCTAATTAAAATGTCAAATTTGAAACAACCAACATGAAAAACACAATAATCATGTTTTATATAATTTTATTTATTATTTTGTTTGGAAGAGATAATATGCTTTACTATTATTAAATATGTTAAATAAGATTTTTCCTTTTCATAATAATTTAAGTCTCTGTTAAGCTATTCACTTAATAGTATTAATTGTTCAATTAATAGTAAAAGGCATTTTATCTGGTTCCTTTAAATTTCCTAGTACCTTTCTTGATATTTTTACCTTTTCCTTTGTAGCCTGGCTATATCTAGATGATTTATAGAAGTTTTAAAAGATATAGAAGTTATCGAAATATAGAAGTTTATAGAAGTTTTAGAAGATAAAGAAGTTATCGAAGTATAGAAGTTTATAGAAGTATTCAAGTATAGAAGTTTTAGAAGTTCAGTTCAAGCTGCTTATGAGGTTTATTTTAAGTTGTGTCAAGAGGTTTGGTTCGATTTCCATCTGAAGAAGTTTGTGAAGATGTGTACTATCCGAAGAATATCGTTTCGAGTCCCTTCGAAGAAGGCTTCTACAAGTCACTCCTTATTTACTACCTCCTGTCATTCAGATAAGTCTTGAATAAATCATATAAATTTAAATAAGTAAGTCTCTGTAAATTAGAATTTGTTGCGACCTTATCTAAGACTTTATTTAATTATCATATCTTAATGGTTAGTGATTTTCTATATTTTAATCACTAATCCATAGTCAAGTTTAGTAAGTTTTAAATATAGTGGCGCTAAACATTCTTTTTCAAAGTAATACAAGTTATTTAATAAACCTGACCCACTCCCCAAAATCATAAGAGCTTGAAACACTATAAAAATATGTCCGACAGTTAACTTGAACTGCGTTTAAAGCTGTAGAAAAGCTACTGAAAGCAGGATTCCTGAAAAAAGCAAGAAAAGACACGAAACATTTGCGGGTAAGGAAATGGCACATGATGGTTGAAAAAGTGAAATAAGATAAGCCGCTCCTCGACTTTTTCGAAGTGTTCAAATCCACAGATTATTGGCCGATTGTGAGTAAAATAATTTACAGCGGGTTGCAATAAAGATCGTTAAATATTTAATGACTTATTTTAACCCAAATCTCTCATTGAAGGTGTAGTACGGGTTGCATTCTTCGAGCATAATGCTCGAAGGTTGCATTCTGCTGTCAATAAATAACGACGACGTAAACTGGCAACGTCGCGCGTCGTCTCGTATGTCTCGTCTCATATCTTATTTACTTCGACAATGTATCTTTATTGATTACAATTTTGAATTTTTCAATAATTGTTTTCAATTTTCGAGTCAATTTATGTGAGTGTCGATAGGTACTTTGAATAAATATTATAAAAAGTTCAATTTGCGTTCGTTTAGTTTATAAGTATAGTATTATAATGGTTGACAAAAAAACGCAGGCAATTTACTGCTATCGATAGAAGAAAAATGTTTAAACCACTAGGTAAGTAAACTAATAATAAGTACATAATATTCAAGCTTATACTTTAAAAATTCCTTTATAAACATTTACTTTATTATATACTTAATTTATATTTCCAACTACATTTTTGTGGTTTAAATTTTAGGTAATTAAAGAGGATTTTCTTATAGCTTAGCTAAGAAGTTGTATTAAGAATAACTAGCTTCTATTAAATATAAAATTAACACAAAGAAATTTAAAAGAGAAATACAACACAAAGAAAACTAAACTTTACAAGAGGCCAAATAGAAGGAGAGACAGAACAAGGTTAGTATTTGTTTTAATCAAAGGAATACTTTTATTGTTTTAATACATAACATTTGCATATTCATAATATCTGTCGCCCTCCTGGGACAGTATCATTAATGTTCTTACCTTAGATCTATATAGTATAGAATATTGTGCCTTTTCTTGGCATTTTTTATTGTTAAGCATTGTAGATAATTTTATAGCTCTTAAAAATAGACGAAAAAATTTATTTGAAAACGAACTAAAAAAATTATGCAGTAATAAGTTTGAAGGTAATTTTCTAAACAAAGTACGTATAATGTGATTTAACACAAATTTTAAAAGACTGATTTATAAGAATTTAATTTAAACACAAATTGTATGTTCTTGTACAATTTTTGCAATATCCGCCTTTTCTCATTTTAAAGATTTTTTAAACTATCAAAGTAAAAAAAAAAATTAAATTGGAAATGACTAATGTGTAGAATTATTTTTGTTTATTTAATTTTTTTCTTTATTTGTTTAAGGGTGAAAAACGAAAAGGGGGTGTGATAAATTTCCAACTTGATGAGATGGGCTCAAATTAAAGCATTTTTTCATAATCAAATAGAGTCCCTGTTGAATTCCTTTAATTCAGCTGCTGCATTTTTTGGTAAGAAAGTAATGTTATAATAATGAAAATAATTTTATATATGTTTTTTTAAATCAGGTGTTTTATTTGTACATGGTGGTCCAAATTCGGCGCTTTTACATGATACAACTGGATTTCCAAACCTTATAACCCACCATCGTTACCGTTTTTGAGAAATTAAATATGGTATGCTTAGTTATGTTATAAATCCTTTTTAGAAGCTATAGGGTGATTTTCTAAATTTGTCATAATTTATTATCTCAAATATATATCTTATTTTGGAAAACAATTTAATAACTTGACATAGTTACATATATAAAATCAATTGTCGTACTTATTATTTTTTCAAGGGGTACAAATTTTCGAGGTACTACCATTTACCATTTTTTATTTTAACACCCAAACTAAATACTGATATTTTAAAAATCACTTGCATTTTATTCAGAGGAGGAATTTATAACGGATTTAAAATAACATGTTTAGTTTAAAAAAAAGGTGTGACATCAAATGTGCTTTATCCCCTGCTAATTTAGTGATATCTTATAAACATGTCAAATTTGGACCATCCTGTATATTTATGACAAATACTTTGTTGGTAGGAAAAGTAGTACAATATGAAGACAAATTTGGAATTGAAGGGAACTTTTACATATTTTAGTAAAATATAACTGTAGGTCTAATTAGGTTCTTGCATTGCAATAAATAATTACACGAGTGCTAGTTAACACAAATAAAACTTTAAAACATCTATACTGCCTCAATAACTACGCTAACTATAGAATGGAAATGTGATCGGTGTTACCAATATAGCTGCTTTTGTTGAATTAAAGACAAGTTTTTGATAATGCTTTTAACTAGTTATATAAATAAGTGTGATTTAATTTTTAAGGTTGATTGGTGGGTTTTTGATAAGAAGTCTCTATAAAAATGTTAGTTATATTGTAGAATCAAGTTGACTTTTTAGGATACAGAATAAAAATTACCGGGATTTTGTTTAGTTTAAAAAAAAAGGGTTAGTATCAGAATGGTCAAATATCCTTAAATATTTGTAATTTGTCAGTTACCGAGGCAGTATAGCCTTGTTGCAATATATTTTTAAAGCCATTACTTTGTAGTAATATAGGTGTTTGCTAAGTATGTTAAAATATAGCATGAATAATTTTAAGCCTGAAAGTTGTATTGAATATATATAGTAATAGATAATCAATTCTCTCTTCACATAACTGTGGAGCTTAGTATCCCTACTTCTACGGTTAAACACTTTTTAAATCGTGTATAACTTATTAATGTTACGTATTAATGCATTCTCAACAATAGTTAATATTATATTATAGTTTTTTTCCTGCCTATTTTCAGAAAAAGTAAATATTTAGCAGTAAACTACTACTCGTATCAGTAATAACATTTTTATTGTTTGTACCTATGTTGAAATAATCCATTTCTTTTTGTACGTTTATTAAATATGTGCAACTGGCTAAGTAGACATATCCAATACGTTAATTTTAACACCTACAAATCTGTAAATTGCAATTTACAAAGCAAATATATTTAGGTAAATAAATGTAATTTATACATAGTATCAATTATTTAATATTCTAAATTTCAACAATTACACAACTTATTAAAGCTAATCATCATATATCATAATTATCTAATTTTCTCAACAATCTAGACATTGCAATATTGTATAAATAGAAAGTTGTTGTTAAATAAAAAAAATAAATTCTAGCATTAGTTTATTAGCAAGTTAGCATCCAAATTGAAGGGATTCAATTGTATCTGATTTTCAAGAATAGGTCAAATATGAATTTATTTCTCATACCATTGAGATTTCACTATCCCTCCTCCAATTTTCCATTTCCATTGAAAAATGTACAAGTCTAAAAATTAATATAAAAAAACTGACGACTGCAAAAACGAAGAGTGATTATTTTCTCATGAATTCCATCATTCCTTAGGAACCCCCTTTCTAGCAAAAAAAGAATTAGAAATCGGACAACGTAGTAAAGAATTATCGCTGAATATACATAAAAAAATATATTCCGATGAATTGAGATCCTCCTTTTTTGAAGTCGGTTAAAAATAGAAAATACATTGGAAATATCACCACAGTGAATGGGGTTTGCACATATGATAAAAACTAAGCATATTTTTAAATATGTGCTTATATTTGAAAAAATAATGTACAGTAGAAAGGGCGAGATTTAGCTTACCAAAATGTGTTTTTATATGGCCTGATAAAGGAGAAGAGAAAATGTAAGAAAAATAGTTTTAGATTATACAAAAGGGGCAAAATATATTTAAATACCGTTGCCTTAAACCAATTGTTACACAAATCACATATTTTAAGCAGTAGAAGGGCAGTTAAATGAGTATTTTCCTCTTTTTCTAGTACCTTATTGGAAACTTTTCTTCGCTTAAGCCATTCTATTTATTTTAAGAAATTATATTCATGTGTAGAACATTTTTTCTCTGAACCGACTGTCCTTTCTGTCCAGGGGCTGGTAACTCAAATGGAAAAACATGAGGTTGGTAATTTAGTACCACTCCAATTAACGGGATGGCGCTCGTATCGAAATGTCATGTCAGTTGTAAGCTCGTCAAAACTTCAAACTTTGAGAAATTAAAATGGCTAATGTATTTGAAGGTGTATTGAATTTTGATTCATCTAGATTTATTTTTCAACACTTTCCAATTTTAAGTATGTTTTCAACTGACGGGAAGATAGATTTCAGCAACAAACAATAAAGCACTCCCATATATTGGTAGTGATGCAATTTATACCACATTAAATATGCAGTCGTCATATTAAGGATAACACCAAATAATTTGTAATAAGTGTCTTAAGAAAAATCCACACTCACTGTTTGGCACGGTAAGTAATATTTACAAACTTGTTTTTGATTCAGTGTTAAAATAATTGGTTTGTTATTTAAATTTCTTTTTGTTTTCAGTTTTTAAATTATCATTGTAAAGAAAATGTTGTCCCTCCAAAATACCCTGTCGATCGATGAAATATTTGAGCCTCAGCCATCAATATCAATAATTGATTCAATGCCATTGACATCAAACAAGAAAACACCCTAAAATCTTCAAGGTCCAAAGGTGTGTAAGTTTAAATTATGCTCAAAAGTTAAACTCATTTATCACAGTGCCCACACAATGAATAAAAATTTGATAAATACAAGTGCTGCATAAATGAATCAAGAAAACAATTATCGGATGAAGAAATGCTCCTAAACTCAACTAGGCGACTCGATAACCGTATGGCAAATTTTATCCACACTCAAATTTGCCTCGATAGTAAAAATGGATGATGCTTGGACTTCAATTTTTTCAAACTTATTTGCCACTCCAAGTCGCAAAACTTTTATAAAGGTCTTGAGCACTTATATATGCTGATTTTGTTACAGAAAACATTTTTGATAGGTTTGTTTTTTAAATATTTAATTATTTAAATGGTGTAAATGGATATTTGTTTCAGTATTTCCATGTTTATATAGACAAATTATATGATGCGGCGTTAATTTACTGTAATAATAAAAAAAAAAAAATTGCATTTTATTTCAAGTTTGAAATTAATTCAAAAATATAATGAAGTAAAATCAAATAAAGATTTAAATTGGCAAAATATTTGACTAATTTCAAATCACAAAACAGCCAATATGGTTGTTTTATGATTTGAAACTAGTCAAATATTTTTCCAATTTTTTGCTTTATTTGATTTTCTTCGTTACATTTTTGCGCTGCTACAAAGTTAAATTTCAAAAAGCCCGCTCGTGGAGGCCATATTGAATTTTAGTACCACTCCAATTTGATAGATGGCAGCACATTGACTCAAAATTTTACCATTGAGTTTCCCATCTATTCACATTAGTAATCTATGTTTCTGTCAGTTAAAAAATATAAGCCGATGTCGAAAAAAGATAGGGATAGTGTTAACATTCATGTTTAAAGGGAATACAGGTATGAATATTGAAAATTAAACCTGTTTACTGTTTAGGTATATTAATTCTTAATAATTGTTTATATTGAGCACAAGATCCATTGAAACAATTGGATTTACATTGATTAAAGATGATTAACCTATTTTTTAACCATAGCAGTAAAGGTTGAGCTTCAATTTTATTTTTTACTTTATTTGTAATTAATTTTTGAAAAAATATTACTAACTTAACCTCATTAATATAAAAATCACTCGTGATCAGCTGTGAAGCGACAGACTGTCAGTTGGAAAAGCGCCGTTACCAGTTTTAATCTCAGTTAGTTATATGTTCGTTAGCTAACGAGAGATTTTAACAATCGATCTTGCAACTGGCTGTTATTAGGGTAGTAAGTATTGATTCTTTATATACGGGTAAAGGTAAATCGGTAAAGATTTAAAAAAAATTATCTTCTTTCTACGCTACCACACCACCGACGACTTTAATCTCGTTTTTATCTGTTTACTATAAGAGGGTCCTAAATAAAGTGCATAAAGTACTACAGTAATTTGTAATAACAGGATTACTCTAATTAAAAGTTAATGATAGTTTGTGGTTTTTGTGGCTACTTTCGACCACGTTTTGATATAATCGTAGGATATCCGCCCGATCGTTTCGCTGAATATTAATTAGACTTTTTCTTTTCCAAAGATAATTTAAGATATTTCGGTTTATTTATAAGACGAACAGAAAACCTAATTGATTACGATTAGAAAGGCGATAAATTTAATCATTATAATAAACAGAATAATGTGTCTTATCTGGAGGAAGTTATTTGTATTGAAAATACACTGAAAATAATGTAAATGAAATGATAAAGGCTTACGCAGCCAGCTTGTGAAGAAATGGACAGTAATATTTTCTAAATTTTGGGTATTTTTAACATAGTATTTTAATTACAGATGTTTTCCAATAATAATGCTATATTGATATGAAAGCATATTTTCAGTACAACTTATGAGGTAAATTATTATTGAAGTAAAAATTACCTGAAAATTGAATTTTTATTTTTACTCTATTTTGAATTAATCTTCAAATTAATTTAGCACTAACATATGCTCGATATAAACACTTAAATTAGAAACTAATACATCTTAAACAGGGCGTGTCAAAAAGTTGGTAAAACCTGTTCACTATCATAAATAATTAAAATTCGGGAGAAGCTAAAGTCCTTATCGAGACTGACGCCCACAAGAGTAAACTCGTAGCGTAACAAAAACGAGAAATGATTTAAGTTGGAACGTCGATAGTAGTATTAGGACGTTAAATTTTTGGTCTGCGAAGCATTGGCAGTACTTAGGTTAAACCATGTGATGATTTTCACAAGCCTTGATTTTTAAAACCATTCTATATTGCCTTTTGATTAGGGTTTAAAAACTTGTTCGAGCAATTTATCCAATAATAATTGGCCCCTTTACCTCTTAAGCCTGCCCATGTACAATATTTGAGCTCCTTACCTCGCCTATTTATATTCTATTAATAAAGGACAGAAGGACGAGTATTGCTACCATGTTAAAAGAAATAAATTGGCTTTCAGTTTAGAATTATGTTCAGTACATGACTGATATTTATTTATAAAATTAAAATGACATATAAGAAGCCAATCTGAATTTCATGTACGGCAAGCCATTACTAAAAGTTCCCAAAATACAATTTTTATTAAAGGTTTAAAAAATTTAATAATAGACTGTCTACAGAAATTAAAAAAAAAACAAAAGTAACCTCAAACAATACGTGGTAAATAAACAGAACGGATATTATATTCTTGTGATAAAACTCTTTAAACCTGCCCTTTTTAAGTATTTCTCTTAATTTATTGTTATTTTACCCCTCGTTTGTAGTTTTATGTAGTAAAAGAAAAAATTTGAAAAATAAAAAAATATTTTATTGCGCAAAGTTCCATGTAGTCTATTGGCCAAGGGAGTTTTACTGACCAATTGGTATCCAAGGATAAAACCAAGTGTATTTTATGTTTTCTGCGTCGCAGAATCCAAATATGCCACTCATTTTTCCCTAAAGGTGAGCCATAAATTGTTATTAACATTTTTTTAACAACAATTTAGTTTTAAAAAAATTAACAATTTCGTTTCTGAATTGGACGCTCTCCTTAAAAGTTACGGCCCACAGCTCATTTGTTAATCTAAAATTGTTAATAACTTTTAAGTGGGGCGTCCAATTGAGAAACGGTTATCGAAATTGGATTCGGGAGGAAAAAATACAAAAGAAAAACTTGGGCGGAGCTCTTGAATTTTTTCAAACCAAACTGTTGTTAAAAAATTGTTAATAACAATTGATGGCCCATCGCTAGGGAAAAATGAGTTGCATATTCGGATTCAGCGACCCCGATAATATAAAATACACTTGGCCAATAGACTAATTATAAAAAACGAAATTATTAATTTTCACAGCAATTAGATACTGAAAACTACAAACAAACAAAATGATTATAGTACTACTTTTAAATCTACTACTAACCTTAAATCTACTAGTTTGTAGTTTTATGCAGTAAAAAAAATAAAAAAAATATTTTATTTCGTAAATTTCCATTATGAAAATCGAAATTATTGTTCATTTTTTATTTTTATAAATATTTTGTTAGTTTATAAATTTTGTAAAATAAAGATACCTTACAAAATGTGATCGAGTATTATTGCTATTCTTTTCTATTTTATTATACAGTATTATTTTACTATTACATAAGCAGTGAAGTTTAATATATCTACAAAAATTTAAAATATGTTTATAATTTTATTGATTGCTCTTTTATTTTTTCAAATTTTTTCTTTCACTACATAAAATACAAACGATTTAAAAGTACTACAATCATTTTGTATGTCTGTAGTTTTCAGTAATTGCTGTAAAAATTAATAATTTCGTTTTTATAATGGAACTTTAAAATATAATTTTTTTTTTTTATTTTTTCAAATTTTTTCTTTCACTACATAAAACTACAAACGATTCCAAATACAAATTTAGCAGTTTTAAATAATAATAATAAATAGATTTAAAATTATAATTAATTAGTTTTTTTGTAAAAACCTTAAAACTACAAAAAAATAAGTCACTACAATCTTGTACATCGTTTGTAGTTTTAATTCATAAAAATATTTTTTAATTTGATATTAGTCGGGTTCCAAAATGACGGAGCCATCTTCAGTGCTTATCTAAACTAGTTATAAATGTAATTATCTATATCTATATATGAAAAAAATAGGGTTACTAACTAACCCTTCGTAAAAGTTACAATAAGAAAAAGATTATTTTTTTAAATGTTTTCTTTTCTTATGAAATTTTAAAGAAAATTACACATTACATAAAAAGTCAACTATAGTTTAATTGAAAATGAATGATAGCAAAAATTTTATGACTCAGGAGATAAACCGCAATATAACATCATAAAACAGTGACGGAGAATTTCTAAAATAAAATGTTTAGCATTATTTGTCCCAAAATAAAATCTTTGTTCTTTCCTAAAATTTTTAAAAATACCAATTTATTCTTGTCAAAAATGTTCTAATTATTTTAATCAGCAAACATAGGGTATGTAATCTCCTACAGGTAGAAAATATTTACAATTCAAGATCAATTTAAGTAGCCCTCAACTTTCTTAAAAAGGATTAAAATTTATAATTGGCAGAAAGCGTTATGCATATTGTAAATTATTATAGTTAGGATATGCATTTATGTTTGAATAGTCCCGTGACTGTAACACGCAGAATTGTTTAGTCTACATTATACAGAGTATAATCAAACGAGTGATAAACAGACATTGACAAACAATCTGCAAGAGGACACTATCTCATCGAGATCAGTTTAAAAATCGGCTAGATCAAGAAATCCATTATGCCCCATAAAGTGTTTGATAACTTTTATTATAAACTATAATATAGGTTAATGTATTTTGATAATTATTTTGTTTCTGATATGTATGGTATAGTTAATTAATGTTAGATCAGTCTTATCTGTGTACCTTTATTATTAACAATAATAATTAGAATGTAATTTTGATGATAATAATAAGGCAGTCTCCGTTGGTGATAGAGTTTATTTTATAGAGTTTATATTTACGTTGGACTGGAATGAAATCTTTGTATATAAAATCAGAGCACGATGGTTAAAGTAAAGATAATCGACTGCTATGTGACAGGTGAGTATTAATTTAAATGGAAAACCTAACAAAAAAATAGATGAGCAGAAAAAACACGTTGTTGAGATAAGGATGTAACATTATAAATGAATGTATTAAGAGCAATTTAGGGGTTGCATCTATAGGTGAAAAGATGAAAGATAAAAGAGTGGTAGGGTTGTACATTGAGGGAATAAGCAAGATAGTCAGAGCAAGTAAAAAGTACTTTAAATTATGAACAAAGAGATGAAAGAGAAAAATACAAACGGCCACCTAAAGGAAGAGGTCGAAATAATGACGATCATGATAATGATGATTATGAATCTGTGTATAATATGAATGTTTTACACATTTAATAATATATTATTTATTGGTTATGTGTATCTGACATTTCCTTTTGATAATTTAATGCGTTGTCATATCATCTGTTATAAAAAATTTCGAAAATAAAGATATTACACTTGGTAGGATTTTTTGCTTTCTGTTTAATTAGTCCAAAATATTTAAAAAATATATATTTTTAACGTGCTGCAACCAAACATCTATACAAGGGGCGTAATAGGGTAATTAGCTCCCTCTCCCCCGAGCTGCTTAAAAATTCTTGAAATTTATTAAATTATTATCTCGAGATTTTTGGGAGAAAGCAAAAATAATACAGCGGCGATAAATGAAATTATTTACCCTTCCGAAAAGTCTTCTCAGATTCGCGCAAGGGTGCAAGCAACCTATTTAAATAAATAAATTGTAAATTAATACCTCGTATAAAATGTTTACTGTTGTACTAAGAAACTTCTTCATGTGAGTGTTTATTAGAATGTAATTGTTGATAGAGACGCTAAGAAAAGATGAGCGCTTTTAAAATTGTTTCCATGTATGGATTTTAATATTCAATTAACAGCATAAACAAACAAAATAATTTTTATTGGCATGTATTTAAATGAACATACAGTGAGGACGTATAGGTTGATACATATTGGGTATTTTTCTGTTTAACAGAATTTTAACAAAAGGTTTCAAAGATCAATTTTTATTTTCAACTGCGAGTTTTACGCCACAAATAGATGTACTAATGACGTCACCACTTTTGTGTACATGACATCATCGATTTTTAAATAGAATAACATATTTTTTCTTTAGTTTAGAATTCCTCAATGATAGAGGATTACAAATATGTATGTAATATTTATAGTCCAAATACATTGGTTTGTGAATTAGGGACAAATGTTTCATTAGAAATTTTAAATCTAAAATTTTTTGAAAGGACTGGACTAATAGTATTGAAAACCAAACCAATAAATGTAAAAAAAAAGAAAATGACATTAATAAAAACCTACGATGTTCATTAGTCCCCGTCTTCTCAATTTAAATTTTAGATTCAAAATTTTTAATATAACTTTTGTCTCTAATTCAGAAACCAATGTATTTGGACTATAAGTATTAAATACATTTTTGTAATCGTCTATTGGGGATTTCAAAAAAGAAGAGAAAAATATGTTGTTATAATAAAAAAAATCGATGACATGTACACGAAATTGAAAACGGTAGTAGGATATCCAAATTATAGTGTAAAATGCAAATAAAATGCAAAAAATGTTTTAACAAAATGAAATATAAAATTATGTACCACTTACAATTTTATTGGAATAGAAAAATGGAAAGGGGGAGCGGTTTTGGCTATACTCGTAACTCGTAAAGCCATCATCAGGCCTACAAACAAAACAAATATTAATGATAGAAAAAATATGTATACCTTAACATTAATCTAACTTAAATATGGATTCTTTAAATCATCTCGACGTCAAGGAATGAAAGTTGGGTTAAACAGGATAGGGTTAATAAAAAGAGATATTGGAAGAGGAGATTAAAAATAGGATGAATATTGTGTACGATATTTGACACATCAATTATATCACCCGATATATGGTCAATCAAGTGGTTATAAAATTTCAGTTTAACCAAATTGTATATAATATTTATCTAAATTTTTTAGAAATAAATGAAAGTTCTTTGATAATATCGGTCACTTAGTTTTTATTTAAAGGTACATATATTTCAGAAAACTAAATGTACCAAAGAACTTTTATGTATTTCTAAAAATTCTACTACAGTCGAGAATTATCTTTTTTCTAAATAATATTAATGTTAAATTTTCCAAAAGAAACAATAAAACTTACAATACAATTAGTAAATAAACCTAAATAAACTTCAAGAATGCTTGTGTGTGATGTATAAAAAATATCTATGTATAGCTTAATATAATGCCTAATGATTATTTTTTTCTTGTTACACTGGCAGTATATGTTAAATAAATTAATAATATAAAAAATTAAAGCGTTGGAAGATATGTGCATCTTTAATGTTTTTTGAAACCTAATTTTTTTAATCATTTACCTTTGAACTTTTTTACATTTGATCTTTTAAATTTATTTATCTTTTTTTATTTATTCTTTATTCTTAAGGTGATTACAGCACCCCTTATAATTTTCGGAAAAGGATATCTCAAAAAGTATTTTTTTTTAAATTAAAATTTTGGCAAAATAAATTAGGCAATAATATCTAGAATATGCATATATTTTAATTCCTTCCAGTTTCCGAGAAAGAAAATCAGCGGACTCAAAATTTTAAAAAATCGTAATGAAAATAAATACATTCCTTAACAGCACTATTCTTAATATAATCCCCAAATTTAAGCTGTTAATGTCTTGTTAATGATTTTTTAAAATTCACCAAAATTAGAGACTAAAACGCCTCGTTAAGTGCTATCTTCTGGTGTAAACTGGTGTAAAACGTTGCAGAAAACGAATAATGACTGAGAGTGTACGGTACGATAGTTACAGGTGCGTAACACCAGAAGGCAGCACTTAATGAGGCGTTTTAGCCACTAATTTTGGCGAATTTAAAAAAATCATTAACATAACAATAAAAGCTCAAATTTCGGGATTATAATAAAAGTAGTGCTGTTTATTTTTATTATATTTTAAAATTTAAAGCTTTTTATTTATTTTATCGGAAACTGAAAGGATTTAAAACTTTAAAATATATGCATATCTAGATAATATTACCTAATTTATTTTGCCAAAATTATTATTTTTTTTAACAAAATTTCTTTTTGAAATATAAGTGGTGCTGTATTCATCTAAATACTTTTCTCTTTATACATATGTTCAAGAAGTCTACGAATGTAAATTGTTGATAATTTTATTATTAATTCTTAGAATTTAAAATTTTTTGTTTTATCTTTTAATATATTACTTAATACTTTTGGTGTTAGAAAAATCAAACTTTGGTGTTCGACTGATTTAAACATAAATGGAAGTAGGTATAAAAGTTCCTATTTATCGTCTCGTATTGTAATCATGTGCTTCGGTCAATCAGTGTTCCTTGTCAAAAATTGTGTAGTTACTGCAGATTTGAAAAAAAAAATAAATAAAGAATAAAGATGGTCTTTATATAGCATAATTCTTAAGAATCTTCTTTGAATAACTTATAGTGAATTCAGGTAAGTTTATAGGTACCTGATATGATCAATTTTTTTTCCTTTAAGTTTATAAACTTTGAAATCTGTTTAAATCGATAAAGTATCGACCGTATTTATTTGAAAGGAAATTGATATGAATTTTCCACTTCTTCTTTTACTTTTTAGACTTTTCGCACCCTCCGTGCTAATACCCCAATTGGTCTGTAGCTCAGCGGCACTGCAGCCACTGTACCACCATTGAAAGGTATTACTACTTTTCCATTCACCAATTCACTCCCTCATTCACCTTCATTTACACCACGTCGTCGATGGTTAAACGCTAGTTGGCTAAGTCTCATGGTGATACGACTCATGGTGGAACGTCTCATTGGACACCCATCCACGACGTAATCGGAGAAACCAATGCTGAATTGTTGCGAAAATGTTGATGCACACTAAAAAATATCTCTGTACTTTCTAATCCTTTATTTCGAACTGTGGAAAATATATTGCAAATGTTGACAAATTCCCAGTCTGTCATAGTGACAACATTGGAATAAATATAGTTTAAAAAAACTAAAAAACAATATCAAACTAAAAAGTTCAGAATAATTTTTCAAATAAACTTAAAACAGTAATAAATGGAAAATACTAGTATTATTGTGAAAAAAGCGTCGGACGCTCGATGTACGAGAAATATGGACAAAGCGTGGACGGCATTAGAACCCACGATCGGTGAGTCTGGCGATCGAAGACCCGCGCCTTAGACCGCTCGGCCACTTGAGGTAGTGGGATATACTGACAGTAATAAGCCACTTGCTTTTAGTCCAAAGGAGAGTTACAAACATACATACACACAGGTGAAGCTAATATAATGAATACGAACTTAAAAAAATGTTAACAAAGAATTAATTTGATGACTCTCGGATTACCAATAATGAAAAATAAGAAAGTTAATTCGAATCTAAATCTGAACCATCTGTCGAGGAATCGAGGTTTGGATATATAACTACTAGAGCTATAGAAGGTAAAATATTATATTCTTTAAAAACGACATTAATATTTTCCAAATCACATTTGTTAAAGTAGGTGCAAAATTATTACGTCTCAGTTTTTGTTTAACTAAAGACCAAATACAGCATGACCATCATCTTTTGCAAAATTATCAATATAATACTGTATTGGAATATTCCTACTTTAACAATTTGTAACAATTGTGGTTTTGTTTTTAAGGAAACGTCAATGTTATTATCTTTTGAATACTTTGATATATCTGATTTCTTAGAGTCACTACTTGGCTTCTTGTGAATTTTCCGGGAATGATATGGCGTATTGTCCAAACAATGACTGAATTAGTTGGAATATTCGGTAAAAGTTGTTCAGCAAGCCAGTTCTTAAAAACTGCTGCATTCATATCTTCATGATAAACCAGCAGAGCTTTATTGACATATTTTGCTGAAGGTAGCGAAGCGTTTGCTACAAAACCATTTTCATTTCCGGCATGTAAAATTATGACTCTAGCATCTACATCTACCTCAAAAGGTCTCCAGAAAGCATCTCCTATAATACCAATCAAAATTTAACAGAAACACCGAAAAATAAAAACCAAGTTTATAACAAACGGTTTGGGAAAATTTTTCAAACCGTGCACGCTACTGATCGAAGATAAAACAACTAAAGCGGCCAGCAATAATTCTGGCCGCTCACTTGTGCACTTAACATCAACTGTAGGTGCGTAGATGTTTAAAACTTAAGTGTGCCACATCAGAGGCTGTACCAAGACGGTTCACGCTTATTCGCAATGTGAGGGTATAAAATTTGTAGCATTCGCATGGCATGTAACGCGAATTATTACGCAATCCCGATTCAAACGCCTGTATTGGATTGAGTCTGGAAACACTATAATAATATGTGCAGTGCCTCTCAGTACTACATCTTCTAACTTGGTTAAAAGAAGAATTTGATCAACGGTGTCGAATGTCTGGGTGAAATCAACGAACACATCTAGAGAAGGTCTTTCCTGATCTAGAGCATCATATATGACATTTGTTAAATATTAATAGCAAAATGGGCAAAAATTGTTGTACTAAAGGTCACCGCAATGGACGTTAATATGGACTCCACTAACAAACCAATTTAAATTTAACTGGTTAATAAATAAGAATATCCACCTGGAAATATCAGTCATTAAGTATTTATAGTAGTGATAATACTACACAATTTTTTATAACTACAATGCACAATATAACTATAAAAATTACTTTTCTTCACTTTTCATTTCATGTTATTATTTTGGTGAACTTTACAAATATTTTGTGACAGTTTTAATTGAAAGTAAATATAGTTTTATATACCTTCATGTTCACGACATGTTACAACCTAAATTCCATTTATGCTTATGCAAAAATACCAATCCATCGTTACATAAGGCCTAAAAACGATTTTAAATTTTAAAAATCTTATTATTAAACACAAAATAAAGAACAAAACATTTTTATTTTCATAATAAAAAAGTTTCGCTCTCCCAAATAATCTTCCTAAATATTTAAATGCGTTATTTCACGTATTGTAATACGATTAAAATTAGGAATCACCTCCGTTCCGAAGTAGAGCTCATTTGTGTTCTAACAACTCAAACTGATGTTCCAGAAGTCGTGAGTGACGTGGTTGAACGTCTCGAGAAGGGCAATAACACTTCAATTATCGCTCTACGATCACTCGAAATACATCCCCATGAGATATTGGAAAAGTTGACTTACTTCGTAGCTAGAGAAGTTTCTCTGTCACTTATCGAATCAAATTTAACTAATCGATACCGAGGCATCCATTATCGAATTCTTGTCGCTAATAAAAAAGGGATTTTTGTAACGAAATTCTTTTTTTCTACTCCCACATGGATATTAGCTTATCTACGCACAGATTACAAAACGAGAAACTGAACGAATATATTTCATATCCATTCTAGATAGTGAGAACACTGCAAAAAAATTAAACCCACCAATCACCGTTCATATTTTGATCGACCGACTGCTATTATTTTTTAAATTTTAAATAAGTGACAATTCTGTCAAATTTCAATTGTAAATGCTATGAAGAAAGAAGTAAGCAAAAAAATTCGTAAATTTTTTTTCTTACAAAACCCGCTCAAAGGAAAAATTGAATTAATCTGATGAGGTCACTAAACATCATTATGGAAATGTATAATAAAAATTTGATAAAGATAAAGAGACAAATGGTTTTTCACTTTAAAAGTCTGAATCGGAAAAATGGATTAACGAGTTAATTTAATATACTCGATGAGAAATTTTACCTAAGAAATGGTATGTACATTTAAATAGTTTATCTATATAAAATTATGTTTGCCTGCAATTATCAATCGTGTTACCCTCTAACCAAGATCGTGTGAATTTTTTTATTGCCTTGTTTGTATAATTTAGTATTTTCAAAAATATTAGATGTTATGGTAATTTGAATCACTACAGGTATTAAATAAAAATAGGGCTATTGGTAAATTAGTTTAGAGTTGGTAATAAAGAATGTCTCGAAAAAAGTCTCGAAATAAGTATCAAACATAAATTGTGATTTTGATTAGGCACTTAACAAGTCACATCCCAGATATTTACATGCTCTGGCTAATCAATCCTATAAGTACATATCAAAACATTAATATACTATCTACAATTAAACAATAATTTGGAAATACAAATGAAGCCGATTTACCTATTTAAATAAAATTACTATTATTCTATTTATTAAAACTTAAAACACATTATTTTTTTAGTAAACTTGAACATGCAAAAGCAACCATGAGGGTAGGACATTAGTGAGTGCAAGAATACTTTGAAATGTGCTGTGAAATACACTTAAAAATGATCATAATATGAAAAATTAAGTGTGATATTTTACGATATGTATGTCACTAGTTTAGTTCACAGATTTCTGTGTTCTGTGTTCAATTATGTGCTGCTATTTCAAACTTTTAGTATCCTTTGATAAAAGAAGTTGAATATTATTGTTAACCTTTTTAAATTGTTTATTTTATCTCATACATTTTTTTTTCTACTCTTCATACAGTATTTTGTGAAGAGTATTATAGGTTTACTTTGTCTGTCTATCCGATGTCACGTTTTTTGTCTGCACTATAAGTCAAAAACGAAAAATAATATTAATTTGAAAATTTAAAGCAAAAATCAAGCTCTACAGGGGACAAAGCCTATTGATTTTTAACAAATCTGATTAAAAATAGGGGGTTAAGATGGGTTGAAATTAAAAAAATCCTAAATTATAAACGAAAAGCGATATCTACATGAAATTTTTAGTAAAAATGAAGCTTTATAAGAAGATAAAGCCTACTGATACTGAAAAAAAAAAAATATGAATATATTGGGGAGTTAAGGGGGGTTAAAATATAAAAAAAAATCCCAACTGAAAAACGAAAAATAATATAAACTTGAAATTATTAGCTAACATCAATTTCTAAAAGGAGAAGAAGCCCTTTAATTATAAAAAAAAATCTAATTAAATATTAGGGATTCAAGCAGGGTTGAAATTAAAAAAAAAAATCAAAAATGAAAAGCGATATCAACATGAAATTTTTAGTAAAAATCAAACTCTATATAAATAAGTAAGGCATTGTGATAGACTTTTAGGTAATATAAATATATACTGAATAAGAATTGGCCCAGAATGGAAACCTATGGGGAACGCTTTTGAAGCTTATTTTCACTGACTGGACGATTAAAAATATTCAGTCATATCTTTTTCATATTTTTGTAGTATACCACGAGTATAATTCGAGACTAAGATCACAAATGATCTCGGTCGCGCCCTCGCTTGCTATAATTGCATCTAAAACCTTTTGATAGAATGAATGAATGGCAGTTATTTGTATTATGATTTTTTTCTAAATCAGTGTTTGTTTTCATATATAACATTAGGATTCAAAAAAATTAGTTATTGTTCATAATTTTCATTGTACAATTATACAGTATGGTTCAAATGAAAGGAATAAATTCATTATAATGGAAGTAGCTGGTTTTTCGAAAAAATGCTCGGACAGGTCAATTTTGTTTACTTAAAGCGCAATTTTTTAAATAAAATTCAATTTTCCCCCACTTCCCATTTTTGGGCAGTGACGTCATTGACAATTTTTTTAAATAGCAACCTCAATTTTTTTTTCTTGATTTTGATAGATCTTGCAATTTCCTACTCGGATACATAATATTTGAAATATCTGACATAACAATTTTTTTTGAAAAAAAGTCATTTCAAGATCAGATACATAAATTTTATGTTATTTTGAAACACAATAAATTAATAAAAGATAATTATTTGTAATTAAATGCTTAATCTAACAAAATAATAATAAAAATAATAATAATAAAAAGAATTTGTGAAATTGTCATTAAATTCGTTTTATTATTATTATTATTATTATTATTATTATTATTATTATTATTATTATTATTATTATTATTATTATTATTATTATTATTATTATTATTATTATTATTATTATTATTATTATTATTATTATTATTATTATTATTATTATTATTATTATTATTATTATTATTATTATTATTATTATTATTATTATTATTATTATTATTATTATTATTATTATTATTATTATTATTATTATTATTATTATTATTATTATTATTATTATTATTATTATTATTATTATTATTATTATTATTATTATTATTATTATTATTATTATTATTATTATTATTATTATTATTATTATTATTATTATTATTATTATTATTATTATTATTATTATTATTATTATTATTATTATTATTATTATTATTATTATTATTATTATTATTATTATTATTATTATTATTATTATTATTATTATTATTATTATTATTATTATTATTATTATTATTATTATTATTATTATTATTATTATTATTATTATTATTATTATTATTATTATTATTATTATTATTATTATTATTATTATTATTATTATTATTATTATTATTATTATTATTATTATTATTATTATTATTATTATTATTATTATTATTATTATTATTATTATTATTATTATTATTATTATTATTATTATTATTATTATTATTATTATTATTATTATTATTATTATTATTATTATTATTATTATTATTATTATTATTATTATTATTATTATTATTATTATTATTATTATTATTATTATTATTATTATTATTATTATTATTATTATTATTATTATTATTATTATTATTATTATTATTATTATTATTATTATTATTATTATTATTATTATTATTATTATTATTATTATTATTATTATTATTATTATTATTATTATTATTATTATTATTATTATTATTATTATTATTATTATTATTATTATTATTATTATTATTATTATTATTATTATTATTATTATTATTATTATTATTATTATTATTATTATTATTATTATTATTATTATTATTATTATTATTATTATTATTATTATTATTATTATTATTATTATTATTATTATTATTATTATTATTATTATTATTATTATTATTATTATTATTATTATTATTATTATTATTATTATTATTATTATTATTATTATTATTATTATTATTATTATTATTATTATTATTATTATTATTATTATTATTATTATTATTATTATTATTATTATTATTATTATTATTATTATTATTATTATTATTATTATTATTATTATTATTATTATTATTATTATTATTATTAAAGAGAACAATTAATAAAAAATCATTAGAAAAGTTTGTTTCTTTATTAACAGATGTCACTTCTACCACTGTAAACTGTGAGATTTTAAGCGCGTCTGATATGGCCAACAATTTATTAGTAACTCTTTCTGAATGTATTGAACAGAGTTTTCCTTTAAAAAATATTAAAAAAAAATCCAATAGTTTAAACTGGTTTAATAATCATGTAAGAAATTTGCGAAAAGAGTTGTATGATAGTAAAAGGATTTTTAATGCAAATAACTCCGAATTAAACTGGTTACATTATAAACAAACTAGAAAGCGTTATCGTAAATCAATTTCCGATGCGAAAAGGACAGCGTATATAGAATCAATTGAGACATCTGATAATAAATCAAAAACAATTTGGGATCTAGTAAATAACTCGCGAAAATCAACAAAGTGTAAAAATGATGTTGTGTCTGCTCTTTCGTCTGATGATCTTAATAATTTCTTCTCTGAAGTGGCAATCAAAATATCCGACTGTTTAGAATTATCCGCTTTAAATCCATTAGAATTTCTCAATAAGCAGCCTAAGCCTGCATCATCATTTTTCCTTTCTGGAATTTTGGAAGAAGATACACGAGAAGCGATTTTAAAACTAAAAAACTCTGCCTCCATGGACCATTATGCGTTAAATAGCAAAATGATAAAAGCTGCTATCGGGGTTTTAACTACTCCTCTTACTATCTTATTTAATAAGTTTATTAAGGAGGGTATTTGGCCAAATTCTCTAAAAATTTCAAAGCTGATCCCTGTTCATAAGAAGGGTAATATAGACGATGCAGATAATTATCGTCCCATAGCAATTGTCCCTATTATATCTAAAATTTTTGAAATCATTTTTAAAGATAAATTACTGTCCTACCTCGAAAATAAATCAATTTTATCTCCAGCTCAATTTGGTTTCAGACAAAATCAATCAACAATTAAGGCAGTCGTCGCTTTAATTGAGCGAGTAGTCGAAGGTCTGGATAATAGGTATTGCACTCACGCGACAATGTGTGACCTATCAAAGGCCTTCGACTGCGTTAATATCGAACTTTTATTAACGAAAATAGAGTATTATGGTATAAGGGATAATAGCTATAAACTGATAAAATCTTATCTTACGAACAGGATGCAGTACGTGAGTCTTAAAGGCAAGGATTCTGACATTCTACCTGTTAGCACCGGAGTACCACAAGGATCGGTCTTAGGACCTATTCTTTTCTTGTTGTATATAAACGACCTACCTCAAACACTCGGCTTAGATGACTGCATTTTGTACGCAGACGATACTACACTATTATCAAGAACGGGCTCTATAACAGGTCATGAACATTTGGTATTGGCAAAAAACTGGTTTACTGCTAATAAATTAAAACTGAATGAAAATAAGACTAATAATATTTTGTTTAGCTTAGATAAATGGGTAACTAAATCCGAACCTGTAAAATTACTGGGTGTTACTCTTGATAGTAACTTAAACTGGGTCGCACATATAAATTCCCTCTGTGCTAAATTGTCCTCACAAACATTTGTTCTGCGTAGAATAAGCTATTGTCTAAACAGAAACGCGTGTAGGTCGGTATACTTTGCTCTAGTTCACAGCCATTTACAATATGGTACTCTGCTTTGGGGTAGAACCAGTGCTCTACAAAGGGTTTTCAGTTGTCAAAAGGCTGCTGTAAGGATTGTTGCTGGTGTCCCCTACGGTACTCCCTGCAAACCTCTCTTCAAGACTTGTAGAATTCTCCCACTACCTTGTGTATATATACTTGACACCTTACTGTGGATACATAAAAAAAACTATCAAGTACCCCTTAATATGAACTTACACACTTATAACACAAGGCACAGGGAGAATTTTGCAATCCCATATTCAAGATTAGCGACAACACATAATAACAAACCTGACGTAGGCATATATAACTTCTTTATAAATTACCATCAAAATAAAAATATAAGAAACCTAACTTTATACAGTTTTAAAAAAATTGCTACTGAGTTCTTGTTGGAGCACTGTTTCTACTCAACTGCGGAATTTTTTAGAGTCACAGAAAGACAAAATTTTTTCTGATTTTATTTTTAATTACTCGTATTAAATTTTAATTTTAATTTTAAGTTGACTTTATATTATGTATATCTTATTTTATATTTTTTTCTCTCTTAATGCAATGTTTTAAATGTATAATTTTATAACTTTTAACATTTTACTGAAACTGATTACAATCTTTTTTTTATATACCTATACAGATGATCTAACTACATTTTTAAATTTTAATAATTGTACTTTAGGTTTGTACTATTTATTTTTTTTTCTTGTTTTCTCATTGTTAAACTTGTAAATTGTTATTGTGACTTCAAATGTACACAGAAGTATGTAATGTGGTCAATAAACGATATTATTATTATATTATTATTATTATTATTATTATTATTATTATTATTATTATTATTATTATTATTATTATTATTATTATTATTATTATTATTATTATTATTATTATTATTATTATTATTATTATTATTATTATTATTATTATTATTATTATTATTATTATTATTATTATTATTATTATTATTATTATTATTATTATTATTATTATTATTATTATTTTAAATTAAGCACTTAATTACAAATAATTATCTTTTATTAATTTATTGTGTTTCAAAATAACATAAAATTTATGTATCTGATCTTGAAATGACTTTTTTTCAAAAAAAATTGTTATGTCAGATATTTCAAATATTACGTTTCCGAGTAGGAAATTGCAAGATCTATCAAAATCAAGAAAAAAAATTGGGGTTGCTATTTAAAAAAATTGTCAATGACGTCACTGCCCAAAAATGGGAAGTGGGGGAAAATTGAATTTTATTTAAAAAATTGCGCTTTAAGTAAACAAAATTGACCTGTCCGAGCATTTTTTCGAAAAACCAACTACTTCCATTATAATGAATTTATTCCTTTCATTTGAACCATACTGTATATAATTAGGTTGAAAGCTCTTTATGAAATAATTTTTCAAATAAAAATTTCTACGAAATATTTATAAAGATTTTTAAATAGCGATGGCATTTTATGCAAGTAATATTAAATATTTTATTGTCGAGATGAAAAACTCAAAAGCCATTTTTTATATTATTTTTAACTAATAATGTTTGTATTTTGGCTGTTTATGAGTACGAATATTAAACAATAATCATAGTTTAATACCAATTTGCTTCTCAATGCCTAATTAAGTAAATAAAAGAAGGTTTTTCTAGAAAACTAAACACTTTGCAAAGCGTTGTTATTAAAATGTTCTTTCCGCTCGAATCACCCCGTATAAAAGCTTAACGTACAAGGAATCGCGGGATGAGAATTATATCTGGTTATGTTTTTTATATAATAACTAAATCAGGCACCCTACTATTCACCCTTTAAAATTTAAAATTTGGGAAAAACTTAGTATAATACGTACAATATCAGGTAATAAAAACAGGTACTCTACCTGAAGTAAACCCCTCTGGTTTTCATTGATAACGAAACCACATAAAAATTATTCTAACCGCAAACGACATGACCGCATACCGAATTGCTTTTGAACTATGAAAATAAACATTGCAATAGCTGTGTTTTAATATTTTGGTTTACCTACAGTGCACCTAAGATTGTTTTCAAATCCAAATAAATAACAGCTTTTTATAAATAAAAAAAGATCAATTTTCAAAAAATGCGCACCATTTTTTAGATTCTAAGGAGCCCAATTAAAAGACGCAAATTGTATGGAAAAATAAAACAATATGAAGAACATATTTAATGAAGTTACAATTATAATATATAAATATTGTATTATTTTATAATGGAAAAAAGTAAAATAGGTACAAAATAGTAGTTTGTGCAACAAGATGATGACCATATTGAATGAAGACGAACTTTGAGTACACGTCGTAGGCGGAATGTCATACGGGCAATCCACCCGGAGGTGTGCTGTATATTTATTTCTACTACCCACTAACGAAAATCACAGAATTTTAAAAATTTATTTGGAAGTTAAGGTAAAACAACTATTTTAAAAAATAGGAAGGTTATCCATAATAAAAGCAGTGATGAAGTTTGACTTAGTTTGGCTTAGTTTGGCTTAGTGACCAGCATCAGGTTTGTGCCTGTAAGAAAAACTATATTGAAGTTGTAATTGAAGGATATTTTATACAAATTATTACACAAAGTCACTGTAGGATAGAGTTAAATTTAAGATTATTTAAAAAAAAAATATTTTTAGAATGTAACATATATTTTGGAGGAGTAAAATATATCTTGCTGATTATTCTTTGTTTTACTTTTCTTTGTCTCCATCCCAACCGTTCCAAGGCCCGACGGATTGGGATGTAATAGAGACAACACGAAACAGTTAGTCAATGAGAAAAATATGTCCGAAGATAGAGATGCTTTTTTCTCTATATGCCACAAAAGGTAAAAGCAGGTGACGCTGTAGGTTATTTAGAGAGAACTACCGGAAAATATTAAAATATTTGTACAATATACAGTGAGATACCACTTATGAGACAAAATAATTTTTGCGTAATTTTAGAAAATTGTGAAAAATTACCGGATAGGTACAACAATTTGTATTTTTGATAAAACATATTTTATTATAAAAATGTCATCCCAGATTTTAACTTCTATCTGTGGTAGTTACTCTCTTTAATATTTTAAATAGCAATAGCGATATAGCACACTTAAAAATATTTTTAATTTTTTTTTCGATAGCAAAATACTTTTTTCTCAGAGGTATACGTATAAAAAATTAAATATGTCAAATATTTGCCGTTTTGAAATACACATTTCAATAAAATTTGCGGGAAATTAACTACCTAGTTTAAAATGGCCAATATAAATATAATTTAAAACACTTTCATCTATCAATTCGCCTTTGTTGCTAATTAAATTATTTAAAGGCGTACTTAATCCGGGCAGATGAAAAAACCTGGGATGACATTTTTATAACAAAACCTTAGATAAAAGAGACCAGAGATATAACATACACCGGTGTTTAACCTGCACAAATGTTGCCAATTTCTAAAGAAAGGTTAACGGAGTGGGGGAACTGGGCAGGGACTCGAACTCTGTGACAGGGACCGGACTTTGTTTATTAGCATCATAATGAACTATTAGATTTATTTAAAATATACGTTTAATGGAATTTTGTATTATGAAATAAATTTAACGTGATTTTTTAATATCAAACAGATGCCACGACATTTTATGTAAAGAGAAGACCTTTAATAGAATATTTCGTTAGCTATTATTTACTATGGACTTTTCTGTAAGAGACTACAGTAAAATGTTGAAATAGAATATTGTTAATCGAGTAAGAAATGGTACTCATTGTCTAAGAGTATTATAAAAAAGCATGTGCGCAGGCGAATACTGCAAATCAAACCTTGTGAGTTGAACATTATATTTTTTCTACGACTATCACATAATATTAAAATTTAGTCAAAATGAGAAAATGCTGTTTTGTATTATAACCTCAGAAAAAGATATATTAAAGCTTGTTTCTTTAGGAATATTAATTAATATAGAGGATGCGTCACATAAAACTCTAGAAATGTATATGTCTGAAACCAGATAACATTTTAAAATTTAAACCTATTAAAAGTCATTTGGTCGCTAGGAGTGGGTGATTATCGAAATAAATTATTGATCATTAATAATAATCGATTATTTTCGATCAATCGATTATTTTCAAACAATCTATTTTTGTTCGTATTTCCTTTAAAATTGACTAATCTTTAAAAAATAAAAAAAAATAGATTAATTAAAAAGCCAATTAACCGATAAATCAGTGTTTACAAAAAATAATAAACGAATTATCGTTTATTTTAAATAATCGATTATTTTTAATTTCTATTTTTTTTTTCGTATTTCCATCGATAATCTAAAATAATCGATTAATCGAAAATAATCGATTAATTAAAAAGTCGAATAATCGATAAATCAATTTAAAAAAAAAAAGAATTATTTCCTTTAAAATCAATTATTCGATCATTTTTGAAACATCGAAAATAATCGATTAACGGAAAATAACCAATTAATTAAGAAGATTCTACGATAAATCGATTTTCCAAAAAAAAAAACTGAATAATTAATGATTATTTACAAATAATCCTTTTCTTTTTTTATATTCCTTTTAAAACTGATTATTTAATTTTCTTTGAAAAATCGAAAATAATTGATTAATAAAAAGCTGATTTACCGATAAATCAATAATTCTAAAAAATAACCGAAATATCGATTATATAATATAACCGATTATATTCGATCAATCGAATATTTTTATATAATCTATTTTTTGTATTTTAAAACAAATTATTTGAATACCTTTGAAAAATCTAAAATAATCGATTAATCTAAAATAATCGATTAATCTAAAATAATCGATTAATCGAAAATAATCGATTAATCGAAGATAATCGATTAATCGAAAATAATCGATTCATTTAAAAAGTCTATTAAACAATAAATCGATTTTTCTAAAAAATCGATTATTTTCAATAAATCGAATATTTTGAATAAATCTACTCTCTTTTTGTAATTCCTTTATAATCGATTATTCCATTACCTAAAAAAAAACGAAAAAAATTTATTAAAAATGTTCGATTAATCAAAAATAATCTATTAAAGATAATCGATTAATTATAACGGATAAATCGATTTTCATGAAAACGATAAATCGATTATTTTTGTAACCCCTATCGGTCGCATGCTTTTATCAGAGCATTTAGCTCCAAAATTTAGAGATTCGGATTTATTGATCCTGTTATCTTTGAAACCGCATTCGATTGTATAATAAATATTGCTAGAATTTAGATTTTTTTAGTAAACGAAGATATTTTTCGAGTTGTTTAGGGGTTTATAATGTAACATTTTACTAATAATATGACTAATTTCCGTAACTTTAGTATTTTTTGCTTATACTAGATCATATTGCGCGTTTTACTTTGTTTTAAGATTCAAATGTCACTTCTGATTTAACCGCAAATAAAATAAACCTTGAAATTTTAAGTAGGTGAACCTGTATTTCATCTAATATTCTTGTAAAAATATCTAATAAAGGGCTAAAAACCACTTTTAGTAAATATTCTTATAAAACTACTTTTTAAAAACAAAATTTCGTTAGTAACAATGCCTATTTACTTCTTATTTAGATTAAATATTTATTGAAACCCCTTAATGCGGATCTGAAGTATTCAGCTCAAAGAATCATGGCGACTTTATGTCAAAACGTCAACAAATATTTACCGCTGAAGACGAATATATTTCTTATTTTTCATAACATTGACACATATTATTTGTATATACAATTTTTCACCATACATCGTGGCATTTTCAACTTGAAATTGAATAACTAAAACACTTTAAATTGCTAATAACCCCAACAAATAATTCAAAAACGGCGGTCCATAAATGATTTACTCACGCGGAGACAAGCAAAGAATAGAAATTTCGGAGCAATTCGGGTGGCGTCGTGAACACAATGATTTTTAATTGGTGGGTTACTTAGGTTTGGAATAGACAACATGCGCAATGTGCAATGTTACATCTCCGGTCTCTTTTATCTAAGAACAAAACCAATTCTCACAACACAAATCTTCTAATGAATGTGAGCATCGGGCAATGGTAGAAGATATGCTCGATGGTCTCAGCTTCTTGTTCACACTCCCTGTAGAATGCGGTTTCTGAGAGTCCCATCCAACGGGATAACTTCCTGGCAACTCTGCAGCTTCTTGTTTCATCCCATCTTTTCCTGAATTTCGCAAGAAAATAACCTTTAATTAGGTTTGTCACTACTGATGTTGTCAGTCTAATAGAAGGACCAGGTCTAAAAAGTAGTTGGTTTACTGCCTTTTTGGCTAGTGATTCAGCAAGATTACCTTTCGATATGGCATGACCTTTGATCCATCTTAAGGTGACCACATTTTTGTAGGATACTTTTACCAAAGCTTCATGACATTCGAGTACTAACCCTAAGTAAATTTGTGGTCTGTCCAGGGTGAGTAGTGTTTGTCTGCTATCTGTGTAGATGAGCATGTTCTTTCCAGTGATATTTTTTCTGGTAACTTCTTTTGCTGTTACCAGAATATCCGTGAGTTGGGTTTAAACTACACTGGGACTATTGTACATTTCACATCCTGATCCTTGTTTTGTTTTTAAACGGTCGATGTAGGTATGAATCATTTCCAATACTTCCGACTCTTCTATTTGTTTTGTTATAATCTTATGGTTTATAGAATATATATAACTTGGTGAGATAGAGTCCATGTTCGCTTAAAGCAGTGGGAGCATATCGAACGCCTCCTGACAAAAGCGACGTCTCGACCCACTAGATCATCCATTAGGTTTTATACCAACTATGCGGAGAATTGTCATTGTTATCAAAGCAACCTCCTTGATAAATATCAAGGGAAGTAAGATATAGAATGGCTTGCATAGCTCTGGTTGGTGTGGTTTTCATGGCTTCAGTTAAGTTGAAACATGCTATTTTCTAATTTATTTTAGTTTGCGAATAGGTGTCAATTTTTGGGTTTTAAGTACCCAGTCAATTGCACCGTATGTTAACATAGGTCTTATAATGATTGTGTAAGTCCATTGACGAATCTGGGGGAGAGGCCCCAGTTGCGCCCCACGGTTCGACGGCATTGTTCATAAGCTTTCTATATGTTAGTTGCATGTTAACTTGCTCTCAAAGGTAAGAGATAGGTAGTTCACCTCTGTTGCAAAATTTAGTTTTGTATTAGTGAGCTCAAGCGGCTTTAGTTCCAGGTTCACCCTTATTCTTGTGAAAATGGCAATTTATGTGTTTTTTTTGGGATTGATGGACTGTGAATGGTCCTTGCACTACTCTTCTAAAATTTTGAGAGCTACTTGCATTCTTTCACAGAGTATGTTCTCAAAATTCTCTATTTGCAGAATAACCAGAATTCGGTATTGTGCAGAGACTGTCATTATTTAGATGGTTCATGATTGTATCTAGGACTATGTTTTACAGTAGAGGCGATAGAACCCCTTCCTGTGAGCATCTCCGCGCCACAGTCACATGAGAAACAAATTATAAAAACTAGAAAAATATATTAGTTAATAAGTACATAAAATTTAACATTTTTATTGTACTAAATTCAGAATTTATATTTTTTGACATAGGTACAAATTATTTTCGTAGTAAGTAAAGAGCAGAAGATGGTCCCACATGAGATATATTTTTTTACAAGCCTGACGATGGTCACTGATCGAAACTAATCGACTTTCATCCCTGTTTCAATTACTCTCACTGCCCACAACGAGTCTAATGCGTTCACCAATTTCTATAAAAGTAAACATATTTCCATCCAAAAAGTATAATAAGTTAAAATATATATTTATTTTTAAAAACAAAAGTACGGTGGGTACCACACATACGCGGGCTTATAGAACCGAGCAGTGAAAGTTTTATTAAATAATTCTTGAGGTTATTGAGTTTTTTAACAATTGTAAAGATAATTAAAATAATAATTTAAAATATTGAATTAACTAATAACAAAAGAAGAAAATAAATTGGCCTCAACCAGGATTTGAACCCCGAACTTTAGAACGGGAACGCTTAACTTAAAAACCGTTGCGCTAACAGCTCATGCAAGTTTTATTGCTTAAAATTTATAATTATTGTTTTTAGATAGTTTTATTAGAATTTACGGTTTTTTTTTGTAAATCTAAACGAATATATAGTGAATTATTATTATTTTTAATTTTTAACAAGAATCACTAATTTTTAATTTCATTTATCTCAATAACTAAAAAATATACTGGCAAATAGTTGGACAGAAATGTTACTTATTTAACAATAACTATGTGGTGTTTAATGGTTAAAAGGTATGTAACCATTTTATTTTTAAAGTTTCAATGAATATAATCCTGAAAAAATAGAAATAAAATGTTACAGAATACCTATAACGTCTATTCTTATAAATCTACTGTTACTGTAATTGTCAGTGCAATACAAATTACGTCATCACTAGTACATATGCCGCGTTTGAGAATCCACATCGGATGCATCTGAGATGTAGTAAATGTTTGATCACGTGATTCAGTAAACGTAAATGTAATGGGACAGATGTGTCCGATGTGGATAAAAAAACGCTCGAGATGTAAAAAATGCATCCGATGTGGATTCTCAAACGCGGCAATTGTATTGCCATTATTAAACAAGTTCTCAAATAATATTTCTAAAAATTTGTTTTGTGAATCGTCATTCTAAATAATTCGAAAGTAATTCCAATGAATCCTTTTAAAACAATTAGGTACTTTTTTAATTTTATTCCTTGCATTCATATTTAAATAAGCACACACAGTCTATTTTTTATAATAGGTAATGTAAGGTTATGTGAATAGGAATTTTATAACTTGTGTTCTATAAGTATATTTATTGTATAGACAGTTTTTACTACAACTTAATAAAATAATTGTGTTATCTGCTTAAATGAATGTTTATACAACAATGTAGATTATAAAATGAATATAAAACCAGAATTGAATTTTTGTACAGCTCTTCTGGAACCTTTTAATTTATAATAAAACATTGTTCTATATAATATGAGCTCTGAGAATATCTTCATATTTTGAATAAGAGTAAATTTTAAAATTACCTAGCGACAGTAAATATTTTGCATTTTATCTATTAACTCCAATAATTCAGAGAAGAAAACAATTAGTACCTTTTATGACTATAGAAAATGTCTGCAGTATATTTTATTAAATATACATTTACCATCCATAATAATTAATATCTGTACCTACGCATTAGGAACAAATACGAGTAATAAGATTTTATTCAACAATCGATCAAATTATAACAGAGATTCTTTTAACACAACAGGTATATTTTATTTATTAGAAACATAAGTTAGCATTCAATTTCGGTTAAAATACTTTAAATTTACAATGCATACGAATTCTTCTAGTTATTCTTATCTACTAAACAAATTTTACAGACTTGCTGATAATACACCTAATTCCGGGAATTTCTAATACAGGTCTCTAAAAATCTTTGGACTATAAATGGCCAAAGGAATACGGTGGTTATGTTTCTATACTATTGGTAGTTTAAAAATCTATCTTATAAGTGTGACATTCAGTGACACAACATGTTTCCTAATTTTTTTCTCAATTGATAAATTGTTGCCAGAAAAATTCAATACTTCTTATCCCCACTATTCTTGATGCCATTTACTTACATTATAATAAAACAAATTATTTTTTGGGGGATCTTGTGGATGTTTCTTGAGAAGCCAAAGAAAAGAGTAAATAAATAAAAAAAAATCTACAGCCACATGTATATTTTCTATTCTATGCACCGACTACAGAATGAATAACTAAACTTTTTCAGTTTTATGAAAGGATATATGTAATTTCATATTCATTCACTGTATGGATATGAAATCCATCAGAATCACAGTTGACAAGTCAATTTTTTTTTTAATTTTAACAGTTAACTGTCAGTGGAACATCAATTTAATCTCACTAATATATAGTGTATAATGTATTAAATCATATAAATTGTATATAGCATCTATCAAAATTGTATAAATTCGTTATATAATTTCTGTATAATCAAAATGTTGTATAAAGTTGTGCCCTTTACTGCTGTATTAGTATTATATAGAAGTTTTTAAATAGCATTATAGGATTTACATATTTTTATAAAGTAAGTTATTTAAGAGTTCTAACAAGTTTTTTGCTTCTTAAGTATATTTAAGAAATAAAAATGATAGTAAGCAATAAGCTTAATATTGAACAATGGATCAAATACAAAACATCAATAAGTTCATCTTTATTCAAAATTCGTGGTTAGGAAGGTAGATACTTGCGCAATAGTTGTTTTGAAATAAATAGAGTTGATACATTGACAGATTTAGACTAGCCGGTGGTACAAAGTATCACTACTGTTAGATTATTTTTTTCTTGTATGTAAATATTTAAGAAAAAATTATGTAAACGAACGTACCTATTACATTATATATTTTTTCTATACCCATATGGATATTAGCTTAACTACGCACAGATTACAAAACAAAAAGTATGCTATTGCCTTCAACCAAACGAATATATTTCATATCCGTTCTAGGTAGTGAGAACACTGCAAGAAAATTAAATCCACCAATCACCGTTCATATTTTGATCAACCGACTGATATTATTTTTAAAATTTTAAATAAGTGATAATTATGTCAAACTAAGTGTCAGTATATTTTTTAGTTATTAAGATTAAACATACATTAAAATTCTTCAATCTTGTGTAGAATCGATAAATAATAGAATTTCCGTTTTTATAATTATAAATAATTTGTTTATTTTAATAAAACTACATGAAGTAAATTTAATTACGAGTACTAAAGCAAAAAATAAACGCGTAGGTGTTCCTGTGATTAGCGTTCTTGCCTTCCATACAGAATTCTCGGATAGGGAATTCTCGGATAGGGAAAAATTTATTTATTTTTCTTTATTTTATTTTAAAAATTATTAAAAGTCATAAATTATTTTAAAATTAGTTATTTTGTCTTAATAACCTAAAATATTTTTTATTTGTAAATTTTCGTTAATGGGTCGTAGAAAAAATATACTGTAAAACTCGAGTGGATTGTCCACATCGCACTCAGAAATTTTGTAGTCGTGCGATATGGCCATCATATCCACTCTTATTGCACAAACTACTATTTGAAATCAATGGTATTAAATGTGTTATAATCATTTTTTCTATCAATTTAACCCTTCCCATACCTGATTGCTAAGATAAAAATCTAGTTTTTTAATTAACTCCTGTATAAATGTCAAATAATCTCAAAGTAAAACGCTTGTGACAGACAAATTGTCAGACAGACCAACACAAAATGTTCCTTTTTGACAATTTATTATAATGTTGTATTACTTAAGCATGGTATTATTTGTAAAAATATTATTTTTATTAAAATCCAGTTGTTCTTTGGTTAAAATTAACCATACACATTAAAATATTTTCCTAATTTTTTCATTATTCTTCTTAATCAACATAACCCCTCCCATTTACTGCGCCACTCCCGATTAACTGTTTTGTATAATACTGTTAGTGTCGCAAATGACAACCAATTTTTGTTTTATTAAATCAATAATAAATGAAGACTTGACTGAAGGAACTTTTATTCTTTTAATTAATTAAGTAACTACTGATTTGATTTCAGGTTACAAAGAAGGCTTAATCAACAATTAGGTATAAATTGTTCTCTGTAGGTACGATCTAGGTTATACCTATACTCTTAAATTACCGTGTGCGCTTTTTGATTTTTATTCAAAAACTGTTAAATTTTTCAATAATCGATGCAAAATGTTTTTCTTAATGATGTAGTTTCCCTTTTTTCAACTTGGGTACTAAGTACATACCTACCTAACAAAATAAACATTTTTTTGAAAACACCCTGTATAGAATTTTTACATAATATCAGCAACACGAAATATTATCTAAAATTTACATAATAAATAATAACCCCTATATAATATCTCATACCTGTCATATTTAAATAAGAGTATATGAGTAGATTAGGTACATCTAGTAATCAGTCACAATAACTCAAAATTAATGAACATCACAGACACAAACACAAAAAAACAGTTTACGCAAGACTTAATATAGCATTCACGGATTCTATTTCGGCACTGCAATCAAGATGCTCCTGGAAATTGAGCTTCCTGATAGGGGCGTGTCCTAGGGAGGAGCAAGTGGGATGGTCTATCCCACAGGATAAATGCCCCACTCCTCGACATATCAGCCCATCGTGTTTAGGGTAAGACAGTTTGTCGTCAAGGCTGATAACAGCTTTATTGCTTTGATAGTATGGCATGTAGTGGGGTGGTCTCGCTTACAACTTATTTAGCTTTTTCTTTATTATTTTTTTTTTGGTTTGACTGAACACTTTTTCATCATTTAGTAAACGGGAGAGTTTAAGATGGTGTAAAATTGGTAAATAGGTATTAAGTAATTGTTTGTTGTGAAATAATTGACATTTAGTTTTAAATCTGGTTGAATTATAGATTTAAAAAGGGATGAACAGCTGCAAACGAATTCATGAAAGAAGTCGTATAGAATGTATGCATTTTATTGTTAGGTATTTTAGGTATTATATAAGATATAATATTAATTAACTAGCAACTTATATACTGGGTGCATGGGCGCCGCCAGAACTTTTTCCAGGGGGGGGGGGGGTAAGAATGCAAAGTTGTGAATTCTTTAAAACAAATTACAGAAATGTAGGGATTTATAGACGCTGTCCGCTATCTAATACCATACGGAATATAATGCGCTTAGGTGTGGTTGTCAAATGCTGCCGAATTTATCGTTTCAAGGGATTAGATACTCTAAAAAATATACCGAAGGTTCAGAGCGAAAACCGGAAAACTAATAAAATTTAGTTATGAAGATATTGCCGTATTTTTTTTTTGTTCTTTTAATTACAAATAAATGCTTTTGATGGTTTGCCTGCGTCAGTTTATAGTACATGTTACTTATAACAATTAAACGGATTTCTTTATTTTTTTGTAAATTGACGTTTGCTATAGATGTACTGAAATAAAGACAATATGATATCAAATTCTCAAATAAAGAGTTTTGAAAAAATTGATTTTTACTCATACAAGCCCTGTTTCAGTGAAGTTGGCCCAACTATCGAAACCATGTTTTTTAAACAAATTTGCCATATTATCGAAAAACGTATTAAAACTATAATATGATAACATGATATGTTTATTCAATTTTAGCCCAAAATACATTTTTTCTTGAAGACAGGATCGCAATTCTGGAACGGTTCTTGCGGGATTTGATCGGAGCTTCTTTTCCTTAATATGCCACAACGTTTTAATAGGCGATAGATCTGGGCTACTGAATGTCCATTTTAAAAGTGGAATATTATTTTTTGATATCCAATCTTTTACTTTCTTAGCCGTGTGACAAGCGGCACCATCTTGTTGGAAGATACATTCGCAAATTGTTTAACAATTTTAATAAAAATGAATAAAAAAGAAATTTAAGTTTGAAAATATTACTAGTAGTAATAATCATGATTTAGCAAGTTGTAAATATCCTGAAATATCTAATTTTGGGAGTGAGGATGACCAGGAACTTGTTGGATACGTTTGTGGACAATAAGCACGGATGATGGCAAAATGCCGAAAGCGCTTTGCATTTATTAATTAAAAAGTTTTGCACGAAATACAAGTCTTTCCTTTTGAAAATGTAATTTGCCCTACGATAAATTTACAAATATCATGTTTTATGGGGCTGAGCCAACTTTTTCGGAATACCAGTTAACATACCTATATAAAAGTCATTTTTTCATTTTTGCCGACTTATCTAATATTGGCTGTAAACACTCGATACAATCTGTTATCAGTTAAGCTTATCCCTAATAATTAATTGTTTGACAGAAGTTGCTATTGTATTTTTTTTGTTGGGAACTTTCCAGGGGGGCTACTGCTCCTTTGCCCCCCTGCCGGCGCCCATGACTGGGTGGCAAATAAATCGCGCTTTGGTTTAAATTTACATTAGTTTTTATAATCGCTAAAGGAATTATCTACATAATATGGAAAGGTGTTTCACGGAGCTACAAAAATTATGTCCTTTATATGGTCGCAATTTTCTGCCTTAAAAAGACAGCCTCATTTGAGAATATTTGCTATATCATTCCTAAATATAACCTGCTGTAGTTCTCAGATTTATGTGCGGATGTTATTCTTATGTTCCTGTCCTGTTTTCTTTTAAATAGCTGCAAAGATCAAATCCGGAGCTGTTAAATCATGGGAATATGAAGAGCAGTTAAAGTCAGTAAATCTGATTACTAAACGTTCGCCAAAACTGTTTTTTAAAAGTGCCATAACTGATCCCAGTATGAACAGTGGCCCCATATGGTTAAAACCACAGCTCTGGATTATTTTCACGGTAGGTCTTAAAACGTTTTCGATTAATGTTTGGTATCGATTTGCATTTACTGTTACTGACATACTGTAATTTCACTAGATGCAGTTCACGCTGGTGAATAACCCTTGGTTTTTCAGTAGCCCATACCCGACAGTTTTGTTTAAAAACGAATTAAGAGAAAAATAAGCTACATCGCTCATTATCAGCTCATGAAAGCGATTAAGATGTTCTGTAGATCACGTTTGGAATTAAAGGGCATAAGCGAATAGAGTACACTTATTCTGGAGAATCGAAGCTTGATGTTTGATACTGTTCTATACGAGTTATATATTTTCGACTGTACGGGCTGAACGTGGTATTCCAGCACACAGAAAGTCCCTGACTGGACACTGCTGCCGAAAATATGTCACTAGATGATAAATTGCCTTATTAAGGTCGGTATTTATGAACAGATCTCAGCCGAGTCGGATTTGGCTGAGACATCCTTGAACAAAAATCCAAAAATCTAAGTTGGATTATAACTTCTCTATAGTTTCAGTGTTGCACTCTAACCAAACTTCGATTTTCATTTAAGGACAACACACGACGTCCATTGGAAGTCCATATTTTGTCCAAATAATGTCCTGGATGTTCATGAACTTCATATGGATGTCCATTGGACATCCATTTTCCGTTATTCCAAAGGATACGGAAGTCCAATGGATGTCCAAAAAATATCCATGATGGACATTATAAAAATGACAAACTTATTATAAATTATTATAATTCTTCTAGCATAATTTAATTATTTACAACTAAGTTTTAATTAAAATAATTTATCAATTAATTTTCTTATCTTCTTCGATACAAAAATAAAAGTCCATTCAAGACAGACTTGAAGAAGAGAAGAAGAAAGAGGTTAAGAAGAAAGTAAGTGAAATATTCTTAACAAAATGACTGAAAAGGTCAACAGTAAGGAGTAAGTATAAAACAAATACAAGCTTGATATTATTTATGACAATAAAAATATGACAATAGTTACAATTTTGTTCCTTATTAATGTAGGTGGTGATGTCTATCAGAGGTTCATAAATTGTCCATTAGCAATACAAGAAGATTACATACATGGACCTTTCATGGAGTCCAAATGGACGTCCAGGAGTGTATAGTCCAATGGATGTCTATTGGATGTCCTTCGATAAAATGCTGGGTGTCCTTTGTACAGTCGATATGTCCATGGATGAACTTCCAATAGACATCCAATGGATTGACTTGTGCTGTCTGGGTGAGATCTGTGTATAAATACGGATCTAAAGGATTATCGAACATCATAATGTCGACGATAGACTCGTTGAGACAAAATTATCGATCGATGATTTTTAAAATATAATATTATTAATTTGGTACGGTAGAGCTTATGCCCGTATTTATAAAGAGATCTCAGGTGAGTCCGACTCAGCTGAGTCGTCCTTGAACGAAAATCAAAGTTTGAATTTAGAAATGGGTGGTAACAAATCCATAAATGTACATAACAGTTATAGATTTGCTACTCTGCATCTCTTAATTCCAGTGCAACAATGGAACCACCTGGAACTCTAGAGAGGGTATAACCAAACTTCGATTTTCGTTCAATGACGACAGCCAAATCCGACTCAGCTGAGATCTATTTATATATACGGGCCTTAGTTTACCTATATTTAATTTTCCAATTATTCTTTAAAAGCCTTTAAAACAAGAAGAAAAAAATTGTAAAAATAAAAGATTTATAAATAATTTAAACCAATGCGTGACTTATGCATCACCCTACTCAATAAACATAAAATGGTGGTTAGGAAATATCTAATGGTAAGATATAGGTAATATATATAGGTAATATACAGGGTGTCCTTTAAAATGTGTCCCAAAATTCTCAGGCAGATTCCTTAACCAAAAAATGGAAAAAAAGTTCCTATAGACCTATGTCCTAAAGTGCCCCCTAAGCGAGCAACAGCCTCTCGAAATCATTTTTTTTATTTTGATTTTTTGAATTTTCTTAAAAATGGAAACAAATAAAAGAACCAAATTTTGGCTGTTAAATATGATCAATAATAGTGACATTTTGACACCTTCAAAAAGAAATTATTTCGTCAGGGGTGTACTTGGGAATTTTTTGAAAATTTTGATTATTCATAACTTTTTTGTGTTTTTGGTAATGACTTATCCATATTTTTTTTTACATTCTACATTAAAAACTACGTCAAAAAGGAATACTTGTTTGATCTCGATTGGAGCAGCCGTTTCCGAGAAAACATCATCCAAAGATATTCGTGCAGTTTAGGTTAATTTTCAATTTTGGCTGTTGTAGCCAAAAAGTTGGAAATCGAGGAACACGGCTTACATGTCCCTATCCTTACTTTTGAAGGTCTATTCAGTGGCAAAAAATATTAGTTGATACAGGGTGATCAAAAATCGGATGTGATTTTGGATTTTTGATCACCCTGTATCAAATAATATGTATTTTATGTCACTGAATAGACCTTAAAAAGTTAGGATAGGGACTGTAAGCCGTTTTCCTCGATTTCCAACTGTTTGGCTACAACAGCCACCTGAATTTGAAAAAATGTGATTTTTGAGTAGCTGTAGATCCTTTACTATTCATATTAGATAACAAGTGTGATATATCATTGAAATCAGATTATCAAGCAGATTCTAAAAATATAAAAATATACAGGGTGTTCCATTTAAAAAACATAACTTTGATTTGGCACGGCCTTATGAAACACCCTGTCACATCGTAACTAATTTTAAAATGTGAAGCTTAAAGCTGCCTACTTTTATTATAACAGATCTACAGAGCTTTCTCACACTAATCAATCACCCTGTATACTATTTTTAGCTCTCTAAATAAAATTTAAAAATTTAGTTCCCATTTATTTATTATGAAGACCATAAGGTTTGTATTTAGCTGTTTAGAATAAAAAAGTAAAAATATGTATTTTTTTGGCGTTTTTGTGTTTCATGGATAATTTTTTTCGCTCACTGATAAAAATGTTTCTTCAGTTAAACATTATTTCTAAAAGTGTTCTGGTGCGATTCGTTGTAATGTTATTATTTTGTTTAAAATGGCTCACAATAACTACAATAATGATTACACATTCGGCGAAATGACGGACATGCACTTATGTTTTGGACTCGCTTCTGGAAATGCCAATGAAGCTCGCAGACTTTATCAGGAGCGCTTTCCAAATAGGCATCTTCCATGCGCTAAGACGTTTTCTAGAATTGACGATAGACTTCGGGAAACTGGTACATTTAAGAAAAACTCTAGTAACAGTGGAAGACAAAATTATGTGAGAACTCCTGCTTTGGAAGAAGCAATTTTGGATAGGGTAGCTGAAACCCCATCGACAAGTACCAGAAAAATAGCAAATGGTAAGTAATTACTTATTTATTATTTTAGCTACCCCGTACCTTATCGTATAAAACTAGTTTTTTTACTTGTTATTGCTTCTCTTACATTTCACGACTTTTCGAAAAGAGTTGCGTTATGCAGAAAAAATCTGATTTCCCAAATCAATGGATTCTCTTTCTTAACTATTCACTACACAGATTCTCTCATTTAATTTCAGAAGTGGGAGTCGGACGTAACACGGTATGGAAAGTTTTGCGTGAACAACAATTGTACCCTTACCACATTCAAAAAGTTCAGGCACTTAAAGCTACTGATTATGAGCCGCGAGTTATCTTTTCTGAATGGTTTCTTGGAAGATGTAATCAAGATGCAATGTTTCTTAATAAAGTGCTATTTACCGATGAAGCTGGTTTCACTAGAGATGGTATAAAAATTTTTCGAAATATGCATGAATGGGCTGAAGATAACCCTCACGCGGTTGTTGAACGTCACCACCAGGATAAATTTTCAATAAACGTCTGGGCTGGAGTTATTGATAATTACCTTATTGGACCATTTGTTTTGCCGAATAGGTTAAATGGAGCAGCATACAGGCTTTTTTTGGAAAATAACTTACATGAGCTTCTTGATAATATTCCGATTCAAATCAGACATAACATGTGGTTTATGCATGATGGAGCTCCACCACATTACAGCCTTGAAGCTAGACAGCACCTTAACGAAAGATTTGAGGGTAGAGTAATTGGCAGAGGTTGTCCTGTTAACTGGCCACCTCGTTCACCAGATCTAAATCCAATGGATTTTTTTGTTTGGGGTTATTTAAAATCATTGGTTTATTCCAGTCCTGTTGAAACAGTTGAAGAATTGGAAGAACGAGTTTTTCATCATTGCGAAGTTCTTAGGAATAATCCTGAAGTATTTTTTCGTGTAAGACAGTCTATGATGCGACGGTTGCGCTTGTGTGTGGAAACCAATGGTCGCCACATTGAGCATCAGCTTTAATTTTTTTTGATTTGTTTTTTTAGAATAAATATTTTTTTAAACCGTTTCTTATTATTAAATAAAAATAGTCCCACCACGACATTTGAACTACAATTATTTAGAGAGAGCTAAAAAAGTTATTTTTATTTACGAGATTCACCGAGGTAATTTAGGAAAATTGAAAATTAAGCTAAAGTGGACGAATATCTTTGGATGATGTTTTCTCGGAAACGGCTGCTCCAATCGAGATCAAACAAGTATTCCTTTTTGACGTAGTTTTCAATGTAGAATGTAAAAAAAAATATGGATAAGTCATTACCAAAAACACAAAAAAGTTATGAATAATCAAAATTTTCAAAAAATTCCCAAGTACACCCCTGACGAAATAATTTCTTTTTGAAGGTGTCAAAAGGTCACTATTATTGATCATATTTAACAGCCAAAATTTGGTTCTTTTATTTGTTTCCATTTTTAAGAAAATTCAAAAAATCAAAATAAAAAAAATGATTTCGAGAGGCTGTTGCTCGCTTAGGGGGCACTTTAGGACATAGGTCTATAGGAACTTTTTTTCCATTTTTTGGTTAAGGAATCTGCCTGAGAATTTTGGGACACATTTTAAAGGACACCCTGTATAATAAACATAAAAAAGTAACTTTCATAAAATTATATTCCTCCTCTATTCATGTTATGTGTCATTCAAACCAAATTTTCACCAATGATAGATTTTTCTTTTGAAAAATGTGCATTTTCAAGAAGGCAATCTTGGGGAAGAAAGTTGAAATGCTTTCTTGAAATACGTTGATATAGTTGATCCAGAATTTTTTGTAATCGTATGCAATTTGTTGAAAATTGGCTATTAGTGTATTACGTCTGGAAATTGGTATAATTTGTTGCTTGAGGTAGAAAGTTGCCTGCGCCATACGGCAACGAATATGTGATACCTACTTGCATTTTTTGGCAGTTCTGCAGCTCTACAGCATTTATGCACCAGCCTCCACTGATTATGATCACGTTATTTTAAGAAATAAATATTTCAAAAAATCATGAACAAGGAGTTACTATTGAAAATAAATGATACCATTTATCGACTTGCTGCATAGGTACTGACCTATAAATTATGTTGAAATTTTTATTCACTATACGATATTCACGCAAACTAATTTAAAAACTGAAAATAAGAAATGACATTTCATTTCAAATATGTATATTAAACTATTTTTGTCTATCGTGTGTAATATATTGACTACCTTCTTTTTCCTTTTATAGTGGATATTGTATTTAAATAGGGTCAATTTAACTTTATATTGTAAAAATATGGTTAAAATTAATTTTTTTCTAATCCCACATGGGTATTAGCTTATCTACATACGAAAAAGTATGCTATAGAATTTAACTGAACGAATATATTTCATATCCATTCTAGGTAGTGACAACACTCCAAAAAAATGAGATCCACCAATCACAATTCATATTTTGGACACCCAACTACTATTATTTTTAGAATTTTAAATAAGGGACAATTCTATCAAACTAAATGCCAAAATATTTTTTAGATATTGAGATTAAATATACATTAAAATGAGTTTTTTGTTTAGAATCGATAAATTTGGGCCACATTCTAAAAAAAATTAAATTTAAACAAACTAAGTATATGAAACTAATTTAATTACGAGTATTAAAATTAAAATTCTATAAGTGGCGGTGGAGCCGAGGACAGAGCGAATAGCCCGGGTTCGAATCTGAGCTAAGGACTAATTTTTTCATGTTTGTTTTTTTAATAATTTGTAAAATTAATAAATTATTTTTAAATTATTTATTTTGTCTTAATAACTTAATAAATTTGTATATTTGCGTTAGTGGGTTGTAGAAAAAATATACTGTACAACTCGAGTGGATTGTCCATATAGCACCATATAGTTCGTATCATATCCATATCCACTCTTGTTGCACAAACTACTATTTATTACTAAATATTCCTATATGTTCAATGCACATGCTTTTCGTCATGAGAAAGGCGTGAGTTCGAATATCTTCGGACAATAAATTCAAATTGGTTATGTAGTATTAACATCAATGTGTATATTTGAATTGATTCTGTATGGTATAACTAATTAAAATTAGGCAAGCTTTTTGAATTTTTTTCACGCTAGAGTGACAAAGTTGTTACTTATAGTTAGTTCGTGTAGAACATTAATTTTGCGGTAGGATTTTGAAGCGCAATAGCCTACTTTTGATAGTAATCGTAAAAAATTTTTCCCTGTACCAGGAAATGTTATAATAAAATTCCCATGATGAATAACCGTCAACAATGTGTCAAATTTTAGTTTTCAATTATGATTTTTGTAACATTTGCTTTTCAATTTATGATTTAGCGTTTTTTAGTTTGTTTAAAAAGTAAATTTCTTGTGTTTGGAGTAAATTTTTTCTTTTTTATTAATTTTTAAGTAAAAATAGAGCATATTTATATCCATATGTCGAATATTGTTAGATTTTTTTGTACATAATATTATTGTATTACTTATACAGCGTGTTCCAAAATTTCTGGAACATACCACGTATTATAGCGGTTAAAATAGGTCGTTTTTAGACCCAATTTTTTTATGTATACACCAAATTGTACCGTTTGTTCTTAAAAAAAAGTGAACAAATTATTGAAATATTTACTGTCAAAAATAAACTGTAATAATTATGAATTTGTTTCCTTTCAAAATCATGACTTTTGTTTTGTTTATCAGTTACGAGTGTTTGAGAAAATATATTTTTTCTCCGAAGGTTTTACAATAGTTAAAAAAGAATTTGATGAGTATATCTTCCCGTAAAAAAGTCAGAATAGTATTACCACCCCTAAAAAAAAAATAAAAAAATAACCGTGAATGAGGTTGGTTTTTTAACCCTTCTACAATTTCCTTTAGGTTTCTTTGATAACTGAAAGTAGTGTTATCCTCTAAAATGTACTTTTGATAAATTTCATTAAATTTGTTTCATGTATTTCTGAACAACTTACATAAATCTGATTGTTTATGGACCATTTGCACAGTTATTTGTTAAGAAAAAAGCGAAGATTTTAATGGAAAATTTTTAGTTTAAGCAAGGCTTATTTTTTCTACGACCATCCGTGTAAATAAACCCAAGTAAACTCTTTAAACGAACATATGGTACATTTTGATATATATAAATAAATTGGACCCATTTGACTTATTTTGACATCTACAATACGTGATAGCTTACTATCTCTACAATTTTATGACATCCTATATATACCCATCTAATAAATGTTCAACAATATGTAGGTAATAAGGTTTTTTCTGCATATATTCAAGAAAATTCATATTTATTACCTAGTAGATTAAAAAAATAGAATAATCTATTGTTCTGAAATTACATTTTGTACTTACACTTGTAGTGAAATAATCTATTAGGTAGGTAATTACGTTTTAAGCATTGAATGTACCTACTGGTAAAGTAGATATATCTTAACAGGTCAGTCACACTAAAAAATTTAAAACAAAATTACTAGTTAGTCTGAAGCATGTCATTTTAAGAAAACAGAAATATCTGGAATATCAAATTGCGACCAAAAATAGTCAAACAAAAACTAAGCAAAAAGTACTATATGTCAGTTCATTTAGACATTGATGCAATTTTCTTCCCATTTTTTTGCTAAGGATTACGCATGACTGGCTTGTACTATATGGTTCTATTTAGATTGATCAACTCCATTTTGTTTTTTAAGTCCACGCGTAATTTGTTAAAGGAATTATTAAAATAATAGATTAATTATTTTCAATACTTTTTAACAAGACCTCGTCTAATTGGGATTTATAAAAAACTCATGTAGCTGATCAACACTACACTTTCTCAACTAGTGTTGATTAAGAAATAAGGTATTAATTTGCGTATACAGAGATCTCGTAAACTGCAAGATATACATTGTCGGTTAAATGGGGAAAAAGTTTCGTATTTTGACGGATAATACAATGGTCCATAGAAGTTCCAGATTTTCTGACTGGTTCCGGAGATACAATAAAATCCGAAAAACCTCATTTTTGTTTTTAAGTCGTGCGTTATTATAAAAGATACAAAAAAAAAATTATACGAAGTTTTTGTTATAAATCAAGTTCTCTATAATCTGCCATGTCAAAATTTTTATTATGACGTTTCGTATTTGGAGGGCTACCTTCAACTAATTTTTTTAAATATGGTCCTGGACTTTTAACTGTAATTTTTTATATCTTTTGTATAGCTAAATACAGCGATATGTTACACTTTAGCATTTTACTACGTTTCGTCTATGAAAATATCATCAGCTATGTAGCTTCTGATGATACCGTTTCTTACTTGATTAAAACAAGATAGCTAATTAAATAATAATTAAAAAACAAAAAATGCTTAAAATGTGAAATTTTAAATATTATTTGAAACATAATACAAGAATTATTTAATTACGAAATGGGTTACAATTTTTTATCAAACATGATTAAGTACAACCAGCAAAGAAGACTAATGAAGAACGAATTATGGTTGTACACATTCTACAAATAATAAAGCCAATAACAGAAACAAAATTCAAAAACAAAAAAGTCACAATAATTACTTAAAATGTAGTCCATTCTGTTGGATACAGAGTGCAATTCTCCTAGATATTTGGGATGTAGTTTTATCAACCATTTCTGGTGTAATTTTTTCAAATGCATCTACTAATCGTTGACGAAGTTCTTGTAGATTATTTGAAATATATTTGTCGTAGATTTGGTTCTTTACGAAGCCCCATACAAAATAATCCATGGGGTTAAGACACGGAAATCGAGGAGGCCATCTTATTGGTCCATTGGTATCAATCCAATTACCTCTAAATAATTGATCGAGATACTCTGCAAACCTCCTAGCATTGTGTGTACCACAACCGTCATGCATAAAGTATTGAGGATTTTGTCTTGTTTGTAAGGGCATCTCATCGAGTACTTCCTCCAATAAATGTAGGTATCGGAACTGATTTAAATTACCATCCAAAAAAATCGGCCCAATAATCTGATTATTGATTAGTCCACACCACACATTTTGGGTAAAACGGAACTGTGGTCTAACTTCTCTGATTAAATGGGGATTAGGAGTAGCATACACATACTTGTTCCTGGGATTAAATATTCCACTATTAGTAAAGGAGCATTCATCCGTCCATAATATCTTTTTGTTGAAAGAACGGTCATTGCGCAGTTTTCTACTATACCAACGACAAAACATCAGTCTTCTATCAGAGTCTCCAGCGTGTAAGTTCTGGACTTTTTGAAATTTATACCCGTGGTATTTATGTTTCTTTAAAATTCTTTTAACCGTGGAGGTTCCTACTACACATTCTTTAGCTATTCGCCTAGTAGAATTTTCAGTGTTAATATGTATTTGGGCAAGAACATTAATTTCATTATTGGTATGTCGAACCTGATATCTAGTTCTCCTTTTTTTCACACTGCTATGCTCTGTTATATTTTTTGAAATATAAGAAAACATCCTCTTAGATGGCTGTTGTCTATCAGGATATAAATCTAAATAAGTCTGAGCTGACCGGGTTTCATTCCTATAGCATCTTATGTACACATCATACATATCTTTCTTCTCTTCTTCAGTATAACGAACCATAATATTTATTTAATTTTAAATTATTTAAAGCTAAAAATGTACTGTAATATTAAATGTTACAGATTATAACAGAAATATTAGTAACAAGTTACAATTGACTTGCATGGCAAACATGATTTTGTTAAATCTTATGTATGCAAAAATGAAAACATTAAAGATAGAAAAATACGGTGTGAGAAACCTAAGCGAAAGATTTTACAGAAAATCAGGTGATAGGAATTTATAGATTGCTTGACCGTTTTGTTTTTCATTTTGTTTTTGTTATTAGCTTTATTATTTGTAGAATGCGTACAACCATAACTCGTTCTTCATTAGTCTTGTTTGCTGGTTGTACTTAATCATGTTTGATAAAAAATTGTAACCCATTTTGTAATTAAATAATTCTTGTATTATGTTTCAAATAATATTTAAAATTTCACATTTTAAGCATTTTTTGTTTTTTTAATTATTATTTAATTAGCTATCTTGTTTTAATCAAGTAAGAAACGGTATCATCAGAAGCTACAGAGCTGATGATATTTTCATAGACGAAACGTAAAGTGTAACATACGTATTTAGCTATACAAAAGCTATGAAAAATTACAGTTAAAAATCCAGGTCCGTATTTAAAAAAATAAGTTGAAGGTGGCTCTGGAAATACGAAACGTCGTAATAAAATGTTGACATGGCAGATTATAGGGAACTTGATTTATAACAAAAATTTTATATAATTTTTTTTTGTATCTTTTATAATAACGCACGACTTAAAAAACGAAAATGAGGTTTTTCGGATTTTATCGAATATCTCCGGAACCAGTCAGAAAATCTGGAACTTCTATGGACCATTGTATTATCCGTCAAAATACAAAACTTTTTCCCCATTTAACCGACAATGTATATCTTACGGTTTACGAGATCTCTGTATACGCAATTTAAATCCGGTGCACCCTGTATTTCTTTATTTTGAAATTATAACACCAATTACTCATTTTAAAATTGTTTTAATAAAATCAAGTATGCAATGAAATGCCAAGCAATAAATTTTTATCCAGTATAGTGCTAGCGGCCATTTTAATTTTATAAATCATTGCAAAAATTAATTGGAAAAGGATAGCAGCATTTTAAAGCCATAGAAAAAGTAGTGTTTAACTCGCAAGGAATGTTCATTTCATCATTAACCGCAATTACCATGCCTTGATTGCTAAACATTATATACTCATACTATTATTGCCTTATATATTTAATTTCTGAAGTTTGGGTATAATCTTTAAGAAAATGTAAATTTAGGTACACGAATCCAATTTCAAAAGTGTTATTGGTTAACTAGACCACTTAAATAAGCCATACTTTTTGCTCTAAAGCAATTATTAGTTTCATAAAGTTTCGATGTATTTTCTGTAATTTATAAGAATACAATTTGCGAAGCTTCAAAAGACAAAAGCCTGTTGATGAGTTCAGAGTCTTATCTGCTTTCGTTTTTGAATATACTAACACTAGATAGTCATTCGTGGGTCACCTGGTATGTATATTGTTTAGAGATAACGTGACTAAAATTAATGATCGATAAAAAACTGCGAGAATTAACAAAAGATATCGTGGCCAATACGCCCCTGGCCGTCAAGAAGATGAAAAGCCTGTAACTGAGTTACACCAACAGAACTTAATAAATCGATACCACTCACAACTAGGAACGGAACTTGATGCCTTTCGGATGGCCTTTCTACGTGAGTTTTAAGGTTATTCTTTACTAAACCAGAAATCTGTAAGGGGAAGCGAAAACGGTAAAAAAACGGAAGTTTAATTAAAATTGTTTATTTTTTAGTTAATACTGTTTAATTATTATTGAAGTAGAAAAATTGAAAACAAATATATTACAAATTTATTACTGTTATCCAGGGTTCCAACAAAGTAATTGCAACTTCCAGAGTAATACAAATAATATAAGTTTGATAAAAATGAAATAGAAAACAAGTAGGAAAAATATGGTAAAATATGTATGTGTAAGGTGGAGATAACGGGTTGCCTAACAAGTGCATCATGCATTTTTCTAAATTGATGGAGGCATCTCTTATCTCATCAGTAAATCTACAAATTTAATGTAGTTAAACCTACAGATTTAATGTAGTTAACAACGTCGCCAAGAGGTGCCTCTATTGTGTTATCCACTGTTAGTCAATACTCACCAAGCTCATCTTCTAATAGATGCGTAACATAGAGGATATACACGATAGTCTCATCTTCTTATTCGCATCCCCTATAGAGTGCTTCTGTATTTCGTAATAATCAGTCAGAATGTCTGCGAACAGGCGCACATTCTGTCTACCCACAGACAAATATTTGTTTGCTCTAATTTTGTCAGGGTAACTTATTTAATTTTTAGTTGTTCAGTTTTCATTTTTAATTTAGCATCAAGATTTAGACCCAGATATTTTACTGTTTTCTTATTTGGTATAATATTGTATAAGTTTATTAATATATCAAAGAATAAAAACTCGAAATCAATACCACATCAAATTTAATTTCAATAAAGGCGCGACTAGTTTCAGCCTCACAGGGCCATCTTTAGGCCTGAAATACATAATATTGTACCATAAAATAAGAAAAATAAAAATCATTCTTATTAATATATACTTTATTCGTCTATTGTTAACGTTATTGTGAGCGGATTTTTCTTCGTTGATTTTTATGCGCCACTGTTTTGATCAGATTTGATATTTGGTTATTTGATATTGATTCCATTTTGAAGATTGACTGTTGTTTCTTATGCAGTGACTGTGACTATATTTATATTTTCTATCTCTGGAACGTCAAAGGTATACACACAACCAAACTTATATGGAATCATCTATAATTTTTCATAATTTTTGAGATGTATGAACATTTTTTGTTTATGAATAAAACTCGGTCCTTACCAAAGACTGTTAATGACAAATAACCCACATAGCAATAAAAATAATTAATTAGTTGACAAAATAAACACAATGGTATTTTTTTGGTTTCTGAAACGAAATGAGATTTAAATTTTTAATAGCCAAAAAGCAAAAACAGAAAGAAAATTGGTAATTCTAACAATCCGTGTTATCACCTCTAACCCTTATGTAAGCTTCTATTCGCCTTGGCATGCTTCTTATTAAATTGTCAACATTGTCTTTGGGTATGTTCTCCCATTCTGCTAATGCTGCATTTCCGACATTTCCTGCATTGTTTTGACGAGCTCTAATCCTTCCTTTGAGCTGGTCCCACAAGTGTTCGATAGGATTTAGGTCTGGTAAACATGCAGGCCAGTCTAAAACTGTAACACCTTCTGTTTCAAGATATTCCGTAGCCTCTCTGCTGGTATGGGGAGGTGCATTATCGTGCATAAAGATAAAATTATCCCCAATTGCAGCTCTCCAAAGCCTTACGATTGGTTCTAGCGCTAAATCAACATATCTCGGATCGGTTCAAGTTTGTTGAAGTGGTAACAATAGAGTTTCTGGTTCCAGCATAATAGCTGCCCAAAAAATTACAGTTCCTCTTTGATATCTGGCAGCGTGGAGTCTCGCTCATCTTCCTGGGGCTCTGAGAACCCGAATTCGATATTCCGCCAATTCTGGTCTCATCCAAAAAAAGGACATTTTGCCAATTCTCAATTGTCCAGTTTTGGTGTTGGAGGCACCAATTTAGCCGGTCAATTTTATTTTGCCTAAATAACGGTGTGACCTTTAACTCTTTCTTACTGTACAAACTCCGTGCGCTAAGTATTTTTCTTAGAGTTTCAATTGAAACGTTCACACCTGTAGCTTCCAGAAGTTATCATTGTAGCTCTAGATGAGAAACACTGAGTTCTCGTCAAGTAAATTGGCGCACAAAGCGGCCCCGTTGTTTAGTTGTGACTCTTTGACTACTTTGTATGGGCCTGTTCTTGAGAGTTTCTAGTTTCAAGTACCTTTCATATATAATATATATTATAATATAAAAGATAAAAGGATTATTGGGCAAATACCGCAAAAAAATGAAAAAACAAAATGCCTAAAGGCAAACCGTAGACACGTGTTTCTGACTATTGGTCTTCATCAGTACGGTGCAGCCAAGTTCAAAAGAGAATGGAACTAGCGATGAAATCAAATCAACAGGAGATCACTCAAGAAGCCAACCACACATTTGTAGACTTTGCTCACATTCCCAGTGATTTCTAATATTTTCCTAGAACTATATTATATATTATATATTATATATTATATATTATATATTATATATTATATATTATATATTATATATTATATATTATATATTATATATTATATATTATATATTATATATTATATATTATATATTATATATTATATATTATATATTATATATTATATATTATATATTATATATTATATATTATATATTATATATTATATATTATATATTATATATTATATATTATATATTATATATTATATATTATATATTATATATTATATATTATATATTATATATTATATATTATATATTATATATTATATATTATATATTATATATTATATATTATATATTATATATTATATATTATATATTATATATTATATATTATATATTATATATTATATATTATATATTATATATTATATATTATATATTATATATTATATATTATATATTATATATTATATATTATATATTATATATTATATATTATATATTATATATTATATATTATATATTATATATTATATATTATATATTATATATTATATATTATATATTATATATTATATATTATATATTATATATTATATATTATATATTATATATTATATAACCAGACACCAGCGACTTGGGTTGTATCAAGTGTTTTATTTCTTTTAACTTTACTCAGCCACTTTCAGCTGAAAACCAAGCATAATATATTTAAAATTGACCCCTCCTTGTGTAACCTTAGCCCTCCACGTACCTTGAGTCTTGGCGCAGGTTACAGTGTGGCACTTTGTCGCTCGATACTTAATGATTGTGTGTTGCATCGATATGACCAATTCTCAGGCGCAATAAAACAATCTATTTGATACGATTAGAGGGCACTGACTATCATGACATCATCGAATTCTTTTGCTTGTAATATTTTTGAACAGTGTTCACTGATTCGGGACTTGTTATAGCTGCTTTTGCCAAAATATCTGCTCTCTCCTTTCCTTTTATCCCATTATGCGATGGCACCCATAGAACTCCAAATGTAATACCTCCTTGGGTTATGTTAATACAGTATCTAATCCGCATTCTCTTTTAGCTATTTTGGCTGAAATTGAGTTTAATAAAATACCGTTCATTGGTAGAATTGGCTAAAATTATTGGAAAATAGTCTCTATCGTACATAAAAGAAAGGACGACTTAAGAGACAGAAACTAATAAGCAAGGCTCATTTAAAGTTAATCCTATTGGTGATGATCCGCCAGTTGCTGTATTAAAACGTGTATTTTGACCATCATTTACTAGATTTAGGATTGAACTATATATAACTGATTAAAATTAGAGCATACACTAGAGAGAGCATACACTAAAGTGTATGCTCCAATAGTTTTTCTTTCATTGAGCCCCATATGAAGTTATGTCAGTTAAAATCACCAAGTAAGAAACGTGGAATATCTCTTTGATTTAGAAGATGTGTTATTTCATGGACAGTTGGATTAGTGTCTAGAGCAGCTATACTCAACCTGCGGCACCCTAAGATGTTTTGTGCGCCCTCCAAGCTATTTTGTGCGGCCCTCCAAGCTGTTTTGTGCGGCCCTCCAAACTATTTTGTGCGGCCCTCTAAGCTTTTTTGTGTGAAGACTATTATTAGGAATGACCTACAGTCCTTTTTTTGAAAGAGATTGTCCTAAAGCTTATTTAAAACAACATAAGGACTTTTTTTTTTAGAAAATATTTAAAGAGGATACCCACTGGGCTTTATTTACATTTCTAAAAGGTGGTAACTCTGGTTATCACCAAAAATATTGTTATATTGTGGCCCGTGTAGCATAACAACCAGATTTATGTGGCCCGAAAGAACAAAAGGTTGAGTACAGCTGGTTTAGAGGAAAATAAATGTTGCATATATTGATGTTTGTTGGAAATTTTATAGATTGAACTACACTTCACTTGTTAAAAAACGTTTTAAGTAATGTAAATTGACCCAAAATTTAGTGCAGGCACTTCATGAAAAATTTTATAAAATTTAAAGATCGTTCAAGTGATATGCTTTAATCCGCCCAAAATATGTTAAACGGTGTCATCCGGTTTTAATTTTTGCCTATCTTTTATGTCAGTTTCCGATGAAATATCTTGCTAAAGTGAATGCTGGATGTATACTCGAATCAAATGTTATTTCACTCCCCACATTTGAAACCCACGTGCCCCTAACGGTGGTAAAGGGGTGTCACAATAGAGATATCGGACACAGACGACACGGACAAATAATATTAAGCTGCATTAAGGTTCCCCTTATTTTGACATCTAAATATGCACTATGCACAGTCCAAAAAAAAACTTTATAAATTAATAGCCTAACTTTTGATGTAATTATCGCAAAAAGGGTAAAATAGTATTGCGTAATAATTGTTGTAAAAATTAGTGTTAATTCAAATGCGTAATTGCTTTACAAAACGAATTACTTACTATACTTTACCTACGACCTTATACACAGGTAAATATGCGTGTAAATATTTGTATATTATAATCTTGTGTATTCCATTTACTGTGTTTTTTATTTACCGTGTGTTTTTGTTTACCTTCCAATTTGATGACTATGTATAATGAGCTATTTACTGCACCTGTATAGGTTGTGTTTTTGTTTGCTTTACGTAGTGGTCATACGTAAATATGATAAATTATTTCTATATTTTTATTTTTTTAGTTATGTTGTTTATGACTGTATATTATTTAATGAGTAATATTGATTTTTCGCGGCGCATTCATCATTTTGTCAAAATCTTGCTTTTTTTCCTCTGTACGACGGATATTCGATATTGAGATGTTTGAAGTCTTACTATTACTTTATTACCTAGTTTAGTACTAGAAGCTATAAAAAAACTTACCATTGAAAAGCTTCCTTGGTTTATAAACGTAAAAAAAACATTTAACTGAAGTTTTATTTTTTATTTTTTCCAGCATTTTTCGCAAAGTTGACACAGTAGTTGACATTTATTTATACTTAAGATCTATTCGCCTATCCTCAATGGCTGCAAATTTGTCTATAATATCGTCGTAAAATTTTGGATTTTCTGACAACTGTTTAACAAGCTGTTTTTCAATGGATATTAGGGCTAAATTAGAGAGTCTGTCTTCACTTGTTGAATTTCGTATAAAACTTTTAATACGCTTTAAAGCTGAAAAACTTCCAAAAGTGTTCAAACTAATCTCGTTTTTTATTCATTTTATTTTTAAAATCATCAATTTGTTTAATGCAAAAGCCAATGTGATTTGACTTTGTCTGTAAAATGTCGAATAAAATATCAGTAAAAGGAAAAATCTCTGCATAAATGTTGAGCAAAAAATTGAAATCAAAGTTTTGTTTGAGCCAATGCAAATACCCTTTAGCGGCAGTAACATTTTCAGCATCCCATTTTTCTTTATTATCCCAAACGTCTTGAAAAAAGTGTATCAAATAATCACGGTATTGAAACACTGTTTGCACTAAACGTCCATTGTAGTTCCATCGCATCGGAGCAACTTTTGGAAACCTTTTTTGAACGTGAATGTCCAAAGCGCGAGTTCTTTTCGATGACTTTGAAAAGAAGGAAGCCAAACCACTGAGCGTCGAAAAGAAAACTGTGCAGTCTTTAATATTATCCATGCTTCGCGATAAAACCAAATTAAGTCTATGTGCTATACAGTGAACGAAAATTGCATGTTTAAACTTCTCTTTCACTTTAGCTTGAACCCTCCTAAATGGCCAGCCATTACGGCAGCACCATCGTAGCTCTGGGCAACAAGCTTAGAACCACATTCTAAACTTGAAATAATGTCACAAACAATTTTAAACAATGCATCTGCAGTTCGTTCGCTAGTAATGTCCAAAAATCCTAAGAATCGCTCTTGGGAAATGCCATCCAATACATATCGCACAACAATGGATAATTGACTTAAGTTTGCTACATCTGTGCGCAATTAATACGAAAGGTGCTTTTTTAATTTCACTTTTAATGTGATCCATTACAACGTTGGCAGTGCATTTATATAAATCATTTTGGATTCTGTTCGAGGTACCTCGGAAAGTCGTCGAATCAATAAAATCATTTTTTAGGTTATCGTCGTATTTTGCTAAAATAATTTAGAAGGTCCATGTAATTTCCTTGATTGGCGGATCCACTTGCTTCATTGTGACCCCTAAAACTTAGTTTATGCTCTCCCAGGAAACAACTTACATCTATTAATCGTTGTAAGACGCCCCTATTTTTTTTACCCTTTCATTGTGAATTTTGTTGCTTATTTTTAAATGATTGTCCAAACTATGTTTAATGCGATAGGTCCCGAATGTTTTTTAATTGTAGCACTTATATGAAATTTGCCATTTACATGTCATTATACACTTTTTAAAAATTATTTAAGTCTGTAATACCGACTGAGTTCCAATGTGTTTTTTCGACTATATTAAAAAGTAGGCAAGGCCAGCAAAACAATTTCTTCAAAGTTTTGCAACTGGTGAACCATTCATACTTTTCTTAGAACCCTACGTGAAAATGCCTGATAAATTTCTTTGATGACTTTCCTTCTTTCGCCTCTAAATTGATAGGATCCTTTTAGTCTACTAGAATTAATAATGTCCGTTTTCTCTTCAAAATTTCTATTTGAAAATTTTCAATAAAGACAATACAGACACAATTTACCACATTATTATTGTTCGCAGACACAGTGCATAGTTCCTCCATTTTAAAAAAAGAAAAACAACAACGAAAAAAAAACCGAAATCTATTTAAAGTCTACGATTTTCCTCACACGTCTATTCGCGGTGCGAATTGCAATATGCGTGAGGCGACGTAAAAATTGCTGCCTCTCAAAACAGGGTCAATAACATGAAGCGAAAACAATTTGAAGATGAGCCGGCTTTTTTAAGACGCGCTTCCACCGACGGACTCGAAGTATATGGTGTGTGCGTTTACTTTACACAATTAATTTTCTCATAGGTGGTGCATGCGTTTACACATTACACCAATGAATTGTTAATAGATTTACGAAGTTTACGTAATGTTTCAGAGAAAATATAGTACCTAATTTAATATTAATTTCTATGCATTGTAAACTAAAAAATATTTATTTTTAAATCTCAAAGTGTAGGGAAGCGGTGCTTTCCCCGCTTCTATGGACCGCACGCCCCTGCGCAGTTACTACAAACATACGACACTCAGATAAGTAATCTGTTATTTGGAAATCGTTTGCCTTAGAGAATTGGTGATTGACGATTATTTTCTTTAGTAAAAAATCAGTCAATTACCTATTTGCACATGACCTATATCAAATTCAATGGTGTATGTACGCCTGATTTTCAAAAGGTGTGAGTCCTTCGACTATAATTATTTTCCTAAATATTTTTGATCCTTTTAAGGGAGTATTAAAAATACAACTAATATATTATTATTAATAATAATAATAGAGTTTATTCAATTTTTGTTTTACATATTTGTATAAAATTTATTTAAATAACCTACGAATAATCACAGAAGCGTAACTCTAGAAGATGTTCAGCTTGTATTGTGATGTTATACAAAGTTCATATATCCTTAATCCTGATCTTAATTACTAATAATAATTTCTAATAATATATTTATCAATAATTTCTAATACATATTTTAACGCTAAATTAAAAGCTAACTGCAGTCTCGAAATCTCAAAATCGGGTATATTGTTATAATCAAGTGTAATGTCATAATCGGGTATAATGTAATAATCTTGTTATAATCTTGTTATAATCTTGTTATAATCTTGTTATAATCTTGTTATAATCTTGTTATAATCTTATTATAATCTTATTATAATCTTGTTATAATCTTGTTATAATCTTGTTATAATCTTGTTATAATCTTTTTATAATCTTGTTTTAATCTTGTTTTAATCTTGTTATAATCTTGTTATAATCTTATTATAATCTTGTTATAAACTTTTTATAATCTTGTTATAATCATGTTATAATCTTGTTATAATCTTGTTATAATCTTGTTACAATCTTGTTATAATCTTGTTATAATCTTGTCATAATCTTGTTATATTCTTGTTATAATCTTGTTACAATCTTGTTATAATCTTGTTATAATCTTGTCATAATCTTGTTATATTCTTGTTATAATCTTGTTATAATCTTGTTATAATCTTGTTATAATCTTGTTATAATCTTGTTATAATCTTGTTATAATCTTGTTATAATCTTGTTATAATCTTGTTATAATCTTGTTATAATCTTGTTATAATCTTGTTATAATCTTGTTATAATCTTGTTATAATCTTGTTATAATCTTGTTATAATCTTGTTATAATCTTGTTATAATCTTGTTATAATCTTGTTATAATCTTGTTATAATCTTGTTATAATCTTGTTATAATCTTGTTATAATCTTGTTATAATCTTGTTATAATCTTGTTATAATCTTGTTATAATCTTGTTATAATCTTGTTATAATCTTGTTATAATCTTGTTATAATCTTGTTATAATCTTGTTATAATCTTGTTATAATCTTGTTATAATCTTGTTATAATCTTGTTATAATCTTGTTATAATCTTGTTATAATCTTGTTATAATCTTGTTATAATCTTGTTATAATCTTGTTATAATCTTGTTATATTCCTGTTATAATCTTGTTATAATCTTGTTACAATCTTGTTATAATCTCGTTATGTTCTTGTTATAATCTTGATAAAATCGGGTAAAATGTCAATATGAAATGGTCATAATTAATTAATTATATATAAGGTTTATTGGTTTGAATTTACAAATTTATGAACAATTGTTCTGTCGTTTTCTCCTATCATTTTTTTAATTTTATGTTTAAAGTTTTTGTATCGTCACAGTGGTATCGTTTTATATTTTGTACGAGGTAAGCGCTAATAATTCCCGGCCTGACATAGTTGCAGATATTTTATCAGGATAAAAGTTTAACATTTTATAACTACAAACCTTAGTAGGCTGTGGTAACAAAATAAGCGACTTACGTCAAATAGTTTTAAATTGTCAGCATTTTGAACTAAAGTATCTCCGAAAATGTCTCAGGTGACGAAAATTGAGTACAGAGCGGTTATTAAATTTTTAACAAAAGAAGGGCTTACACCTAAAATTATTAAAGAAAGACTCGATGGCGTATATGGCCAAAGTTCCCCTTTCTATTCGGTAGTGAAGGAATGGGCAAAACGTTTTCGCATGGGCCAGGAATCCCTTGAAGATGACGAAAGACCTGGACGGCCAGTGGAGGTGATAACGGAGGACAAAGTGACCCTTGTGGAAAACCTGGTGCTAAGTGACCGACGTTTGAAGGTCAAGGAAATGGCGGAAATGACCAAGCTTTCTGATACCACTGTTCGCCAAATCCTCCATGATTATTTAGGTATGCATAAGGTTAGTGCAAGATGGGTGCCCAAACACCTTTCGGCGATTCAGAAGCAACGTCGTGTCGAGTGTGGTCGATCGTTTTTGGAACTGTGTGGAGATGATCCGAACCCCGTGTTGGAAACAATAATCACTGAAGATGAAACTATTGTTCTTTATTATGATCCTCTGTCGAAAAGGGAATCAATGGAGTGGCGCCGTAAGGGTGAAGCCCCCCCCCCACGAAAATTTAGAGTCTGCTAATCAACGAAAAAGGTGATGGATACGATCTTTTGGGATTGTGAAGAAATCCTTCTGATTGATTTTAAAGAGACAAATACCACCGTTAATGGCACATATTATGCCGCATTACTTCATAAGTTGCGGAAATGTATTCGGGAAAAACGTCGAGGAAAATTAACCAGAGGCTTGCGGTTGTTGCACGACAATGCGCCCGTTCATACTGCTGGCGTTACACAAGCTGCTATCCTAGATTGCGGGTTTCAAAATATCACCTTCCTTATAGTCTAGATATGGCTCCCAGCGATTATTATTTGTTTATTTATTTGAAAAAGGACCTTCGCGGGCCACGTTTTCGGGACGATTTTGAGTTACAAGAAGCTGTTTTGGCCCATTTTGAGGATAAACATAAAGAATATTTTTTTAAAGGGATTGAATTGTTAAACGTTGTAAGAAGTGCATTGAGGTTAAGGAAGATTACATTGAAAAATAATAAAAACTTGTTGTTGTACTTTGCCTCCTTCATTGTCAAGCCGGGAATTATTGGCGCTTACCTCGTATTTCTTCCGGTATTTGTGAAAATAATTTAGATGCTAGATAAGAACAACATCTTTGACCTGCAGTTGTTTTGCATCTTAGTGTTATAAATGCTTTTCTCTTAATTCTCGTTTCATACTTATGAGCAATGAGTTTGAGTTTAATTTTATTTTGTTTACTAAATAATAATATTCTCAAACAGATAATTTGTCGAATATCAAACAGCCCTGATAATTTAAATAAGGAGTTTTGAATAATTTCCAAATTTTTTAACAAAAATTACGCCACCCCGTCCTATGATGCCATAACTCATGATAAAGCATCTTAAGATTAGCTTCAGTTAAAACTTTTTTAGGTATCTAAATTTCCCTTACATGTCCCTTAATTTTTGTATAATCGATTTAATATGTGGATCCCATCTTAAATGTCTATCAACTATTATGCCTAAATATTTAACTGATGTAGCGGCTGGAATCTTAGTAAACTGATATATTTCTAATGTATCAAATCGAGGTAAATTATTTTCATAAGATGTAAATGGCAAATATTGCGATTTTTTTAATATTTAGTGTAAAAAGATTGTGTTCAAACCATAATTTTATTTTCTTAAAATCCTTTTCCATTTGATTTTTTAAATTACTCCAATTCGAGTACTCGTAAAGAATTGCAGTGTCGTCTGCGAAACTCATAATCTTTCCTGTGGTGTTGAGCTTTAACAAACTATTTATATATAAAATGAATAATAATGGGCCAAATACTGTGTCCTGAGAAACACCACAAGAGACAAATTCAGGCTCACTGACGACACTACCAATTTCCACATATTGAACTCGACCAAAAAGATAACTTGCCTCTTAATCCATATGACCTTATTTTCTCAACAAGAAGTTTTACATGAGAGCGCGTATCAAAAGCTTTTGACAAGTCCAAAAATATACATAAAATTGGCGTATTTTTATCTAAGTTTTGGTGTATATATGAAGGTAATGCATAGATTGCATCTTTTGTGGATTTACCTTCCCTAAAGCCATATTGACACTGTCAAATTAAATCATGTTTATCTAAAAAATTTAAGATTCTCTTTTTAAGAATGGTCTCAGCAACCTTTGCTATATTTGATATCAATGAAATCGGTCTATAGTTTGACATCTCTGACTTACTTCCTATTTTATGTAATGGTTTAATAATACCTACCTTGAAAACATTTGGAAAACAACCTGCAGCCATGCAATTATTAATTAAGTAATTCAAAGGTGTTGAAACTTCTTCACATATATTTCTTAGGGTCTCAGATCTAATTTTATTATTTTCTGGTGACTTTTAACCTTTAGTTCATTAATTCAAATTCTATTTCATATTCTGTTGCAGGATGTAGATGCAATAAATTGCATAAATTTATGCTATCTGTAAAATCCTCTTGAAAATCTTTTACTTGAGGTATTTCTGATGCTAGTATTTTACCAATGTTACTAAAATATCTATTTAAATTGTTAGCTATTTCTATTTGCTCTGTTATTGTAACTACATTTGATAATTTAATCTTCTCTATTTTTATTTTGGGTTTAAGATAATTGCAAGCCTCGTTTACTGTATCCTAAAGAGCTTTCGACTTATTTTCACTTTGTTCAATATTATTTTGAAAATACTTATTTTTGAAACGTTAATTAAACTTTTTGTGTACTGCTTTAACTAATTATATCTACTTTTCAATTCCATAACGCAAGGATTTTTTATTGTAGCTTTATATAACCTATTTTTTCCGTCAATTGTTTTTAACAAATTTGGCGTAATCCACTTATTTCGTAAAATATTTTTTCCCTTTTTGTTTTTAATGTTTTTGTATTTTTGTGTATATATTTATTTAATCTATGAATAAAATAATATTCCATATTGTTTGAATCGTTATTTTGATACATATAGGTCCAATTTTCATTCTGAAGGTCCAACTTTAAAGTTTTGTCATTAATGTACTATTAACTCTTTGTAGAACTATTTCTTTTTTATTACAATTTTCAATTTAAAAACGTATGGAAGTTAATGAATGATGTGTAATATCGGTGTAAAAGATGTATGATTTAATTAAGTCTATTATAATGAATTTGACTTCGAATATAAAAATGGTTCAGACAAGTTTTGGATTGAAATCTAGTTGGTTTGTTTATATACGAAATATATCCAAGTGAACTGAGGGTGAGATAACAGAACGTCTGCAACTTTGCAGATGTGCAAATATGACGGCAACTTTGCAGATCTGCAAATATGGCAGACTTACAGATGCAAGTATCAAGTTTTCGTATTCCAAAAAAATATCTGCAAATTCGCAATACTTATTGTGGTTTATTACCCCCAACAATACTAAACTCAAATCCATTACTATGTTTAAAAACTCGATAATTTGACACCATGAACTGTATTCAATCAAAATGAACAGAAGACTTTATAGTTATTAAAAAAGAAAAAGTAAAGTAAAAATTGACAATCTGCAAGTTGTTGTTCTAACCTCCTGTAAAGTTAGAGATGATTTGCAGACGCAAAAAGTAAAAACACGTTTCTGTAATACCATGTTTCTCTTTTGCAACTGGCAACTGATATTTGCAGAAGTAAGTAGGATTTGCAGAGCTGTAAAGTTGCGACCACATTTGCAGATCTGCAAAGTTGCAGACGTTCTGTAATCTCACCCTTAATATATTTTTATATTCTTCGACATATCTTTGACATATCCATTAAAGGATGTAACTCCTTTTCCTATTTTATAAGTAACATCTAATATGAACATGTAGTTTTTTTAAGATACAGGATGTTAAAATAAAAAAGAGTCTTTAATTAATATCTCAAACTCTCTTTAGCGATTTTAATTAAATTAGATCAACATTACTCCAATGGCTTTCCTTCGGGCTAATTTTAATTTTTGAACACTGTATCTTTTAAAAAAAGCAATTTTAAACTAGTTTAAGTAGTGAAAAAATAGACAAAAAATTTACTTCCCTAATACTGGCATGATATTTAGGAACATCATGTACATCTAGGGTAATTCGAAGATAGATGACCCAGGTTTGGACGTTCTTTGTTATTTTATGTTTTATGTGTTTGTATGTGTTTGTATGTATTTTTATGTATTTTTATGAATTTTTATGTATTTTTATGTATTTTTATGTATTTTTATGTATTTTTATGTATTTTTATGTATTTTTATGTATTTTTATGTATTTTTATGTATTTTTATGTATTTTTATGTATTTTTATGTATTTTTATGTATTTTTATGTATTTTTATGTATTTTTATGTATTTTTATGTATTTTTATGTATTTTTATGTATTTTATGTATTTTTATGTATTTTTATGTATTTTTATGTATTTTTATGTATTTTTATGTATTTTTATGTATTTTTATGTATTTTTATGTATTTTTATGTATTTTTATGTATTTTTATGTATTTTTATGTATTTTTATGTATTTTTATGTATTTTTATGTATTTTTATGTATTTTTATGTATTTTTATGTATTTTTATGTATTTTTATGTATTTTTATGTATTTTTATGTATTTTTATGTATTTTTATGTATTTTTATGTATTTTTATGTATTTTTATGTATTTTTATGTATTTTTATGTATTTTTATGTATTTTTATGTATTTTTATGTATTTTTATGTATTTTTATGTATTTTTATGTATTTTTATGTATTTTTATGTATTTTTATGTATTTTTATGTATTTTTATGTATTTTTATGTATTTTTATGTATTTTTATGTATTTTTATGTATTTTTATGTATTTTTATGTATTTTTATGTATTTTTATGTATTTTTATGTATTTTTATGTATTTTTATGTATTTTTATGTATTTTTATGTATTTTTATGTATTTTTATGTATTTTTATGTATTTTTATGTATTTTTATGTATTTTTATGTATTTTTATGTATTTTTATGTATTTTTTATGTATTTTTATGTATTTTTATGTATTTTTTATGTATTTTTATGTATTTTTATGTATTTTTATGTATTTTTATGTATTTTTATGTATTTTTATGTATTTTTATGTATTTTTATGTATTTTTATGTATTTTTATGTATTTTTATGTATTTTTATGTATTTTTTATGTATTTTTATGTTATTTGTTTTTATGTGTTTTTATGTGTTTTTATGTATTTTTATGTATTTTTATGTGTTTTTAGTGTGTTTTTTAGTGTGTTTTTATGTATTTTTATGTATTTTTATGTATTTTTATGTATTTTTATGTATTTTTATGTATTTTTATGTATTTTTATGTATTTTTATGTATTTTTATGTATTTTTATGTATTTTTATGTATTTTTATGTATTTTTATGTATTTTTATGTATTTTTATGTATTTTTATGTATTTTTATGTATTTTTATGTATTTTTATGTATTTTTATGTATTTTTATGTATTTTTATGTATTTTTATGTATTTTTATGTATTTTTATGTATTTTTATGTATTTTTATGTATTTTTATGTATTTTTATGTATTTTTATGTATTTTTATGTATTTTTATGTATTTTTATGTATTTTTATGTATTTTTATGTATTTTTATGTATTTTTATGTATTTTTATGTATTTTTATGTATTTTTATGTATTTTTATGTATTTTTATGTATTTTTATGTATTTTTATGTATTTTTATGTATTTTTATGTATTTTTATGTATTTTTATGTATTTTTATGTATTTTTATGTATTTTTATGTATTTTTATGTATTTTTATGTATTTTTATGTATTTTTATGTATTTTTATGTATTTTTATGTATTTTTATGTATTTTTATGTATTTTTATGTATTTTTATGTATTTTTATGTATTTTTATGTATTTTTATGTATTTTTATGTATTTTTATGTATTTTTATGTATTTTTATGTATTTTTATGTATTTTTATGTATTTTTATGTATTTTTATGTATTTTTATGTATTTTTATGTATTTTTATGTATTTTTATGTATTTTTATGTATTTTTATGTATTTTTATGTATTTTTATGTATTTTTATGTATTTTTATGTATTTTTATGTATTTTTATGTATTTTTATGTATTTTTATGTATTTTTATGTATTTTTATGTATTTTTATGTATTTTTATGTATTTTTATGTATTTTTATGTATTTTTATGTATTTTTATGTATTTTTATGTATTTTTATGTATTTTTATGTATTTTTATGTATTTTTATGTATTTTTATGTATTTTTATGTATTTTTATGTTTTTTTATGTATTTTTATGTATTTTTATGTATTTTTATGTATTTCTATGTATTTTTATGTATTTTTATGTATTTGTATGTATTTTTATGTATTTTCATGTATTTTTATGTATTTTTATGTATTTTTATGTATTTTTATGTATTTTTATGTATTTTTATGTATTTTTATGTATTTTTATGTATTTTTATGTATTTTTATGTATTTTTATGTATTTTTATGTATTTTTATGTATTTTTATGTATTTTTATGTATTTTTATGTATTTTTATGTATTTTTATGTATTTTTATGTATTTTTATGTATTTTTATGTATTTTTATGTATTTTTTTGTATTTTTATGTATTTTTATGTATTTTTATGTATTTTTATGTATTTTTATGTATTTTTATGTATTTTTATGTATTTTTATGTATTTTTATGTATTTTTATGTATTTTTATGTGTTTTTATGTGTTTTTATGTGTTTTTATGTGTTTGTATGTGTTTATATGTGTTTAGATGTGTTTTTATGTGTTTTTATGTGTTTTATGTGTTTTATGTGTTTTATGTGTTTTTATGTTTTCATGTTTTGTCGCCACTTCAGTTATTTATTCATCTCTCTCTCTCTCCACCTTTCAATACCAATCATGTTGATTTGATCTTTCAAACTAATTTTCATTCGTTCACTGTGTTTGTTTTCTATAGTTCCATTTCTTTTTTTTTTATTATTGATTCATTTTCTTTTCATTTCTTTTCGTTATACCTGCCCGTACCATCATATTCTCTTTGCCTTTATGATTTTGATCATATCTTATCCTTCTAACATTTCATTTATTTCCATTTTTATAAGCCTTTTGTAGTCGCCAATTTTCTTTTGTCCTACTATTCTCTCGAACACTTTATTGTTTCTTCTGCCTATAATACTACTGGTTTAATATACTCTCAGTTTTTTTCTACTTACTTATCTTCTTGCTTACCATAATATATTTATAATATGCTTTGAATTCTTTGTTTTATTACCACATTCTTGTCCTTTGTCATTGTCATTGTTTCTTGATATCTAAAGTTTTGTACTCTTTAGAATTTGTTTTTTTTTAATTTTCTTTTATTCATTCTGATCCTCTTCCCTCTTATTCTCATTTAATTTGTGTCTTTTTTTTTTCGTTTATTTTTATTCCTTTTCTATTACTGTTTTATTTACTTTGTATACAGCCTCCTCTAAAATTAGATATGAATATAAAAGAACAATATATCTTCAAAAGTATGATTTAGCTATAATATGTTGTCGTTTAATATACTTATACTTATTTGCAAATTTCCATTTATGGTATAAAAACCAAACAAAATTGGCGAAACATAACTCAATCAGTTCGTTATAAAAGTGAAATATAAAGTGAAAAATCTGGAAAGAACACCCTTAACTAAACCATCTAGTCCCTCCATCATTAAATCTAACACTATAGTCCTTGCTCAATTGCTATTAGGGATAAACCACAACCGCTTTCACTAATGGAAGTCCTTGCTCTTTTTAAACATTTAAGGGCGGAAGAAAATCGTTGTGCTGATGCTGGAAGTTCACGGTGGCAAAAATCATTCGAGACAGCTACTAGACATGAAATTCTAATTGGCTTTTAAAAATGTATTTCCATAATTGTCTATAGATTAACTATAAAGGAACATGTGTTTCGTAGTTTATGTCCTGAGAACTACGATTTAAACAACAAATATAAGCTCTTTTATCGACGCATATTTAGCCTCGATTTTAAATTTCTAATTTGAATAGCTTAATATTATAGAGAGCTGTCATTCTTTGTTATCACTTTTATGTGTCAGTGGTTTATTTGTGTTTGTAAGAACGTTAAATTGTATCGTGGTTTGTGAGATAATTAAGTATCTTACTCATTTTCAGTTTTGTATATTTAACTTTTTTTTTTAATTAATTGTTTATTATTTATTTATTTATTTACCACATTACATACAGTAGTACATTTGAGGTGAGTATAGTGTAAAATAATGTAAAAAATAAGAATTTAAACTAGCAATAGCAAGGTCGTCTACAATAACATAAATAAAATTAATACAGCACAATATCGACAGACATACATATATACCAAACATTTTAGGCGAAAAACATATATTCGTTTACTGTATAAAAACAATGTTTTAAAAGGAAAACTTCAACAAATTTTTTAAATTTTTGACTGGTCATATTTGAAATATTTACATCTTTGTATTGATTTTTGAACTTATTATATAAATTAACATCTAGTTTTTTTTTTGACATTTGTGTACGCGAGAAACTTTGAACTAGATTACTAGCATTTCTCGTTCTATATGAGTGGATATTTTCATGACTTATATGTTCATTTAAATTACGATGGATAATTGTAAGTGACTCTAAAATGTAAATACAAGGAACATGGAGTATACGATATTTTTAAATAGCTCTCTGCAGTGGGCATCAGGTTGTGCGGCATCTATGATTCTAATAGCTCTTTTTTGCATCTTAAATACTCTTTCCACATATGTTGAGTTGCCCTACAACGTAATTCCGTACTTTAGGTGGCTATGTACAATAGCAAAATAAACTGTACGTATAGTATTTTTACAAACACAATAACTTAACTGCCGCATTGCAAACACTTGGGAGGCCAACTTAACGCAGAGGGTTTCAATGTGTTCTGACCAATTTAAGTGAGTATCTAGAGTTACACCTAAATATTCTACAGGCTCAGATATGCTGACTAGTTTACTGGAAGTAAACAAAATTTCTTGTGTTTTACTTGAATTTAATTTTAGTTGATTTGCTGAGAACCAATCTTTTATATTCTCGTAGTTCTCTGCTCTTTGTTGTCCTTGCGTTGAAAGCGTGGTATCGTCTGCAAACAGGAAACACTGTGAGCTCCCAGCTGCAACTGGTAAATCATTAATGTACAATAGAAATAAAACAGGACCCAACAGTGAGCCCTGTGGAACACCATTGTCAATTGAGGAAAGATCAGATTCTAAATTGTTGCAGCTGACATATTGTTTCCTATTTGTTAGATAGGACTCAAAAAGATGCAACATATCACCTCTAATACCATAGTACTGCAACTTACTAAGTAAACTGTCTTTGTTTACACAGTCAAATGCTTTGGTGAGGTCGCACATACTAACTATAGTATTTGCTGCCTCATCAATTCCTCTGACCACATATTCGATCAATGCACAAAGTGCGCTTACTGTAGATTTGTCCTGACGAAAACCAAACTGAGCAGGTGTCAGTAAAAATTTACTTTCAGAATAATGCACTAGTCTTTCTTTAATTATTATTTTGAAAATTTTACCTAACAGAGGAACAATGGAAATAGGTCTATAGTTATCAACTGAGTCCTTGTTACCTTTCTTATATACTGGAATGATTTTACTTATTTTTAGAGAGTCAGGCCAATTGCCATCCTCAAGACATTTGTTATAAAGCAGAATTAATGGCTGAACTATAGAATCCAAAGACAATTTTAACATTTGACTATTTAATCCTTAGTAGTCTTGACAAGGAAAATTTTTTAGCTTTAAAATAGCTTGACGAACATCTGATTCAATTATTAGAACTATAAAGAAGGAAAATGATGGTTTTCTAATTTTATTCAAATAAAACAAAGGATCCAAATTTTTATTTTCGATTGTACCTACTATGACGGTTGCAATATGACTAAAAAAGTTATTAATCTCATCCGGACTAATAGACGGCGAAAAAGTAAAATTAGATTTAGCTTTTCTCTCTGAATTTACCAGTTTCCAAATTGTTTTATTTTCATTATCGGAATTTATTATCTCAGAATTATAATAATTTCTCTTTTCCTCCATTATAGTTTTTTTATATAATTTTCTCATTTCAGTATACGTGAACCAATTATCTAAATTGTTACTGATATAAAATATTTTTTTAGAATCACACTAATTTTCTCAAGTGTTTTAGACGGTCATTGAACCAGCTTGCTTTATTTTTATTAATTTTAATAGATTCTAGGGGAAAACAAATATTAACATTGCAACAAATGCTATCCAACACCGTATCAGTCAAATTTGATGAATTTAATGCCTCAAGTCCTAGACTACTCCAATTTACTATAGCTAATCTATCAGAAAAGTTTTTTAGTCTCTTATCATTTATAATTCTGGTCTTTTTCGTCAAACTTTTATAAATTTGTAGACATTTTGCTTGTACGTTCAATGAAAAATGATCGCCTATATCTACATCGATGACATCAACATCCAACTCATGCAAGTCATAATTAGAAATCACATTATCTAAACATGATCTGGATGTGGGTGTGACTCCGGACATGCACATTGTAAACCATATATACTCATAATATTTCGCAAATCATTAGAATGCTTATTATTACTGCCAATGTCCACGTTTATGTCACCAACGATAATATTTTTTTTATAATTACCATAGAGATAATGTATTAAATAGGTAAACTGTTGTTTGAATATTTGTATGTCTCCATTTGAGAACGACCTGTATAATGTGACTAAGATGTTGCTCTTATTTAGTATCTCAGAAGCACAAAATTCTGCATATACTGGAATGCAAAATTTACTGACGTTAATTTCTTTAATTATAGTAGGTTTTGAATAAATAGCTACACCCCCATGCCCAATACTTTCTTTGCAATAGGAAGTAATTAATTCATAATTTTTAACTTTAATCATTTCTGTTTAATCAATGTTCAGAAAAACACAAGATCAATTTCATTATCGGAAGTAAAAATATGCAATCTATCTATTTTATTTGCTAAACTTTGGATATTAACATGTAGTAAAGAGAGATTATTATTTGGATATTTTTTTTTTATACAGTTAGGTGTTTCATTGGGTTGGTTTCTTATTTGACCGAAAAAACTCGTTTAAGTAGATACCTTGAGGCCATACATCCGTTTGAAGTATCTTAGATAATTCCGCAGTTGGGATGATTATTTTGAATGAGGCGTATTCTTCGGGATATCTTGATTTGAGCTTTTCTACTTTAATATGAGGGTCAATGTCTTGTAGATGTTTTTTTACGTCCTCCTCTGAGGCATTTGGGTGCCAGTTGGTAAAGTGGTAGTAGCTCATGCTCTCACGTTTGGCAGCATTTAGGTTTGTTAGCAAATCAGTTCTAGTTCCAACTAAAATATTTTTTGGTTTTTGGTATCTTCTGAAATTATTATTGTTTAATTTTATAATTTCATTACATACATTAGCTGCTTCAGCTTGGTGGACGGCTGAAGAAATATCAGATGGTAAAAAGGTAAGTTGTCAATTTTACGGTATTTTATTTACATCTAACAACTCAACTTAACATTAATGTACATCTATCATAATTCTGAAACTCTGACGTCAGGAAAATCGACTTATATAGTTTACTTGAACCTTCTAGAACCTTCCATATTATATTTCTTGACACGGAATGACATTTCTAGACATTTTTAGATTGTTCTATCTTCTTCTTTTTTGCGTACATTTACTTAAAACAACCGCAGCACACTGTAGAGTGATGACATTTCACTTCTTTTATTCGTGCGTTTCCTATAACAGCCGCAGGCTACTGCAGGATGCAAGGTAACATTGCTCTCTCCTCTCTAATTATTTATCCTAAATAACTTGATTACTGGGACTTGGTTGGAGCCAACTGGGAGGATCTGGACCACGGTATGGTGCTAACTTTTCAATGTGAACTATCTTGGTTTTACTTCCCGCTTACAACTGAATGTGGTAGATTAGGTCGTTGATTTTATTGACGGCCTTCCCAGTTCCGTTGTAGCTTGTGACAAAATCCTTTTCGTCACTTAGAATTCTACAGCTATACTGGGTTCCTCTCTAAAAATGTGTCCCTGTGGCATGCATGTCGATTCTATTTTTTGCTTTATCGCTGTTGACTTTAGAACGTTCACAAGGGAATCCGTAGATCCTTCTTACACCAATCTTTTATGTCCCGTCGGCAATTGACCCAATAAAATATTTCACAGACCCAGCCCATATACTTAACACAAATATATATTTACATTAGAACAGAAAAAGCAGAAATATTACATTGCATTCTAATAGAAATATATATCAGTAATAAGTATTATATATTCAAAAGTAGCCTCCTCGTAGACTAGACCACGAGCTGCACCTGATTGTGGTTGAAAATAGAATCGCCTGGAAAAAATGTCTGCGTTGCTATGGAGACGGCCTCTTCGATACACTACTTCCTGGTTATTGCTAAAAAGCGGCTAGGTGTGTGTAATTATTTCTTATTGGACTTCGCATCGAGCTTTAGGAGATTGATCTAGGTGACTTTCTGACCTTATTACCTGATTCTCGATTTATAGCACAAGCCCTACTTCTACAGATTCTTTAAATGTATCCGATTCTTCCGCAATTGAAGCATCTTCTGGTATTATTTTGGCTGTTTCGTTGCATATTTTGCAGGATGTTTAGGATTTGCGAGAGAGTAGGTTGGGGAGTAGTATTAGTATTGGACTCTTTAATTTCCTGGAATCTAATTTGTCTCAATTTTGCGCGAGAAGATCTAGACATGATTTGCTGCTTCGTATTTCTAGGCTGTAATTCTTTCTCCCTCAGCGTCTTGTGGTGTAGTAGATTAGCTTGCTACATTTCCACATATTGTAGCAATAATTGCCTGTATGCCGATTTGTCCTTTGAACATTTTTGGGAGCCTGTGGATAGACCTGATGAACTAATCTTTTTATATCGGCCTCGAATTCATGTAGACTCTCATTATGTTTCTAACTACGAGCCTTAAGCTGGCTTTGGAATACCCGTTTTAAATGTTTCCAAGGCTTGGACGGGAGATAAGTAACTGGGTTTTTCTTTGGGAAGAAACTGTTTAACGGTTGCTGCGTGTTCTCGCAGCGACACTATCATGGAAACCGCCCAGTCATTGTCTCTAACTACAGCTTCTAATTGGAGTCGATATGTTCCCCATGTTGTCTGGCCGTCAAACGTGGGTGGCTTAATGGTCTTGCTCGTATGGTTTTATGAAGCCAGGTTTCAAATGTGGCTTGGTTCGGTTATTGATGAAGACAAGGTAGTGTTTTTAGCTTCAATATTGCTTACCGATAATTTATTTTTATTTTTTATTTGATTTATTAATACCGAAATTAAGATAATAAAGCATCGAATCATCGCTCTACTGATTATTAAAAAGTTCTAGAAAGTGCTGAGACAACTTATTATTCTGTAGTGATTATTTTAGTCAAAAAATCCCTAAATAAATCTAAACGCGAGAATTTTTTCTCTAGATTAAAACAAAACAAAAATCCAATGATTTTCCTAGTTTTGCTTTGCACAAAAACTCTGATTTATGGCTTATGCAGGAACAGAGTTGGTTACCAGAATAAAAATATCGTTTTTTCAGAATACCAGTTGGATAAGGATTTTCACAAAACGGAGTTTAACAGAAATAGTACTAAAAACTGTGGTTAATGGCGTATAAAAATCGTATTTGCATTTTTGCTGACTTATCGGGTTTTGGCTTTGAAGACAAAGAAGACATTTATGGCAAACAAATCTTTAAAATGTATTAAATAAGCATTAGTATGGCCAATAAGAAACAAATAGTTTTTTGAGTAAAATCTCTTTTTATATTACAAATATATAATTTAATTAAGTGATTTAATTCAAATCCGGAAGTGCTGTTCCTAAAGTGGCACTGGGAAACAGTAACAAAGCCTACACAGAACACGAGGCTAATGGCCGTAGTAGTCGACGCCGATGACACCAAATAAAAAAAAATAAAAAAATAGGCAGTAAGGCAGTAATGGAGTATCGAAGAATGCTGTCATGGAGGTTTCAGGATGAAATTTTTCATTGGCGGTGATTAAAATGTTTTACAAAGGTATTAAATGCATTTTAGTTAAATACAAAAATTATTTTCAAAATTTCTAATAACAGTGAGGTCAGCAATTTTGGTACACTTTTATACCACCACTAAGGCAATACCGTGATGCGTTATCATTTTGGTAATAGTTTTTCAATTTAGGTTTACTTTAGTTTCTTTAGTAGCCATATACAGTATGTTAACACATGGATCCTTCGAAATAAAGATGAATCTCTTAATTATATTTGCACGTAGGGAAATAAAGAGAGGCTTTCGTGGATCGTCTGACTGCCTGTCGTGATTGGACATATGGCTACACCTGCAGCGCTAGTGGGGCATGCACTGTTCTACCTTTGTCTATACCGTTCTTCTGGTGACATTAAAGGAAATATACTATATCTGTACCTGAGAGCCAAACTGTATTAACTCCATTTTTTTTTTTCAAATCGGTATTAAGCTTTTGTCCCACTAAACAAAACCTGTCCTTTAACATGGAAAATACTATTAGTCCTATATATTTTACTTTTGATGTTATGCAGAATTAAACAGTATAATATCCTCAACCTTTTCCAAGCAAGAGAGTATTGTGGAGTTAATATTGTTGATACATTTTTCGTGTTGGCATAATACAGTATTTAGTTTAAGGAAGGTTGTAGGAAGGTAAGAGAGAATGGGTCCTATGATTGAACGTTTACGTTATCCGTAACGTACATGTTAGGCCGAATTTTAAAAGTAACGAGGCAAGTTCGGATGATGGAAAACTGTTAAATTAGAAGATAACAGGCGGAAAATAACAGTAACGTGTTGGAAAAGGTTTTCCATCATACGAAACTTGCCTCATTACTGTTAAAACTCGGCCTAACATGTACGTTACGGATAACGTAAACGTTCAATCATAGGACCCAATAACTAACTGCGGCATTATAGAAGCAAAATAAGTCGGTCTGTCATGTGAAGATACCTGTCATTTAAAATGTCTGACAAAAATATTTGAAGACCACAGATAGGCTATTCATTTAATGTTTTATAATCCTGATAAAAGTATGGATTTAAAACGACAGTTTGTTGCCTCTATAGTAGAGTGTGTACCAATGGAGTGCAACAAATGGAAAACGGACTGATAAAAGGCCTTTCACCAGAAACTATGTAAATGTTTTCCAAAAGTTTTTTCTTTCAACTTTAAATATTGCAGACATTTTTGTCATAACGGCAATTCGAAAAAATCGGATGGTGGAATAGTAAAAGATGATCAAAAAGAGGTAAACACATCTCGGTAAACAAAATATCTAAATTCGTAAAACAATGAGTTCCAGATCATAATAATAAGAAGTTTCCGGTACTATATTCATACAAAGTGATGGAAAACTAAAATTCGTTACTGTGGATTTACAAGAATGTCTACCTACCTTCGTATTTACAAAGCAACAAAGCCTTTATACCACATACTTTGATTAATATACGGTGTAAGAAAGAGGTCCGACACGCCCAACATAGGGCGCGGCCATTTTGATTCATATGCCACAATTTATAGCTAAAGAATCAGATCGCTCACTCTGCGTCGGCACTTTTGATCTCAATGTTCCAGTTTATACACTGCGCAACTCGGATAATACAATATATGATAACCGCCTATAACAAAATAGCAGTCTTCTGCGTATCCTGAATTTGTATCCCTGAAGTGGATGTTATTTTGGAACTTTCAACTGGTCCGAGTGAGCTAACTGATTCTTTAGCAATAAACTGTGACTCCAAAAATAATATTCACTGACACCACATACTTTGATTACTATACGGGGCAAGAGGGAGGTCCGACACGCCCAACATAGGGCGCGGCCATTTTGAACCCTATGACACAGTTTATAGCTAAAGAATCAGATCGCTCACTCTGCGTCGGCACTTTTTATCTCAATGTTCCAGTTTATACACTGCGCAACTCAGATAATACAATATATGACAACCGCCTATAATAAAGCAGCAGTCTTCTGCGTATCCTGAATTTGTATCCTTGGAGTGGATGTTATTTTGGAACTTTCAACTGGTCCGAGTGAGCTGATTCTTTAGAAATAAACTGTGACTCCAAAAATAATAGTCACTGACACTGACAGCAGCAAGCAAAATATCAGGTGCGTTTTAATTATCCGCTTCTGCTTCTGGAATTGTCGGTTCAGTCGTTCTAACCTGTCAGATTAAAACAAGAAAACCGACCATTCCGAAGCAGAAGCGGATGATTAAAACGCACCTATTAAAAATATTGCGCCAAGATGTAGGCAACACGTAATAAGGGTTCAAAATGACGGAGTTTTCTATCTCCTTTTAAAAGGCACTCAGAAAGCTGCGCAGTGCGACCATTCTCCGTATAGTAAAAGAAAATCATCAAAGTATGTGCTTTATACACTAAAGTTGTGAACATACAATTACACTATATTAGATTCTGCTGAAAACGTTACAACTACTGATCTGTATTATTTTACTGGATAGGATATAGCTCTCTAAAAATGTTCCGAAAAATTGGCCGATTTGGGCAAATAATATGGCGGACCGGATGTTATTTAACATAACCTCTATTTCCATTTGTCATCACATTTGTCATTTAATTGTGTCAAAAAGTTACGATGAGATGTTGTTTTTATTTATTTAGGTAGTATCGAATAGTATTACTATATTCGTGAAGACACAATATGCTTCACGTTTCCATTTTTATATTTTCTTTCATAAAAATCAAATTATGGGTGAATTGTCCCGAAGGACTTTGCCCGCAAAAGGAATAGAAGAAGAATAAGAAGAATAAGAAGAAAAACTAATCAAATTATAGGTTAGGTATGTCAAATTATCCCAAAATTCAGTTAGGTGATCCCACCATAATTTGCCCAAATCGGCCAGCAGTGTTGCACTTCCGGTCTCCTTGGTGGAACCTTCGGTGGAACGGATTTTTAGTATGTTAAATATAGCCTATATCCTATCCAGTGTATCATGTGGGACAAATCTAAGTCTGGATGTGACGCTAGTCAAATAGCATCTGTCATTCTCAAATGGGCAGAGGCTTTAAGTGAAAGCGTACAAGAGATTACCATCTGGTCAGATAACTGCCAATCACAAGACCGTAATATGATTATGGTAATGGTATACTTTGGATCTTAAAAAAGTATCCAAATATAAAAAAGATTAATCACAAATTTCTGCTACGTGGCCATACGCATATGGAGGACGATGGCAACCATTCCTTTATTGAGAGGAAAAGAAAACGAACCCAATTTTTAAAAGTGATGACCCCCTGGGGCTGACACCAACTCGCATGGCTGTGCTGCCGGCACAACCTTTTAATGTTGTTAATATATAGGTATCCGACTTTAGAGCATTTAAATATTTGTACACTTCTAATAGCTCACGGTTTGTAGTATCTAAGAAAACTGAGAAAATCGAAGATTTTCGTATGTCAGATATAGTACACCTCATAGAGGCGTATTGTATTTTAAAACACATTTTGAGGCAATCACTTTTGACTGTGTCGATCTCATACGTTTTGCCGCAAATACGTGAGAACTCAAATTAAATTTCGACTCAGAAATATAACCACCTTTATTGCCGTGGGTTCCAAATATCTCACGATTTTTACAAAAATTCTGATAAGGCAATTAACGATATTTTATATTCAACAGTATTTTATCTTTAGTTTATGGTACTTTTTTTTACCTTGCAATCATTAAAAATAATTTCAGAATACATTCACAGTATTTTATTGCCCATATTAACTCCATTTTTATTTTTCAAAATAAGGATTTAATACAGTATGTAAGTCCAAATATTAGAGGCCAATAGTATTAACTCCATTTAATTGTCTTCTTAATTACTTTTTTGACAAAAATAATCAAAAACTTTGAAAATAGTTGATAAATAACTATTTTGTGTTACTTTAAGTGGGCTTTCACACCAAAGTGCGACTTGCTGCCAGAAAGCAGGAAGTACGTCGCCACTGGCGCGGCATCTTCACGACTTACTTTCATACCAAAGTCGCTCAGTGCGACTTTTTTACCATCAGACCTTCGTTGCCAAGATGTCGTCGTAAGAATACAATATTGCGTTAAATGCTGCTGTGATTGCAAGGAGAAGGAGGAGGAGGAGGAAAAGGAGGAGGAAAAAGAGAAGAAAATTGTGGTTTCATCCGTAGTTACGTGATAATGCTGATACATATAGCACGTTTATTGTATAGCAGCAAGTACATCCTCAAAAATTCCAAAACTTCTACAGGATGGAAAAAGAAACATTTAGAAAGCCTGTTGATCTAATAATACCATCAATGCAGTTACAGGATTCAAATTATCGAAGAGCTACAAATTATTGTGGAGGAAATAATACTTATATATTTAAAGTAAGTACCTAATAAGTTAATAAATGCATGAGAATAAAAGGCAAGAAAATATTGAAAAATTATAAATTCGTTATTCGGTCAACGACGAGACAGTAAATGTTTGAGGTGTGTTTTAACCCTCATATCCAGAAGGATAATTTAGTCGATAGTTACCTTCGCTGACGAGTATGCTTCCATCGGAGGAAAACGGAGTAAATTGGCCAGCGTGAATTTTGCTCTTGACTTTTTGTCATCATCATCTATACTGTAGGTACTTTTTTGGATAGCCATCTAGCAAAGTCTGTAAATCGATATTCCGCCGGCTGTTTATTGGCTAGTCGTTACCGGTCGACAAGACATAAAGATTTTCTTGAGTGCCGAACATATTTAAATAATAATAACAAACTCACATGTAGAAAAATATGTTCCAACAACTTCGTTCCAACCTTATCTTGTTCACTTCTATTGCTGTACGTATGATCATAAAGACACGGGTACTTCTCGACAGTCTAAAGAAAGTCTATATTAAATTGTTCATCATCCGGTAATGTTTTTACATCTTTTTTGCTAGACCTCGCGAAAGGACTTAAAAATTAATTTATTAACTCGGCCACTAAACAAGTCAAACAACGTCTGCGCGGGTTGGAAACACGTGGCAAAGTAGCGAATTATACGACATATTTTATATTAGAGTCGCACGTCGCATAATGCCACGTCGCATTTTTGCAACGTCACTCCGGTGTGAAACCATTAATTTATTTGTATAGGTTTTTAAAACAAGCAGCATGCTTCCTGCTTCCTGGCAGCAAGTCGCACGTTAAATGCTACTTTGGTGTGAAAGCCCACTAATGTCTATAAAAAATTTCAAATTGCTATATTGTGAAATTTCATTTTTGTGAGTTAATACTGTTTGGCTCTCATGAACAGATATAAGACCCTAATATTAAATAAGTCTCTAATTAACGAAGATAGTAAATTCTTGGCTTCGAAATATTGTATTAAAGTGAAGACTCTTTTACCAAAACGACACATGTCAAAAATCAGTTTATTTTCAGACAACACAAAAATCATTGTATCCTAATAAACCTTATAAAACGCTCTAAATTTAACAATATCTCTTCGTGTTACTTTTTTTAGAAATCACTATTTGTGCTGGTAAATATAACAATTGGCCACTTAATATTATAGGTAACTTAGTCTAGACATTTTTGGACAAGTGTGATTTTTTTAAGAATGTTTTCAACTGCTTTAATAAAATAGTGTTTTTCGGCTCTTTATAAATTAAACTTAGAAGCTCTCAAAACTCATATAATTTTGCGAGCTTGAACATGTAAGCCAGATAAAACAAAAACAGCTGCCAATGCAATAACTACAGTTCATCAAATTTCTAGAGGCTTTCGACGGCTAGACAGAGAAAGCACTACTGACAGGCATCCCGACGGATTTACGCAATGAAAGTACACTCTGCGCATCAAGTATTTCACTATTTCATTCAGACGTAAATGTCAGATGTAAATTACGCTAAAACATTTCTTTTATTTTCGTTTGTGTTTTTTGCTCATTACAGTTTAATAGAACCTAAGTATGGAGTTTAATAGCAAATTAAGAGGCCGCGTGATTAACAGTCAATCTCGCGAAATAATAGCCAATGTTATAGAGTTTATGAGAAGAGAAGGAAACTTTAATTCACCTTCAATACCATTTAAAAATGTAAATGATCGTGTTGCTGCAGCCACAGGAGTATCTAAAAACACTGTCGTCGGAATTTTCATCACCAAGAAAAACCATTAAAAAACCAAAAACAGTTAATGATATAGATGAAGCTGCACAAGAATCAAATTTTATTTTTTTATTATTAGATAGTTATTTTTGTTTCTGAGTTGTGTTCATTTACAGGCTCAATTTTTTTCCGTTTCTCCTTTTTGATTTTATATGGGGTTTCAAGTTGGTTTTGACTTATTTCGACGTAAATCACAACAACACACTTTTTTAAAGCAAACAAGTGTTAAGAGGTATATGTACGTGTAAACTACAATTACAAAAAATTGATATGAAACCACCAACAAAAATGTAAAGCTAGCTTCCGTACTAGAACATGGGTCGTCATTCGCCGAGATAATTTATCGTTTTGTTTAATAGATCAAGAAATGTAAATATTCCCCTGTTATTTTTTATAAAATTATAAGAGAAATAAATTTTTTTCTAAATAGTATAGTTTATTATTTTGTAGAAAAACAAAATTTCGAAAATTTTAGTAATGTTTCAGAAACAACCGTTATTAATAATAGGTACCATTTTCCTTAATAAGGTAGAAATAAAATATAAACTATTTCCACGATTTACAAAGGCCTACAAAAAAATTATAGGTATTTTCCGCTATCCTATAAAATTTATATTTTCTGACTCAATTTCAAAAGGTTGAAGGAATTCCAAAACACATTTTATGGCATAATAATAATTTTCAATTCTACATACTATCTTTAGCTGCTTTTAAAAACGTTCTAAGAAAGTCCAATCAGACCAATTTAATCCCTAAACTATTCCACACTTTTAAAATTTAATTACCTAAAAATATTAAAAACTATTTAAAATAACTTGTTTAGCAGACTGTACAATAGCTATCTTAGTCACACGTAGCGCGTTCTCTGTCTGGGCGTCGAACACCTCTAGAAATTTGATGAACTGTAATGATACCAAATTGGATAATTATGCTTCAGTTTTAGGAAAACCCACATACTTCTAGTCGACAAGCAGCCCCAATTTTCGATATTAGCCATTCATCGATTATTCGAACATTACAACAAAATAAAATGCATTCCTATAAAATAATAGCTCATGGAAGACGATTTTTGATAAGAGAATTTAATAACCTCACTTAATCATTTTTAATTTGACTTAGTACTCATCATTATTCAGCTACTCCTTATAATCTTCTTTTCTCCTTTTTTATGGATAATAAGTTACATCAGGAATTAAGTATTAGTTTGAAAAAGTAATATCCATTGAGACTCTGCATCATCTCTTATATTTTTGCCTATTTATTTATTTCTGTTTTTGAAACATATTCTAAAGATAATTATCGAATAATCTAATTATCATTTAATTGTAAATTTTTGTAACCTACCAAATGAACTCGGTGATTCCACCAAAATTTTAAACTTAAAAAAAAATTATTAAAGTATTAACTACAATTAAAATGTTGTCTACTACGGTTACACAAGTTTCAGCTGTTCCGGTGTCAACCTTCGGGCCTTCGACGTCGCTCAGACGGCAGCTAGGGGGTGGATAGCTTACAAGAATTCCGGAAATAGTAGACAAATAAGTAGGCGCCAACTGGGTCTATATAGTGGCCAAACTATGATCCTATTTCCCCAAAAACCCAGTAAATGAGGAAAGAAATAAAAGACAAACCTCAACTTATGTTCCTTTATAAAGAAAAAAACGTAAAAAATATTTACTAAATATATCAACTTTAAATTTCAACAATTTATTATGAGTTCGACAAACTACTAAAACTTATTAATTACCTAATGGCTTTAGAAAATCCAAAAAAAAAATAATTTGGAGGAAATTAAAGGGAAAGTTTACACCATATATGTATATGCATAACCCAAAATAAATTATTAAATGTATCAAAGTATGGCACGGTTCGTCGTTAGCTTGGTACCAGGCATGACGCTTGCGCAAAATATTAATTTCCACCTTACATAAAATATAAAATAATAGTTAACTTAAATCTTGTGCATAACCGCACCTATACTACATCATATATTGTAAACTAAACAGTAAACTTATAATCCTTATGAGCTTATAACCCTCTCCAAATTGGAAGGCGATATCTGCTTAACTTTTAGTTAAGACCAAACTACCCAAAAGAAAATTATTAAACCATGAAATTTTATAATTAAGTATAATTCATAGAACTAAATAAAAATATCAAAAAAATAAAAATACAATGAACATATAAAGGACTTTAGACACAGAGGTTATTTACTTAAACTCCCAGGTTGGAAGAGGTTACTTAATCTCTGCCCCCACACGGGTCTTCTGAGATCGCTGAACTGATCGTTAAGTCTGGTCCATTTAATAATGAATATATTGAAAAAGTAAAATTATGACAGTAGCCCTTAATAACTGAAGAAATACAACTTAAACGTGGAAGCAGTCCAAGTGTTCTGCGACCCGAAGGATTACTACATCAGCATTAAGTGCTCAAATTAAGAAAAAGTTTGAAATATTAATCAATTAAACGATGTAATATTTGATAATACATAAGTTATGAGTGAAAGAACCCTAGAACATTCTGTGCTCAAAAGTATAAATAATGTTGAGAATACCTTGACAACATTCGGTTGAAAGTGAATGTATAGTTTAACAATGCACACATGAAACCTTCAATATAACGTATAAAAAAACCTGATAGTAGGGTGTCTTTTTTCACAGCATTCCCATCTTCCTATCCAGAACGAGAATCATCCTTGTAAATCTAGCTACAAGTAAGCTAGGCGGCTAGCATACCAATGTTCTGTGTTCCCTCGATGAGTCCACGATGAAACCGTTGAACTCCGGACGATATAACCCTCTGTGTACAACTGTTGAAATCCTGAGTCGCTACCCCCTGGGTAAAAATTGTTGTCGTATCCTGGGTTAACAACCCCCTGGGTGAAACTGTCGTCGAATCCTGGGTTAACAACCCCCTGGGTAAAACTGTCGTCGAATCCTGGGTTAACAACCCCCTGGGTGAAACCCTTAAAATATTACAAAGAAAAATGTCAATACACATTGACGCAAGTATCCCGAACTATAGGATTACCCAAAAATGTACATAAACTAGAAACTATTCAGCATCTAGGATGAAGAAAAATTACATTGGCACAACAGTGAGTCATAAACAGTATTATGAGCTCAAATAATTAAAATTCTGTTACACCATGCCATAACATAAAAGAAATTGACAGCCACATGGTGCGTAACATAACCAAATATATACAAAACATACCTTTTTCGTAAAGGGTTAACTTGGTAGCCTTCCAAGGATGAGAAACACGTGAGATGATCCACAGCACAACAATATTCCACACTCCAAATGCTGTGAACTTCCAATTATTGCGTTAAAATCCTATACTAGATATGGGCTGGACCAATGACCTTAGGAATTTACCAATACACTAAAATTCCCCTCAAAATACGAAATGCCCATTTACCCACAATTAACCATGAAGTAGAATCTAAAATCCCCTTTAATTAGGTAAGCCGATGGGGCTAAATATTAACAAAATTCTACTACGACGCAAAATTCGTCCTTCTCGTGATTCAACACCCACTGACCAAAAAAAAAATATGTCAGCCGTCCCAAATGGCCGAAATTCCTTTCCGATAAATGTCCAGCCAAGTGGGTTCAGAAATTCATCCTCAAGAATTCCACACTATATAACTTAAGAGACCATTTACGAAAGGTACCCTAAAAACTATATTTATATACAGTATAACTACATGTGGGAAACTGTTCCCGACAAAAATTAATACAACAGCGATCGCAAAAAAATCCCTCACGACTTAAAATCGCTCATTGTGAAACTACCTTACCTCGGGTTCTGAGCCCGATATTGGAACGTCCTACAAACATGACACTTGTCGGTGTTCTGTCGTCAAATGACGTTTATGTCATTCACTGTCACAATTAAAAAATATTAACCTAATACTGACAGCTATAACAAAAATAAGCAATGAAATTCTTAAAGAATGGTATCGTAAATAATTAATTACCCAAAGGTGAGACTATAATACATAATATATATAAATTTACAACGAAACTTGGTCTATTTTTAGGAGAACTACCATCGTTTTACTTAGTGGTGAGATGAAATAAATTGTAATAATGATGTCCGAAAGTTAGAATACAGGTGAAATTAGTTAATGACAAAAATAATAGTGATATCATCAATACGATTTTATCCTTTTTTTTCGTATGATTAACCAGGTAAGCCAAAACAATTTTATTAATTCGTGTGGCCAAAAATGAACGTTACATTTTCTCTGGTTTTGTTATTAGTTTAAAATTTAATCTTGTAAAACTGACATGCGCACTTGATACATGTTAGTAAAACCACCAGTTTTTGTTAATAACATGTGTCTCTTCATTTGGTGTCGCAAGAGTTAACTGCTTTATTTAGCTTTTACCACGTGTAACTATCATACAGGTCAACTTTATTTGGTTACTTTCTCGGCCAAAATTGTTTCCTGTGCAACTGTGTACCATTGACTTCTTGCAGATGTTCGCTCCTTCGAACCTTCGGGTGGATTGTTTTGATTTGTCTCCAAACTCTTAAATCCTACTTTTTTAATTATATGTTTTCTATTAAAGATGCGAGACCACTTTGGAGCTTAACGCTTGCCAGCTACCTAACCAAGGTGCCATATTACGTTGTTCAAGATGCCACTGGTAATGTCTTCCTGCACGTTTTGGAATGCCACTATTGTCACTCCACTAGAATTCCACCTTCGCTTAATCAACAACATCTATGGTTTAATTCGAAACCTGCCACCTTCTTTGACCACTTTAATTTGAGTAGACCACCGACTTAAATTTGAGCAATACTATACTCTTGGGGATTCTACTTTCTTCTCTCCACATCTATATTAATTATAATTTGATTATTTATTTTAATCTCATGCGTCCCGTAAGATAAGTTATTATAATTTCATTAAATTTTATTATTAATTCTACTTTAGAAATCACTTTAGATCTTAGGTATGTATGTCTAGGTTTTATTTTATACTAACTTTGTTAATTATGGTTAAACTACAAGGGATAATTGAATATCTAGGTATCTGAAATTGGGGAAAAATAAAAAAACAAAGTATTCTAGTAATAAAAATGAAACTTTATGTAGGCTACATTAATGGTAGTATAAAAAAGTTAAAAAAAAAAGAAACAATACGTAATAATTAAAATTTATTTTTATATTCTCTCTTTCTACAGAGATCACACAGGTTATCAAATCTTGTGCAGCCTTCGTAAGTCCAACGGGACCATGTTATGCACTCAATCCAATCGTCTTTTTTGGTAGTCTCGTTGTACATTTCCACAGGTTATTAAATCTTTTCCAGCCTTCCTGAGTCCAACAGGAGCATTTTATGCACTTAATCCAATCGTCTTTTTTGGTAGTCTCGTTGTCCAGTCCCAGTCCAAATCACTCTCATAAAATTCATCATTGCAAATTTTATCGATATCAATATCTTCCGATTCAGAAGAAGGTGTAAGTTCTTTCTTTTTTTGCATTTTCTTCTTTTGAATAATCTTTCTTTCTTGCTTGTAATTTATCTTATAATTTTTCTTCAGTTTCTTCTCCCTTTCTGCTTTTTTCTCTTCTTTAATTTTAACTTTTTTCTTTTTTTTCAGGGAATCAATATTTTCTGGAGAGCTTAAAACAGTTGATACAGTTTGAGCTCTTTATTGTTTGTAACTTATTGGCGCAAGGCACTAGATATATTTTATCCAATAGCTTTGAGGGAGTGTCTTTGTCGGATCCATCAGATGCTGAAATCATATCACTTCTTGAACTAGGGCCAGGAACAGAAAGTACATCATTTAACAAATTACTATGCCCAGCATTAGGTAGTTGATCATTTGCTGATGGCTTGTTGTTTTCTAAAGACCCATTGGGTTCAGGTATTGCAGCTATTGGGACACTTTGATTGGGAATAGCATCTGTGGAGGCAGTGGTTTCACATAAAAAAGCAAAGTCCGGTATAGCTTGGGGCTCAAACGGAATGATGCCACATGTTTTAAATCCACTAACACCATTATCAACGTTTGCTGACTTCCCCCAAGCTAAGGTAAGTAAAGTACCAAACTAAAGTCGAGTAATTTTTCGAGAGGGGTTATTTATCATGTAACTGTTGCAGGCAAAGTAATAAATACGTTTTAAAGACTTAAAGAAAGCACGGTCTAATGGATGTATCCAATGACTTGTATGAGGAGGAATGCTCAATAAAATTATGTCATTGTTTTCTGCAAACTCCATCATTTCAATACAACTCGTATGCGATGTATAACCGTCAAGAAGAAGAAGAACCTTTCCAACTGGTTTTCTTGGGGTAAAATGATTTTTTAACCAATCAAAAAATAGATCAGCATTAACATATGCAGATTTTTGAGGCATTCTTACTATAGCGCCTGGGGGCATACGCATACCATCACAAACCTCTTGCTTCAGATTTTTGCCTTTCATTATAGAATAGGGTGGCAAAAATATACCCTCCCCACTTACACATGCTAATACTGAAATGGTTTCACCTTTTTCACCAGAAGTAACACATGTCACATTTTTAGAACCTTTAATTGCAATCACTTTACCTGGCTTGTTATTCAACTGTTTCGTCCATGTTGAACACATTCCCAGGTTTGTCAATTAAGCTATGTTCCTTTAAAACATCCCCTAATAGCTTAAAGTAATCATTAACTACTCTTTTATTTAACCCTTTAGTTCTTGCGATTGACACTCCTTCAGATTGACGGATACTAAGTTCTGGATTTCGAGCAAGAAATAAATTAAGCCAGTCATAACCGGCTTTTTTCGAATCATTAATAAAATTATGTTTTAGCTTCAAACTTTCTGACAAATAATAAGCCATGGAACAAACCGAGACCCTAGTAGGAGTAAACCCACGTGACTGCAGTTTTTTAATGTGCCTAACAATTTTTTTCTCATTCTCAGTACCAAATTTATCTAAGAAACCCTTAGAAAAATTTTTAGATTTAAGACGCCTTTTTAACCAGGTTTTTGGAATTCCAAATGCTTTGGCAGCAGCATTTATACCCATTTTCTTCTCTTCTATATTTTTTACAGCATTTCTAAGAGCATCCTCCGACCAATCCCTTCGTCCTGTGGTCCCATTACGTTTATATAATGTTGGCATTTTTCTGTAACGACAGAAGCCAATTTTAAACATATCCCATTAATTTTTTAAATGAAAATAAAGGCAATCAAAAATAGGTACTTAATAATTTACATAACGTGGTCCGACTATCCCATATTTTTTAAACTGGTCCAACTATCCATAAAACAAGCCGGTACGTCTATCCCATTTGTCAGGGATTCATGGACCACCTTTTATTTCACGAGTACGTGGTTTGCGAAGCACTGTTTTAGGTTATTTTCATTTCTAAACACTATCTCAAGTAATGCCATCGATATTACATTGAAATCGCGTACACACTATCAAATGCTAGTTTAATGTAATAAATTTTTCAACTTACATTAAGTTATCAATTCACTTTTTTAAAGAACTACGTAAAATACAGAGCATATGATTTGCACACGACTCTAACTGATGGCGTAGCATAACTGCAAACACTGTCTACAGCGCTGATGTGACAAATCTCTAAACTATCGAGGTGGTTCGTTTAAACCAGTGGTCCATCTAACCCGGACTGACCCTATTCGCTCCGTGCGAAGTCATGGAAAGGGAAGAAAAAGCGATACTAGCGCTAGTTGCGGATAATTCGTGCATTTTAGGGCGATATTATGTAATTTTGGCATGTCAAATACACGTATACATTTTACTTTTTTTCAAAAAAGAAGGTATAAACAATACAATAAGCAACCGGAGTTGCTGTGTTGAAAATTGTACAAAATACTAGCAAAAAAAAACACAGTGAAACTTATATTAAAAATTTCAGTAGCCAAGTGGAAATTAAATCAAAGAAATAAATTGATAGGTGTACAATAAGAAGAAAAATTATCTTAATTTTTGTAATAATAACAGTAATGCTGGAGATAGTAGACATCAGAAACTTGAAAGGTTTTAAATAAACAATAAATTATCATTTTACGATGTTTTTATTATCCCTTTATTCTTAAATGTTCATTCAGTAAGGACTAGATTTCAAGATTTCTGCCTTTGATTATTATATGTGGCTGGAATGCAATTTTGTGACTTACAGATGGGAAACCAGTTTTAATCATTCATTCTATGTTTTCTTTCGAACAAAAATGAAAATATAATTAACGATCCTTTTTTTATACATTTTAACTTTATGCTATTATTAAATGGTATTTTTTTTTATTTTGAAAGAATAGGCTAATTCTTCAATGACAACTTAGGCAACTTCTCATACATTTTCCAGTAAATACTGTTGCCTGCCTATATTTTATTATTGATTTTGTATTGATAATACATAATTTTCTTTAATTTAAGCGATAAAAATATATAATAATAATAAATTAATGTTTTACTTGTTATACAAATCCATATACTTTTATTAAAACTAACATCAATATTTTTTAATTACGAATTCTATTAAAAATTGTATTTGTCAGTATACGCAGAAATAGTCCATTAGTACCAAAACGGATTGGCGCTGCTGTCGCGCACGAAGCGAATAGGTTACCATTTGTTTTTTTTTATAATCTATATTTTTGTGTAGTGTTTGTAATTTAATTTTATATATTTTAATTAAAACATCAAACATTACTTTTATTTATTTTAAAGTACAGTAGACAATTTTACACAAGCCAACCGGCTCATTTGGTTCGACAGGACACGCTTTACCCTATCAAATATATTACCTGTGATACACACTCGCGATTAACGTGTTAAATACTCGTTGAGTGTAATTAGAAGACCCCGTATAAAATGCGAGCGTGTCGCGAAAAGTTAACGGATAAAAAGTTCCGGCCATCAATAATAACTTTCAAATATAAAAGTCTAATATACAAGCTTGCAAACAAGAGGCCATCCCTTATAATGTTTCTAAAACATATGAGGGGAGAATGAAACGCAATTTCTTTTTATTTATATTTCTCATATCTCAACTAGTCATAAATGTTTGATATACACCGGGTGACAAAGAAGTAATAAACGCCCTCAAAAGTTTTTTATCTTCGAATGTACGAATGGCCGGAGGTTCTGTAGCTAGACCATAAAATGTTTATTAAAAAATATGTGTTACATTATTTATTGTTTGAAAGTCCTTTAATTATACCAACAAAATATATTTCCAATTTTACCTTCTATCGTGTGACAAAGATGAGCATTAACATTTTAATACAACAAATGATTCATAGTTTGAAAGAGTTTAATGTAACAATACGAAAAAATTTAAATAATAGCTTTGTTGGTTATGAGGAGAACAATGAAAAATAATTGTGATTCCAAAATGCAAAAGAATTACAATCTAATCAATTAAATAACATTTATGCTACGCGACGGTCTGATCATCCCCAGATTAAGGGCAGGCTTTGGGAGTTGTAGCCCCCGAGGCCTGGCACGTAAGGGCCCCTTTTAAATCTTGTAACGTGAATACCTGGTTATTTTATCTATTTTGACAATGCGTTTGAGCTCAATTGATAAGACGTGGGTTAGGTTTTTAAATAACTCAAATAACTTTTAAAAAGAAGTAAGGCACCACTATATTTAAAGCTTATACACTTAACTTTAGATTAGTGATAAAAATATAAAAAAGCACTAATCACTAACTAATTATACTTAAACCATGCTATAGATAAGGTAGGTATCAAATTCTAATTCACATAAGTCTGCACAAAATTCAAATTTAAAATAATTTACTGGTTAAATTAATGCACTTATCTGTCGGTATAAAAGGTAAGTTAAAAGGTAAAATCGGGTATTTATTTACTCCAATCTATAGATCATTTCTCATTTGATAGTCTAGAGATAAACCGTGAATGATCTTCGATCTTCAAGATAAATGGTTCTTCTTTCTTTGAACCCAAAACTGTCTAGAGATGAAACATGAATAATTCTCAGTATTCGAACTTGAACTCGAAACTTTCTAGAGATGAAACGTCTAGAGATGAAAGATGAAATCGAAATCGTCTAGAGATGAAACGTCTAGAGATAAAACGTCTAAAGATGAATCCAAAACCGTCTAGATATAGCCATTCCCTTATAAAATCAGACGGCCATTAACATAAATAACTATCATCTAATTCATCGGATGACCTAGATTAAAAAAATCAAGTTGATTATCGCTGTCAATCAAATCAAAAATAAATCTCACAAGGCTAAGACGACAAATGACATTTGAGGAAGAGGTGATTGGTCGAAATAACGAAATAACGGTTCCAACAGTTACAATCTGACAAATATTCTTACAATATCATTCAACATGGTATTTAAAAAGTTTTTTGTTTTTCCATTATGTATTGAATGGCTTAAATTATTTTTCTAAAAAACAATATTTTTTTTGGCAATAAAAAATTAAAATGAAAAATCAACCATGGTTGATTTTCACAAATACTTTAATTTAAAAAACAAAAATTTAAAATTACACAATTGTTTCGAAGCACAACTTCTTCAAATACGACTAATTTTTATTTCGATGTCCAGTATATTATAGAAAATTAACTAATCAGTTAAAGTACTTAAGAAAAATTTACTTAATAAAATTCCAGTAAGTTATTATTATTACCGGGTGGGTTTATCTCACAGAAAACTAAGAAGAAGAAAAGATTTTAATTTATCATTTAAGAGGTTATATAAATTTTTAAATCTAATTAAGAGTTTCTAAATGGTTTAATTTAATGCCTTTATTCTTTATGTAAAATCACAGAATTGTCTATAAATGAATGATTTTTAGACTAAATATGATTTGGGAAAGTAGAATTATTTTTGTTTTTAATATAACTATTGTAATATTCTGAATATTTTTTTTTAAAGTACGGCTAAAGATAAAATGCAGAACATTAAGAAACTGGTTACGAAAAATTCATCATGTCACTAGTAGCGAAAAAAACACAGTTGCCCAAAATTGTATATTAGTCAAACAGACCAATATACAATTTTGGACCACTACCCACCACAATTTAATTTATATTCTCCCGATTTATTATTGACATTTTCTATCAAGGGAATAATATCGACGTCTATAACAACTCTTCTAATCCTAGTTTACCAATGAAGTTTACGATTTAGACTGGCACTAACATAAGTAGATCGCTCTCTTCTATTTGATATGCTTACAATTATAGTACCTTTGAATTCTGTAGGGCCACACATTTGATTTGGAATGTAGATTGAAGTATTGTCCTTCTCCTTCTCTTTGTAAAATCTTAAATCACTTTATTCTAATAGTCCAATTTTACTAAGGTTGAAAATATCCATTAATTAAGAGCAGCCATTTTTTAGTAATAGTCACCAAAAAGTTTTTAAGCCTGTTGTGATAAAGTCACTAAATTTTAATTTTAATTAATTATTAAAATGTATATTTTCGTTTCCTAGTAATTCCCGGTCTTGGAACATCTGAGAGAGCTCTGTAATTTTAAATATTCTCGTATGTATTGTAATTCATATTCGGATTTAAAGATTCAATTTTATGCAAATTATGTAGGTTGATTTGCTATGGTATCCGAAGGCCACTTTTTATTCCCTAGTTAGTAAATAGTTCAAAACTGGAGGTGGCTTCTCCCATTTCGAAATTGTGCAGACGTCGAGCTCTTCTGCTGAAAGGGTATAAATAGGATGGAAACAAATTTGGTCTCTTGATTCCAGACTACCGTAAGGGTCTTTAGTTCCTGTACTTCGAAGCTCTTTAAGTAGTGATAAGAAGTTAGTGAACCGTTTATGTGTTTCTATATTTACGATTATATATATATTTTTTTTTTCGACACGAAGTTACTGGTTCTGTCTCGCCGTCTAACTAGAAAAAATTAAAAATTTAAAATATCGCGAATTAGCGTTATACAACCTTCCTAAGTCGAGCTAATTGTGGATCTCCAAAACAGGCTCTGATTCAGGAAGTTTTGCAACACGCCGTCCAGCCTAGTTTTTCTAATAATCGCGGGTTTATCACAATTAATGCGAAAAAATCCTGTTGATTATCCAAAACGAGTGATTTGCGGAGTCCTTTTGAAGCCAGAGAATCGCGGGACCGCCGCTCGAATCTTACAAGTCTCGGCGATCTGTTCATTTTCTAATTAATTTGTGGCTCTCGCCGTGCCTACGTGATAAACGAATTATTTGCAGACAGTGAGCCCCAAAAATTCCGTTTTAAATATGTTTAGGCCCTGTATTATTTAACCACTGTAATGAAATAATTTTATTTATTGATTAATTCATTTTCTGTAAACCAGGAGCCTCGTTAACTTTCATATTAAATATTTTTACCATTTGCATTTTTCAACCGTGGCGAATAAATAATTTACTAGTGGAAAAGTTTATTTTCTGCACATAGAAAGCCCTGAAAATTTCTTTTTGATATTTTCAGTTTTATTATTATTTATTCGTTACATTTAAATTAGTAATATGTGAAAAAAATAATTTTCTACATACAGGGAACATCGAAATTATCCGATTTACTTCTTTTAGCGTTTTATTATTTTACCGTTGTATTTAATTAATTTTATTTATTGAGAAATTTATTTTCTGTATACAGAGAGGGTTATTAATTATTTTCCTGTATTTTCAACCGTTATATTTAGAAGGAGTCAAAAGTATGGAGTGCAGAATTAATATTTTCATATATATCTTTACCACTCTTTAGCAATTCATGTTTTTCCATGAAACTTATGGCACGTCTAATTCTTGTATATAGTTTATCATTGCTTACTTGCACTTTGTAAAATAAATTATACAGAATGTTCAAAAAATTAGGAATATCAGTTACTGAAATAAGGTACATTTTTGTATTACTATAGCTGAAATAATACCTCTGAAGATTTTTTTTGTTTCGTATAACACTGGATAATTTTTGTAAGTAATACAGGGTGTGATACAACTACATAAACAACTAATTACAAAAAAAAACACATTTACCGAAAAACTTGGTATACCTACCTAAAATAATCTAGAAAGAATCTTGAAGCCAAATTAAGTTTGCTTGTATTATAATCTCTATGAATAACCAAATCTCGTTCTACGTCTTCTTTTATTTAGAAATACCACTACTAACTCATACTTGAATAAATGATTCAAAAGACATAATCTAATTAAAAAGTAATTCCTGATTTTTATATACAGGGTGTTAAAAAAAAAGTGTCACAAAATGAAATGGTGAATAGTATGACCCAAAATAAGCAGAAAAGTCTTAATAAATATATGACCGCAAATTTCGGTTTCGGAGATACGGACCATTTTGTGTTTATAACAATTTTTTATTATTATAAAAAAACAATGATATTTATAAACAATCAATAACAACATAGAGTTAAATGAGATGTTCAAAGTGCCCTCCCTCCATTTCAATGCATTGCCATTTGCACGACCGTACATAAAATGCATGTCAGCTAATTCGATATTAGTGTAAACAGGCATAACGAAAATTTATAAAATTATTCACCCACAACAAAATAATAACTGCAAATAGTATCTATGAAAAAACATCGGTAGACTCCAATAAGAAAAGCAAGTTTTTGAGAATGAAAAAAGAATCAAAAAATAATACAAAACACAAAACACTCCGTATCTCTGAAACCATTTATTTGCGGACATATGTTTATTAAGACTTTTCTGCATATTTTGGCCCATACTACCCCCCGTTTTATTTTGTGACACTTTTTTTTAACACCCTGTATAGTACAGATGTCAGTCTACCACTTTTTTCTATTTTTGTAGATTAAGAACGTTTAGTTATATAAAAAATCTGATACAGTTTTGGCAGTAGTAATTTACTAAAAAAAATTCCTGTTATAAATACTGCTGATATTTAATTCTGGCCAACTCTTATTGATAAGCTATTATTCCAAACCCCTGTACCAACATACTTTTCTCATTCTATGGAATATTATCTATGCATATGACATAACTTTTTTTATTTCTTTTTTTATCAATCAGACTTGCAAAAGGATTCTATAAGCTAAAACGTTGGAGAGCGTTAGATTAACTAGCAACTAAATTATTATAAGAGTCCGTGTAACCTATGCATTTTCAGAAAATGTTCTATTTTACATTGTATATTTCATTATTATATGTTATTGGAAACAATTTTAAAAATTTGTTAAGAATTTTTTGACTATATATATTTTATATTTTGTAAAAATACTGTCTATGTCGAGTGCCTTCCTTTTTTGCAAACAAACTTAGAATGTTATAAAACAATTGAATTGCATTGACAAGTGTAATATTTAGTGACAGAATATTATTGTTCTTATTAAGAGGAGTATTTACTTGGCTGTAAAGCGGAGCATGCAAGGGTTTCGTAGTACCCCACTTTTACAGTTTATTTTCGTTAGTAAGGGGGTACCTCAGAGGTGATCCCATATAAATTTGGTTAAGATGTGGTGATGGCATCTGCGCGATTTTAAAGTCGGTTTTTTAAAATTACTTTTAATACATGTTACGTAAATTAAAAGTTTAATAATTTGGTGTTTTCTTGATGCATCGTTTTATCATTTTACTTTGTATATATGTTTAAGTACAGATAATTATTATTACTGACAATTTATTTTAAATCATTAAAATAATATTTTGTTGATCCAAAAAAGGCAAACAAAAAAGCCATGTCACATTCAGTGTAATAATAATAATTAGATATATAAATATAGTATATTATGTACCAACAGACTAAACGTTCACTTTCAATCCCGCCTTTTTGTCGTAAAAGACTTCTAAATTTTTACTAGTGACGTCCGTACCGGGTTTGAACTGAATATTTTTGAACAAAAATATGGTACGCCACTGCTTTTTCTAAAAACCAAAATTATCTTTAAAATCCTTATTTATTTTGGAACAAATTTGGTTTATAGACGTACTTTCGTACGACGCACCCTTTTCGCGTAAGAAAATAAAAACCAGTTTATTGAAACTGCTTTTGATATTTTGTTGAAATTTGGTAGAAACCCACCATGAGTGGAAACACTTTTTTTTGGGGCAAAATTTTATAAAAATATCTAGAGTGATAAGAAATTTATGATAAAATAGTTATTTTTTTCTTAAAACTTTAACACCCAAGGATTCACACCCTTAAGTATCGGCACTCAATTAATAAATACCCTGTATTAATTGATATTACCTTATTCGAACCAATCGTCTATTTTTTCGTTATTTGTATTTATATTTCACAACTCTTTACTCCTAAATGTAATTTAATCTAACTAAACCTATTCACTAAATTAAAATATAAAAATAATGTAAAACCCTCTAAAAAATCGAACTGCGTTATAACAATATCTCGCAATGCACCAAGAAAAACAAATACGATTCTGGTTCCCCTAATTTAGGTAACTCTGACTCACTCAAGGATTTTTCGGTTCCTTTGTCTCAACTACACGCGTTAGAGTTTGGAATACGTATCCCTCGTATCTACATGCAATTGTTAAAATTATGAATGAATGCGGATTTTGTTTAGTCTCGGAAGTAATTTTGTAGTATTTAGGCTCCACCCTTAAGTTGTAATTTTTATACCTACTAAACTACCGTTGCCCCGCAGGTCTTTCAGTTTGTAATGTAAATTTTCCTCTTAAGATAAATAGTTGGTTTTAATAATTAGAAAAATGGTTCAGTATTTTATTTGCAACACACCTCATTTAGTTAATTTTTTAATAGAAGGAGAAAATAATAATGTAGTCAATATACAAAAAAGAAAAGATATAGCAGTTTTGCGTAGATCAAGATTTGGATTTCCTGAAATGCCATTATCACCTAATGCAAAATTTTGGTTCCACTGCAATAGATGATTTCAACGGAAGACATCTTGAAGTTGCAAGGTCATTGGAAGATCTTTGTGCCATCTATAAGTTTACATAACAACTAATAAAATAAAAAAGAAAACTGTAAATTATTATTTTGGCAATCTGTCTAAAGTTACGGCGGCGTCAACATAAATTTCTTCTTTTTTCCTGCCTTCTTCTTTAGTTGTATGGGCTCAGTTTTCACTCTCACTATCGCCAAGATCTGGAATCTAGGGTCCGTATTTATAAGTAGAACTTACTTGAGTCGGACTTGGGTAAGTCGTCCTTGAACTAAAATCGAAGTTCGGTTATATCGCGTGAATTTAGAGATGGGTAGTAACAAATCCGTAAATGTACATAACAGCTACAGATTTACTAATATGCATCTCTAAATTCCAGTTTAACACCAGAACCACCTAGAACTTTAGAGACGTTGTAACCGAACTTCGATTTTAGTTCAAGGACGATTTACCCAAGTCCGATTCAGGTAAATTCTGTTTTTTAATACGGATCTAAATCTGCATGGCTTGCTAAGCGCGCGTTAGGTCTTTATGGCTGATTTTTGTTAAATTAAAACCTTTTTTAATGGGTGTCGCCTGCATTTCCCAACAAAACGGTTTGAATTTTTTCAGTATTTTTGCTGACAATGAAGATATAAAAATATTTCGAGTAATATGTGTGTGTAAAATAAATATTATATAATTAATCCTCTAAAATCTTACAAGGGTGTACAATAGTTTGTATAGAATAACCAAAATACATGAAATAATCTACATAGGTATAGGTCTGTATAGAAAAGCATCGCTTGGCATGTACTTACCTTATTAGGGTATTTGAAAGAAAAGTTTTATGCAATGTGTCCAATTTAAGTCGGCACACTATATATTCCGAATACATGTTTTATATGTAAAAGAAGAAATCGATATAGATTAACTTTCGAGGCAAAACTATTTTTTTTAGTGCAGTTGCAGTTGCATTTGTATTTACTTTTAATTTATTGGAAGTCTTAATATCTATGTAAAAAAAATTATTATTTGTACTATAAATTATTTATGTATTTCTGTCACACCCTGTATTAATAATAAATATTATCTAGTATTTATTATAATAAATGAGCGATCACATAATGTTCTAATTATGATAATACATGAAAATACACCTTATATAAGTAACTACTATTCCTAATTTTTTAACCGCTCTGTATGTTTTATTTTACAAATTGCCAGTAGGCATTAACAAACTATATACAAGTGTCAGAGGTACCATAAGTTTCATTAAAAAAACATGAAATACTTAAGAGTAGTAGAGATATATATGAAAATATTAATTCTGTATTTCATACTTTTGACTCCTTCTAACAGCTCACCCTGTAGAGCTGCAAACTTGAGGTCCATAAGAAAGTTGCCGTTAATGACCTGAGAAATAACATAATAAAATTTGAACAAATTCTGCCAGTACCCAAAATCAATGTAAAAAGTGCGGGGTCCTTTTGTTTTCGTGCGATATGGCCATCATATCCACTCTTGTTGCAGAAACTACTATTTTGTACCTATTGTAGGTAATTTATTTATACATTCCTGTTAAAAAGATTACAATAAACAACAGGCAAGCATTATTATAATCGTTTAACAATTAATAACATTAATAACAATCCTTTGTTGGCGCAGGGTCAGTTAAAGAGCCTTTAATAGGAATTTTTAGCCATAATTTTGAAATGGAATCAGTTTTCTGCAACTTCTTCTACCTAAAAAATTATGCTCAGTGTTAAGTAAAAATGTAGGCGTATTGACCTACTAGTTGATCAACTAGGTACGTTTTATAAATTTATATCAAATTGGAAACAAAAACAATTCAAGAATATCTTTACTTACATAAAAATAAATATAAAAGCACACGGTAGTTTGTGTTTTACAACATACCTTAGCCCACCTGCGTTTTCGAATGTCTAGATTTTAAGGAACTTTTAAAAACATTTTATCGGATTGACTGTTTTTTTTTACTTCTAATAGGGACCAAGTACTCGAAAATATAACCAGATATTTTTAATGTAACGCAAAATTAAGCAAATGTTTATATTTTATCACATTTTTTAAAAGCAATTTCAATGTTTCCCGCATTGATTTGAGGTTAGAAATTGAGAAAAGAAAACATAATTTTATTCCGATTTTAGAAAGAAATAATTATTATAAATGTTACTATTAGAAAAAGATAACAATATTATGGTATCACGGATTCTTTAGTGACCCATAAAAATAGACCCCTCATTATGACGCGGTAAATGCGCAAAAATAGTGTGTTTTAAATAATTGATTTAAAAGTGATTTTTTAAAAATAATATGATTTTATTATTTATTATCTTTTTAAAGTATTTATTTTGTAAAAAAAAAGTTTTTGTTAAATTCGTTTGCACTTAGACACGCCTAATTCTCAGCTTCATAAAACCGTTTGGAATAAACAGCTCTGTAACAATAAGCTAATGTTATCTTGGTACCAGGACAGAATGGTCTTCTAAATTAAAGAATCTTAAAGGATTTAAACCGTTCATTTTCCATCAATTGCATAATAAAAGCAGTTTCCAAGAGAGCAAAAAGCAGTGCATATTGAACAAAAATTACCGCAATAGAAACGGGTTAGAGAATTTGTCAAAGGCCGATCATAACTAAAATGTACCGATAATCTACTGAACTAGAATATGAATTCTGGAATGATAGTAGTCCTCCTAATAGAATAATATTAGCTTAATAAAGACATGAATATCATTAGCATAGCATAGCAACTCGGCGTTTGACACGTGGGTTGTAATAAACCTCAGCAACTGAAAACGCGTGCACAACTTCGTAACGATTTCATCTTCACGATTGTATATTATTCTGTGCAGGCACATACATTCGGCAGTCGTCTGTTGTACCTGAAGAAGAGAGTGTCGCTTCAAAGTAGACTGAAGTGTACCACACCCCATGTGTCAGTTTTTGAAACTTTTTTTCTCGATTTCTTTAGCTGGTTTTGTAGGGTAATTTTTCCTAGTTGTTTTTTGGAAAATTATAGTGTTTTTTTCTTAGATGTGTAAACGGCAAAAGGAACAGGAGTGTCTCTTGAGACTTTGGCAGGAGTCTGAAGCTAAAAAACCTTATTCAGATGAAGAATAATCAGAAGAAGAGGAGGATATTGATCACCTGAGCATAACTAGCAACTATCCTGATCAAGAGCAAGATGCGGGGAATGAAGATGAGAGAGAGACACAAAAAGAACAAAGTGAAGAAAGAGGTGAGATACGAGAAAATGCTCGGGATACATTTTTTGTGGACAAAAATGACTTAAAATGGTTAAAACAAGTACCAAATAAAAATGTGAGGACTAGAGCTGATAATATCGTAAGGATTATGGAAAGAATGCTAAAACACCAAGAGAGTGCTTCGAGCTTTTTATAGATGAGGAAATGACGGCTGACATTGTTAGAAAAACAAATATTAGAATTGCTGAAAAATCTGAAAAATTGAAAAATTTACCGCATTATGGGGAAACAACAATTGTAGAAATGAAAGCAGTTTTTGGTCCTCTTTATTTAGCTGGCGTTTTCAAGACCAATCACAGAAATTTGCAAGAACTGTGGAATACCGACGGTACTGGGATGTATATATTTAGATGTACCATGAGCCAAAGAAGAGTTGAATTTTTAGTTTCTTGTTTGCGTTTTGATAATAAAGGCAACCGACATGAAAGGCTAAAAATTGACAAACTTGCTCACATAAGAAGTATTGTTGACAAAGAATCCCACACAAATCTTGTGGAAATTGGCTCCCGGTCAAATTGGCTGAAATTTGGATATGTTGTTTGTTTCGGCATCCTCAGCAAAAGTCTCAATGGGCACAATGCTCAATTTTGCCTATTTTGGCTCCTACGGAGCTCCAAAGCTCCACGGATTGACCATTATTTACTACTTAAAAAGGCAATCTTCTCTAAAGTTTAGTATTTGCTGCGTTAACAAAGAAGTATCTTCTTATGTTTTCGGAGTCGCTGCATTCAAATCCAATACCACTATAACAATATTGACAGTTGACAGCTGTCAACTAGCTGTCAAACAACAAGCAATAACCAGAATTGAAAAATCCACATGTAAATATCTGTTTTTAAAGCAGCTGAGTTTAAAACTAATGTTAACAACTCGATATTGACAGTTGACAGCTGTCAACTAACTATCAAACAGTATGTGACAATCAAAATTAACAAAATTCAGTAGTAAATAGATGTCCTAGGGGTTTCCGAGTTCAAAATTGATGTCAAAAAGACGATATTGACAGTGATCAGCTGTAAACTAACTGTCAAACAGCACGTGACAATCAAAATTAAAAAAATCCACATGTAAATATATGTTTTTTATTTATTTATTTTATTTATTTATTAAATACACTGCTCTACAGGCTAAATGCCTAGTTATAGAGCAGGAAAAAAATTGTAATTACAAAACTAAATATAAATATAACATATTGCACAATAAGACATAATTTGGATATAAGATAAATTACACAACATAACAAAACTTACACAATATAACAAAAATTACATAATATGACAAAAAATTAAATAAATTAATGACTATACACAAGCAAATAGTACCGAAACAGCTTTACAATTTTTTGAGCTGCGAAAGCTTACAAGAAAATAAATCAATTCTACCTTGCAGGTTGTTGCAGTTTTCACACATAAAATACAACGGCGAGTTTTTTAATAAATTTGTCCGAGATAGCGGGAGATAAAACAATAAGTTGTTTCGAGATTCAGTTCTTGGCACTTTAAATACAAGTTGTTCTAATAACTCGGAACAATCAATTTGGTAGTTAATAAGTTTATAGAGGAATATTAACGAATGATTTTTTCGTCTACATTCTAAGCTTTGCATTTGAAATCTATTTAGAAGTAACGTGTGATTTATCCCAATTGGTGGATATGTTCCGTCTATCTTAAATGTCAAGAATTTTAGATATCGTCTTTGAACGTTTTCAAGAGCGCTTATGTGAATATCATAAAATGGTTTCCATATTATTGAAGCATATTCTAATTTTGATTTGACAAACGCATTGTACAACATATTCATGGTTTCGATAGAATTGAGGTCAACTGCATGCCTAATGATAAATCCCAAATTTCTGAATGATGCTTTTACCACGTCATTTAGATGTTCATTAAAAGTAAGTTTTCTATCGAACTTTACCCCAAGATCTATAACAAAATCAGGCCTATTTAATATAACACCATCCAAACAGTAGTTATAGAGAATTGGAAAATCTTTTTTGGTATATGACACTATATTACATTTTTTTGAATTTAATGGAAGATTATTTTTTAAACACCAATTATTTATTTTATTAATATTACTTTGTAATTTAAGACAATCATTTAAGATATCTACCTGATAAAAAAATTTGACATCGTCTGCATAAATTAAATATTTTACGTTAACGTCATTAATAATGTCATTTACGAATAGTATAAATAAAAGCGGTCCCAGAATCGAGCCTTGAGGTACGCCAGAGGTAACTAAGATATCGACAGACTCAAATCCACGCACTTCAACAAACTGGGTTCTGTTTGTCAAGTATGATTGAAAAAAATTTATGACAGGCTTGGACAATCCAAACTTGCTAAGCTTTTGAAGTAATATTCTATGATCGAGTTTGTCGAAAGCCTTAGAAAAATCTGTATATATTACGTCTAGTTGACCGCCGCCATCAACTATTGCAGAACTGTATTGTGTAAATGAGAATAGATTTGTTATTGTTGACCTGTTCTTACAAAAACCATGTTGTTCGTCCACTATCTGATGTTTGACGTGTGGTATAATATTATCGTATAGTAAAATTTCAAAAACTTTGGCAAAATTACATATAATAGTGATGGGTCGATAGTTCTCAATACAATTTTTTTTACCTTTTTTAAAAACAGGACAGATTCTTGACCTCTTCCATGCATTAGGAAATGTACCAGTACGCAATGACAAATTAAATATTTTATTTAAAGGAATAGCTAACGCATGGGAACAATCGCGAACCATGAAGGATGGTATTGTAGGGCGCATTAAAATCACATACAGTATTTTTAATTTTATTCCTTGGACATTCTGTATATAACAAAATTATCGTGTAATTTAAATAAAAATGTCATGTTGACAAAAACCAATAATTCATATTTATTTTTCTTCATAGATCACGTTGTTGTATGTTATATATATATTGACTTTGATAAATAAAAAAGAATTGTCAAAAAAAGAACGAATTTTTATCTTCATCTTGGTTGTGGCAAAAGACCCGTGCCACAACAATTGGTGACCCCGACGTGATCGCCAGCTATCTCAACGTGATTTCCAACCTTAGCACAAACATTTTTGCCCGACGTTATTGCCAGCTATCCTGACGTGATTTCTTCCTATAGTCCAAATTTTTTGCCCGACGGTCCGCAGCAACGGCAATCACCACCTTCTAGACCTACTACACCGGCCAACTTCAAGCCCCGACTAAACAGTAGAAGCAGAATTTTGGCAAGTATCTCCCTCTCGCATGCAAGAAGTAAGGTATCTATAGTTTTCGAAGAAATATCCATTTTGTTCTTAATTTAATTCACATAAAAATTTCAAAGAATTCAAATTATTAAATCATATTGTACATAGTTTTGTTATATACAGAGCTATGTCGGATTCAGAAAAAGAAATCGAAGGGGTAAATTCATCTAAACAAATCGAACAAGCTTCTCTTTCCATTAAACTTCCAATATTTTGGACAAACTATCCAGAAGCTTGGTTCTTACAGGCCGAGGCTCAATTTAATCTTAAGGGAATATCTCGCGATTCGACCAAATACGAATATGTTGTAGCTTCATTGCCACAAGAAGTTATAATGACGGTTTGGGACAAAATCAAAAACAAAAATGTCTCGTATACTCAATTAAAACAAACTCTGATACAACGTCACAGCATTAGTGAAGAGAAAAAATTGGAAGAGTTACTGTCTAACACTGAGCTAGGAGACCGTAAACCTTCCGATTTGTACAGATCTATGGAAATCTTAGCTGGAACTTCCTCCATAGTTGGACAAGACCTTCTTAAACAACTTTGGATGAAGAAACTACCTCCAGTAATAAATATCGCGTTAGTTGCATCCGGTAAATCCAACTTACAGGAGTTAGCTGATATGGCAGATAAAATTTGGGACGTTTCCCAACCCCGTCAAATACATGAAATGATTCTTAAACCTAAAGCCAGCTCTATTCCACCAGATCTGGTAGATATGTTTTCAGCTTTAGCTTGCAAATACGACGAGGTTAAAAACGAGGTTGCCGAACTAAAGAAAATAATATTAAATGACAGAATTCATAATAATTTCCAACAGCATGAAAACCGTAGGAGACATTCCAGCCGTAGTTCTGACAGATCTCCTATTAGATACTCTAGCAGGAGTTCAAGTCGAACTAGAAGTAACACCTTTAATGAATCAGGTCCTTATTGTTGGTACCATTATACCTACGGCAGAGCCGCTAATAAATGCAAACAACCCTGCAAATTTAGCGATAATAAGGTAGCACTAGTTAATAACGAAACAAAAAACTAAAAAATTCCACGGTTCTGGCGACAACTAGTGGAAATTTTCAGTCACGTCGTCTATTTATTTATGATAAAATTAACAATCTCAAATTTTTAATAGATACAGGAGCAGAGGTTTCGGTGGTACCAAATATCTATTTTAATTATCCTAAGAAAGATTCAAGTACGATTTTAACAGCTGCCAATAATTCAACGATAAGCACATTTGGAACAGTTTTATTAAAAGTTGACCTTGGTTTAAGACGCGTTTTTACTTACCCTTTTATCGTAGCCGCAATTTGTAAACCCATAATAGGTGCAGATTTTTTGTCAAAATTTGGTTTAACAGTTGATCTAAAAAATAAATGTTTACTTGATACGCACACCTCCTTGACTGTAAATAGTAAGTTAATCGACACAAATTGTCCTTCACCAAAAATATTTTCCATAGAAAATAAATATTTTAAAATCTTAAAAAATTATCCGGCTCTGACGGCTCCTCCTAATTACAATTTACCAGTTAAACATAATACTGTTCACCATATTCTTACTAAAGGACCTCTTCCTTATAGTAAACCTCGTCGCTTGGACCCATTTAAATATAAATTAGCAAAGACTGAATTTGAATATATGGTTCAACTAGGTATTTGCAAATCTTCATCTTCTAATGTCACTTCTCCCCTTCATATGGTACCCAAAAAAGATTCCAACGACTGGAGACCATGTGGAGATTATCGACGCCTAAATTCCGTTACAGTACCAGACAGATATCCCCTTCCGCATATTCAAAATTTCAACTGGCATTTAACAGGCTGTTCCATCTTCTCAAAAATTGACCTAGTTAGAGCGTATCATCAAATTCCTGTATATGAAGAAGACATTTATAAAACGGCGATCACTACTCCTTTCGGCCTTTTCGAATTTTCAAGGATGCCGTTTGGCCTTCGAAATGCGGGACAGACGTTTCAGAGATTTATGAACGAGGTATTATTCGGATTAGACTTTGCATTTGTATATCTTGACGATATTCTGGTAGGAAGTAAAGACGAACTAGAACATATTGACCACTTGAATAAAATTTTTAGACGTTTAAACGAATTCGGACTGAACATTAAACCCTCAAAATGTGTATTGGGCGTGGAGAAATTGAACTTCTTGAGTCACGAAATATCGAGTAAAGGGATTATGCCCTCAAAAGAACGCGTACAAGTAATAAACAATTTTCCTAGGCCCAATTCGCTTAAACAGTTGCAGCGCTTTATCGGCATGATCAATTATTATCACCGTTTCATTCCAAAATTAGCAGAAAAACTTAAACCACTGCATAATTTATTAAAAACACTACAAAATTGTAAACCAAAGTCAAGTTTTACATGGTCTTCCGAATGTGACAATTCATTTAACGAAATTAAATCATCTTTAAGCACATCCACGCTTTTGGCTCATCCCTTAGAAAATAGTTTGATCAACCTAACAGTCGATTGTTCTAACACTGCTATAGGTGCGGTGATAGAACAATATAATAACAATAATTGGGAACCTCTAGCATTTTATTCCAAAAATCTAAGCCAACCAGAAAGTCGCTATTCTACTTTTGACCGCGAACTTCTGGCTATCTACTCGTCAATCAAACATTTTCGTCATTTATTAGAAGGTAAAGAATTTATTGTTTTTACTGATCATTTACCTCTAACAAAAGCCTTATTTACTAAGACTGAACGCAGTCCTAGACAAATAAGACATTTAGAATACATTTCACAATTTACATCAGATATACGACATATCAAAGGAACGTCAAATTTGACCGCTGACACGTTATCACGAATAAATAGCAACGACATTTCTGAAATTGATTTTAAAGATTTAAACATTAAATCAATTAAAGAAGCACAACAATCAGATGAAGAACTAAAATATCTATTGTTAAATCATAAAAACTCCACTATCGAATTAAAAGAAGTTAACGTCCCTTTTTCCGACGAAACTCTATGGTGCGACATTTCTTCAAAAACATACCGACCATACATCCCACTCAGCCACCGTCGAGTAATTTTCAAACAACTTCATAATATTTCTCATCCCGGAATACGTGCTACCAGGAAGTTGATAAGCAAAAGATATTTTTGGCCTCATATGAACAAAGACATAAATAACTGGTCTAAAACCTGTATCAATTGCCAAAAATCAAAAATTTACCGTCATACAAAATCAGAACTAGAAAAATTCAATATTCCTAAAAACAGGTTCGAGCATATCCACATAGATTTGGTGGGTCCCTTCCCACCATCGCGTGACTTTACAAATATTTTGACAGTCGTCGATCGATACACGAGATGGCCCGAGGCATATCCTGTTAAAAACATATCTGCAACAACAATAGCAGAAACGTTGTTCCTTCGATACATCCCACAATTTGGCGTACCCTTAACTATTACAGCCGACCAAGGTAGTCAATTTATGAGCAGAACATTAACAGAACTTACAAATTTACTGGGTTGTCATAAAATCCACACAAATACATACCATCCGCAAAGTAACGGACTAGTAGAACGTCTACACAGACAACTCAAGTCAGCGTTACGAGCTAGACAAAACAGCATTAACTGGAGTTACGAAATTCCGATAATTCTTTTAGGATTTCGAACTTGTGTGAAAGAGGACTTAAAATGTTCATCTGCCGAACTAGTCTACGGCCAAACGTTACGAGTTCCGGGCGAAATATTTGTGTCATCTGCAGACCAAAATAAAGAGCCAACCGAGAATACAGTTTTAAATCTAAAACAAGCATTTCAAGTCATCCAACCAACCTCTCCTAGAATAAACTCACAAAATAACACATTTGTACATAAAGATCTAAGTAAATGCGACTTTATTTTTGTACGAATTGATAGAACCAAACCGTCATTACAACAACCATATGAAGGACCTTTTAAAGTATTACGTAGAACCCGTAAAACATTCTATATCGAGAGAAATGGAAAAGAGGAAGCCATATCAATAGACAGAGTTAAACCGGCCTATATAGAAACGACAGAACCACATTCACCAAAATTTACCAAGAGCGTGTCATTCTCAATTAACGCTGTCGCTGGAGGGGGAGCCATGTAGGGCGCATTAAAATCACATACAGTATTTTTAATTTTATTCCTTGGACATTCTGTATATAACAAAATTATCGTGTAATTTAAATAAAAATGTCATGTTGACAAAAACCAATAATTCATATTTATTTTTCTTCATAGATCACGTTGTTGTATGTTATATATATATTGACTTTGATAAATAAAAAAGAATTGTCAAAAAAAGAACGAATTTTTATCTTCATCTTGGTTGTGGCAAAAGACCCGTGCCACAACAGGTATATTATCAGGTCCCTTAGTAAATTTAGATTTTAACTTTAATATTGCCTTCGACACATCAGACTCTTTAAATTCAGCCATATGTACATGTAAGTTATTTGATAAATCACTCTCAAAGTCAACATCAAAATTTGATGAATTACTGTAGGAATTTTTAAAGTAAGTAGCAAATCCATTTACAATATCCTGCATGTTTAAAAGATTTAAATCATCATAAGTCATAAATTCAGGTATTCCACCATCTTTCCGTTTAGAATTTACGTATGACCAAAAGTTCCCACTATTTCTTTTTATATTCTCTTGTAATGTTTTAACGTAGTCTTTATGTGCTTTCTCTACGTCCTTTTTAATTTTGGATCTTAGCCGTTTAAATTCTTCGAAGGCATTTAAATCATTATTGCGCTTAAACTTTTTTCGTGCTTTCTCTTTTTTTTTAATATCTCTAATAATAGGTCCTTTGAACCATGTGGGGTATTTTCTTGCAGTTGGAACATATTTGGGAATGCATATATCCATCATACCATGTAGTTGTTTATAAAATAACTTACATGCAGTTTCAATATTATTCACATTATTGAGAAAAGACCAGTCACATGAAGCTATTAGTTGATATAACATCATATAATTAGCTTTACGAAAGTTATACTGTAAATTTTTATTTACTGGATTAGGTTTACTACGAGGATTAGATATTTGAAAATTAATATTCAAAGCAGGATGCGAGACATCTTCAGGAACCATCAAATCATATACCCTTTCAACAGTGCATGATTCATTACAGAAAACTAAGTCCAATAATCGATTGTTTATGTTAAATATATTATTATATTGTTTGAAATCGTGGAGATTTACGAAAGCATTTAATTCAACTAGCTGACCAGTGAGAGGTGCCATATTAGCATACTGGGGAACATTAAAGTCTCCTAAAACAAATACTTTCTCGTAATCAACAAAATTTAAGGTGGAGAGACAATCAAATAAGGCTTCATAATCAACAACTTTAAGACTTGGAGGAATGTAAACAAGTAGTATTAATATTTTGTAATAATTTAATGTAATCGTAGTGCCTAGAATATCAATAATTGGAATAATATCGCTAATAAATGTTAGATCTATTTCATTACTAATAAATTTTTTATTGACAGCTAGCAAAACACCTCCACCGTAATTTAATTTAACTCGAGAAGCAGATCTATCCTTTCTATATACATGATAATTATCGGAAAATATCTCACAGCTACGAAAAGATTCGTTTAACCAAGTCTCTGTCAATGCTACAAAATCAAAATCGGACTGAAGAGAAAACAAGTAAACGGTATTTATTTTAGTTCGAATTCCACGGACATTCTGATAATATAGATAGCAGGTCAAGTTTTTATTAAAAATATTAAATGAATTATTTTGCGGGTGTAGAGCTGTACCACCAATGGTTAATACATCCGACTGACTCATTTGCGATTGCTATGCTACATAAAGTGAGGATTTTAACTCATCTATATGACGTTGGTAAGAATTACAATGGGTGTCCCATGCAGCATGATTTACATTAATTTGAACCAGAGAATCCCGTTCCATCACCTTTACACAATTTATACATTTTAATTCATCAACTGAAGCCTTACATTCTTTTACAGCATGTTTTTCTGCACACCTTGGACAATATATAGTACTACTGGGACAATTTTTTGAAAAATGATTAAAACCATTACATTTATAACACCTCTTAACAGATACACAATCATAAACAGAGCAGACATCACCAATAAAAAGCTTACCTTCACCATTCGTCATGATATTATTATATGATGCAACATCAACCTGCAAAGTAGCTTGATAAATTTTTCTATTCTTCTTAGTGCAAGATATATCTAAAACTTTACATTCAATAGAATTAGAACAAAATACAGATTTATTTTGATTTAAAACGTAATGTTCAATTTTTTCACTATCTAATTCAGCCGACATTCCTACAACTCTTATTTTTGGTTTTATTCCAACCACATCCTTGATTTCATATTTTTCCATTAGATTAGAACCAGCAAGATTTTTTAATGTGGAAACTCCAGATTCAGAAGAGCATCCAATAACTAATCCCCCATCTCTAATATTCTTAACACTGGAGATCTGAATATTGGAGCCTACCGGATCAATCGCATTTAAAATATCTGCTTTGGTGACAGAATTATTTTGAGAAGAATCTTTCGGCTTGATTATAATTGCAGAGCTACTTTTAAGTTTCGTGGAGTACAAATTATTATTTCCGGTACTGGATACAGAGGTCGCAGTAGTATTAGAGCATACACTAGGATTCACGTTAATTTCAGTAATTTTTTGAACAGCAGCCATTGATATTTTCTCCTTCAGATCTTCTTGTAAGTCTTCTAATCTCTTTGAGACTAATTCTGTTAGGTTATTGGCAATATCTTCAGTGAGTTTTTTCGCCAATGATGAAATCTCTTTCATAACCTTTCCTACTCCTTCCTCAGCTAAGTTTTTGACATACTCAGGATTATATGATTTTAGGACCGCATAACAATCAACGCAATACCAACCAAGACCAGGAATCTTACCTAAATATTTTGTAACATCAACTGGTACATTACAGCAGGGCATATGAAATTGTCGTTTACAGACACCATAGCAGGAAAGGGTCGCCGGCGAAGTCCGAGTAAACTTTTCCTTGCATATTCCACATGCCATATCTCTTCTCGCACTTAAAGATTTTCTTATTGTACATTACCAATAAGTGATATATTTGTTATTAACGCCACTTAGAAGTAATCAGTAACTATTATAAGTAAAGCTCTTTACAAAAACATACCACATACTCCTTTTTGAGGCAACTGAGTTCAAAACTGGTGTTAACAACTCGATATTGACGGCTTTCAAATAACTGTCAAACCACCACAATATTTGATGATTGCCTAATGAAAAATTATGTCACATAAATATTTCCTTTCACGGTGCTTAGGAATATAATTTCAAAATATTATATTCACTGAACTTTAAAAATATATATTTTTAGTTTTAAAAGTATATATTTGTAAAGATAATATTTTTCAAAGAAATACTTTTAATGCAATTCACTTCGAGAAAACGTGCTTTTTTTAACTGTTATTAAAAAAATATTTATGTTTTACAATTGAACTGCTATCTTAGATTTGTTGAAAGCTGTCAAAACTAGCTGCCCAAAGCAATCTGACATCAAAATGCATGTAAGCGTATGTTTTTGATATCGTTAAATTCAAAACTCAAGGTAAGAAAAACGATATTTTAAAAACATGTGAAGCTTGCTTGCTGCCACCTCATCGTTCCTCTATCTTGATACATTATCATGCACAGTCAAATATTTAAAGAACGATAGTACTCAACTGTCAATATCGTCTTTTTGGCATCAGATTACAATTAGGCAACTTTAAAGACATATGCTTATGTCTCAATTTTATCAATTTCAATTGTTACATACTGTTTGACAGTTAGTTCACAACTGTCAACTGTCAATATCCAGTTGTGGCTTGACAGTTATTTGACAGCTGTAAAATGTGAATATCGATTTTTACCATCAGTTCTGAAATCAGCAACCTCGAAGACATATATTTACACATGGATTTTATCAATTTTGATTGTCACATACTATTTGACAGTTGGTTAACAGCTATCAACTGTCAATATCGAGTTGTTAACATCAGTTTTGAACTTACCAACCTCAAAAATAGATATTTACATGTGGATTTTATCCATTTTGATTGTTGCTTGTTGTGTGACAGCTAGTTGACAGCTGTCAACTGTCAATATTATTATATTGGCATTGGATTTCAATGCAGCGACCCGAAAACATAAAAGGTACTACTTTTTTAACGCAGCAAATACTAAACTTTCGAGGAGATTGCCTTTTTAAGTAGTAAATATATGGTCAATCCGTGCAGCTTTGGAGCTCCGTAGGAGCCAAAATAAGCAAAATTGAGCTTTGTGTCCATTGAGACTTTTGCTCAGGGTGCCGAAAAGAACAACATATCCAAATTTCAGTCAATTTTACCGGAAGCCAATTTCCATAAGATTTGTGCGGGGTTCTTTAGAAAATTGTAAGGCTGCCTATTCACCATCCGAATACCTAACAATCGATGGAAAGTTGGAATCATTTTGTGGTCGTTGTTCTTTCAGGCAATACATACTGAACAAACCTGCTAAATACGGCATTAAAATTCAAGCCTTAGTAAACGTCCGCTCCTATTACTTGCTAAATATGGAGATATATGTAGGTCAATAGCCTGAAGGTCCATTTTGCTGCAGTAATAGTCCAAAAGACATTGGTAGCACCAGTGTTGAACTTTTTGAAAATCTTTTAGAAAAGCATAAACTCACTGCGGTAGGAACTATCCGAAAAAACAAACCAATTATTTCTCCAGAATTTTTGATAACCCGCAGTAAAGAACTCTATTCGAGTCAGTTTGGTTTTCAAAAAGACCTCTTCTATCATATTATCATCTTGTATCATCGTTACACCATGATAATCTTGTTGATGATTCAGAAAAAAAAGCGCCCGGAAATAATATCTTTCTACAACTTCAGCAAGTGTGGAGTGGATGTAGTTGACAAAATATCCGCAAATTATAGTGTTTCAAGACCTACTCGACGCTGGCCATTGGCTTTATTTTTTTTCTTTGTTGAACATTTCTATCAACTCCCAAATTATTTTTAGAGAAAATAATGATGGCAAGAAAATTTCCAGGAGGCTATTCATAAAAGAACTGGGCATGGAGTTGGTGAAAGAACGAATAATGCAAAGAATGGAAAATTCTAGGATAACACGGGAATTTGCTCAGTTTTAGGTCACATTCCGGAGCCTAAACCCAAAGACTTAGGCCAAATCAGCAAGGAAGGTGTACGGAATGTCCTAGAGCTCGAGACAGGAAGACAAGATACGTTTGTGAAGCTTCCAGTACATTTATAAGCATGCTATATTGCAAAGATTGTGCAAATTCGGTCGAATTCAACGATGCATAACTTCTTTGGTTTTTGATATATTTTGATGATTTTTCTTCTAGTTTTAAGAATAGTATTTTGACTTTTAGTTCTCATGTTGTATAAATTAGATAGCTAAGATTTTGTTTTTTACTTAAATTTGGTTATATTTTATAAGTAAAATATGATGAGTTAAATTTTGAATGTACTATTTTTGAAAAAAAAATAAATAAATAAAAAATATTACCAATTTTTGTGTTTAATTTATAAAAGAAAGTAAATATACAGGGTTGGCCAAACCTCTGTCGTAGTTCTATCATGGGCGAAGTTATGTCATCAGATCTGGGGGGGCTAAGGCCCTAGCCCTAGTCATATAATATATAATAGTTCTAGAGGTATACTGAAGTTAAGTAAAAAAATTCTGGCGAATCTATGAAAATGGATAAAATATCATATATAATATATATTTATATCAAGTAAAAAACCTGAAAAATGTTCATCACAATAATTCATTAAAAAAATTTCCTCATTTTCGCAGTCATGAAATAGTAGTTTGTGCAACAAGAGTAGATATGGACAATTCACTCGAGTTGTAGAGTATATTTTTTCTATGAACCACTAAGGAAAATATAAAAATTTAAAAAATTATTTTAGGTTTAGACAAAATAACTAATTTTAAAATAATTTATGAATTTTATTAATTTATAAAATATAATAAACATAAAATAAGCCCCTTGTCCAGATTCGAACCCAGGCTATTCGCGTGGAATCTAGATGCTCTGTCCTCTGCTTCACTCCACTCCAGGTTTTTAGTTTTAATACTCGTAATTAAATCAGTTTCACACAATTTGATTAAAATTCATTTTTTTAAATGTGGCCCAAATAAAAATAAAAATGCCATTTTTTATCGATTCTAAACAAAAATAACTAATTTTAACGTATGTAATCTTAATGTCTAAAAAATATACTGACAGAATTTAAAATTTTAAAAATAATAGTAGTTGGGTGTCCAAAATATGAATTGTGATTGGTGGATTTCATTTTTTTGCAGTTTTCTCACTATGTTATGTTGGGAATGGGGTGTTAATACACTGCGACCTAAAAGATCTATTGTGCCCCCTTCTGTCGCTTATGCAGCACGGAAATGTCTCCATGCCTATAACGATCCTTCCAATTATGTTTTCTCAAGAAAGTGTAGGATTTGGAGTGGCTTCAAGTTAGGTAAATTTCCCTCTTCTATTTTATATGCTCCTAGGTATAGTGCCCTTTGATTGGAGTGCTACACATTCAGTTAGAATGTGAACGAAGGTTTCGTCCTCCTCACAGAATCTGCAGTCACTATCTTCTACTAATCTCAGTTTACTAAGGTGTCCTTTTAGTTTTCATTGTCCAGTAAGGATCCCTGTTACAAGTGTTCTCACTACTAGAAACATGTATAATATGAAAACAACTTCAAATACAATCTGGCTAATGTGGAACACCCCGAAAGCCTTGCCAGACTCATCTAATGATCGCCAGGCGCGCTAAATTCGGCACGTTCGATTGCTATTCCTCTCCTCGTTTAACTATTTGGCTTGTCAGTCCGACCAAAATATGGTTTTATAACCGAAACAGAAACTAAATTTCGGCTCCTTTCTTAGTTTCGGCCGAAACCGAAACAGAAACAAGAACTTTGTTTTAAGGCAATCTCTTATTGAAATTTGCAGTATCTTATTGTTTTAGACTAATTAACTCGTATTATAAATTTAAGCTACATTTACTTATTACCTATTTAATTTTAGTGATCAAAAGAGCCATTAATAAATTTATGGACATTCTTTTTTTTATTACTTTTAAAATTAAAAAAAAAAGTAAGTGAATTACAAAGTATCAATCATTTCTGCATCTGTAGTAGATATTTTGTAACAAAAAATAGTATTATGAAGGGAATTATATATAATGTATAATTTTTATAAAAAAAAAAAAATAAACAAATTCAGCGGATTAAATATGTTTGTTACTTATAATTAAATTAAACAGTCTAACGTTGTAGGGTAAAACAAAATATTTTTCCACGTTTTCACCTAAAAAATTGCTCCTTTGATCCGAATAAATTAGGCCAGGAGCACTAAAGACTGTTCACTTGAAACAAAGCAGAGATGTTTGTGTGTACGTGCACTGTGTAAGAATGGCACCCGGCACAGTCGCCATTGTGCAGGACACAACCAAGTGTGATACGAAAACTTTTGAAAGTAGTTTTGCTGTCGGCTGCAGTTTCGGCCAGTTTTCCGTCGAAACCGAAACTGTAGTCGAAACTCTAATTTTAAGCCGAAGTTGGCCGAAACCGTAACCGAACCTTCGGTCAGACACTACTTGTGAGTCTGGCAGGCCTTCGTGATTGTAATTTTCTAGTGACTAAATTATTTCCGGAAATTTTTTCAAACTTAAGAATATTTTGAAATTTACTCGAAGACGATGGATAAGTTTCTTAAAATATGCGTGAGTGAGCAAAAATTTATTTATAATAATTTAAGCACATGTGGTATTGGGTAAGAAAATTTTACACCAAAATATCCAAATTTCAAAACTTGACAGACATACATTAAAACGACTAAAATCAAATTTTCGAAGGTGGCCATACCACAGCATATAAAACATATTTTTAAATGCTGTGGCCATACCATGACCATTTGTCATATTTGAAGTCGTTTAGTTGACGCGAAAACCTCATTATTATTTTACTTAAAATAAATGTAGTGTATTTCTACCTAGTTATAATTGATATTAAATAAAATAAAAACCACTAAAACGGCAAATTTTTAATCACACTATCGCGTTGCGTCGTAATATTTTATGCAAAAAAATTTTCAGTATAATTTCGTTTAGGGTACCCACCAATAGGAAAATTAACGGAAATTTTTCACTAGAAACTATGTCATGGAAACGTTTTAAAATAACAGCATTTGATCGGCTATAAAATAGAGGTGTAAAATTACAATATTATCTATTACGTGACAAATTTTCAAACCCGGGAAAATAAAAGCAAAAATATTATATTTTTTCGATTTTGAAGATGTTACCAGACTCATTTGCCAATTTCGTAAATCAGCCAGACATTATTATTAACATTTCATGATTGTATCAATTTATATGCTAAATTTTATGCACTTTCCACTATCTGAGATAATCCAAACTGCTATTTTTATAAACTTTTTGTTCTAGTTTAGTAAATGTATAATATTTATGACTGGGAAAATAAGAGTCAGACTCAAAAATTTTGTTTTTTGTTACTCATATACACGTACTGGAAAAATGAGTAGGTACGAAAAAAATTCACTGCCTCCTGAGCTAAATGTAAAATTGCAGAATCAATCAAATGGTACGATTCTTTTTATTTTTTAATTTCTGTTCTAAAATCTGAAATGTATGAGTGCGATAAATGTTCGAATTATTTTTGGGGGGGCTAATTTGGTTTTTGGGGGGGGCTTAGCCCCCCCAAGCCCTCCCCTAACTTCGCCCATGAGTTCTATAACTCCTATTATGCAAATCTTAACGATTTATTCGAAGTATACCTGTCAATGGTGGTCAAAATCAAATATCTCAAAATTATTTTCTTGTGTACAGGGTGGCCCAATAGTAAATTAGGCAAATCACTTATTTTTTTTTTAAATGGAATGACCCAACTTTTTTTCCAATTTTAGGTACCCTATGGTCACAAGTGCATACATACAAAATATTGTTTCTAACATCCTACTCCTTTCGCAGAAAAAGAAGAAATACCAAAAATATTACATTTTCAGACGCCTATTAAAATATGCAGTGCTCTCTCGAATTTAACGTTAGAATTTAAAAAACTACAAATGTATAAAGCCAATAGACCAAAGATTTTTTTAGACCAAGTTTTAATTTTTTATTTTGTACAGGGTGGTCACAAATTAATTTCAATTTCCAAAAATTTCTAGGACAATTTTTTCAAATTTTTCAAATAGAACACCCTGTATTACTATTCATCGATGAAACGAGAATTTTATACCCTTCGACTTCCCCATGTACTTTCCTATACCTATCTGTCGTCGTTTAAAAGTAAATTCCAAAAAGACATTGATCTATCAAAAATCCAATTTCTACCAGTGGTTTTATTGAAAGTGAACATTCAATCAAGTAGGCTGGGTCTTAATGAAGTGTCAGATTATTTATTAATGAAGTGTTAAGTTATTTTTACTGATCGCGATAATTCTTCTATTAATAATGAATTTTACGAAAAACGAATTAATTGACATGGTCTATGTTTTGGGAGAATCCGACAGAAATTGTTTATTGGCAAAAAGAATTTATCATCAACGATATCCCGATAGACGCATCCCTGATCAAAAAAGTTTTAAAAAGTTACATGAAAGATTTACCGAAACAGGAAATGTTGCTTATAAAAAACCAATAATTGACAAACGTGCTACTGATAATGATAACCAATTATCTGTAATTTTGACAGCGATAGAAGATCCTCATGTAAGTCAAAAAAAGATTGCCGAAGTAGTAGGTATAAGTAGAACATCCGTTAGAAGGATTTTAAAACAGCATCAATATCATCCTTATAAAATACAATTGCAACAAGAGCTAAGACACCGATTTTGATAATAGAATGGTGTTTTGTAACTGGGCACAAACTAAACTGCAACAAAATCCATTTTTTTTTTGATAGAGTGCTGTTTTTTGATAAATCTACATTCCACAAGAACGGATTCGTTAATAGACATAATTTCCACTATTATTCCATGGAAAATCCTAACATCATCAGAACACATAGCCAAGAAAGAAATGTTTGGGGAGGTATAATGTTATTGGGCCGTATTTTTTTGAAGGCAACTTAAATGGTCTGATGTATTTAGATTTTTTAGCAAATCATCTTCCTACTTTACTTGAAAACATTTCCCTTGCTGTAAGACTAACAATGTGGTACCAACATGATGGGGCAGCAGCGCATTTTTTACGCGAAGTGGCAGATGAATTAGATGAAAAGTTTCCAAATAGATGGATTGGTAGAAATGGTCTAAAAAAATGGCCAGCTCGATCACCTGACTTAACAAAACCCGATTATTTTTTGTGGGGTTATATTAAAAATCTAGTCTATCTTACGCCACCTACAACACCTAAAAATATGAAAGAAAGGATAGTGCAAGCTTTCCATTCCATTACACCTGATATGCTTAGAAACGTTTCTCGATCATTCGCCCAACGAATAAATGTAAGCATTAGAGAAAATGGCAGACATTTTGAGCATCTTTTATAAAATGTAAATTTATGTTTTAGGATAAATTTCAAATAAATTTTATTAACGTAATTTTCTTCCTTTTGAATTTATTTTATAACGGCGACAGATAGGTATAGGAAAGTACATAGGGAAGTGGAAGGGTATGAAATTCTCCTTCAGTTATAGAAATACAGGGTAATACATTTGAAAAATTTTAAAAAATTTCCCTCGAAATTTTTGGAAAGTGAAATTAATTTGTGACAAAATAAAAAATTCAAACTTGGTCCAAAAATATCTTTGGTCTATTGGCTTTATACAATCGTAGATTTTTAAATTCTAACATCAAATTCGAGAGAGCACTGCATATTTTAATAGGCGTCTGAAAATGTAATATTTTTTGGTAATTTTTTTTTCTGCGGAAGGGGTGGGATGTTAGAAACAATATTTTGTGGGTATGTACTAGTGACCATAGAGTACCTAAAATTGTAAAAAAAGTTGGGTCATTCCATTTAAAAAAAATTAAGTGATTTGCCTAATTTACTATTGGGCCACAAGAAAATAATTTTGGGATATTTGGTATTGGCCACCATTGACAGGTATACATCAAATAAATCGTTAAGATTTGCATAGTAGGAGTTATAGAACTACGACAGAGGTTTGGCCAACCCTGTATAATAAAAATAAAATAAAAAAAGGTTCAAATATTTAAAAAAAATATATTAAAATTTATTTATAATGTTGGGGTTTCTCAAACCCCACGTGTCGGAGCGTGGAAAAAAATGTCACCTGTCATGTCAACCCGACATGACAGGTGAGTTTCTCAAAATTGTTCAATAGAAATTTCTTCAAGATCAACAAAAATCAATGGATTCACTTTTTTAAAATGCTTTAACAGATAATAATATTTTACTTTATAGTTTCGGTTACTTAATTATTAATTTTCTCAATTTTTAACAGACTGTAAAAGAGAAGGAGGTTCTTAATTCGTCAGAATATTTTATTTTATATATTTTCAGCGATAATTCATTAACACGTTGTCCGATGTTGTTAGAAAGGGGGTACTTCAGGAGTGATCCCATATAAATTTGGTCAAGATCTAATAATTGGGTCCATGACAAAATCCTCAAACTCTTCATTTTTTATATATATTCAGCGATAATTCTTTACCACTTTGTCCGATTTTTCTGGTCCCATATAAATTTAGTCAATATCTGGTGATGTCATCTGCACAATTTTTTAAAATTACTTTTGTAACTTGTTTCATCAAACATAGATTATTGTCTACACCCAATAAAATTTAGCATAAAATGTCAGTCAAACTGAAAGTAAATGTTGTGCATGTAGGTATCTGATGATACAATAAATTGAAAACTGCATAAAACCCTAAATAAATAAATAAATAAATAAATAAACCTGGGAAAAAAACTTATTTTTGTTTTGGTTGTTGTTACAAAAAAAAAACATGTAGTGAAACAATGGAGAGTGACCTATATGAAAAATGGTAGATAATAATAAAAGATTTATTAATTTATCAATAAATTTAAGCGGAGATACAGATATTTTTTTATAATTACCAATATTTATATTTGTATTTTTGCTTGAATGTGTATTATTGTAAAGGATAAATACATGATTATTTAAATAAACGTGTATTCTTTATCTAAGTCTAAATTTAAAAATCAAAAATAAAATGGAGTTTACATGAGAAAATTTTGAAATAAACAAACTTCGACAAATCTGTCTTATCTTAAACATCCGTCTAGATATTTTTTCTGAAATAGTCAGGATGTATTAACAAAGAATCAACCCACAAAAAATGTGATATCATCTAATTTAGGAGATCGATAACGCAAAATAATGATCAATTAATTTTATCCGATTTAAATATTTGTACAAGATAAACTTAATAATCTTGTGGAAGAGGAAGACGTTGTTCTAAAATAGTTATTTACACATATAATATTATAAAAAAGAAAAAGCTTATTATTAGGCATTTAGAAAAAAACTGAAGGGATGAAGACATCTAAAATTAGGAGGAGAACATTTAAATTAAAAATCTGATGTGTCCATCACATGACTTTCCTATCTAGTTATTATAGGCTTTCTCCGGTTATTTTGTACAACCTATTGCAGCACCTGTATAAATGTTTAAAGGATAAACTAAATGTATACATTTTTCATATACATCTACCTCGAAATATTTTTCTATAGATATTCATTGAAAACCAAAATACTGAAAAATTAAATTTAGCACTTTTCCTACAATTTTTCCATTCCGATCCATTTTAGAAAAATCATGTATAAACAAAAATTTCACAAATACGGACCATTTCAGGAAATTTTGACATAAAGCAAAAATGATAGATAATAATATTAGAAGTAACTTTTATTTGAACAATTTTCTTCTCCAAACATAAATAAGAGATATATTCCATAAAATATAAAAACGGCCTCCTATAAAGTACCCCCTCAGATATTCCGACTTTGTCCAAAATCTAATCATTTCACGTCAGGCCGAAATAAAACTTAAGCTTACAATTTAATGTTTTTTCCTTTATCATTTTAATTTGGTTATGTATCCAATACAAATTGGCTGAATTAAATTTTAACTAAACAAGAAAAAATACAAACGAAAAATAGTGAATAATAAAATGATTACTAGAATTTGTAATCCAGAAGAAAACCACTTTAGAGCGAAATCAAAAATTAATTAATATTCAGTGTGTCCTCTCCTGTTCTGTAGTATGGTATTAACTCGCCTGTGCATGGAAACAATAAGGGTGTCAATGTAATTCATTGGGATGTTGTTTCATTTTTCTTGAGCCGCGACTGTGAATTTCTGGAGAGTGATAGGAGGATTAATTCTATTGGCGCATTTGCTGGCCACGGTAATCTTTGAATATTCTGAATTTCTAGTGCATTTTATACCCCACTCGTGCGATGGGGCCTAGCATTGTCATCCATGAAAATAAAATTGGCTCGAATTTCATTTCGGAGAGGATAAATAATGGGTTGAATAATGTTTCGAACATATCTATCAGCTGTCATAGTGTCTGAAATGGGAATAAGCTACGTACGACGATCATGCATTATGGCTCCCCAAAACATTACTGTTCCTCCTTGATATGAAACGACTTCTTTGGCAAAAGATAGTCTTTCTCGTCGCCCTGGCCCTCTCCAAACTCTGTGTCGCCGACTATCACTAATTAAATCATATCTGGTTTCGTCCGAAAAAGGAACATTTCGCCACTGAGCTAAAAGCCAGTCTCTGTGTTCCTGTGCCCACTATAGACGAGCAGCTATATGTCCGGGAAGTAACCTGGGTACTCTTAATGGTCTCCTAGATCGTAAATTGGCTCCAGAAACTCTCCGCCGTATTGTGTTAATGTTTTTCTAAAATGAGTTCGGACAGCTAAGACTGTTACGGTTCGATTCCGACGTACATAACCTGCTACATACGTATCTTCTCTTGAATTAGTTACCCTAGGACTTCCAGTTCCACGTCCCCAGTCAACGTTGTTAGTTTCCTGGTACAAACGCACTATTCGGATAACTGAAGCGCGGGGAATCCCTAGTCTATCTGCGATTCGATGATTCGGCAAACCCTCATCATGCAAAGCCACTATTCGTGCTCATTTGAACACTGAAATTCTATTGCCAGGCATGGTTGCAAAGAAAAACTCAACAATCACTTAAACACGCAAAATCGATATGAACCACTTTTTAAACATTGGTACCTAAAATTGTGGGAAATTGTTATTGTAAACATTTTTAGATGCGTATCAACGGTGAAATAAATAAAGATTAAATGTACAAAAAAGCAGCCATGATAAATATTTCGTTTTAATATTTACGAAGGGGTCCAAGAATTTTGGCGATGTGTGTATTAAAATACGCTTTTTGAAATTTAAGATTTTATCAGTGGCAGTGGAAATTAATGATATATAATTGAAACGCTTGGCGGAACAAGGTACACAAGCCAAATTTTTTAAAAAATTAGTTTTGTTTATAGAATACTTTCTCAAGAAGGTTAGAAGCCACCGTGAAAATATTTCTAGCGTGCTCGAAGAGATGGCGCCACCAAACCTGTAGATTCTTGTTGCCCAAATTAAATATCAGGCATTTTTCTAGCCTAGAAGGCACATACTTTGATTACTATACGATGCAAGAGAGAGGTCTCACACGCCCAACATAGAGCGCGGCCATTTTGATGTCTTTACCACAGTTTATAGCTAAAGAATCAGTTCGCTCACTCCGCGTCGGCACTTTTGATCTCAATGTTCCAGTTTATACACTGCGCAACTCGGATAATACAATATATGACAACAGCATATATTCAAACAGCAGTCTTCTGCGCATCCTGTATTTGTATCGCTGGAGTGGATGTTATTTTGGAACATTCAACTGGTCCGAGTGAGCTAACTAATTCTTTAGCAATAAACTGTGCCTTTACTACTAGGTTATGCGACATATATTTTTCCTAAATGTTAAACTGGTAGTCTATAAATCCTGGTATTTTAACAGTGAAGGCAAGAACAAGAAATGGCCTAGGTTTAATGAATAAAAGACGTTTATTTATTAATAGATACAAAACTCCTTTAAATAAAGTTATAAACACAAAATACTTAGCTAATAACATTAAGAATACAAATCTTTTACAATTAGAAAAATTATAAAAATTAAATAAATAAGATTTATTTACTGATAATTTGTGACAGGTATGTTTATATTTTGTGTCTATTTATATTTTTAATTTATACCTAGTTACTAAATATAAATATAAGTAAAAAAACATACATAATGTAAATGAACATAATAACAGTAACCTATAAAACTTAACGACAGATTTGTAGGAAATCTAAACAAATAAAGACGCTTTAGAACACGAAATAAATAAAGAAATTAACTTATAAAAAGATATGTTTGTTGTAACGCCTCACAATCTTCTAATATTTCTGCAGTCTTTTACAAAATAAGTTATTTTTTGTCCGTCACTAAATAAAAGAGAACAAAGCACTAAAAATTAATATACAATCACCAATTAATTAAAAATAATCGTGTAAATCACGTCTTAAACACAAAATGATATATAAATCCTCAAAACTTGTTCGTTGGGGTTTATGTAAACACAAAAAGAAAATGGTAAAATCACGGTAAACGGCGAAACGAGCAAAACACTCTATAAAACAGCTATAAAAAATAATATTCACTGACACTGACAGCAGCAAGCAAAATATTAAAAATATTGCGCCAAGATGTAGGCAACACGTAATAAGGCATCAAAATGGCGGAGTTTTCTATCTCCTTTTAAAAGGCACTCAGAAAGCTGCGCAGTTCGACCATTCTCCGTATAGTAAGAGAAAATCAAAGTATGTGCTAGAAGGTCATATGCCACGCCACCTAAAAAGCAACATGGCGGAACAGAAACAGCTGACTTTAAAACGAAAAGTGTTTGAAAACGAAGTTTCTAGTGCCAGTTCGGGAAGTGATTTCAATTCAGATGATAGTGTGAAGAACCAAAATTATTATCCTGATGTTGGCAGCTCCGATTCTTTTACGGACGACGATTTATCGGTAAGTATATAATATTGTGGCTCATGACCATCTTACCCTTTTTTTGTGGCATGTGCCCTTTTACTTAGAGAATATATTAAATAATTTTGTTCGGGATTTAACCATTGTTAATAATTATTTGTATAAGAAAATAATAGAGTAACTACAGAATAAATTTCTAGTGCACGTTAACACTCACTTAGCCAGGCCTATTTCTAAAAAAGTGTATTACCCGATTTGGCTATCTCTTGCCAAGTAGGTGTAACTTTATTTTTGAGCCATTCTCGAACAATTTTCAAATCATTGTCTTTCTTCTGTCCCTTTCTCAGGCTTTCAAGGGTGATTTCTTCTTCATCGCCCTCTAGTTTGATAGTGGTAACTTTATCAACTGGTTCCTCCCGTTCTCCGAGCCCCTTACTATACCGGCATTCTCGTTCTAAACAGGGTCGCCTGGAGAGAATGTCTGCGTTGCTATGAAAAGGGCTTCTACTATGCTCTACTTCCTGATTATTGCTAGAAAGCCGGCTCGGTGTGGGTGATTGACTTCTTCGGGACGCATAGCTGCTGTGACTATTTCTTGTCGGACTTCGTGATGGGCTTCGGAAGATTGATCTATGTGACTTTTGGGCCTCATTTCCTGATTTTCTATTCATAAAACGAGCTCTGCTTCTACAGGTTCTTTGAAGGTGCCCGATTCTTTTGCAATTAAAGCATCTTCTGTTCTCATTTTAAATATTTCGTTGCATATTTTGTAGGATATTTGATATTTGCGAGAGGATAGGTTGGGGAATAGCATTACTATTGGCCTCCTCACTTTCCTGGGATTTAATTTCTCTTATTTTTGCGCAAGTAGATCTGGATAGGAGTTTTACCGCTTCATATTCCTGAGCTGCAATCAGTTTCTCCCTCGGCGTCTTGTGATGTCGTAGACGAAGGACTTGCTGTATTTACACATCTTGTAGTCCATCAATGAATGCTTGTATTCCGAGTTGTTCTTGGAAATCTTTCGGCACCTGTGGATAGGCCAGATGAATCAACCTTCTTGTATCAGCCTCAAATTCCTGTTGACTCTCATTATGTTTCTGACTACGAACCTTAAGCTGGCTTTGGAATGCCCGTTGCAAATGCTGCTGGCCATATCTTGTCTCCAAAGCTTGGACGAGAGATGAATAACTGGGTTCCTCTTGAGGAAGTAACTGTAAAACGGTTGCTGCCTGACCTCGCAGTGATACTAATAATGAAGCCGTCATATCATTCTCGGTCCATCCATTGGCTCTAGCTGCAGCTTCAAATTGGAGTCGATATGATTTTCATGTTGTCTGACCGTCAAACGTGGGTGGTTTAAGGGCCTTGCTAGTATAGTTTTGTGAAACTGGGATTCGAATGTGGCTTGCTTCGGTTATGGATGAAGACGAGGTAGTAGTGTTTGCAGCTTCAATGCTGTTTACTAAAGCTTGGCTGTAAATTATTTTTTCTAACTCAGCCATTTCAGCTCTAATTTGCCTTTCCAACTCTACTCTAGCCTGTTCTTGTTGTTCTAAATTAGCTTTTAAATTATCCTGCTGTTTCTCTAAATTAGCTTTTAGATGCTCTTTTTGTTGTTCCAACAGATCTATTCTAATTTTAAGCTGACTAACCTCTTGCTTGAAGGTTTCCTGGATTTGTAGCAAACCGTTCATAATTTCTACCTCAGCTTTCCTACGCCTTTCTTTTGTCTCCTCCCCTTCTTCCTTCCTACGCCTTTCCTTTTCCACGTCTTCTTCCTTCCTACGTCTTTCCTTTTCCTTCTCTCGCCTTTCCTTTTCCTCTCCTCGCCTTACTCTCTTCTCTTCCATCTTCAAAAACCATGCTGGTGGGCCTGAGGTATCCATGCTTGCTTCGTACTCAGTGGATCTATTATTTACCATGAACTTTTACTTTATATCCCACCGCTGCCACCAATGTTACGCTGGTTTTTGTATCACAATTTATTTGAACTTAACTTTTACAATAACTCAATTCAACTGACAAAATAACTTAACTGATAACATTAACGTTTAACGTCTATCAGAAAACTGAAAACTCTGACGTCAGGTCATCGCCTTATATAGCTTGCCTCTCCTTCTGGAAACTTCTCGAACAATCTGGACTTTTCTTTGACAAGGAATAACATTTCGAGACTTTTCGGGAATATTCTATCTTCTTCATTTACTTGTACCTTTACTTATGATGACCGCAGCACAATACAGGGTGCTGCGTAACATTAACATAATACTCAAGTTACCTTTTCCAAATCAAAATTAATTTTTGCTGTCCACGTCCCTATCTCAAAAATAGAATCCTTAGAATTTTATTAAATATATCCTGTAATCCAAAATAATAAAATGTTCATACCCATATTTGGCACGGCACAAAGAAGAAATCCAATTGAAAAAAAGAAGAATATCCGAAACTCAAAAATATCCACTATTGTTTACAAGATTTTATCCGAGAATACCGATCAAGGAGAAGCGACAGCTTGGTGTTTTCAGGGTACCGTTTTGTAACGCGCATGTGCGAAACTAAGTTGTGTATCACTCAAAATTATGCTATCTGTCAAAGTCAGTCCAAGTTGTGTTTAGTACGTGAGCAATGTTAAGTGATATTTTTTGGTGTTTGTTTTGTGTAGTAATAAGATGAAGATTTTTACACACTTAGGTAATCTAATTCAGATATAAAATGTGCCAAAAAAGTTATTAGGAAACTAAGAATTTTATCACATGCATAAATATTAAGTATAATGATTTAATCATTTTTGACATTTTATTTTTCATATGTAGATATTGTATTTTGTGAAATATATGTTTTTCTTCTTATAAATAAATTTAATAAACAATGAACTGCAGATTTTGTTTATTTTATTTTGAAATTATATTTAAAAAAATATAATAAATTCGCGTGTTTCAATTAGGATTGGTCAAAGTGGGCGAAATCCCTTTATTATGGCTAAATTGCAAGTTACAATTATGTCAATATAAAGATGTTTTGCCCATTCATATTTACATTTATTGAATGAATCATACTGGAGTTGATTTTGGAAATATTGGTGCCTACTTAAATAAGTACTGTTTCTAAAAATTCGTCTATGCACACATAGTCCAATGGACGTCCACTTTAGATCTATTTGAGGGTCAGGACGTCCATATCCGGGCATCCAGTGTACGTCCGTTTATGCTAATTAAATTGACAGCTGAATATCGATACCCAGAGAACGTCTCATTTTGGACTTAATTTTAAATTTAGTAGTATTTTGACGTCCATCTTAGGTCATTATTTATTAAGCCTACCAGATAATACCCATCTATATATACTTCTTTTTTTTATTATAACTGGTCATTAAAAATTGACAAATTGAATCTATTGCATTTCATTCTATCAGCGGAAGTTTGAAATTTTATTCAATTATAACTGTATCTAGTAAAAAGTTTTCAAGTGGTTCCTTGGTTGAGCTCGTCTAGCGATTAAAAGCGTAAAACGATAATGGATGTGTCGTGAGTTCGAATCCTGCTCAGGTCAAGCAATTTTTAATAAAAAATAAATAAATGGTGTATAGCGGTTTGCGAAAATAATAAACAAATTATTAATAATATAAAATAGTGTTTGGTGAGTTGAAGTTCTGTAAAAAAAAATGGGGATGAGGTCTCAATGGAAATATAATCCTGGACGTTTTTTGAATGTCCAGTATTCGACGTCCAAATATATTCCAGAATTGGACGTCCTCTGAATGGTCAAAAGTGTGCCATTTGTATACTTCACTGGACGTCCATTGGATGTCGGAAGTCCAGAAAACTAATTTTTGGACGTCTAGACATCCAAAATTGTATATCAAATGGACGTCCAATGGACATATTTGTATTGTCTGGGTGATAGCCAGGCCAGGTATTTAACATAAACCTTAAATGACATCTCGTTTAACTTGGCGAGAAAACATTTGTTTCTATATAAATGAGTAATAAACTTGAAAGTCCTTTTAATATAATATAAATATAGAAATTCTAAAAATATGTAAGTACTTTTTAAACCTAAAAGCTTTGAAAATATATGCACATTGCAAATATTTAGTTAAACCTCTCAAACTTATATGGCCGTTTGCACCGACAATTTTAAGGGAAGCTTAAAGTTAAGTAATACTTAAGTATACGAAACTCGTTGCACCGATGTTTTAGTACCACTTATTCCAACCTTAAGGGTTTCCTACTAAAGCGGCCAAATTTGCAGGCTTTATACCTTCTTTAGTAAGTATTTGACACAAAGTACTTGTTTCGTTGAGATCTTGAGGGTGGAAGGATTCCACCCATTGCCAGTATTGAAACAACCTAATGGTGGTATTTATATTTACATTGTTAATTATTTCTTTAGAAAATAGTGTTTGTTTGCGAAAAGAATTTATATGAATCCAGCTAATTTACAATTGCTTAACGACTATCAAGATATTGTAGATTTAATAAATTTCGGATTTCCTAGGCGCCTTTATGAGAGATCAAATTATTTTGAAGAAATGAATAATCTCATTTTTCAAACGGTTTAGACTCTATAGAGAAACAGTTTTACATCTGTTGGAACAAATAGAAGTAGATCTGGAATACCCTAATGATAGGTAGGCACCTAAGTTTATGTTTTACAACCAGTCGATATGAAGTGATTTTTTTTATTTTTAGAGACAATTGTGTTTCGCCAATTAACCAACTTCTTTGTTGCCATCGTTGAAAAAAATTAACCTTTTTTAATTATTTAAAAAAAAATATTTGAAATTATCGGACAAAATCAAACAGTATATAAATATGTAGAAAATCAACAAAACTTCTAGCACGCTTTAGACCATGAACCAAAAAATATTAGGTTAGAATCGTCAAGTTATAAGGATAATCAACAAAAAAATCCCTAGAAGTCACCAGAAAATTAAGCCTCTACGCGGGGTTTGCTGGATTAGTAAAGTTAAGGAATCATTCGTTCGGTGCAACGCCTCCGCATTTAAGGGTCACTTATGATTTAAGGGTTACTTAACTCTTAAGAAATTGTTGGTGCAAACGGCCATTAATGTCTTTTTAATTGTTACCTAATTTTTTTTAACACCCTTAATTTTATTTACCTTATTTTTACTTAAGGAAAAGGTAATTTAATTTAAATATGGGGCTTTTATTACATTTTTAACAATAAATAAACCAAATATTGAACAAATTTTATAGATAAATTATAAAATAATAAACGTCTTTTACTTTTATAACAAATAATTAATTATTACATAATGAATTATATTTTGGTGCCGAAATTTCACCATTGCTATTAACCCTAACTACTTCAATGTAATTAAATCACATTGCAACATTTGCGCATGGACTATAACAATAATTTCAGATAATTTGCCAAACTATTTCGCTCAGTGTAGAAAATAAGCATGTTTTCTCAGCGTGCTAAGTTGTGTATCAATCAAAGTCATGCTGTGAAAAAGGTACATCCGATATCAAAGGCACCGACAGCTACTGTCGCTTCTCCTTGATCGGTATTCTCGGATTTTATCCCGAGGGATAATTGTACAATTTCTCGATGTCCAGTTACCAGAAGGATGCTACCTACGCCACTGAAGTGAACTTGCAAGAATCAATATTTGAACAAATTACTAATAATCAAATCATGACTATTCCCAAGGGACCAGAAAATTCAAATTTTCAAAATTCAGAATCCAACCCTTTTTCGCATTCCAGAGGGCTGTAAAATCACGACAAATGATTTTACATTTTCAAATGAACAAGAAATACAAACGACAAAACACTAATCCTACCAAAACTCAAAATTGAACTTTTCAAAAAATTCGAAGAAATTATCAAACCTCAAATATTAGTAAAATAAATTTCGACAACCTATACGAAATAGAATCGCCAAACGGCTATAGCCGATAGAAAAACCAAATTCCAATAAAAGCAACAATTCCAATATTAATAATTTTATGTATAATGGTATTTTTACACATTTTTATAAGAAGAAGATGCCAAAAACAAAAAAAAAATAAACTGTAAATATGGAGGAAATTCCAGAAAATTCGAACCGTAAAAATAACTCCCTTATTTTTGCGTCTTAGGGACGGAGGAGTTACGTGGTCACATATACCTGACATTTAAACATTATTTTAATATTCTTATCATATTATATTTCAATGCTTAGCTTGTACTTTTAATCTTTTATGTTAATTCCCATGTATTATTAGGTAGATTTTGTCGAGCTTTCGTCGACTAAAGACGTATGTATTTTAATAAATAAAAATTGTTTTTAAAAACCTGGTATCAGTTTCAAAATATATATTTTCAACTCAAACTTTGTATATTTCTTTGACTCATCGCCTTAATCATGCAACTTTGTATTATCGCAATTTCAAATTGAGTCACAGAAATCTTTGCGTACTTTTCAAAAGTCTTTTCTGCAAATAGCCCATACATTTCAGAATCGAACCATTCACAGAAACTTCGTTTAAATTTTAATAAAGAAAGAGATAACGCAACGTGTTTAAACAAAATCAATCCGTCTTGTGATAAGATCATTGTGTTCCTTTGAACTACACGAAGTGTTTGGAGAAATGACCAAATTTAAATGCAATGGGTCCCAACTTTAAACGGCATTGACATTTAGATAAGGTTTGGCCATCTATTTTTCACATTCCATTGTTGAATGGGGATGGAGCAATTTATTGAAGTTTGCTCACCCTGGTCAGAGTTTTTCTCCTGTGATAATGTAAACGAATCTTAAAACCGTTTTAATGTGATTGTGTTCGAAAAGTATCGAAGTCCAAAGAATGCTTCTTTTAACTTCAAGAATTATTTATTATTTTATAAAATAGCACATACCTATTGTATTGTATGATAAAAAATATGAGTAGTAGGTATAAGAACAAAGTTCATATACGTACGAATAAGAAATATTCATTTGCGTCAATTATTGTACATTACACTGTTTCTACAATTAAATAGTTATAAAGTTATTTTGTAATGTTTTATTTCAAGAAACAATTAATAAATAATAAAGAAATATCAACATTTAAATATTAGATATTACTGAAATGAACTAGTAGTTTGTGCAACAAGAGTTGATACTATGATCATCCGCACGAAACTGCCGTAGACAATCCACTCGAATTCTAAATTATATTTTTTCTACGACCCACTAAAGAAAATTTACAAAATATTTAAAGATTAAGAGGTGTTTAAGATAAAATCACTATTTTAAAGATAGTTAACAAAAACATTTGATATTATGAATTTTATTAATAATAAAAACAAAATAATTGGCCTTAGCCGGGATATACAACCCCGGTCTTTGGAATCGGAACGCTTTACTTAAGCTGTTGCACTAACAATTTTTACGTATTTTATGGCCTTAAATTATAATTGAATTGATTTTAAATAGTTTTATTAAAAGTAACAGTTTCATTGGAAATATAAACGAATAGGTCTAGTGAATTTTCACTACTTATCGATTTTTCATAAGGATTATATATTTTTTATTATATTATTTAATCTCTATAAATAAAAAATATACCTATTGATAATGAGTTTGACGAAAATAGTATATTAAATATGAACTTTGATTGGTCGATTTCATATTAACACAAAATATTACTAGAATGTATTCGCTCCGTGCCAAGTCATGGAAAGGGAAGCAAAAGCGATACTAGCGCTAGCTGCGGATAATTCGTGCATTTTAGGGCGATATTTTGTAATTTTGGCATATCAAATACACGTATACATTTTACTTCTTTCAAAAAAAGTAGGTAAAAACAATACAATAAGCAACCGGAGTTGCTGTGTTGAAAATTGTACAAATACTAAAAAAAAAAATACAGTGAAACATATAAAAACTTTCAGTAGCAAAGTAGAATTTAAATCAAAGAAATAAATGGATAGGTGTACAATAAGAAGAAAAATTACCTTTATTTTTGTAATAATAACAGTAATGCTGGAAATAGTAGACATCAGAAACTTGAAAGGTTTTAAATAAACAATAAATTATTATTTTACGATGTTCTTTAATATCCCTTTATTCTTAAATGTTCATTCAGCAAGGACTAGATTTCAAGATTTCTGCCTTTGATTCTTATATGTGGCTGGAATGCAATTGATGGGAAACCAGTTTTAATCATTTTTCTTTTGAACAAAAATGAAAATATAAATATAACGATCCTTGTTTTATATATTTTAACTTCACGCTATTATTAAATGGTATTTTTTTTTTATTTTGACAGAATAGACTAATCCTTCAATGACAACTTATTAGACTTAGGCAACTTCTTATACATTTTCCAGTAAATACTGTTGCCTGCCTATATTTTATTATTGGTTTTAATTGATTATACATAATTTTCTTTAATTTAAGTAATAAAAATATATAATAAGAACAAATTGATGTTTTACTTGTTTTACAAATCCATATACTTTTATTAAAACTAACATGTATACTTTTTAATTACGAATTCTATTAAAAATTGTATTTGTCAGTATACACAGAAATAGTCCATTAATACCAAAACGAATTGGCGCTGCTGTCGCGCACGGAGCGAATAGAAGTTAACGCCTACTTATAAGTTCAGTTGTCTGTACATAGATTAGGCAATATAGATGTGCGTGTAGAAATAGTAAGCTTTGAGCAGTTATTGAGTACAAATAAGGGGATTTTATAAATGTTATATCATCCTTAACGGAAAAAAAAATCTGCTAATCTCCTCAGAAATAAAAATTTTATTTGATATTTCTAATCCAATCATCCATATGCGACTAGCCAACAGTCGTGGATTTTCAGCTATTTTTCCGAAATATGCTAACAAAATATTATTCGAAAATTATCTAATGTGTTATTCTTAGAGCTGATCTAATAAATTTTTGTATGTATTTAGATTTAAAGATATCTTTGCCATTTTTGTGATCGGTATTTGGAAGTGTTAAATTTAATGTTCCTTTTTGACCGGAGAGGCTAGCCACGAGACTAGTGTACACTTAAGTTCTCGCGGAAGTTTTAAGCCGTGGTATCTCCGTTCACGTCTTGGATGGGTGACCATAAGCATACTAGCGGTTAAACATTGATGAAATGGTATGAATGATGACAAATGAATTTAGGATGAATGGGAAGGTGTAGGGCATCCAAATGGTGGCATAATAGGCACCTGCTTCTCGGTACCGCCATGCAAACCCCAAGAAAAAGAAAGCAGACTGGACCCCAAGCCTGACTGAGGGATCCAGTGGCTGAACCCGAGCTGAGAGACAGTCTGCCGACAACACTCGGGGCGAAGCAAGCAGAAGCCTTAAACGGTGAAAATATCGTTATCATAGAAATAATGGAATACTATTCTAACATACAAAAAATCATTCTCCGTAGCTTGAAGGTTGTTGGTGCATCTGCACAATACGGCTTAAAATCTAAATAGAGCCAGCTCTAAAAAAATGCGAATCAAATATTATTTATTAAGTATTTATTATTAATGTTCAATAATAATATTCTATAATAATGTTAATTAATAATGTTCAATAATAATATTCTATAATAATGTTAATTAATAATGTTCAATAATAACGTTCAATAATAATGTTCAAATGGTAATATTCAATAATGTTTAAGAACAATGTTCTATAATAATGTTCAATGTTTATATTCATTAATATTGTTTAATATTATTGTTCAATAATATTTTCCAATAATATGGTTCAATAATACTGATCAATAATACTGTTCAATAATATTGTTCAGTAATATTGTTTAATAATATTGTTCAATCGTATTGTTCAATCGTATTGTTCAATCATATTGTTCAATATTACTGTTTAGTATTAAAGGAAATATGTCAAGTACGTCGGTGGTGCTGATATCCAGGCACTTGCCTTTCATGTGAAATTCCCGGATTCAAATCCAGACTGGACCCCAAGCCTGACTAAGGAGAGCCAGTGGCTGAATCCAAGCCTAATTAGAGGGAGTCTACCGGAAACACTCGGGGGGAAGCAGGTAGAAGCCTAGGTGAAAGAAAAATATATGTCTCTCTTACTATCGTTATCATAGAAATAATAGAATACTATTCTCACATACAAAAAATCCTTAGCTTGAAGGTTGTTGGTGCATCTGTACAGTACGGTTTAAAATCTAAATAGAGCCAGCTCTAAAAAATTTGCGAATCATATATTATTTATTAAATATTCATTATTAATGTTCAATAATAATATACTATAATAATGTTTTATTATTAATGTTTAATAATAATGTTCAAATGGTAGTATTCAATACTGTTCAATAATAATGTTCAATATTATTGTTCAATAATAATGTTCAATAATAACGTTCAATAATATGTTCAAATGGTCGTATTCAATAATGTTCATAACAATGTTCTATAAAAATGTGCAATGATGATATATTGTTTACTATTATTGTTTACTATTATTGTTTACTATTATTGTTTAATATTATTGTTTAATATTATTGTTTAATAATATTGTTTAATATTATTGTCCAACAATATTTTTCAATAATATTGTTCAGTATTATTGTTTAATAATATTATTCAATATTATTGTTCAATAATATTGTTCAATATTATTGTTTAATAATATTATTTAATAATATTGTTCAATAATATTGTTCAATAATAATCTTCAATAATAATGTTCAAATGGTAATATTCAATAATGTTTAAGAACAATGTTCTATAATAATGTTCAATGTTTATGGGGACAAATTAAAGTAAATCTTTTTTGTTTATTTAATATTCTAAATTAGTAAAAGGCATAAATTATTTTTAAATTAGGTATTTTATCTTAATAAATTTTTAAAATTTGTAGATTTTTGTTAGTGGGTCGTAGAAAAAATATAATGTACAACTAAAGTGGATTATCCATATCCACTCTTGTTGCACAAACTTCTATACTGCAGTACCTGCAGCGATGGAGCTTACGTATTAAAAATCCTGCTATGTAGAAAATGCTGTCATAAAGGCGTAACTTGAAACTTTTAATAACTATTATGTACAGTTATTAGAACAATTTTGCTGACACTCATTCATGTTGCGGGACCTTGGTCTGTTCGTCCTGCAAATATTCACTCGTTACATTAAATAAGGTATTTCGTAACTGGTTTCATAATAGCTATTAGATTATATTGTTAAAAAATGTTATGATAGTTTAAATAGGTCCAAATTAATTTGAAAACTTGTTTATATAACAGAATTTTGTTATCTGTAGATAGGCTAGAATGCCTACCTAGTAAACAGTACATTTCTTTGAATTTTATATCTAACTCTGGTCTTTTCGGTTTAATATGGACCTTTCAGCGAAGTCTTGCATCTAATGTAATAATTAGATATTTTGCCGAGTTAGCATAAGGGACCTGGGCATTATTTATGTAAATTGGTATTCTTTGACCATTTTTGTTGATAAAATTATTATTAACAGATTTGGTCCAATTATTTATTTGATTAACTGATATTTGTAGTTTATTTGCAGCCTCTTCATGATCTTTGCCTACCGCTAGGATGGCAGTATGATCTGTAAATGTATATGTTGTGTCTTGTTCTAGTTGGGGTATGTTACAAGTGTATAACAGAAACAAAGTGGGTCCCAGGACGCTTCCGTGTGGTACTCTTGCTTTAATTTCTTTTAATTCAGAGTTTGCTTCATCTTGTTTTACTCTAAAGAATCTATTTGAAATGTATTAATACAATAGCTCTGAGTAAGACTGTGAAAGTAGCACATTTAGTTAATGTTTTAAGCCATCATGCCATACTTTATCAAAATCCTGCACAACATCGAGGAAGATGGCTGAACAGACTTCTTTGTTTTCTTATGCTTTTTCAATCGCAGTTGAGATTCTATGAACCTGATTAGTTGAATGGTTTTCTCTAAAGCCGAACTGGTAATCTGGAATTAGTTTCCTTTCTTTAATGATGGGTTTCGGTCTTTTTATTAGTATTTTTTGAAATAGTTTCTATATTATAGGCAATAGAGATAGGTTTTCCTGGTTTTGGGATCATAATGACTTTAGCTACTTTCCACAACCTAGGGACACCTTAATTTGAATGACTTTTTAAATAGGTGTGTAAGTTTAATTATGGCTTTCTTCGAAAGTTGTTTTAAGATTTCTTCTGTAATTAAATCAAAGCCAGGATATTTTTTAGGATTAATATTTGTTTTTATATATTCTGCAATTTCCGATGGAGAGATTGGTCTGATAATTGAGAAGCCCAGTTCGGTAATCCTTCTCCTTCATTTGATTGGAAGGTATTTTTAAGTGCTCTGCGAATCTATTAACTTGTTGTATATTATTTTTAGCTCAGCTGCCATCTGTATTTCTGATTAGAGCATTCTGCACAATGAGCCTTTTTAATCGCTTTGTGGCTTTTCATAGAGAATAATCAGTGAATTTACCGTTTGTCAGCTCACTAAGGTACTCACAAATAGATTCATTTTTGATTTGTTTTATCTCTCTTTTTAACTGCTGGGTGACGTTGTTAAGTTTGGTTTTATCTCATGGAGCTCTGGTCTGATGCCATTTCCTGCTTAGTTATCTTTTTGCCCAAATTAGGTCCCTTATTTCTTAAGGATAGTTATTTCCTATTGTTCGCTGAACAATGTGTGGCGTATTATCTCATGCTGCTTGTTGTATGTTATACAAAAAGTAGTTCTAGTCTGAAGCTTGGCCAGTCTGTTCTTTTATTATTAGTCTAAGAGCGCTTTCTTTTTGGATAATGGTGTCACTAAGAGTGAGAAGAATGGGCGAATGATCTAAATTCATGTCCCATGCCTCATCAACTTGGATGTAGTTTGCTGAAATATTTCGTACAACAAAAAAGTCTTTTAGGTCGGGTATCTATCTGTGGGCCAATAAGTTGGTTTGCCAGTTGAATTCGACTCACATTATAACTGTATCATTGCTTCTTTTAGGTTTTTATCCTTATTTGTTATCAGTATGGAGTCCCAATTGGTTGTTTTGCATTGAAGTCTGCTCGAGTGATAAATATAGGTTCTTGACTATTGAGAAAATCTAGATATTGTTCTTTTTTAAAGGTATGTCTTAGAGGACAATACACAGAGGTGACCATAACATCAGAAGTTTTAGATTTTATCATTACTAAAGTAGCTTGAAATTCTTCAGTCCTCTATCCTGCTTTTGATGATGCTTAATTGCTTCTTTAATTATTACTGCGCTCCCCCTCTTACTGCATTTCGGGGATGAATGGTATGATAAACCTTATATCCCTTAAAGTAAGTCTCTGAAATTAAGCATATGTCTATGTTTTCTGTGTCTGGGATTGGTTGCAATTCTTGTTAGTACTGCAGCAGTACATTATCATTCCATTCTATTATCATTATAAATTAAATAAAATAAAATAAATTATTTTAAATATAAACATTTACCGTTTTAATATAATTCTTTTAAGAGTCTATAACTGAGGAATGAATGTTGGCTATGTAAAAATAGATTTTATTGGTGAAATTACAATTAATAATAATAATTATGGTTCGGTAGATATTTTAAACTGTCTTGATCCAGCTCAAACCTGAATAAAATAGTCGACACACTATTTTACTCAATACACCTGTTTGTGATGATAAGTGTGAAGTTAGCTATCATTTCCAAAAAATTAAATGTCGGTCATTTTTTAATGAACATAATTTTTTAAATATTTAATAAAAATTAGGACAAATCTAGTATGTAACATGTTGCGAAATGCCATTTTGTGTCAACCGTTTAAAAAAGGCATTTCGTAACTGGTTACCTAAATAGGTATTCTATGTATCCCTCTCAATACTTGTTGAGGTATATGATCAAACTAGTAGTTAAGTTATTCTTCTTTATTTACATCTTGATCATATTTGAGGTTGGAATTAGGTATTTTCCATAGACATTTGACTTATTATTTTTTCTAAAAAAAATCTCTAACGTCTTTAATACATTAAGGTCACATAAATGTCTTTATCTATTATAAAAGTGAGCGATTAAAGCATCCGTTAATATTTTTGCACTCAGTTGACAAGATATCTTAAGGCCATAATTACCGATCACGCATTATTATTATTATCATCAAAAGTTCGTTAAACTTAACAACACAGGATAACTTCCCTCCTTTGAAATATCTTTAGAATCAGACTCAGACAAATATTGCATTGTATTGATATGCCGCAGCGATGTGACTTGATGTAATCGTATTGAATTTCGCTTTCTTCCTAGAATAAAGCACTTCCGCACACCTTTTGTGTCTCGTATTCACAATAATGGGACTACACTAATAATATGTTAGACTGACTCGTTGATCTTAAAATCAAAAGTAGAGTAGTAGGTATTGTGTTTATAAGATTTCATCATTGACAGAAAATAATTAGGAGAAAAGCTTATCAAAAAATAAATCATTTTTCCGTTACGATGGCAATTCAGAAACTCATTAAACAACAGACATTATTGATCAACGTCGTTAGTAATCTACTCGTTGGTCTGAAGATGTGTAATTTTTGCGCTTTGTCGATGTTATATGCAGTGCAACGGATTATTTTACTAGAAGCATAAGAGCATATTTATCGACGTATATGTACAAAGTATCCACAAAAATAGCGCATTATTTTCTTTGTGCCATAGTTACGTATTTAAAGTAATAAAAATTACACGAAAAAGCGACAATATTTTTTTTTTCAAGAAATAATATAAATCTAAGGGATTTTGAAACAACTAGAAAATTCGCTGAAGATATAAGAGCAAGTTTCAAGACGCAAATTTCCTTGCTACGAGAAAAATTGTAGCAAATGCCTTTTTGAGCGCAAGGAAAGTGTGTCCACAGTAGGTAGTCTATACAGGGTGAGTCATATCTATTGGTTCATAGAATAAAGATTATTTGAATAAAAATATGCCTAAAAATATGCCTCAATTAAAGGTTACTGTTAAAAATGACACATGATATACAGGGTGTTTTAAATTTAAATGGACACAGCTTAATGGGAGGTAGAGTACACTTAGCTGAGTTCAAAACACTTCCATACTTAGCCTTTAATCTCACTCGTTTCTGAGATATATGGTGTTTTATGATTTTTTGCCAAAACTAAAGTCGGCCATTTTGTTTGAACGGCTAGAGATATTGTGATAAAATTTTGTACAAAATTTACTCTCTTAGGTTAATCAAAGCCATAATTTAATTTTAAAATAGTCCAGGACCGAACTCTCTTTCCTTTATATTGCTCTTCTTATACAGAGATATCGGATTTTAATAAATGTTACGGTACATTTAACTAGTACATAGATCAATAAATAAAATAATGTAATAATATGTAGTGCGACCATCTTGATTTTCTTACAGTAAATTTTTATAATGGCGACTACAATATTATAAATCAGTATTTACAAAATTGAAATTAAATATTTTACTCTGTATTTTTAAAACTCTACACAAATTAGGTACCATCTTCATTTATTTTTAACTACTGCATTCTCCAATAAGACATTGAACATCTACACAGACCGGGCTTACTTTATTTAATAAAGTATCAGAAACAAATAATTAATTAAAACTAAAGTAGATTTTAAAAATAAACGCCGTGAACGTCAATACACCTCTGCGAACGTTTTAAGAGGTTTTTCATTGATTTGTAAATTATTTCCGGTTTATTTCTAATGTTGTTACATACAGTATTAATTTTTTCCAATAACTGTGCTCGGCAATTCATTTTTTCGTTGTACACCTCTGATTTAAGGTAGCACCCATAAAAAATAATCCACAGACGTTAGATTTGGTGATCTTGGTGGCCAATTGACTGTACTAATATAAGTACTTTTATATATTATCATAATGTATATAATTTTTGTAGTTGTTATAGTTCTTTGAACTTGGATATAATTAGGTTAAGGAATGTATTTTATTATTTAATATTATATTTTATAATGTGTTGATTCGACACTTATTTCGACGACATAACAATTGTGTAGGTTCGTTGAAATAAGTGATCGAAGAATAGAGTATTCAATAAATAACTTTCGTATAATCGAGTTGATTTTTATTTGCTATTAATAATACATGGTGACGTAAAACATCCAAAGACTAGTACCATCATATGGCGATCCTGCCAGTCCAGAATATTATGAAGAAATATAAATATATATGGCAAGAAAAATAATTATGGAAATAAATTAAGGAAATATTAAAGAAAATTAAATAAAGAATTATTAAGAAGATGGCTGGAAATAAAAATTCTAAAGAGGTAAAAGAAGAAGTAATAATCGCTCAAAGTGGAAACAGTGGAGGTCAAACAAACACAACAGAATTTTTCACACCCAAAAATATTATAGAAGCAATGTTCGTCGTATTGGCATTCGTATTTATGTTGATGCTAGTTTTCAAGAAATGCAAGAAAATGTTAGAGAGAAATGTGGCTAAACAAATTAGAGCTAGCCAAGAATTAGTTTAGAGAAGGAAATACCAGAAGATTTTTTTTTTAGCTTTTTAGGTATGACTAAATAAAATAATCATTATAATGGAATGAGTTTGCAAAAGAAATTTGAAAATCTAATAGAAGAACTAAAAGTGTTTCATAGAAATCTATTAAAAGACAGTAACGAAAGAAGAAGTGATATAAATGTAACTAACCGTAAGTTTAAGAATTTAGATAAGTTTAAAGATAGTTTTAAAGAGGTAAAAATATTATTTAATAAATCAGACGTAGATTTTCGCTCAAAAGCTTATATTAAAGAACTTGCAATTATTGTTGATAAACTTATTGAGGCAATTACAGTTAATTTAGTTGAAAGGTTACAGTTTTCGCACAACATAGAGAAAACTGAACGGGAAACCAATTTAGAATCAGACGCTTCTCTTTCAGATTGCTCAAATAAAGTTAAAATGGCTGAAAAGTTTGATTTAAAAACTGCGGCTAGTCTGCTACCAGTTATGAATGGTACCGAAACTGTTACTAATCAATTAATTGATGCTATTGAGTTGTATGACGCTATGCTTGATGCTGAAGGAAAGAAATTATTAACAACTTATATTCTAAAGAAAAGTCTAAGTCAAAATGCCAAAATTAGACTAAATAAAATTTATAATAATAATCAAAATCTAGTTAGTGATCTTAAAAAGTTTTTCATTTCTAAAAAATCTTCAACATCATTAGCTACACAACTACATAATGCTAAACAAGGTTCAAAAACTATCGAACAGTTTGGGAAAACGTTAGAAGAATTGTTAACCGACTTAACGCTTACTCAAGCCGACGATAATGAAAATAATCTTCAGATTTTAAGTGAAGTAAATGAAAAAATTGCTCTCAACACTTTTGCAAATGGATTGCGACATAGGAATTTGCAAACTATTATTAAAGCTCGAAATTATGCAAAACTGAATGAAGCAATCCAAGGGGCTAAAGATGAAGAAATCAATTTAAACAATTTTAATAATGACAATGCGCAAGCATATCATATGAGAGGCCGTCAACATTTTAAATCTAATTATAGAGGCAATAACAAAATTTCTAGAGGGTTTAATAATCAAAATAACTGTAATAAAAATTATTCTAGGAATAATGTTAGTTTTAACAACAGAGGACATATATACCGGGGTAGATTTAACAGTAATATGAGAGGAAATAATTTTAGAGGCAAAGATAGGAGAATATTTCATGTAAATAATTCGGATGAATCAAATAGCTCAGAAATACCTTCAACAAGTGACACGTTTTTTCGTGCCTAAAATAGTATGGCATATAATAACTATAAAATATTTACCTTAAATGGCTTAAATTTTGTAGAATTTTTCTTCAAAAATCATAAATTAATATTTCTTTTAGATACAGGGGCTAGCGTAAGTGTTATTTTTAAAAATAGGATATTTAATAATGAAATAATTGATGTTTCAAAGAAATTACGCATAAATGGTATATCTGGGTCAGTTGTATCAGCTGGCACAGTGAATATTACATTACAAATAGATAAAGTAAATCTTTGTCTTGAATTTCAACTTTTAGACGTCCTTGAACCAGACATTCAAATGCACGGTATCTTAGGCTCAAATTTCTTTTACGATTATTTTGCAAAAATAGACTATGAAACATTTTTATTCTCGTTTTCATATCATAATAACCGACATGTGATTCCTATTCAAACAACACATCAAATTAATTATATGTCAATTCCTGCTAGATGTGAAGTAATTAAATATTGTAAAGTAAATATAAACGAAGATTGTGTTGTTCTACCTAACGAATTATGTGAAGTTGTTTTTATAGCTGGTACTCTTGTTAGGGCAAAACAAAATTTAATTCCTGTCAAAATTTTAAACGTGAGAGACCAGGAAGTTACGCTAAGAAATTTTACACCAAAATTAGAAAAACTAGATAACTATGATTTGTGCGAATTTAAAACAAAACCTACCTTTTCAGTTAACAGAGCAGATACGTTATTAAATTTAATAAAATTAGAACATTTAAATACGGAAGAGAAAAACTCATTGGAAAAAATTGTAGTAAAATATTCCGATGTGTTTCATCTAGAAAATGATCCGTTAACTGTTTCTAATATTTGTAGAGAACAAATTCAACTAAAAGATTCAGCAAAGCCAGTTTTTAGAAAACCTTATCGTTTACCTCATGCTCAAAAAACACAAATTCATTCAGAAATTGATAAAATTTTGCAAAACGGTATTATTGAAGAAACTAAATCAGAGTGGCAATCTCCTTTATTAATTATTCCAAAAAAGGGTTTAAATGAAAGAGGCGAACGCCGAGTTAGAATAGTTATAGATTATAGACAGTTAAATTCGCAAATAGAAAATGATAAATTTCCATTACCTTGTATTACAGAAATTTTAGATGCATTATCAGGTGCAATGTATTTTTCTCCTCTTGATTTATCTCAAGGCTATTATCAAATTGAACTCGAGAAATCAAGTAGAAAATACATAGATTTTTGTACAGATCGAGGTCAGTTTCAAATGACTTGACTTCCTATGGGTTTGAAAACAAGCCCTAGTGCATTTTCTCGGGCAATGACGCTTGCAATGTCAGGGCTTAACTATGAATGTTGTTTTGTCTATCTTGACGATTTAATTGTTTTTGCAAATAATCTAATAAATCATAATAAAAATTTAGTTAAAGTTTTCCAAAGATTAAGGCAAGTAAATTTAAAGTTAAATCCAAATAAATGTGATTTTTTAAAGAAAGAAATTCTTTATTTAGGTCACCTAATTTCTGCAGAAGGTGTTTCACCTGATCCTTCTAAAATAGAAGCTATTCAAAATTTTCCAGTTCCAAAAGATTTTCAGGAAGTTAAAAGATTTGTTGCTTTCGCTAATTACTATAGAAAACATGTAAACAATTTCGTAGATATTGCTGCACCACTAAATAATCTTACAAGAAAAAAAGTTCAATTTTTGTGGAGTGCAGAGTGCCAAAAATCTTTTGAGAATTTAAAACAATTATTAACTAATTCACCAGTCCTGCAATACCCAGATTTTTCTCCAGAAAATCAATTCATAGTAAGAACCGACGCCTCGAATTATGCGTTAGGAGCTGTATTGTCAAACTCCGATGATAAACCGGTTGCGTTTGCTAGTCGTTCTCTCAATAAAGCAGAGAAAAATTATAGCGTAATAGAAAAAGAAATGTTAGCAATAGTTTTCGCAGTGAAACATTTTAGACCTTATTTGTTTGCTAGGAAATTTTTGATTTTGACAGATCATCGACCACTAGTATATTTATTTGGAATGACAAATCCAAGCAGTAGATTAATAAAATTTAGATTAATTCTAGAAGAATATGATTTTATTGTAAGATATGTTAAAGGTACAGAAAATGTTGTAGCGGATGCCCTCTCTCGTATAGATGTATCTTCAGAAGAATTGAAAAATATGAATAATGAAATATGTAATACAGTTTATATTACAACAAGAGCTCAAACAAAAAATCTCGAAAATGAATGCTTAGGTAGTTTCAGTAAAAATTCTGACAAAAGGATTGATCACCCTGGAGTTATAGAATTATCAAGAAAGGAGATAGACAAGATATTTCAAATTATCGACCTATCTCTATTATATGCAACTTTGCAAAGGTTTTTGAAATCCTGTTAGAGCGAGTTATATGTCGTCATGTAAGTTGTAATATAAGTATAAATCAACATGGTTTCATGAAAAGTCGTTCAACAGTCACCAACCTCCTGACCGTTACCCAATATATTGCTGAATCTATTGATAACAGAGCCCAAACTGATGTTATTTACACAGACTTTTCTAAGGCCTTCGACAGACTTGATCATGGCATTCTGCTTAACAAACTTGTAGCTTTTGGATTATCTCCTTCTTTAATTTCACTATTTCAATCCTATCTATGGGATCGAAAGCAATATGTCCAGCTTAATGGTTTTAGGTCTGCTGAATATAGTGCTTCTTCTGGTGTTCCACAAGGGTCGAATCTAGGACCCCTCCTTTTTATTATGTTCATTAATGATATTGCAGATGTTATAAATGTAAATTTGCTTTTGTATGCTGATGATCTAAAACTATACTGCCTCGTAGAGAAGATAGGTGATTGCGAGAACCTTTCAGCAAACCTAACACGGATTGTTGAATGGTGTTATCAAAATAACTTGTCACTAAACCCAGATAAATGTAAAGTTATGTCGTACAGTTTAAAAACGAATATCCTAATATTTAATTATTCAATAGAAAACGTTGCTCTTGAGCGACCGAAAACATTTACTGATCTTGGCGTCACGTTTGACACTGCACTATCATTTAATAAGCATATTGATAATGTTGTATCCTCCTCCTATCGAATGTACGGATTAATTGCACGTAGCAGTAGTGATTTCAAAGAAACCTCTACCTTAAAAACTCTATTTTATGCTTTTATAAGATCAAAGTTAGAATATGCTTCAGTTGTGTGGAGCCCCTTTTATCAGAATCATATAGATCGAATAGAAGCAATTCAAAGACGATTTTTAAAACTGCTAAGCCTGAAAACTGATGGCATTTATCCTCTAATAGGTACACCTCACACTGAATTACTACAAAAACATAACTTTTTCAGTCTCGATAGAAGGCGTGATTATTATAGTGTAGTAGTAACTTATAAAATTATTAAAAGTATTATTGACTGCCCAACCTTATTAGAAAAGTTTAATATTTGCATTCCCAGAATTTCTTCCAGACACCCGAATACTTTTTACATAAATACATCTCGCACAAATGTTCTGGAAAATTCTCCGCTCCATACCATGTGTACAGTAACAAATTCTATTGTCAATGAACTTGATATATTTAGTTGCAATTTGTCAGATATAAAATCTCACTTTTTATCTTAGTTAATTTGTTACCTATTACGAAATACAAGTTCTTTTTATGTGCTTAACATTCATATAAAAAATGTGATCTTTTAATAATTATATTCTGTCAATTCCTGCTCTGTAATTGGGTTTATGACCTGTAGAGTATTGTATTATAAATAAATAAATAAAATAAATAAATTATTGAAACGCCCTAAAAATTCTTTTTGTCTAAATCCAATATCTATGACAGAATTTAAAAATATTAAAAAGAGTAATAAATGGAATTATATCATTGGGAACTTAATGTATAATAAAGATTCGCGAATAATATATTTTAATCAGGATCCTCGATCAACATCAGACCTAGGTACTATGTTGAGAGACCTGAAGCATATTTATGATAAATATGAAATTCCGGAATTAGTTATTTTAAAAAATAAGAAAAGTGCACAGTTTATGGAAAATATTTTAAAGTTCTCAAATCTTATAAAGGATACCGGTATCAAATTGTCTATAATAAATGATTTAGAAAATATCATAGATCTTGAAATGCGACAAATTATATTAAATGATTTTCACATTCTCCCTACAGGAGGACATGCAGGGATAAATAGAATGTATAACAATATCAAAAAAAGATATTTTTGGGGAGGAATGTGACGATTGTCAACGTTATAAACATTCCATATCAAATAAAGAGCCAATGACTATCACTACTACAGCTTCCTCGGGTTTTCAAAAAATTTACTTAGATTTAGTTGGTCCACTCCCACAAGATTCAGAAAACCACAAATATATTTTAACTTTACAGTGCGAATTAACATAATTTGTGGAAGCATATCCATTAAAAAATAAAGAAGCGCACACCGTGGCTCAGGTTTTGGTAAATAACTTTATTTTAAGGTATGGTATTCCAAATGAAATTGTTTCAGATCAAGGTACAGAATTTCTGGCATGTATCTTAAAATAAATTTGTCAGTATTTACAAATTAAAAAGCTTAATTCAACAGCATACCACCATGAGACACTAGGTGCTATTGAGAATTCTCATAAAAATCTAGGAGCATATTTGCGAATTCAAGTTTCTAAATACAGCAATGCATGGAGCATATGGATACCTTACTGGTGTTTTGCTTATAACACGACGGTACATACCGAAACCAAGTACACGCCTTATGAATTAATTTTTGGGAAGCTGGCTAAATTTCCCTCAAATTTAATAGACCAAATAGACCCTATTTATAATTTTGATGATTACCCTCTCGAGCTAAAATATAGATTGCAACAAGCATGTAACGATGCAAGAGTAAATTTAAATATTTCTAAAGCTAAAAGAAAATCTACGTATGATTTAAATGAAAAATTTGTAAAATATAAAATAGAAGATAAGGTTATGTTAAAAAATATTGGTACCAATAAGTTAGATCCCTTATATAAAGGTCCCTTTGTCGTTATAGAGGAGAAATCTCCAAATATTACTATAAGGATTGGAGACAAAAATGTTGAAGTGCACAAAAATAGAGTTAAATTATATAATTGTTAAAAAAAATTATTTATAGATAAATATATTTTTTTTTTCCATGGGAGATGTAATAATATAAGTACTTTTATATATTATCATACTGTATATAATTTTTGTAGTTGTTATAGTTCTTTGAACTTGGATATAATTAGGTTAAGGAATGTATTTTATTATTTAATATTATATTTTATAATGTGTTGATTCGACACTTATTTCGACGACGTAACAATTGTGTAAGTTCGTTGAAATAAGTGATCGAAGAATAGAGTATTCAATAAATAACTTTTGTATAATCGAGTTGATTTTTATTTGCTATTAATAATACATGGTGACGTAAAACATCCAAAGACTAGTACCATCACAGACGGGACCGCCTCGACCTATCCATCTATTTGGGAAAAGTTGGTTTAAATGGTCTCTGACCAGTATTTGAAAATAAGGTCGAACACCATCGTGTTGAAACCACATTCCTCTGGTATTAATCCCTTCTAACAAATTTGGCAGGATGTCTCTAAAGAAATTTAAACAAACTTCAGCTGTTAATCTGCCTTCAAAAACATGAGGGCCTATTAAATGATTTTTATACATACCACACCATACATTTATAGAAAATCTATATTGCGAATGTTTTTGTGATGCAGTGTGAGGATTTTCAGTTGTCCAAATATGAGCATTCCTAATGTTATTGATCCCATCACGTGTAAATTGGGATTTATCAGTAAATAAAATTCTCGGTATTGTCCTTCTACAAAAATATAAACAGGGTACGTCGCTGTACTTTTTGTACATGAAATGGATGCAAATTTTTCTTTTTTTTTTTAATTTTTCCATACTCTTGTTATTGGTATTGTTAATTTATTACTAATTCTTCTTACATTGATAGAAGGATTATTTCGAACAATCTGTAGTATCTCCTCTACTTGTCGAAGATTATTTCTCGAAGCATGTTCATGTTTTACTGTAGTTGGAAACTTTCCATGTTGCTTACTGAATTCGAAAACCTGTAAAAATGTTTTAGAATTTGGTAAACGGCGATTAGGAAAGCGTTTCCGTTTCCGTTACAAAAACCGAACACAAAAATAATGTCTGCATATTCATTACTAAATTGAAATGGTATCCTGAAATACTTATTTTCATACCAGTAGAAACTTACACTCATGAACAAAAGTAATTTAGCTCAAAATACTGTACATAAAATAAATGATATTATTTGACACAAGCCTACTGGTAATATATAATTTTACATTAATTGTGTTTATGACGGAATGAGTGATGGTGTAATTTGGCGCATATTGGCAGTTAACTTAATTGAGTTTTTAGCTCGTTCATAAAATACCTAGTTTTCTGAACTTTTAAATTTGATTTCATCAGAGTTTTAGTTCGTTCAAGTTTTAGTTCATTTTAATTTCCAAAAATAATTATGAATGTGGAGAGAGGAGTGAATGCGGTTGTTCGAAACCATCTTTCTGTTAGTGTAAGAATTAGTAATGAATAAGCAGTACCTAGGTACCAGAAACAAGTGAATGGAGAAAAAAATTAAATTTGTATCTATTTTTACTTTCCTATCTGTATACAGATATAAGGAAAGTATAGGAATCATGATGTTTTTCGACCTCGAGTTTTCGACGGTTTTTTTGAGGTCCCCTGAATCCGTTTTGACTATTTTTTGCGATAATATATGTGTGTGTATGATTGTGTGTTTATGTGTGCGTGTGCGCGTGTGCGTGCGCGTGCGCGTGTGCGTGTGCGTGTGCGTGTGCGTGTGCGTGTGCGTGTGCGTGTGCGTGTGCGTGTGCGTGTGCGTGTGTGTGTGTGTGTGGGTGTGTGTGTGTGTGTTTGTTTGTTTGTATCCACCATAACTCATGAACCGAAAAACACCAAATTTTAAACTTATGCTTTATTTCAGCATCCAATAAACTGATTAGATTTTGGGCAGAGTCGATACATCTGGTGCGGTACTTTATAGGTGGTCATTTTTATATTTTATGGAATATATCTGTTGTTTATGTCTGGAGAAGAAAATTGTTTAAATAAAGTTTACTTCTAATATTATTATCTATAATTTTTGCTTTATGTCAAAATTTCCTGAAATGGTCCGTATTCGAGAAATTTGACAAAATGTGCAAAATTCTGATTTTTATAAAAATTGTTGAACTAAAAGTTGTTTGCCATATCGATCTCTATAATTGTGGTTTTTACATGATTTTTCTAAAATGGACCGTAATGGAAAAATTGTAGGAAAGGTGCAAAATTTAAATTTTTCAGTATTTTCATTTCCAATGAATATCTATAGAAAAATGTTTCGAGGTAGTTGTATGTGGAAAATGTATATATTTAATTTATCCTCTAAACATTTATAGAGGTGCTGCAATAGGTTGTACAAAATAACTGGAAAAAGCCTATAATAATTAGATAGGAAAGTAATGTGTTGGACACATCAGATTTTTTGTACAAAAAGTACAGCGACTTGAACACACATAAAATGTTTGGTGCGGAATTTACAAAAAATCACTTAATACCAACCCGAGCACAGTTATTGAAAAAACTTAACAATGTATGTAACATTAGAAATAAACCGAAAATAATTGACAAATCAGTGAAAAACCTGGTAAAACGTTCTCAGAGGGGTATTGACGTTCACGGTGTTCATTTTGAAAATCTACTTTAGTTTTAATTAATTATTTGTTTCTGTTAGTTTGTTCTATTACTTTATTAAATAAAGTGAGCCCGGTCCTGTGTAGATATTTAATTTCCTAATAGAAAATGCTGTAGTTAAAAAAAATTAAGATGGTACCTAATGATTGTAGAGTTTTAAAAGTACAGAGTAAAATATTTGATTTTAATATTGTAAATACTGATTTATAATATTGTAGTCGCCTCGCCACTATAAAAATTTACTGTAAGAAAATCAAGATGGTGCCATTAAATATAATTACACTATTTTATTTATTGATTCACGTGCTATTTATATGTGCAGTAAAATTTATTAAAATACGATATACAGGGTGATATTCTAGCTAAGAAAAGCAATATAAAAAAGAGAGTCCGGTCTTGAAAATTTTTAAAATTAAATTATGGTTTTCATTAATCTAAGAGAGTGTAACTTTTGTACAAAGTTTTATCAAAATATCTCTAGCCATTCAAACTAAATGGCCGATTTTAGTTTTGGCAAAAAATCATAAAACACCCTATATCTCAGGAACGAGTAAGATTATAAAGAGAATGGGGGTGTTTTGAACTCAGCTAAGTGTACTCTACTTTTCATTAAGCTGTGTCTGTTTAAATCTGTATGTTTTTTTAAGTACGTTTTTTTGGTAATAATCTTTAAAAATATTCATAAATCGTGATTAAAATTACCATAGATTCATAACTTTAGAAAAAGAATATTATTTAATTTATTATTTTACATTTCGTTACAGGGTGTGTCACAGAAGCGATTGCTGATGATAAAATTAGGTCATACTTTTTCTGACGAAACTTTTTAGTGTTTTTTATTAGAAAATAAACATTAATTTTTAAGTAAATTTATTTTTTTATTAAACTTAAGCAATTGAGAACTCCATAAGGCAATAATTTACAACGTATTCAAAAATCGTTAAAATTGGCAAAAAAGCATAACTTAAGACAACGAATACCATTTTTTTGATTTTTGTACGTTTTGTTATTCCTGATGATGAAATTGAGTCATAACTTTTTTTCACCAAGCTTGAAGTTAATATAATTTTTCCGTTTTGAGATCCCTTGACTCAGTTTTGACTATTTTCGCGATGATGTCTGTGTGTGTGTGTGTGTGTGTGTGTGTGTGTGTGTGTGTGTGTGTGTGTGTGTGTGTGTGTGTGTGTGTGTGTGTGTGTGTGTGTGTGTGTGTGTGTGTGTGTGTGTGTGTGTGTGTGTGTGTGTGTGTGTGTGTGTGTGTGTGTGTGTGTGTGTGTGTGTGTGTGTGTGTGTGTGTGTGTGTGTGTGTGTGTGTGTGTGTGTGTGTGTGTGTGTGTGTGTGTGTGTGTGTGTGTGTGTGTGTGTGTGTGTGTGTGTGTGTGTGTGTGTGTGTGTGTGTGTGTGTGTGTGTGTGTGTGTGTGTGTGTGTGTGTGTGTGTGTGTGTGTGTGTGTGTGTGTGTGTGTGTGTGTGTGTGTGTGTGTGTGTGTGTGTGTGTGTGTGTGTGTGTGTGTGTGTGTGTGTGTGTGTGTGTGTGTGTGTGTGTGTGTGTGTGTGTGTGTGTGTGTGTGTGTGTGTGTGTGTGTGTGTGTGTGTGTGTGTGTGTGTGTGTGTGTGTGTGTGTGTGTGTGTGTGTGTGTGTGTGTGTGTGTGTGTGTGTGTGTGTGTGTGTGTGTGTGTGTGTGTGTGTGTGTGTGTGTGTGTGTGTGTGTGTGTGTGTGTGTGTGTGTGTGTGTGTGTGTGTGTGTGTGTGTGTGTGTGTGTGTGTGTGTGTGTGTGTGTGTGTGTGTGTGTGTGTGTGTGTGTGTGTGTGTGTGTGTGTGTGTGTGTGTGTGTGTGTGTGTGTGTGTGTGTGTGTGTGTGTGTGTGTGTGTGTGTGTGTGTGTGTGTGTGTGTGTGTGTGTGTGTGTGTGTGTGTGTGTGTGTGTGTGTGTGTGTGTGTGTGTGTGTGTGTGTGTGTGTGTGTGTGTGTGTGTGTGTGTGTGTGTGTGTGTGTGTGTGTGTGTGTGTGTGTGTGTGTGTGTGTGTGTGTGTGTGTGTGTGTGTGTGTGTGTGTGTGTGTGTGTGTGTGTGTGTGTGTGTGTGTGTGTGTGTGTGTGTGTGTGTGTGTGTGTGTGTGTGTGTGTGTGTGTGTGTGTGTGTGTGTGTGTGTGTGTGTGTGTGTGTGTGTGTGTGTGTGTGTGTGTGTGTGTGTGTGTGTGTGTGTGTGTGTGTGTGTGTGTGTGTGTGTGTGTGTGTGTGTGTGTGTGTGTGTGTGTGTGTGTGTGTGTGTGTGTGTGTGTGTGTGTGTGTGTGTGTGTGTGTGTGTGTGTGTGTGTGTGTGTGTGTGTGTGTGTGTGTGTGTGTGTGTGTGTGTGTGTGTGTGTGTGTGTGTGTGTGTGTGTGTGTGTGTGTGTGTGTGTGTGTGTGTGTGTGTGTGTGTGTGTGTGTGTGTGTGTGTGTGTGTGTGTGTGTGTGTGTGTGTGTGTGTGTGTGTGTGTGTGTGTGTGTGTGTGTGTGTGTGTGTGTGTGTGTGTGTGTGTGTGTGTGTGTGTGTGTGTGTGTGTGTGTGTGTGTGTGTGTGTGTGTGTGTGTGTGTGTGTGTGTGTGTGTGTGTGTGTGTGTGTGTGTGTGTGTGTGTGTGTGTGTGAGTGTGTTTGTGTGTATATGTGTGTGTATCCACGATTGCTCCAAAACAGATAAAGAGAAAACACAATATTTTAGATAAATTTATATAAATAAAAATGTCTTTGTTCGGTCATGTTCTTATTTTCTATCGTTTAGCACAGCACTACATATGTTTCAGAAAAATGTCCATCTTCGGGTGCAGTCAACATGATTTTGTAATCGTCCTCATGTTTTAAAATTTTGCCTGCACCCGAAGATGGAAATTTTTCCGAAACATGTAGTGCTGTGCTAAACGATAGAAAATAAAAACATGCCCGAATGAATCAAAGAAATTATTTTGAAATATACATAATGCCCTAAAAGTGTGGAATATCAAAGTTATATTTTTTTATGGAAAGCATAATATTTAATTGCAATTATGATAAAGAATTATTAATTATATGTAGTGGTCATGGTAATAAATGTTAAACATGAAAAAAACTGTTCTTAGAGTCTATAAATGCAAAAAAATGTTAGGCTTTCATAGAAAGTCTTCATATATTTTTTCTAGGCTTTTTGAATATTTTAAAATAAATATTGAAATATTACATGTATCCAAAGAATTTTTGTTTTTAAATTATGAGTTTAGATACCAAGTTCCGTACCGTATGTGGTTAACCACCCTATATAATAGATATAGTATAATTAAAGCAGACTTTATCACTATATCTTATATATTTTTTGCTTTCAAAACCTAAGATAATTTAGTATTTTATTTATTTATTTATGAATAAATTGGATCAAAAACTTTTCACATGTAATTTAAATTAATAAAATGTTTTGTAATTAAATAAAAAATTATACTAAAAGATGATTGAATCCGTCTCTGAAAATATTCTTCTGCGAAACAAGCAAGCAGAATATAGCGGAGCACGAACCACAGAGCCCTATTTAATTTTAAATTCAATTTACGGGGTGTATTTTCTAACACTTTGAAGATAGACTGCCTGCAGATTATATAATTATATGTTTTATAGAAAATCTGTGAATGAACTTTAATGTCTGGATGTGTCATGTTCGCTGGATATCTTTTTATATAAAATATTGTCTCAATGATAAATGCGGATTTTACTTTCAGTTTTGTATTGCATTTACAATTTGCAAAATGAAGAGACTTATCAGGGCGTCGCAATCAAAAGAAAGTATTTTTAATAATCCTGAAGGTTTTTAAATGGCATGAAAATTATTTTGGAAATTAGTATTATTTCGATGTATGTGTTTATTAAATATTTTAAAAAAATACGGAATAAACTTAGATAATGATAACTTTTTAAAGATAGTTTTAATAATTCTGGTATTAGTATTATTTCGATGTTTGAGTTTATTAAATATTTTAAAAAATACGGAATAAACTTAGATAATGATAACTTTTTAAAGATAGTTTTAATAATTCTGGACTGACGTAAAGTCGTAGCATAAAATAAACGTGAAACGATTTAATTTTATACGTAAGACCGAAAAACGATGAGAAGTACTGAGACGTTAAATTTTTTGAAGCATTGTAATTTCTCTGGTTAAACTACATAGAAGTTCGTTACATTGCTAGCTGCTAGCCGCGACACTGAAGCTAGCGGCCTAGGCACATAGCGGCCACCAAGAAAGCAGTGGCGTAAAATTTGATTAACTCCGTAAAAAAATCAGAACGTGAATATTTGGACTTTTCACGGTCCAGATTTTTTCTAGAGGCCCTCAAGAATTTAAATAAATCAAATTCGAGAGGAGAGGAGGTCAATGATTAAGTCGAAGGACATGGAATCCTTAGTAAAATTTAATCGACTCCGTAAAAAAAAAAACTTAACGTGAATTTTGCATTTTTCACGGACCAGATTCTTTCTAGATGTCCTCAAGCATTTAAATAAATTGAATTAGCGAGGAGAGGAGGCCAAGCATCGAGTCGGAGGACATGACATCCTTAGTAAAATTTCATTTTCTCCGTAAAAAAATCTGAACGCGAATATTTGAACTTTTTACGTTCCAGATTTTTTCTAGAGGCCCACGACAATTAAAATAAATCAAATTTAAGAGGAGAGGAGGCCAAGGATCGCAAAAAAAGGACATTTAATCCTTAGTAAAATTTAATCGACTCCGTAAAAAAATCTGAACGTAAATATTTGGACTTTTTACAGTCCAGATTTTTTTTAAAGGCCCTGAAAAATTAAAATAAATCAAATTTGAGAGGAGAAGAGGCCAAGGATCGAGTCGAAGGACATGAAAACCTTAGTAAAATTTCATCGTCTTCGTAAAAAAATCTGAACGCGAATATCTGAATTTTTCACGGTCCAGATTTCTTCTAGAGGCTCTCAAATACACAAATAATTTAAATTAGCGAGGAGAAAAGGTCAAGGATCGGAAAAAAGGACATTTAATCCTTAGTAAAATTTAATCTACTCCGTAAAAAATCTGAACGTAAATATTTGGTCTTTTTAAAATCCAGATTTTTTCTATAGGCCCTTTAGAATTAAAATAAATCAAATTTAAGAGCAGAGGAGGCCAAGGATCGAGCCGAAGGACATGTAATCCTTAGTTAAATTTCATCTTCTCATTTAGATATTTGCGTTCAGATTTTTTTACGGAGTCGATTAAATTTTACTAAGGATTAAATGTCCTTTTTTCCGATCCTTGGCCTCCTCTCCACGCAAATTCAAATTATTTGTGTATTTGAGGGTCTCTACAAAAACTCTGGGCTGTGAAAAGTTCAAATATTCGCTTTCAGATTTTTTTACGGAGAAGATGAAATTTTACTAAGGATGTCATGTCCTTCGACTCAATCCTTGGCCTCCTCTCCTCCCTAATTCAATTTATTTAAATGCTTGAGGGCCTCTAGAAAGAATCTGGTCCGTGAAAAATGCAACATTCACGTTCAGTTTTTTTTACGGAGTCGATTAAATTTTATTAAGGATTCCATGTCCTTCGACTCGATCCTTTGCCTCCTCTCCTCTCAAATTTGATTTATTTTAATTCTAGTGGGCCTCTAGAAAAAATCTGGAACGTATAAAGTTCAAATATTCGCGTTCAGATTTTTTTACGGAGAAAATGAAATTTTACTAAGGATTTCATGTCCTTCGACTCGATCCTTGGCCTTCTCTTCTCTCAAATTTAATTTATTTAAATTCTAGAGTACCTCTAGAAAAAATCTAGACCTTGAAAAGTTCAAATATTCGCATTTAGATTTTTTTACGGAGAAGATGAAATTTTACTAAGGATGTCATGTCCTTCGAATCGATCCTTGGCCTCCTCTCCTCGCTAATTCAATTTATTTAAATGCTTGAGGGCCTCTAGAAAGAATCTGGTCCTTGAAAAATGCGCAAAATTCACGTTCAGTTTTTTTTACGGAGTCGATTAAATTTTACTAAGGATTCCATGTCCTTCGACTTGATCCTTGGCTTCCTCTCCTCTCGAATTTGATTTATTTAAATTCTTGAGGGCCTCTAGAAAAGATCTGGACTGTGAAATGTTCAAATATTCACGTTCAGATTTTTTTACGGAGTCGATCAAATTTTACGCCACTGCTTTCTTGCTGGCTGCTGTATGCCTAGGCCGCTAGCTTCAGTGTCGCGCTGCTAGCCCTGGTTTATAAAAACTTTTCATGTCGGCTTTTTATTAGGGTTTGCAAATTTGTTTAAATTCAAACAATTTGTAAAAAAATATTTGGGCAAATTACACCTTTAGCCTGTCCATGCAAAGATATTTGGACTATTTACCCCTTCAGTCTATCATATTTGGACCTTTTACTCCTTGATCCTGCCCATGTACACTAATTTAAGCTTTTTGTTCCTTAAGCCTGTCTATATGAAAATATTTGGTTCTTTTGTCCCTGCTCGTGTAGAAACATTTGGCCCCTTTACTGCTTAAGCCTGACCATGTAAAAATATTTAAATCTTCTATCTCTTAAGTCTGTCCAACTAAAAATAGTTGGCTCCTTTACTCCCTACGCCTGCCCAAATACAAATACTTCGTTCTTTACCTCTTAAGCTCGCCTATAAAAATATTTGGGATATTTGCCCCTAAAATTTTTATTTTTCTGTTATTTTCGATAAATCTTTACAATTTGGGGTCCCCTAAAGTCGTTTTCATCATTTTTGCGATGATATCTAACTGTGTGTGTCTCTATCATTGAACTCCAGTGGAACTATAGATAAAGTAATATTAAAAGATAAATTGTTTAAATGCACGGCACTGGTAACAAGTGATTAGTTCCGGCCATACTATTGGGAGCCACCATCGCAAATAAAATGAAAGCGATGTTGCCAATTTCCATAAACTTTGATGAGATTACAGTTATTTTAAACGCTGCACTTTATTTTGGTTTTGTTGTGCTCGATACCATCCATAAAATAGCCATACTATTGCTGGGATAATATAAAGAGAGGTTTGACAACTATGTTGACAACCTCGTTAAAAATGAAAAACGAAATGGCGGGAGGCGGAATGGTCGAATAAAAATTTTTTTGGGTTAAGAAGATTGATAAGTGCCGATTTGATGTAATTAGTAAGTATTAACAATTTAATTTAATAAGGACTTCATTTATCATTGTTTTCTTATAGCCTTAATGAAGTATAATTTGATTTTTAACCGATTTTCAATTCTTTTTTAATATAACTATTTGTAACAAAACATGTCTGACTCAGGTTAAATTAAGTATTCTTATTCAGCTCCTAATTTTTTAAATAAGTATTATTCTAATATTCAGCAGGCTGGTTATTCAAATAAAACCTTTCTTTATTTTCCTTTCGATATTAAAATTTGCGAGAAATGGTTTAAGAATTTAAATTTATCTTTAGATAATAAAATTCACCTACTTTGTGAAGATAATTTTTTGCCAGAGTTAGTAATATAGCTTCAAAACAAAAACAAAAAATCAATTTTATTAGATAATAGTACCTCCTGTTTAACTAGACCCAACTATACTCAACCCGAGAGTCAGATTTTAGAAAATGTTGAGGCTGAAGCAAATTAATATTTTAGAACTAAACGGTTATTTATCTTCATTGACATTAAAAGTTAGTTAAGTTTTTTAAACATAAAAAAAATTAATTAATTTACCCAGCCTGTGTATCTTTTAACATGTCATATGTCTACCACTAGAACGGTTGTCACCTGTCACGCGTTGCAGGCAATAATCTTAAATATTATTATAATTAAATAATCTTTTGTAAACAAAAAATAACGTTCTTGAAATGCTTTCATAATACCTGCAACATCCAAATGTTTTTTGTTTTGGTGGTCTAAACATACGTATTTATGTTATATTACAATATAATTATTAATACAGAACAACTAATTTTAGGATGGCTTTGATGCTAGCTATCTAAAGCCCAAAGTACTTCGCCTAATTTTCGATATTTTAATTTTTACACCTTGTTTTATCCCTTCAATCCCCTGTACCATACTTTGTTTTAGCTGATAAATCATTTAACTCTACTGTTGTTGTAACAATCAAAATTATATATTTATGTTAGTACTGCAACGTTTTTAGATGCAATTTAATCTTAACAGTTGGTAACACTGTAAGTCTGACAGTTTGTTATTAGTATCGAAATGGTATCGAAGTATTGATCCGTTGATGGTTAGAAGTTCGCTGTTCATAATTATTATTGTAATTTCAAATAGTTAATCATTATATTACTTTTTCAGTCAGTGTTTTATTACTACCACCACCTTCCACCACAGGTTATGGGCCCAGTACCCCAGTAGGTCTTATGTGGTAGTAAACTAAAGTGATTTTATTCTATTGTGTCTTGCTAAAAATAAAGTGAAAAACCATCGTAAGCAAACTCAACAATTCCAACGAATGTTTGGAAATAATAAGTTAAAGTGGTGTTATTGGCGAAGGGATTATTTGAAATTACTTGTGGAAATGAATTTATGCCTGGCGGCGACGATGACAAAATTGCTACATGGAAAATTAAAGATGCCGGTGCTCAAGAAGTACTTGTTGTTAGAATGGAAGATGAAATAATTTCACACGTGATGCAGAGTGAAACAGCGAAACAAATGTGAAGTAAATTAGAAACCATTTTCGAGCAAAAATCTGAAATTAGTACGCATCTCTTGAATGAACAATTCTACAATCTGAAGTTCCAAAATGAAATGGGGAATAATTTCATTTCAAAAGTGACAAATTTGCAAGCGAAACTTAAGCAGTTAGGTGCCTGATAAGTTTAGGCATTTTCGTTCAGCTTGAGACAGTGTTGGCTCTGATAACCCAACTTTAAACAATTTAACAGCTCACCTTATGATAGAGGAAGAAAGGTTAGGAAAAGAAGAAGAAGAATCTGTAGCCCTAGTGACATTTAATCAATCAGCCAGTCAAATGTCAAAACAAAGGTAAACATAAACAGAAAGAAATGCTTTGCTTGTGGAAAAGTAGGTCACCTGAAGAGTCAGTGCCGAAATATTGAGTGTAGTTATTGTAAAAGAAAAGGTCATTTAATTAAAGATTGCTTTACTAAAAAGAAAAAGGATGAAAGGGACAAAAGTCATGGAAATAGTGCTTGTCAAAGCGGGAATAACAGTGAAAGTTTTGCGCTTATTGCTATTTCAAGTGATATTCAATCCCAAATAAATATAGAATAGTATCTACACGGCTTCGCAGCATATGTGTAAATAAAAAGGTATGTTTTGTAGTTTTGTGCAATTAAAAGTGCCTAAATATATAAAAATTGGTAATGATGCAACCTTGCAAGAGAAGCAAAAGGTAATATTTGTATATTAGTTTTTAATGGTGCCAATTTTTATCATTTCACATTATATGATGTTCTTTTTGTGCCACAAATAAAGGTTAATTTATTTTTACAAGGGCTTTAGACAAAGACTTGTATTTTATTTCAGATACCAAAAAGGCACAGTTTGTAAACAAAGAGAACATCACTCTAGCAGTGGCAATTCGTTCTGATAAACTTTTTAAAATAATGTTTAAGGGGGCTAGTTTTTCTGATCACACATATGCCAAGGTCCAAAATTAAAATGTTTCTGAAAGTTGTTATTTTGTAAAAAATAACCAAGACATTAAATGGTGGCATAAAGTGTTGTGTCACCAAAATTTTAGGTATTTAAAAACAATATGCTTTAGCACAATAACATTGAAGTAAAACAAACAGAGCAGATTTGTAACTCCTGTGTACAGGCTAAACACTGTAGGGAACCTTTTAGACTAAATGAAAGTAGGGAAACTAAATCTGGGGGTATAATACATGCAGATTTATGTGGTCCTAAGGAGAAACCTTTAAAAAATTTACAATACTTTTTTTGTTAAAAGATGATTTTAGTAATTAAAGATTTGTTTTATTTCATTAAAAATAAATCTGATGTGTATGAAAAATTAAAGGAATTTAAAAATCAAACGGGTAAAAAGGTTAAGGTCATAAGGAATGATAACGGAACTGAATTTGAGAATTTTTCTGTAAGTTATTAAAAAATAATGTTATAAAGCATGAGTACACAGTTCCATACACTCCCCAGCAAAATGGAAGAGCTGAAAGGGAATTTCCCACAATATTTGAGGCTATACGAGCTATGATTACAAAAAAAAAGTACCTAAAAAATTTTGGGCAGAAGCACTGTTTTTTTTTTGTTAAATAGGATTGCTACAAGTCATGTTGGAGTTAAGACTCTTTATGAGCTCCTATTTAATAGAACTTTTGACATAAAAATGGTAAAAGGTATATTTGAAAGTAAAGTTTGGGCATATATACCTAAAGAAAAAAGAAGAAAGTTAGATATGATGAGTAAACATGGTATTATTATTGGATATTCTGAAAATGTAAAGGAATACAGAGTGTATTATGAAAAAGAAAATAAAGTAGCCATAGAAAGAGAGGTAACCTTTATAATAAAACAAAATATAAAAAAAAGTTTGTTTCTTTGGACCTGGATAAATCAGAAATTAGTTCAGAGAGCAATGATGAAGATAGTGTGAAAAATTTAGCCAATGACTTAACTTAACAATTCACACTCAAAGTGTCAAAGTTTAGAAAAAGAAGAGAACTTGGAACCAGTGTTGGATCAAACACTCTTAAGAGAAAGATATGAGAGATTGCGGCAATCTAGAGCATTCAAAATATCACCAACTCTGTACAATGATTATGATTTAAGTTATTTTAGCATCAATTGGATATTGATGAACTGACAAAATATGACGAAGCAATGGATAGTAGATGGAAGGAAGCAATTGATGAGGAAATGAAAGCCTTATTAGAGAATGATACCTGGCACCTAGTAGAAAAGCCGGAAAAACGTGAAATAATAGACAGTAAGTGGGTTTTTAAGATAAACAGAAATAAAGAAGGTAATATAGATAAGTTTAAATGTAGGTTAGTGGCAAAGGGATTTAAACAAAATGTTCTTGAAAACATGTATAGTCCTGTAGTCAGAATGACTATTATACGGACAGTTTTGGCTGTGTATGTTCAGAAGGGCTGGCCACCTATCAAATGAATGTTTGTAACACTTTCTTACATGGTGAAATAAAAGAAAATTTGTACGTGTACTTGCCAAAAAGTTGTAATACAAATGATAAAATGTGTAAGTTAAATAAGGCGATTTGTAGACTTAAAAAGACACCACTGTATTGGTATCAAAAGTTTGATAATTTTATGGCAGGTGATGGTTTTTACAAAAATAAATGTGACAACTGTTTATATATAATCATATAATCATATATGTAATTATTTTCATCGATGAATGAAATTTTGATAAGCGGTTCTTGTATTAAAAAAATTGAAAATTTAAAATTAAACCCAAGTAGGTGTTTTAAAATGAAACACTTAGGTTTACTAAGCTATTTTTTGGGTATTTCTGTAGAACAAGATATTAAAAATAGTACCATTGCGTTAAGTCAACAACAATATTTAGAGAATGTTCTTTCAAAATTTAACATGTTAGACTGCAAACTCATAAACATACCAATGGACAGTAATTTTGACTATGATAATTTGAAAGGTGCTAAATCTGAAAGTTTTGATATTGAAAATAAATGTAGGCAAATTATGGGTTGTATTTTGTATGCAATATTATGGAATTAGACCAGACTTATGTTAATGTCAATAAAAAGAGTACTAAGATATATTAAGGGCACATTTGAACTTAAGCTAGTTTATAACAATAAGAGTAATGATGTTATGTCAGGTTTTGCAGATGCAGATTGAGGTGGCGATACTACTGATCAACAATCTACAAGTGGATTTTTGTTTGTATGTGTTTGGTAACATTGTGTCATGGAATTCAAACAAATAAAGTACTGTCGCCATGTCAACTATAGAAGCTGAAATCATAGCCTTATGTTTTTGTATTAGTAAAGCTTATTCGCTAAGAAATTTATTGTTGGAGTTAAAACTGGTTAATGATTTTAAAGTTGTTGTCTACGAAGATAGTCAGTCTGCAATTCGTTCTTTTACCTCCCATGAACAGTTTAAAAGAAATAATCATTTGGTTATTAAGTATCACTTTGTTAAAGAAAAAATCAAGGAAGGTATCATAAAATTAATTTATGTTTCAAATAGTGAACAAATTGCAGATATACTGACTAAACCTTTAAATAAAATACCATTTGAAAAATTAATAAAGTCTATGTTGCAGTATTAAGAGTTGGTTCTTTTATTTTTGTTTTAAGAAAATTTTGATTGAGTGGGGCTGTTGTTGTAACAATAAAAATAATATATTTATGTTGGTACTACAACGTTTTTAGATCCGTTTTAATCTTAACAGTTGGACAGTTGGTAACACTGTAAGTCTGATTGTTTGTCATTGGTAGACCTAGGAATATATGCACCCAAAAAGTAGTTAAATATGCGCATATATATGCCGCAAAATACTTCAATATATGCGTAAAAAATTAAACAATATGCAGGGCATATGCAATAAGAGTAATTTATTTGATCGAAATAGTTTATTAATATTTATTATTTGTTTTATTTTACAATACCTGATATAATACTTAATAATTATTTAATTATTATTTACAAATCAACATTATTATTAAACGAATGAACAATTAGATGTTTTTTTAAATTATCTGTATTAAATGATTGTCTCCTATCAGTAAGTATGTACTTGTACAAAGAAAAACTCCTTTCGACATCTAGAGAAGTAATAGGTGCAAACTTAATTTTTCCTGAAATATCTGGATGAATAGTATTAATATCTTCAAAGTTACCAGAATAAATATTAGCAAGGTTTCTTAAAACAATAAATCCTTCATTTTTTAAAATTACATTTGAAAATTTATGAAAAATCGTCTTTCCAATATCGTCCTGGACATTTTTACACTCTGATTCAAACGTCTTAATTAAATTTACGGAAGTCACCAAAGGTAAACTTTTTTGTTCTAAATCTAATATAATTTTGGGTACAAATGCATAATTTTTTAAAAACACTAATTGCTTTGGTAATACGTGATTTTGAAACAACTTCTTTGTATTAGATATTCCCTTAGACGAATCATCAAAATCAAATATGATTTCTTTAATTTTTTCATAATTATCTGCGTAAAAAAAGGCAGCTTTAAGCCCGGTACCCCACCGAGTAATCACAGATTCCGGTGGCATCTCTAATTCAGGAAATTTTTATTTGTACAATTGAGTTCTTAGAGGAGCTTTAAGAAATATTTTTTTTACATTACTAATTAAATCATTTATTAAAGGAAAGTTAGACCTAATTTCTTCTGCAACTCTGTTAAGGCCATGAGCCAAACATGTAACATGGATTAAGTTTTCATAAAATATTTTTGAATTTTGTGCGGCTTTTACCATGTACGGGACAGCATCGGATAACAGCAATAAACATTTTTCTGTTGAAACGGCTTCCGGAAGAAAAAAGGAAGACAATTCTGTCTGGATAAAACGAGTTATTGTCAAGTTATTTGTTTTATCTAATTGTTTGAAGCGACTAGATATGGACCAATTTGCATTTCTTCTCGTAATGAACCTATCATTAAATGGGCTATATATCGACCACAAGAGTCTGTTGTTCATCCACAATAATGTAGAAATGGTTTTCAACGGTAATCTCACGAAATTTTTCACGAGTCTCAATGTACAAACTGTCAACACCACGTTTGCGTAATATACTTTGCTCTGGAATATTAAATTTACAGTATTTTTGCAAAAATGATCGGAGATTTGGATTATTTAATGGAATTAAAGGGATATTCGAAGTCACTAAAGCTTTGCATAAATCTTCATTAAAAATAGCTTGTTTACTTTTAGACGATCCAGATTCTAAATATTGTTTCAAGGGAAGTTGACTTTGTCTGCGAGTGTCTTTAGATTTCTGCTTTGCTATATGTGAGGGTGTTTTTGCGTGTTGGTCGATTTGAAACTTTTTTTTACATGGAATCTAAAACAAATATATTCCTGTAGATGATGAAGTTTTAATTAAATTAAATAAATGCGTACGTTGTAAAGTTGCCCTACTTTTTTTTAACTGTGAGTTGAAATATTATTTTACTGTCGTTTGATTTACCATTGTGAAAGATCAAAATAAAATATAAAATAAAAAAGTACTTACAATTTTAGAGCATGTTTTACAAAACACCTGGTTATCACCTTCTACAACAAAATCTGAATAAGATTTAACCCACGACTCAATTAATTTTGCCATTTTTCCCACTGGTTAACACAACACAACAATAAAGACTGAAATGAAGTTGAAAGTAAACTGAGTCATTTAGAAATTTAAAGATATTAATACAACTACCTGAAAGGATATTTAGCAAAATTTGTTGGTTAAACCCAGATAGCACACGACGTCCATTGGACGTCCATATTTTGTCCAAATAATGTCCTGGATGTCCATGAACTTCATATGGATATTCATTGGACATCCGTTTTCCGTTATCCAATGGATATACCCATTCAGAAGTCCAATGGATGTCCAAAAAATGTCCATGATGGACTCTATAAAAATAACTTACTTAAAATAAATTATTATAATTCTTCTTGTATAATTTAATTATTTACTACTAGGTTTTAATTAAAATAAATCAAATAATTTTCCTCTCCTCTCGCCTCTGTTGACAAGATAGAAAAGTAAAAGGCCACTCAGACCAGACTCGAAGAAGAAAAGAAGAATGAGGTTAAGAATGTTAAGATTGTTTAAGAAGAAAACACAGCCTATATGTAGCACATAGATGTTAATCTGGTAAGAAAATAAGTATATTTATTAATTAAATCATTTAAAAATCTAAAAATTAAAAAGCAAATCGTTTGTTTTAAACTTTATGTTTTCGATTTACATTCAAAGAATACCTTTCTTTTAGACCTTTTGTCAAATGATTTACCTACCTATTTAAGAAAATGGCTTTACTAAAAGCTAACTTATATGCTGCAAATTCAAGATGATGTCAACACAAATATTATTGTAACTAAGAGGTGAGAAAACTTTCAAAGGAGAAGAAAAAATTCAAGTTTCTATTTGTATGGCATGATACATTAGCAGAAGAGGCTATTTAGAAGATACAAATATTTTTAAAGAAGCTGCAAGTTTTACTTTTATTAAAATAGAATCGTTTTGTAACGTTTAAGAATTAATGCATTGAAAGTGGTTTCATAAGTTATTTCTCTTTAATGTTCACAAATACATATTTTTATTGCAATTTTAGATTCAGCAGTTACCAAAACCAGGGACACGGACATGACGAACTTATAAAAAGATGTTTTGTTTCCATAATTTCTAATATCCTCACAAAAGAATTCGTAATTTAAGAAATTTAAGAAATAATGAGCAGTTTTTTGTTTATATGTAAATATAGAGTTAAAGTACATTAGTGAATGCATATTTTCATATTAGTTATTAACATTTTATCTAAAAGTTTTACATTTTTAACTATCAGTTTTGCCTGATCAGGCGTGTATTAAACGATTGATTTAAAACTCAATATTCGTATAAAATGTAATGTCTTTTTTTAGCTGCTGCTGAGAGTGACAATGGTGCTGCTTAAAAAGTAAGCGAAATAGCCTTAAGAAAATGGCAGAGAGGTCAACAGAGAGGAGTGCGTATAAAACTAATATATGCTTGATATTATTTATAACAATAAAAATAAGTCCATAGTTGCAATTATTTTATTTCATATTAATATAAAGGTGGTGATGTCCGTCAGATGTCCATAAATTGTCCAAAAGCAATACAAAAAGAGTCCATATATGGACTTTTCATGGAGTCCAAATGGACGTCCATGAGTGGGACATTTGTATAGTCCAGTGGATGTCCATTGGATGTCTTTTGGTAAAATGCTGGACGTCCTTTGGATAGCTGATATGTCCATGAATGGACTTCCGATGGACATCCAATGGATTGAGTTGTGCTGTCTGGGAAGGAGGGTGTTTATAATTTAATCCTCTCAAGTACCTACACCATTAACCGTAATTTATTACAGGGAAAAGTTAATCCTTCAAAATTTTAGAAAATGGACCTGTGAAGGCATTTCACAAAATATTATTTTGGTCCAAAACTCATAATTTGAATATGTCCAGCCAATTAGTACGTCAGATATATGCCAAAAAATTAACAAAATGTCAATATATGAATTCAAAATCAAAAATTGTATATACCTATATGCAACATATGCAAAATATGGCGTTTTGCATATATTCCTAGCTCTAGTCATTAGTATCGAAGTATCGATCCGTTGATCATTAGATGTTCGCTATTCATAATTATGTAATTTCAAATAATTAATCATTATAATCTTAACTTTTTCACTCAGTGTTTTATTACTACCACCAGCTTCTGAGGTAGGAAGCACTATTGCGGAAGAACGACTTTACAGTTGTTTTTTTTTAATATAAAATAAATAAAATCTATTTTTTAATGTACTCTTTTACAGTAAAATGCTTAGGTCTAGTTTTCTTGAAAACCTAAATTGAACCAAGGTTAAAATATTAGTCTATCTACACAATTTTTATTAACACTAGGGCATTGACCCTTAAAATTTTTATATATTCAAAAGTATTAGTACCTATCTACTTATTTTTCAACAACAGCAACAAGTCGCATACTCTGTTGGAAGATAACTAATTATCCATTTTAATAGGTTCATAAAGTTATCAGTTTTGAAAATTATTAATTAAAGCATCACCTATTCCCCTTGAAAGTTTTTTTGGTGCTTTCTACACAAAACAATAATTCAGTTGTAAAGAAGACAGTAGCAATCACTTAGAGAACAATTAGTTCTCCAACACTTGGCGATAATTACATTTCAAGTTTACAGCACTTCAGGCGTTTATCATCCTTGTTCGGCTGTTATAATCTCGATGAGATATATGAAACACCGCCTGTCAGAAACAAGTGACAGTATAGAAAAGCAGTCGCTTTGTATTAAAATTCTCGGTTTAAAATTGATATTTGATCTGAAAACAGAAGCGACCCCCAGCATTTTTCTTGATAATAAATAAGCAGGTAGCTACAGGGCGAATGATTATTAACTTATTGAAGATAAACATTCATTTTAAAGTGAAAGAAGTTGTCTGAGTGTTATTCGTATTAAAAGTTTTTGTTTTATTCATCATGTTGGTAAATATTAATTATTCAAGTTCGATTCAGTAATACATAGAAACTAATGTTGGATTTAAAAAAATAGTTAATTAAAAAAATTTAATAGTTAATAAGATCTGCAAAAAAAAACTATTTGGCTATTTCTTATAGATTTTTCTCCCTGAAATCATGAAAAAATATTTATAAAATTCTATCACGTCAGGTTTTTCCAAAACTCCTAATGACATTCCCCAAAACTTAGAAGCCTATATTGAAGAGCTGGGTGAAAGATTTTGAGAGACGATACCAAGGAAAATGCAATATCAACATGCTAGTTCATTACTGGATGCTTTGGAAGGTAACAGAAGATGATAAGCGAGGTGTCTGGAGAAATAGTCAAAATCAGAAGACCAGGTAGAAAGAACAAACATGTATGTCATAAAGGAATAGTTTTTGTTTCTTTTTTATTCAAATATAAGAAAAATTAATGATAGTTAATTGTTATAAAGTATTGTTGTTTTCATCGCTGTTGTGCTAGTTTAAAATGAAATCTCCCTGTTTTGTATTCAGCACTTTATAAAATATGTAATATACCAAAAATATCCAATGCTGCTAAATTTTTATTTTTTGCAGAACTGTGTAATTTAGTTTGCCTTGTATGTATTTTGTTTACTTGCCCCATTACTGCTTGATTAAAATTAAAGAACATCTACATTGCTGTAAGGTTCTTCTTATATTAGCTTTTTAAATGAATCTGATAAAGGGTATCCAACTGCTCTAATATAGTCATGTAGTAAGCCAGTGACTTAAAATAAATCCCAAATCATGTCTACAAGTGACAGAAAACTAATATTAACATAATAATCCCTTATCTGACTGCTTGATTTTTATCGTTGGATACACAAGAGGAGTGTAAATAATATATACTACGTCCAGGTGGTGGGAGCTTTTATGTGACCGTCAAATTCAAAGTAATGTTGCTTATCGATTAATTTTTATTTTTTTTTGCTGACAATGAAATATATCCTTCTAGACGTCTATAAAAATAAAACAATTAAGTACTATATAATTATTTTTTTGTCGTCAGATTTTGCTACTTCCGGTGTAAGAATGTCATCTACTTGAGTGGGTATTTATGTTTTCCAATAAAATTCGGGTTATAGCTTTACCCTTTCGACCCCCTTGGGCTATATATGTCCCGACGTGAATTTAAAATATTTGGTATAAATATGACCCAATTTTAATGCGTTATTTGATTAATGGTATTCTTCAAGCATATTCTTGAAAATAGAGTTCTGGCAACGTAGCTTGTTGTTTACCGGTCATTCGTTCACTTGTTTACAAGTGTGCTAGACGTGTTTAAAGCTTTTTTGCGTTGTTTGTGTTATTTCCAGTTCTTTCATAAAAAATTTAACAGGTAATTAAATACAAACAAATTTATTATAGACATAATATCTATTCGTAAAATTTATTTTAAAAACCAAGTAAAAAATATGTCATTTTCTACTGGAACAAAAATACCCCTGTGGTATTTACAAGTGGGACGTATAAAACCCACTGGTTTTTTTGTTACAGTATGTCGAAGAGAGCATTATCAGAAAAAGAATTAATTTAATGGGCAAATGTTTCTGAAGATGAAGATATAGATGATAAAGATAAAGATTATGAAACCGAAACAGAATCTTCCAAATCAGGTGAGGATGGGGAAACAAGTAAAGATGACGGATAATCTTTGGATAGTGAAAGATAATCTTTGGATAGTGAAAGAGAATCTTCAGATAGAAAAAGAGAATCCAGAAAAGATGATCGCACAGAAAATATTGAACAAAATCAAGAAATACAAGAAAACAATAAAAATCAAGATGAGGCCATCTCTGATGACTTTCTACCAAGGTTCAGCATTCCTGTTCAACGAAGAGGCAAATATTGCATACGAAAAGATATAGAATGCCCAGAAGCAATAGCATTTTATAATAATTTCATGGGTGGAGTGGATTTAGCTGACCAAATGTCAGGCAAGTCCGGTAAATGGTGGAAAAAGTTTTTTTTTAGGTTACTATATATAATGAACTTTACAGACAAAAATTACCATTTCTAGATTTTGTAATCCAACTTGCCGAAGAGTTGATTGCTTTTGGTAAAGAAAAATCAAAAGTACACGTTCGAAAAAATCCATTGGTGGACCATAAAAAAAATCAAGACATATGCTAAATATTGGTGAGCATCTACCAGTTAAAGGCAAAGCTCGTCGACGTTGTGCAAGGTATTTTCAACAAAAAATAGAAAAAATAACGACTCTATGCAGGATGTGCCAATTGCCCCTGTGCAAAAATTGTTGTACACCGTACCATACCAGAAACTCTTTCTAGTTTTTTATATACTGCTGGGATGTATATATCCCATTTAATATTACCAGTGAGACATACGTCCCACTTGTGAACTGTACATATTCTGGAAAATATATTTCTAAAACAATAATTTTTCTTTTTTTTTGTTTTAAATCTTGTAATATTGAAAATAAAAAAGTGGGGCTGAACGGGTTAAAGAGGTTTTGCTCAACTTAAGAAGGTCCTTTCGCCACCCCTTTCGCCACCAATGTTAAATAAAAAATATTAGATTATGACTAATATTTATTTTTTTCTAATAGTTGAAGTCCTTATTTATCTAATGTTGAACTTTTAACTATACCTTACCGTGCAAATTTTTGAGAATTTTTTTTAAAAAAATGTGAGTATTTGTACAGTATCTTACGAGAAAATAAGACCCAACAACAATTCTCGAATTATATTATTATTTATTGATTAGATGGAGTAGAAAAAAACTAAAAATAGGGTTTTTGAAATATTTAGGTTTTGTTTTTTACAATAAAATATATAGGTTACCTTGGAATTTATTGAGAAATTAATATTAAAAAAAAATTTGAAGTAACCTAGTTGAAAATTTTTTGTGATTTTTTAATATTAATTTCTCAATAAATTCCACGGTAACCTATATATTTTATTGTAAAAAACAAAACCTAAATATTTCAAAAACCTTATTTTTAGTTTTTTTCTATCAATAAATCAATAAATAATAGTAAAATTAATTATAATTTGAAAATTGTTTTTGAAGTCTTACTTTCTCGTAAGACACTGTACAAACAAACATTTAAAAAAAAAATTCTCAAAAATTTGCACGGTAAGGTATAGTTAAAAGTTCACTTTTAGATAAATAAGGACTTCTACTATTAGAAAAAAATTAATTTTAGTCATAATCTAATATTTTTTATTTAACATTGGTGGCGAAAGGACCTCCTTAAGATGATATTTCAAGCATTTTTTGTATTGGCGAACGGGTTGATATGCAAAAAAATTGTAACCTAGAAATATGTGTAAAGCAAAAAACAGAAAGTGGTTTAAATGCTCTCAAAATATTTGCATGACTCTCAACTAAGATTATTGACCTTGTATACATTTTTCATTTAGTAGTTGTAACCCATTAGCCATAAATTAGACTAATTTAACATTTTTTCCAGAAAATCCGGAGTTAATAGAAGTTTAAATGGTTAAACTATTTTGTAAGAGAGGTTGATTGCTCTCAAAATATTTGTATGAATGTCAACTAAGAATATTGCCCTTCAAGCATTCTTTATTTACCCCTAATCAGTACAAAGAAAACAAGCCATAAATAAATATGTTATACGAAATAGGATGAAGTAAAGATCCTTGCGGTACTCCATATTCAACAACCTTTGCACTGCTAAGTACATCATCGATTCCCACACTCTGTTTTATGTTGGTAAGGTAACTTTTAAAAAAAATAAGATAATTTTTTCGTATACCAATATCTTTCAAGCACTGCAGGAGAAGATAATGACTATGTCAAAGGCTTTCGAAAGATCCAAAAATATATACAAACAAGGCTTTCTTTCATTAAGTGATTCACTTACGTGTGAAGTTAAAGTAATAACGTCGTTTTGTGTAGGTGTTTTTTTCTAAAACCACACTGTTGTTTTGAGAGTATTTTTTGTGTAAGTATGAAACTAGTCTATTTTTAATAAATTTTTCAAGCATATTCAAGAAGTGAATATTAATTAAAGATATATCTCCTTTTTATGTAGTGGGGAACAACTGCTTGTTTAAAAGCTATACAGGGCCGCCGAGAGACATGGTGGGGCACTGAGGCAAAATACTAACAGTTTCCCCTTATATATAACTAGGGTTAGCAGATTTGCGGAATAGCGGGGCATTTTTATCAAAATTAAGTCTTTTCTGTGTGAAATTTCTAAAAAAAATCCTCATCAAAATCAGGTTCTTTCTTAAGCTTTCTTTGAACAATCCGTTGTGGTGAGCGGACAGTTTGTCGATCGCTGAGGACAGCGATTTTCGTCCGAGGTGGTTTGTTAAAAAATATAGAAAATGAGATCTTCTCTATGTCTGTACGTGCTGTTTATGTATTATGAATGTAAACGAAAAATACTAAAATGGACGCAAATAAATTGTTTGCGTTGTTATAATTGTGGGAAGAGTAAGAACAAGAGGAATTGGCAATTGCAACCGTCAAAGTTTTCAATAAGCGTGGATAAGTTGTCTTTGTGTCGCGATACAGAAGGTGTCTTTAATATCACTGTGCTGCGGAGGCTTTTTGGAAATGAAACCAAATTTAGGGAGTATTTTATACTTTCTACAGATCTTTTTCAATTCGTGTTGAGTTTTATAAAGGACGACATTTTCAAGAAACCTACAAATAAAGTCATCTGTATGTGTGAATTTGTCTCTCATTGTTTTAAAAATAATAACAAATTAATTATTTGTATTCACAAACTGTCTCCGCATACGACGACGATTCCACTGATATCAATCTTAACAGATATGAACCGACTAGTCGCGATAAATCAGCGGCATGACGCCGTCCTGCTCAGCTAAGCGGATTCAAGAAAACCATTCCCATTTAAATACTCTGGTTGGATAAAATCATCAAAACGCGACGGTCCGCCTGCCCCCCTCTCGTCGGGCCTTAAAGCTATACTGCCGTTCTAAGGAAGATCACTGCATCTGCAAAAATTATGAAAATTGTGCTTAGCGCAAAAATTGGCTCCAGGTGGCTAATAGTACATATTTACGTTAAAAAAACGTATTTAAAGACTAAAATGTGTATTTTTCAAAAAAATCTATACCTAGCATCTACAAAATGATGTCCTAAACTAAATAAAAACTCCGCATCCGCATCTATAGCGATACCTAGGAAAAATCCCGCATATACTTGCCTTAGCCTGCAGATGCTGTGTTCATTCTAAAATGTTTTCACTAATTGGCGCGTAATCATGAAACCTATTCAGTTTGCTTGTAAATGTTAATGTGAAAACAAGTCTTTGTGCTCAGTCTTGCCAGTCTAGTACAATTGTACTAGATCTAGTACATTAATTGAGAATCTGGTACTCTAGTACACTCGTAGCAAAATCTAGTACTTTTACTTTTTTCAGTCCGTTGGGTTCTTACTTGTTTGTGTTCGTTTTCGATAAAAACTTTTTTTTGCTCCTCTGAACCAAATCATCACAATTGGAAAAATATGGTACAATTAGAATCTGGTTCATTTTTATGGAATCTGGTACATTTCTCAGACAAATTTGGTACATAACAAAAATATATTCTGGCAACACTGGTCTCTACCACATTTAAAAGGGTTCTATTTTTTTTTCTAAATCCCTTACTTTTTATGACACTAGACTCTAGTGACTAGAGTGTTATGGACCCCCACCCTCTTTCAATTTAAGTAAAAACAATTAAATAATTATACATTAATAATACTCACCTAATGTATCTGTTAGTCCATTTAGAAACAGCGGCACCATGGGGCAAACATATCACATAATAAATACATTTTTAAAATGTTATTAACAATAAATAAACCGAACTATACAAAAAACTGATATTATCGCACATGCACTTCCGATATATTTTTCGTTTGAAGGTACGAGAAGTACTGATTCATTTTTAATATACTATAAAATATAAAAACCCTTTACATATTGATATTTATGATTCACCAACGGTGGCTCATTCTGAACGATATCGCAAAAAAACATACCTACTGATTGTCCCAAATTAAAATTACACTTTATATAAAATTCGATGTCGGTGAATGATATTTTTGCAAAAAGAAAACTATTGCACCAAAATGCACTAATCATGCACTAATCATGCACCAATATGCACAACTAATTATTTTATGAGGCTGAAGTTAGAGACAAACCGCGTGGCGGTCCGCTAAAGTTTCGATATTGTTATTCGGCAAAATGTTTGGTTTAAGTGGACTTTAGTATCATAAAAGTTTAGTAATTAATAAAAATTAGTACATTTACTGAACAAAATGGATTAATAATTCAATTTGAATTATTAGTTAAAACAAGATAATCTTCCTTGGTAGGATTCCCCACTCGACCATTCACTGTTGGGTACCAATTAACAGTGCTGTTCCTAAAGTGGCGCTGGGAAACAGTAACAAAGCCTACACAGAACACGAGGCTAATAACCGTAAAGGTTGATGCCGATGACACAAAAAAACAAAACAAGATAATCTTAAAAAAAGACGGGGATAAAAATAGTATTTTACGTTACAAGTCCGGTAGGTGACTTATTACAGTACGAGTTGTTTTACGGACGAGGCGACGCAGGAGCCGAGTCCGGAATATAAACGAGTACTGTAATAACACCTAACGGACGTGTATCTTATGATATTTTATTTCATCCTGTCTTTATAATACTCTATAAAAAAATAAATATGTTGATTAAAACTAAAAAGAAAATGGTTGGCAATTTCACATCATTACTTTGCAATTACAATTGAGCAATTGTTTTCATAGTTACCTATGATTGCCATTTGCTTGTCACTATAACAAATAGACAAGATCGCAATATTAGTGTTTCAAATTATGGAGGTTATGGATATTTTAAATAAGGCTGCAGAAGCAAATAATAAATTAATCCCATCAAAATCTTCACCAAGATATAACAAAGAATATAAATTGTTTTGTGAATGGAAACAATTTCATAAAGTGACTACCATACAGGAAGATGTTCTTTTGGCTTATTTTCTAGATGAAGTAAGTATGATCTGCATGATTTTTTTAAAATAATTTTTTTTGGATCAATATGTATTAATTTTATTTTATAGTCAAAGAGAATAAATAGCAATTCCTTGTGGGCAAAATATTCTATGCTAAAGGCAATGTTACTAGTTAAAGAGAACGTGAACATCAGCAAGTACCCGAAAATCATCGCTTTCTTAAAAAAATGTAGTGTTGGACATGAACCGATGCAGTCAAAGGTATTGACGAGAGATGAAGTAAATTTATTTCTCAATAAAGCATCTGATGAAGTCTATTTGTTGGTCAAAGTTATTGCTATGATTGGAATTGCTGGAGGTTGTCAGCGGGAAGAATTGTATTCTGTGACTCTCAATGACATTCAAGACACAGAAACTCAATTGATAATCACGATTTCGCAAACTAAAACTAATTTAAAACGTGTTTTTACTGTAATAAATTTTCTGGAAAAATACCGGAAATATCTTGCCCTAAGACCTAAAAATTTTGAAGAAAACTTTTTATTTCTTGGGTATCGAAATAGTAAATGCATCCAACAAAGAGTAGGAATTCATACTATAGGTGCAATGCCCAGAAAAATAGCAGAATATTTTAAACTTCCAAATCCTGAAAAGTTTACAGGTCACTGTTTCAGACGGACCTCTGCAACTCTTCTTACAAATGCAGGTGTAGATTCATAGATCTTAAAACGGCATGGGGGTTGGAAAAGAAAAATATGTTAAAGATGCACTTGAAGGAAAAACGAAAATTGCAAGAATGATTCAAGGTGGTGAGAATTTTGTACAAGTATTGCAACAAAATAAGAATACAGAAATAAATACTATTGTTTCTGATGAGAATGTTCCATCCACATCAGGAATCAATATTGTTAATAATACAAATTGTACTATAACGGTGAATTTTAGCAAATAAATTGAACTTTGTCATATAAATAAAAAAATTAGTGTAAAGATTTTGTTAATTACTTATTTTTAATAATTTATTACTTACTTACTTCTGAATGTTTTCATATTGTAGGTACTTAATTAAAATGGTATTGTGTTTAGTGTAGTAATAGATATAATTGCTGACTTGTTAATAAAATAATATAATAATGAAAGGGATCGTATTTAATTCCGTCCCCGTTGAATGGAATCAAAGTCGTGCATACGTTGGAACAGGAAGCAGGGAATCATCGCATAGGAACGGGAATTATTTATTGAATGTCAGATTTTGAACGTAGAGGGAATGGAATGTCGCGATTGTTAAAAAGGTGTAGGTTTTTGTTAGTTTTATTTGTGATAAAAATGTAAGTGCCTTTTTAAATCAATTATTATGTTTCAATTACTTTTATATTATTTAACTAGTTGATGGTTCACTGTTTAGATTTGAATTTCACTGTTATAAGTAATTTCATGTTTTTTTCTTGACAGCATTTTTTGTATCTGTCATAAAAAATTGCTTGCATTCCAATTACGAGTTTATTTGATTTTATGACTTATTTTGCTATCTAAATCAGTGAAAAATAGCACCCTTTTAATATTTTAATTTAAATATTTTTGAAGTTTATTGATATTTTGTAGTTATACCAAGGAAAATTTGCTATAATTTTTATTTGACATTGAGATTATTTTTTAGTCATTTTTAAAGTTCGGCAAGGGAAAAGTAATATTATATTAGTAAATTATGTGTTTTCCTAACATCAGATATTCACAGCATTGGCAGATCTAGGTTAAAAGTATAAAATGCCTTGTTGATTGATACTAAAATTTTCCGCCCGTGGCTGGGACAACATCGGGATAGGTGTCCCGGTAACTTACCTGATTTTGTCACCAGAATATTCAACTTTAGGTGGGTAGTAAAGCTGTAGAGCTTCCCTATTACCTTGTCCCTAATAAACCTTCTTCAGTTTTGCATCGAGTGTGTTTGAACCTAGTAATGCTCAATGTTTGTTATCTGATGAGTTATTGTTCTTAAAATATTTATTTTATTTTTGCCTTGCAGCCTTAAATATTGTTTTTTTTTATACATATGTATTGGATATTATTTCATATATTTTCCTGTGTATAACCTAAATTGAATATTATTTCATATATTTTTCTGTCTAACTAAAACATCAAGTAATTAAATGTGTTTTTTTATATATATACTTAATTTGTCATTTGTATCCCAATCGACGCTTGATTGGTTTTATTGTATTTATTATAACTTTGGGGTTTTCTTGCTGGTTCTTTCCCCTCATATGATAAACTAATTATTTTTTATTGCACCGAACCATACCTATATTTAATCTTTATAAAAATACATTTTATATACTTATAAATTTTTACATTCTGATTCTGTCATAATATTTTCAATAAAGATTAGATATAAATCAATAGATGTTTTCTTTTAACCTTTACCACTCCCTCAATAACACGTAAGTAGCCAATAGATAACGAATCTTGCAGTCTGTCACTCGTGGTGCCCTAGTCACTTCATAGTCGATCACGCCGCCACTTTATTTATCATACTTTTATAAAAGAGAAAGAGAGATATTATTTAAGTTGTCTCTCTTTATTACAGTTGGTTACACTACAATAAATACTAATTTTGGTTAAGAAAAATATTGAAAAAATTGTTTTTGTTTAATAAAGTTAGTAGAAAGACATTTTTCAACAAGAACTATCTAAATAGTTTCAATATGCATCAACTGAATAAAAATTACTAATTTTAGTTAAGCAAATTATTTAAAAAAATGTAATTAAAAGCCTCTTTTATAGTTATAAAGCATTCTTTATTTACTATAGTAGAAAAACATTTACAACAAGAACTACCTAAATAGTGTTAATAGGTATCAACAGATATGAGTCCAAACAAAATAAAAATTACTAATTTTAGTTAAGCAAAATATTTTTAAAAATATAATTAAAAGCATCTTTTATAGTTACAAAATATTCTTCGTTTACTAAAGTTAGTAGATAAACATATTTTACAACAAGAACTACCTAAATAGTATTAATAGGAATCAACAGATATGAGTCCAAACAAAACAAAAACTACTAATTTTAGTTAAGCAAAATATTTAAAAAAATGTAATTAAAAGCATCTTTTATAGTTACAAAATATTCTTCATTTACTAAAGTTGGTTGAAGAGTATAATTTACTGCAAGAAATGCTACCTATAATCTGTGGACAATTTTCTAATAAAATACCTTATCCGAACGCGGTCGCATTTTTATAGTCGGCTATGACTGTTTATATTTTCTTTGAATTATGACAATTATGACAGTTACTTATAAAACTTGTATAGTTATTACCTATTATATTCTTAGTTTTAGTGAATACATGGCAAAAGTAGTATACTCAGCTTGTACATTATGTACAGAATTTAAAGATATCGGTAATTGCCATCGTCAGTTAACCTATTTAACTGATTTACTTCGTAATTATGCTTTAGACGCGGATGATAAGATGTTGTTTCGAAAAATTGAAGAGGCTCTTTTGGACCTTTCTGTTAAATTTCGTGTCCTTCCTTATAAGAAGAAAAATCAAATTGTTTCAAAATATTATATATATTATATGAAACATAAGCATTTTCTAGACAACGAATTCCATCCTATATATTTACCATTAAGAAGAGAAGAAGTTCTAAAAGAAATTGAAGAACATTTAGAAATTGCAGCAATAAATAATAAATTATTGATGTAGTTAATTTAAAAATATACTTTTGATGTTTACTATATTTGCTAATTATGTTAATTTGAATATTTTATTTCTTATATTTTTATACATATAAGTGACAATTTGTGAAAAATCGAAAGTAATAAGTCAATCGTTTCTAAAATCAAAACAAGGTTGCTAGGCAACACATTACAGTATCTGATACTGTAATGTTCCATTTACCGGCCGCAAATGTGTACAAGGTAAGTTGATTTACTGGACAGGATGAAATAAAATATATTTCTTAAATCTTTGTAAAGGCAGGTTTTTTGTCGTCAAACGACTATGAGAACAGAGAGACCACAAAAACGAATTAAGCACAAGATTACAAATGCAATTTTTTTACCAAAAATTCAGTACAATAAATAAAAAATCAATAGATAGCCAGACATCTAAATATAGTTTTTAGGTATATAAAGTCAAACCTACAAAAACAAACATTTAACACGAGATTCCTAATGCAATTTTTATAACAAATATTCAGTAAACAAGAATCAATAAAAAAATAATAAATCATCAAATAGTAAGACCCCTAAATAGGATTGTTAGTTCTTTAAAAATGCGGTTTTGCGAATAAACATTACTTTATCAAAATGACAAAAACCAATATTTAGCACGAAAATCCCGGTATAATTTTTAGGACAAATAGTTCAGTAAATAAAAGAAAATAAATTATTTCCCTTTTTCTTACACGTTTATTCGGATATTTTATTTGTATCCGAAAGCTATATCCCGGTATTTTTCAAATTTAGTATCCAGTATCCATATGCGTGGCCAAATTTGTATGTATCCGGATACCGGATATTTTGTTTGGTGTTCGGATAATACTTTAAATTACTGTACCAACGTATATCAAATTCTATAAGCAATAATAGTCACTGATTATGTTATTATATACCTTTGTTGTTTATATAGCTATTTCATAATTCTTATATCTAGTCCAGTGGTCGCCAACCTCTCAATGTGTTGAGCTACTTTGTTAATTTTGGAATAAACAGCGAGCTACCCACACGGAAGCCACGTAACGCAACGTAAATGAAATAATCCACAGTTAATTTATCATTATATGTATTTATTTTACTATTTAACTGGTAATACATAATACATAGGTACTAATAATAAACTAATAACAAAATAACTAATATTACTAGTACGTACTTGTTCATAGCTACATTCCTACCTACCAAACGAAGGTGTATGAAAAATAAACACAAACTTTTATCCAACCACAACGGGACGTCACGTAAGATTTAAAAATAGTTAATAATAACAACAAAAAAGTAACGCACTATCATGAACATAAACATTGAAAAATAAAAAAGCACGTTCAATGAGAAGGCTGACACTCAGACTCATCGATAATTTTTTTAATTTTTGCAGTATAATTTGATACAGCCATTCGAATACAATTTTCCAAATGTTTATCTGTTAGTCGATTGCGATATTTGTTCTTAATAAACTTCGTATTGGAAAAGGAAGATTCACACAAATAGGTTAGGAGGGGCAACTTCACCGACCTCGAATTTTATTATAAAGTATAATTTTAATTTGGGACAACCAGTATATCTTTTTTTCTCTATATCGTCCAGAATAAACCACCGTTGTTGAATCAATATTATCATTATGTAAAGGATTTTTATATTTAAAGTGTATTAAAAATGAATCAGCACTTCTCGCACCTTGAAGCCAAAAATATATCAAAAGTGCGCTTGCGATATAATTTTTTTTATAGTTCGGCTTATTTATTATTAATAACATTGTTATACAATATATTTAGTGTGTGATGTGTTTGCTAATGGTGCCGAACAGATACATTAGGTGAGTATTATTAATTATTTATTATTTAATTGATTTCACTTAAATCCAAAGAGCGGAATTTCGTCCAAAGGAAATCCCATTTTTTAAAAAACATGTTTGGTAGACTTCTATAATATATACCTCACTGATTCCAGAAATCGAATAGTTTTCTTTATCCAGTAGAGTGTAAGTAGCGATTTTTAAATACTGTATATTCCGAAATTAATCGTTAGGGATACCCAAAGATGTATAACCAAGACAGATAGGATTGTTTACGAAGCCAACGCAAAGCGTCTTCGGTAGAAACACAAACATCTGATTAAACATTGTAGCCAAGATTACGGTGTTCTTAACAGTAGTAATGCAATCATTCTCATACGAGATCTAACAACCGCGCAATAAGAAAATCGATATTTGTAAAAGTTGTAAACCGGTTTTCTCATTCATCATTTTACAAATTTAACTCGGAAATTTGATTATCAGATGTTTGTCCCATAGACGTACAGAAATACATTTAAATACCAGAAAAACGTATTTAGCCACAATAAATTATTAGTAAATTTACATTATTTAACGATTTACTTTGAAAACGTTTGATTAACTGTAATAAATTCTTAATAAACTGAAGTAGTAATCGGATAAAGCCTTTTCAATGAGTTTTTCAAATATTATTTCATGTAAGTAGCAATATGTCGACTCTTCACGAACAGTTATTTTGATTAAACTTAATTAAAATACCAAACCATCACAATTTGAGAAATAGAGTACAATTCATAGAATCTGGTACATTTTTATGGAATCTGGTATATTTCTCAGGCAAATCTGGTACATAACAAATATATATTCTGGCAACACTGTTTGTGCTCTTCGAGGTATTTTTATAAAAATATAAAAGCTTCTTTGATTAAAAATATTTAAGGTAAGTCTAAATGGTGACCCGACAATCCATCACTGCGACATTTGATCGCTGCGATACTTCATCACATCCTTAATCATCACATGCTATTTCATCTCATCTATTTGTAAAATATACACTTAAAATCCCTAAAATTTGCATACAAATATGCAAACAAATCAGTCAAGTTATACCCTAGAACATGCCTTTATGCATGAACAAACATTTTTTTGCAAAATTACGCCTTTTCAACCCTTACCCAGTAAAGCTATTGCACAAATGAAAATACTGATAGCCAATCCTGGTGTGACAGTAAAGCGGGCTATGGCTGAAGTGACAGAGAATCTATCTCTCAGATGGAACCAAAATCCATCGTTTTCGAAAAATTTTCTAGTCCTAAAAATAGCTTCGTATATTTCAAATTATGATTTTTCTATAACTTTATCCTTTCAGAATATGCCACCAATAGGAATTTTCAAAATTTTAATAAATAGGGCCTTAGTGATGGTATATGTGCACCGACGATTTAAAAATGAAGTTTTTCTATCAAGTTAACTGAGAATCCAACTAGTAACATAGAATTAACATTTATTGATCAGGCCAATGCATATATCAATTTAGTTTCAAATGAAGAACCCGAAACCTTGGAGTGTACTAACATTAACGAACTTGAGTCCAAAATTATTAAGGGTATCTAATTTTTTGTATTTCCTTAATGTAACGAAAAAATGAAACAGAATATTAAAATTTTAGCAGACGACACGGAAAATTTTTGCATTGGCAAAGAAATTATACATTCATACATACATCCACACCAAGAACAAGAAGTTCTACAACAAAATCAGAGAGGGGAACCTTTAGAATTAGACCACGAAAATGGAGGTATGCCATCTAAAAATCTAACATTTATTTTTTAAAAGGTTTTATAGGGTACACTAAGAAAGGCGAAAAAAAAAGACGAAAAATTGAAGATAGCGTGGAAACAAAGAAAGAAAAGAAAAAAATAGAAAGCCAAAGAAAGCATTATTTAAAATCACCTTCAACATAGAAATATGTAAGACAAAATGTATAAACAAAATAAATGATAAAAGAAGAAAATAAATTAATAAGTACTTTCTGACTAATGAGGCGAAAAAATGATTAAGCAATTCACTCACTAAAAAGTCGATAGATTTGTACGGTTTAGATGTAGATCAAGAACATACAGCATCAACCATTAAAGTATCTGTTGATCTACAAAAAGTCATAATGCTGCCAAGGCTTAATATATTTTAAAAAGCTATATTTACTCAAAGGATATCCGTAATCAATGAAAGTTTTGTACCTCTCGGTAAAGTCAAAAAACGAAAGGCTTTTGCATGTTTATGGCATGAAGGTATTGCTGGACTCGGCAAGAAAGAGATATTTAGCTCACTTTATGCATTTTTTTGCACTACAGGGGTGTTAAACATTTTGTTCTTTAGGTTGACAATTGCTTAGGGAAAAACAGTAATTGGGCTTTTCTATCTGTTCTGATGTTTATTGTAAATTTTGACGCAGCAGCTGCTGAAGATATCTGCATTAAATATTTCGAACCAGGACATGCCTTCATGTCCGCCGATAGTGTTTACACCATCAGGTAGAATTGTCATTAAAGAGACAAAAGAAAACATTTGATTTTGAAGATTTTGCAACTGCTGTTAGAGAAGCAAATTCGGGAAAAAATTGATGTCAAAAATATGCAGTTCTCAGATTTCTATAAATGGCAAAAAATTTTATCCCAAACAAAAATTAAACCCTCGTCCAGTCCATACTTGGCAAAAATAACACAAATTGTGGCAATTTAGAAACTTGCAAACGACTCTGATAAAATGTATAAAATGGATTTTCTCCAAAACAAAATATTAAAGAAAGGAACTTCAAAGCCTAAGGTATTTACATCACCATGTGGGGTGCCTAAAACTAAGAAGACCAATATTTTAAAAAATCTTCTATAATTCCTTTAAATAGGTCTCAATTTTGGAAAGAACTTGATGTACAAGATGAGGAACAGTAAAAAACCTGGATTTTTTATTGCTGGACAAAGTTAAGAAACCATTTTTGTAGAATACTCTATCGTATTTGTGCCATTTTCATGTAGCGCATTTTTCCTGTGTTTATTATCTACTAATAACTTTTGAAGTACTTATTCTGCTCTATTTCTTTATGTAACAAATACTCAATGATATTCTGTATGAGTGACTAAGTAGAAACATCGCATGTACCTAATTTTAGTAGACACGGTGATTTTACTTAGTATTTTCAGACATAAATTGAACTTGTTTCCCAGTATCTACTTTCATTAAGTCAAAACTCGATTAAAACTGCTATTTTTTAATAAAAAATAGAGGTTTTTGATACATCTTTGTATACAATGTAAAACAATTGTCATTTGCCGAGTTTTAAGAATTTTAAAAGTTGCCTAAATTTTACACTCGATTTACTCAGTTTAGACAAATCTGCAGATGTGCTGGTCTTCCTTAGGACAGCAGTATACCCATCAGTGTTCTATGTATTTAGAAAAAATATATGAAAATAATTTTAAAATGAAATTACAAAAAAATTTAATTGTATCAGCCTTTATGTTATTGATCCCAATGGTTTTCCGATTTTTAAATTAAATATATTATTTTTTTCCTCTTTCTGTTCTATTACTTATTAATACACGAACGCTCAAACTGAGCCGAATGAAGTTAACACATATGCAACTAACAATAAAAGAAAGTAATATTGGTTGCACAGGTGTCAGTAATTTTTTATCAACACACAATTTTATAAATAAACTAATCAGTAATAAAATAAATTATTGTACATCACACGTTACGAAATGTAATTTTATGTAATTCGTTCATGTTGTGGGACCTCGCTCTGCTTGATCTGCAAATATTCACTCATTATATTAAATAGGTATTTCAGCAGCTTTTTAATATTAATGATTTAACTTTATGTAAGGGTAAATTGAAGAGGCATATTCTTCCAAAAATATACTAAAAATATTCTATACAATATCGTTTACGTTTTCAAGTTAATATATATTTTTCGAAAAACTACCCTCTTCACTCAAGACGATTGTTCTCGTATTGAATCTTACTTTTTTGTCAATGATGCCAATTTTATTTATACCCCAAACGAAAGTCATTCTAGCATAAACGTGGGTTCACATTCGACGTGCTTAAATACTAACCCTCCAATTCACTCTCAAGTTACTTGAAATGGCCATTCAGTAACAACTATTTTCAGATCCTGCTATTTTTGGCTTTTACATGATAAAATAATATAATTAGAACTCCAAAAGATAAACACACAATAATGAGTACCTACCTATCCAAAATTGAATTAGTTACAGTATGGATTGCCATCAGTCACAAAAGGACTTAGCAATTTTATATTGAATTGTTAGAATTTGTTCAAATTTAGTAATGTTATTTTTCAAGTCATCAATGGCAACTTTCAATTGGACCAGTTTGCAGCTCTACAGAGTGTGTTGTTAGACAAAGTCAAAGTAAGGAATGCAAAATTATAATTTTCATATTTTTACCAATCTTAAATTAGAAATATCAGAAAATTTAATAAATTACATTTTTGTATATTAGAATATGACTTTTCATTACTTATTTGTTATATTAAAAAATACAAGATAATATTTATTAATAATCCTAAAATACATAACAAAATATTTAATACAAAAATATAACAGAATTTTAAGCCTTCCCACTAACTTATAAATTTATGTAAGAAAATTAATCTTTAAAAACCATTTTATTACACATATTAACTATATACAAATCAATATGCTTTATACCCGCCATCAAAACCTGACTCATCTTTCAGCAGTTTTGACAAAAATTGTATATAAGTAAAAGTTTACACCCATTATATTTTTATGTAAAAAAACAGGATCTACATTTCAATTATAAAATATCTTCTAAATAATTCATTCAAATCCGTGTTAATAAAATTACGGCACAAATTAAATGATCATTATTTAAATTTTATGGTAAGTACACTTTTCCATTATTTTATTTTAGTTGGTCAGTAAGATAATAAATGGTCAGGGAAAATAATAAATGGTCAGTATAATATTAAATGGTCGGTGAAAATATTAAATGGTCAGTATAATAGTAAATGGTCGGTGAAAATTATAAATGGCCAGTATAATATTAAATAGTCGGTGAAAATAATAAATGGTCAATATAAAAATAAATGGTCGGTGAAAATAATAAATGGTCAGTGAAAATAATAAATGGTCGGTAAAAATAATAAATGGTCAGTATAATATTAAATGGTCGGTAAAAATAATAAATGGTCAGTATAATAATACGCGTTTTATTTGTACATCGGTCTCCTTTTGACAGAGTAGGTGAGCTGTGTCCAGGCCGTTGGTGTTTATGCCGGTCGGCGTAGCCAGGTATGGATTAAAATTTTTTGGTGGCGGCAAAGCCGCCACCCTACAAGAAGTCTTTACTTCGTCTTCTTGTTGTCACGGCATTAATATTATTTGTTCATGTATGTGAAATTTGCTTCTATGGTTTATAAAATACTACTGCTAGTAAATGAAAACAAACAAGACGCATTCACACAAACCCACCCACCACCTCAATTACAAATCAATAGTGTTGTCCCCGATACGGGAGTGTATTTTGGGGCATTTGATTTTTGAAATATATCCTGACAGGCAGACTTAATTGTTTTAAACAGAATACAAAATCTTCAGTTTCTTTTTTGCTGCAAACCGGTAGCTTAAAAACATGAAACACTCGATCTAAAAACATAATACTACTTATTTAATGCACATTTTCAAAATTATTACCGACTACTGCATACTGGCCATTTATTTATTCTTACTGGCCATTTGTAGAATTATTACCGACTAATTCATACTGACATTTCATTAATTTTTACTGACCATTATAGTTACAAAAGTGAACATAGAAATACAGGCCAAATAATAATTTTACTGCTCCAAAATTCATTGTTTACTCATCATATTTTATAAAATTACTGAGTCTTTTACAATATTTTACTGACTGTTTGTAATATTTATACTGCACATAATAAATTATATACTGTTCAGTTAATTACAACCCATAAAATGATTCCGGCATTGAAGTAGATGTGGAATGAGAACTACGAATATAATACGAACAAAACTATATTAAGTTCCAGACTATTTCTACAATAGATTTACCAATTTTTTCATTAAAAAGAAAGTGGTCAGAAGTCATGTTCTAATTTCAATAACTGATATTACTATTGTTTTAACCATACTCTATGATTTATTGTGCAAAGTGCAGGTGAGCATGAACTAAGTATATTTAAACATAACATGATATAAATATCCTCGAAAAATCATAATTTACTTCTTAAGAGTGATAGGTTAGGTTAGGTTGTAAAATGAGTGAGATGGTCTCATCACCTTCCATTGCGATCCAGGGGTAGAATTCTCGAGTCTACCATGAAAATTGTCGCACACGGCAAATGTCGCATACCAAATTCGGATGGTTGTTAAAAATACATATTTAGGGGTGCGTTTAAACCTATGACGCCAGGGTTTTAGAAAACTGAAATTTTCAGTGAATGTAGTCGCGAAGTACCTGATTAAATCCCACTTAGCCAGAATGTGACACAAATCGCCGTTTCCTCATAAAATAATAATCTTTTAGGGGTGCTTTTTAACCTATGACGCCGGGGTTTTAGAATACCGCTTATTTTTAGAAAAAGTAGTCCTCAAGTAGCAGATTAAATCTCAAATAACCAGAATATGGCAAAACATAAATTTCTCGTAAAAAAAAACCTATTTAGGGGTGCGTTTAAACAACCTATGACTCCGGGGTTTTAAGAAACCCCAGGGGGGTAGTATTCTCGAATGTCGAATACCTCGATTCGCATGCAAGTCAAATGTCGAATAGCAACTAGGTGATTTTAAAAAAGTGCATCCTCGAAAACAGGATACGACAAAAATGTCAGGTGAATTCAACACGAGTGGTGTAAAGTGCTCGAATTTAAATTCGTATGCGACTTTATGGACCGTAAATATGGATGAGGCAGATTTTGATAAAATTAACATTTGATGGCTGTTGAAAATCAAAACATTATTTAAGAGTGAGCGCATAGAAGGAATAAGTTTATTTATAAAAATCCACTTGGAATTGACGATGTGTTATAATGTTATTTATTAAGCATTTTCGACTTTCTAAGCATGTTATAAGCGTTTTATTATTTTTTATGAGGAAACGGCGATTTTTGCCACATTCTGACTAAGTGGGATTTATTCAGGTACTTCACGACTACATTCACTGAAAATTTCAGTTTTTTTAAAACCTCGGCGTCATATGTTTAAACGCACCCCTAAATATGTATTTTTAACAACCATACGAATTTGGTATGCGACATTTGCCGTGTGCGACAATTTTCATGCGAGACTCGAGAATTCTACCCCAGGGCTGGAACTCTGTGTCATGTAGAATTCTACTTATCGCTTTCTACAATAGAAATCGATTACTTTCTTTTGTGATAAATACGTTATCAACCGCACGGGAAATATCGCAATGTGGTTTCTTATGAAACTAGTTATCCTGTAGTAAGTATATACTCGTTGGTTTTCCGCTATGTTACACAGAGTGCCACAAAAGAATCTATTGTAGAAAGCGATAAGTAGAATTCTACATGACACAGAGTTCCAGCCCAGGTGGATCTATTGTGGCTCATGTCAAACTTATAGTTTTCCGTGCATGTCACAGCTTTTGACGAAAGCCATTATAAGTATTACATATACACCTATATGCAAATATTATTTCTTCACTTCTTACTTTTGACTCCCAACGGCTCATCCTGTAGAGTTACAACCTTGGGTTCCATAAGAAAGTTGCCTTTAATGACCCGCAGAATAACATCTGAAATTTGAACAAATTCTAACAGTAAGCAAAATTAATATAATAAAATCTACATTCTGATAGTCTCCAGTGGGTTCAAATGTTTTATTTTTCTTATCGTATAATTGATGAAAAGGTCGTTGTGCAGCTTGTTAAGACGGTTCTGGTGTGTTATGAAGCTATTCTGAAGTGTTTTCAGTAAGGTGGAACTTTTAAGTGTAACGATATATTTGATTGTTGGTATTTTAAAATCGTTACGCATATCTTAATAAGGAGTGCATAAAAAAGGAGAATCAAGTTATATATTGAGAATATAATAGACTCTTTCATATATTATCTTTGATTAATAATCAGTTTTACTTTATAAATAGGAGTAGAACCTTATTATTTTTGTTATTTGTTATTTGAAGCCGTTAATTGAAGTAGCTTTTTACAGATATCCATTTAAGTGTATTTTATACTTAATAAAATTTTTAAAAATAAAAGTTCCATTTTGGAATTTATAACTATCACAAATGTTTCGTAATATTTTAGATTGAAACCTTTATGTATATGAGAGAGTCGCTACACTAAGAGAACATTTGTTTTGTAGGTAACAAACTGATTTATTTATGGGTGATATTTTAAATATTAACAAGATTTGTTTTTATTAACATTTTGTCGTTATATATAAAATTTTGATCTCACTTATTCGAAATAAATGGTTTATTATCCATCCAACATTTAAATATTGACAAATATAAATATAACTTTAAAACTTACTAACAAAATATAAAATAACTATTAACATAGCAAAATATTTTAGGTCAACAAATAAATGGTGCAGACTGATATTTTAAATATAAATAGTAACAAATTAAAATTATTGTTAATTATACATATTTGTTTTTAATTTTGTTATTAAGAAATATTTATTTAATGCTACTATTTCTATTTTGAACAGCATTTAGTTTCATTTTAGACCTTCGTTGATGAGGAAGTTGAGAGGGCGACTTCGCGTCGTTATGAAAGAGATTAATTACTGTGATCGTCATTGCTATGTATTTTATGTGGTGTAGTGATACGATTACCTATTGTGCATTTGTGATTGTGGATACCTACCTACTTGTTCATAATAGTGCTTAAATATATTATGTAAGTTTTTTAGGTTTGTTCCTGTGTTCCTCAAACGCTAACTAATTAAACCAAAGTTTTCGTTTGATAATTACCTGAAATGTTTTATTTTAAATAAACAGGTATCTATATAGAAATAATTTTAGCAATATCATTCAAAAATTGTTAAAATTTAAGTTTATCTTCTTCATGACTGAAACGAATAATTTTGCTTATGGCACAAAACAGAGCTTTTACTTCAAAACTGACAGCTTCGAAAAAGATACTTTTTAAGTTTTACTTAGTTTCCATAGCAACTTAATAACAAAGTCAACTAATACGTTATGTTATGCTGGTGTCTTGTCAAAGAAAAAAAAGTAGCCATTGTTAAAAGTCAGAAAATGTACTTAAGTATTTTATTTTAAATACAATTTCTTAACGAATACCACACGTACCTAAATTATTATCCTAGTTAGCTGACATTTAAACATATTATATTTATTCTTATCGTATCCATTTCAAGGCTTAGGTTGTACTTCTAATCATTTTGTGTTAATTTCCATGTAGTAATAAGTAGATTTTGTCTAGCTTTCATCAAGAAGAGACGTGTTTATTTTAATTAATAAAAATTGTTTTTTAAAAACCTGTTATCAGTTTCAAAGTACATATTTGGCGTAGTCAGTAGGATTCGCGAGGTCGCAGAAAAACTGTGAAAAATCGATTCTTACGAAAAAAAAGTTATTTTTGGGACTTAGACGTTTCAACGTTGTGATCGTAAATTTAACCAACCTACCCTTCAGTGGTGACAACTGGAGCTGATTCAGGAGGCAGACAGAAGCTCAGGATAGAGAGCTGGTTCCTTAAACCATCGAAGTAAGTGCTAGGTTCCTTTTGCCTTCCTTAAACCTCTTTTAAGGACCGGAAAGATAGTAGTTAAAATATTTGAAGAAAAAGCATAGGTATTTACATTAGAATCTTATGAGTGAATCTGATATTTGAATCTTTTTAATAATCTCAGTTTAAATACATCCGAAATTAAAAACATTTCTAATACAGTTGAAAATATGACAACAGCACCGGAGAAACGTCCCATTAACTGGAATCTTTTTCATTCAAAAATAGAAAATATTAGGCCTTAAGACGGCGATGTTAATATATATTATAAATTTATTTGTCAATGCGAAAAATTAATGGCAATATATAGTAGTTATAATTATAGAGAATTAGATGATCATATTTTTGACTGCATACAGGAAAAATTAATAGGAGAAGACGAGTTTATGGTTTTAAATAGGGTAGAATTAACAGATTGGAATTTATTAAAAAATGCACTGAGTAATGTTTCTCTGATAAACATAATTTAGATTGTCTTGCCCAAGAAAATACTAGGACCAAACCGTACAGTGAAAATTTGATAGAATTTGGGACTAGATTGCAATTATTGAGAAGTAGTATAGTACAAAGAATTAGTAATGATAACAATTTTAGTGCAACTGAAAGAATTTGTAATATGAACCATTGCCACAAACCCGCATTAAAAACTTTTATTGCAGGTACATTGAAAAACAATAGCTGAAGCAACCCGCATCTTTAGAAGACGCTATAGCATATGTTAACGAATACGAAAATTTTGAGAATCTTTATACGCATCCTAGCGACTCAAAACTGAATATTTCAAAAAATAATTTTTAATTCCCAAATATCACTAAACCAAATAATAATATTAATTATTATTATTATTATCGACCAAATCCACAATTTAATTCACAATTCAACCCAAATTTTAATATGACAAATCAACAATATTTTCTAAATCAAAATGCAAATCAATCTCAATAACCAAATTCTCAAAAACCTGTATGGAGTCCCAAGAAATGTGTTTAAACCTAATTCAATTCCACAGAATCAATTTCCAAAACCCCAACCAATGTCAACCACTTCGAGAATCCCATCAATGTATAGTAAAACAACTTTTTATCCAAATAATAGGTCTAATAATGTTTTCCAAAATAATATTCAAAAGCGTAATTTCATATCTGAAGAACTATTTGTTAGTGATTACAGTGAAAATCAAATAGAAGCACAAAGGAAAAAATTAGAGTATGTCTATAAAAAAGGACGTCGTGGTATCAATGAATTAAAAAATTCTTTAACTAAAGTTTATTATTGGCCAAATACGACAAAAGACAGAAGAATTTTTAAATAATTGCGGAACATGTCTTAAGAACAAATATGATCGGAATCCGCCGAATCTGAATTTGCTACAACGTCATCCAGTCGGGAATGTAGGGATAGATCTCCAGGCAGATATTTTTTTTTACTGTATAATATTTTTGTTCTGCAAATAAATCCTGGTTTTCCAATGGCGTAGCATGACGGCTATAAATGCCATAATTTATTTTAAGTAATAATAAGACCAACGCTTCCTCTAGTCTTTTAATTTCTTTGTAGAGAAAGAAAAAAAAATATGATCATAAATTTAGACTTTGTAATTGAGAGAAAATTTCCTTTTTATGTAATCACAGAGTTGAGAGTGGGGCAGCTCATTTAACAAGGTAAGAAAAGAATCAGTTTCACAAAAAAAAAATGCCAAAAAGGTTACAAATACAGGAAACATTGTAAAATTGCTTCTAGGATCTTCAGAAGAAAAAAAGGTTGATGGTTGTAGCTAAAGAAGCCGAGTACAAATTATGTATGGGCCTCATCGCAGAACATAATTGCCCAATGTTGCAAATGGATCACGTTCCTAAACTTCTAGTATCTTAGTATTCCAGATTCTCAAATGGTAAAAAAAAAATAAATTGTGGGAGACCAAAGACTCCCCAAATAAATAAAATGTTGAAGATTATGGCTAAAAATGAACTTGTGCAACAACTAAATAGTAGATGAAACAACAGCCATCTCTACAAAGAATGTTTGTCAATTTTGTGCCATTTTGTAGATTTAAATTTTTTGTATTTAGCAAAAATTATAAAGAATACTATTAGAAGTAACTTTTATTTTCTTCTCCAAACGTAAATAACAGATATATTCCATAAAATATAAAAACGACCCCCTATAAAGTTCTCCCCTCTCCCAGGTATTCTGACTCTGCCAAAAATCTAATCAGTTCACCGCAGGCCTGAATAAGGCGTAAGTTTAAAATTTGGTGTTTTTCTGCTTATCGGTTTTTGAGTTTTTTTAAAAATTTTAAATTTATACTTTTTCTCAAATATCTCGAATACGGTCCAGAGAAATTATATATGGGACAAGAATTATAGAGAATTATATCGCAAACAACTTTTATTTAAATAATTTTCAAAAAAATTTATTTTTTTACATTTTGTCAAATTTCTCGAATAGGGACCATTTTAGGAAAAATTTGTATAAGGCAAAAGTTATAGAAAATAACATTAAAACTAAGAAGTAACTTTTATTTAAAGCATTTTCTTCTATAAACGTAAATAACAGATTTATTCTATAAAACATAAAAATGACTCCCTATAAAGTACTCCCCCAGATTTTCCTCCGACTCCACCTAAAATCTAATTAGTGCACCGCAGGCCGAAATAATGCTTAAATTTAAAATTTGATGTTTTTCTTTGTATCCGTTCATGAGTTATCATGAATAAAATGGATGTGCTTCATGAAGCTAAGTCCACATGAACGAGAATTTGTGGGAAAAAATTGTCTATTTTTCTTTTCAACGAAATTTTCACAATTTTTTAATGAAATTTATTTTATCTATCTCTATGAGTAGGGATGGGCGAAATGAACTGCATGGCAAAATAACAAAGTCGCGTCCATAGCAACTTAGTTTAATAATGGTATTTAGAATTAACATGTAGTTCCGAGTTTATTAATAAACAATTGGTTTACATACATATTTCGTTTCTGTACAATCGTTTAAAATCTGGTACAATTTTTTCCTGGGATCTGTACAATTCTTTGAAGGCCTCTGGCAACACTGGTTCCAACACATTATAGTCCCAATCCTCGACAAGTTGTGGACAGGTAGTCTCGACTATCAGTCGTTGACATAAGTTGTGGACCGGTTCATGTACGGTTCCAAGATTATTGTTGGAACAAACCTATAATAAACGGGGTTGGAAAAGTCAATAAGTGGCTCTTTGGCAACTTTGACTCCGATGACGGAGACCGCTATGATAGTGCCATTAAACTTTTGCAGGAAAATCAAAAACAAATTACAAACGAAATTAATTTACAAACTTCATTATTTAAAAAACTGATCAATCATTAACAATATTATGGAAAAATCAATAAAAACTTCATGATAATTTAAAAAGATTTCAAGCCGCTATATTGATTCATTGAGCAGATGTATAACCTTTCAAGGAACAATTAGCCAAGTAATTGTGACTGTCAAAATTTAATATCATTTATAGACAATATTGAAAACGCAATTCTCTTTTCTAAAATAAACGCTCTGCACAGTTATAATATCAAGCTACGAAATTTAAGACTTGCTAAAATATTTACAGAAAATTTACAAAAAACAAGAAATTCCACAATTTAATAATATCTTAACATACTATACCTTTCTTGGACTCAAGTTACCTTTTCCAAATCAAAATTAATGTTTGCTATCCACGTCCCTATTTTAAAAATAAAATCCTTAGAATTTTATTAAATATATCCCGTAATCCAAAATAATAAAATGTCCACACCCTCATACCTATCATACTTGGCACGGAACAAAGAAGAAGTCCAACTGAAAAAAGAAGACTGCCTGAAACTCGAAAATATCTACTATTTTTTACAAGATTTTATCCAGAGGGATAATTGTACTTTACAACTTCTCGATGGCCAGTTACCAGAAGGATGCTACGCCACTGAAGTGAACTTGCAAGAATCAATATTTAAACAATAATCAAATCATGATTATTCCCAAGGGGCTAGAAAACGTTAAGTCACATTGTAGAGCAACCAAATTTTCAAAATTCAGAATCCAACCCTTGTTCGCATTCCAGAGGGCTGTAAAATCGCGACAAAAGATTTTACATTTTCAAATGAACAAGAAATACAAATGGGCAAAACACTAATTCTACCAAAACTCAAAATTGAACTTTTCGAAATTATCAAACCTCATCATCATCATCATCTGAATTAGGGCGTGGTTCAAAGCCCACTTGTATTGAAGCTCTAGGCTTATTGTACCCCTCACAGTTTCTATCCCATCAGATTGATTTTCTTGATGAATTCAAGAATATGTCTGATAGGCGCTTTCGCGATTTCTTCAGGTTCCGGATATTGTACCCCGAAGTACCATTCCCGTTTCCAATTAAGGTTCCGGCAGTGGCATAGTATGTGAATAGGAGTTTCGTCCTCCTCTTCACATATTCTACATAGGGAGTCATCAGATATCCCTAAGAGATTTAGCTGTCTTCTAAGGCCGCAGTGTCCCGTAAGGAGTCCTATTACGACCTTCAGTTCGCTTCTGCTAACGTTTAGCAGTTTATGTTGTCTACTCGTGGATGGCCCCTCTATGAATCTTTTGGACTGTCTAAGTCCAGAAAGTTCCAGTTTTTTCCGCTCCCTTCCTTGCTAGGAGGTCTGCTTTCTCGTTTCCAAACACTCCCTCATGTCCTGGCACCCATTCAAGGGTGACCTTGTTATGTTCTGCCAGAGCCTTGAGGGACTGTTGGCAATCAAATATTGATCTAGATTGTACTTCTACCCTTTTTAGTGCTTTAAGGGATGCCTGACTGTCTGTCATGATAACGATTCTCTTATCTCTAAGAGAGTCATTTAGCATGAATTTGGCGCAGGCATTTATTGCTGTTACTTCAGCCTGGAAGACTGTTGTCAGTGACCCCAGGTTCAAACTAATGGTCCTCCCTGAGTTCACATGCTAGATCCTGTGCTGTTTTTCATTTTCGAACCGTCTGTATACCAGATTGATTCGTTTTGTTTTTTCCTTTTTTCCCGGCTTTTAGCCCTTTCTGGTATTTGAATATCAAACTCAAACCTCAAATATTAGTAAAATAAATTTCGATAACCTATAGGAAATCAATAGAATCTCCAAACCTATCGCCGATAGAAGAATCGAGGGACTCTTACCAAATTCCAATAAGAGCCAAAATTCAAAAATAGAAGGAAAATAAACTATCAATATGGAGAAAATTCAAAAAAATTCGGACCACAAAAATAACTCCCTAATTTTTGCGTCTTAGGGACGGAGGAATTACGTACATATAGCTGACATTTAAACATATTATATTTACTCTTACCACATCCATTTCAATACTTAGGTTGTACTTCTAATCTTTTTGTGTTAATTTCCATGCAGTAATAAGTAGATTTTGTCGAGCTTTCGTCAAGAAGAGACGTGTATATTTTAATTAATAAAAATTGTATTTTAAAAACCTGTTGTCAGTTTCAAAGTGCATATTTTTCTGGGATTTTTTATGTACTATTTATTATAAGTGATAATATTTGGCAATGTCGTAATAACTTGTAATTATTCTGTTAGCTGATCGTGAGCGCGAATAATAAACAATAATATTTCAAATTAAATTTGCTTATAAATATCTATTTAAACGGATCAATGAAGGTTTACGTAAACAGTATTAAAAGTTTTGATGCGTTGTTTTAGCTAATTATACAATTTCCGGAAATTTATAATTTCTCCGATATCCAAATACCTTTAAATTATTTTAAAACTAAGTTTCTTCTATGATTACATTATTTATCTTCTAAACTCCGTTATATATCATATTTTTATCTATTACTTTTAAATTTTGCTTCAATTATGTGCAAAAAAGATCCCAAAAAAATCAGAATCTGTTAGAACTCAATGTAGAAAAACGTCCATGAACACTCACACGAAACATGACTTTTTACTTAGCGGTGTCTTGCCATTAGAAAGTGTTCACCATAGTGGAAACCTCCTCGCAATAAGTAATTTTTCATGGAGGATATGATTCTGGCAGCACCCAATTTAGACACGACCCCGGCGTAATTTCGGGAATGGGACACGTGGCCAAAGTATTAAGAAACCGAGTTTAGTTCCTGTCATTTCACACACAACGCCAAATTGTTTGATGGGTACAGAAACGCGATCACCCTAACAATTATTGCGGTATAAATGACGTGGGCTTCGGCAATTATATACAATAGATAGAAAATCATTAACTTTTTTAAACATGTTTCGTAATTACTCGATTATAAGTTAATCATATCGCTTTCATTCGATCTCCATTGTTCGCGAACATAGAATAGAATTCGAATGTTGACAGTTTTTAATTACATTTGTTGCTTAGTATATATAGTGTTTAATTTCGTAAAAATAATTTTTTGTTTGTGTTAGTTATCTCCCAATGTAAAGCTGTAAGGCTCTATTTTTTTATATAAATCGTTAATTGAATGTATGTTGAACGTTATACTTAAATCAATTGAATAGTTTGTCAGTTCAGGAGGAATATATTCAAATTCCATATCAGAATCATTGTATTTACCCATTTTTGATTTTCGAATCAACAAATGCAGCACATAGGGATATTTGAATTATCTGAAAAATGTTTAAATAAAAACGACTACCTGGGTTAGGGGACTAGCGATCCGCTGGCGAAAGCCCGAAAAGGTGGCGACCCGCTGGCGATTATCACCGGCATGTCATTTCTCGCAAGTTTTCATGTTCTTTTATAGGGATTATCAGCGGCATCTCTCGCATTTTATTATTGATTCATTTCTTAAAACTAAAAAAACAATGAACGAAATTTTTTCCTTAAAAAGAACTTGAAAACTTGCGTGAAATGACATGCCGGTGACAATCTCCAGCGAGTCGCCACCTTTTTGGGCTCTCGCCGGCGGATCGCTGGCGATGCCCCGAAATGAATCTCTGGCGAGTCGCTGGCGATCGACTATGCATACGGCTGTTAGTGTATTGAAAGTTACAAGTAATATAGCATATTTTTGACCGATTATTTGAGTTCAATAAAGAATTAGTTATACAATACAGGTATATCATGTTATAATTCTTATTACATACGAAAGGTAAGAGCTTTGAGTAGTAAGTTATTAAAAAAGTAGCCGCGGAAAATCGCAGATAAGTACTTTTTCAGCATTTCGCATTTTTTTTGTCGAAAACATCTATCACTTGTAACTAGGAGAAAAATCAAAATATGGTAGCTTTTTACAAAAAGAAGGTTAATTAAGGATTTTTAATTGACTGTTATTTAGCAAATAAGCTGAATTTTTTAAAATTATTTATTTAAAGTTTTTACTTTAGGGCCCTTATTTTTTTATGTAAACTTTCAAAATTATCGCTAAAAGAGTGATTTTCAGCCAAGTTATTATAACTATTATGATGTTCAGATAACGCATTGGATGACGTTTTTGAAAATACTGCCCGTTTGACCAATATACATATTTTGACAATCACCAAAATTTAATTTTTATATAATTAATTTCGCCTTTACTGAAAACCAATCTTTGAGTGATAATTTTAAGTATTATGTATAGAAAATAAAGCACTATCTACAAACACTTGAAAAGAATATAGATTTTAGATTATCTGCTAATGATCCATTAGAAATCAATATATCACCTTTACCTAATGCTTTTAACAGATTCTTAGTATTCTGTTCAATAATCCTATATTAATAATAATACTCTCCCTAATTCACCCCCTTACGAGTGAATTTCAACTCCTGAAGTCGACTGAATGACTTGTGTAGGGGATGGGACGGAAATTATTATTATTTGCCGTGGCGCTCCGGGGCGACTTAAAGATGATTGATGGTGCCATTTGACTTACAGGTGAGGAAACCCCGGAAAACCTCACCCACCATCATCGAGACGGTAATGCATGGCGATTTTTTAATCTGCATGTCATATCAACAGAAATTGAATTTCTATTAGTACGGCACACATCAAATCCTAAACCGAACCATGCAATTTAATTAAAAATCTACATGATCCGGTCTGGGATTCGAAGCCCAGCAGTCTCAGACTCATAAACTTGCCTATAAACGAATATAAGCGCGTTAGACCGCTACACTACCGACCCTATTATTAGTAAAACATTACACTAATTTAAACACATTAACCACTTAATTACTTAACCATTATTATTAAAATTTAGATGAATTTAATGGTCAATTTGAAATCAATAATTCACCTTTACTTAATCTTTTAAGTGGTTCTTAGTATTATGTGAGATAATTCCAGTAATGGTAACACGTTCTTACTCGCAGTAATTTAATTCCATTAATTGCTTTGACTCCTAATGTTAGTTTTTGGTTTTGCTCCTAGTTATGATTATGAATTTAAATAAAGTAACAAACAATTATCTAAAAATTATAATTCATGTTAAATACATTTCTAAAGAATTTATTTTTGTTTAGGTTCACAAAGTATTTCGGGTGTAAGAATTGTGACCCGTAAATGCGTAAATGCGTTCTGTCGCATGCAGAATCTAGATTTGCCTAGTTTGGAAGAAAAACTAGAAAAAAAGGTGGTTGAAAGCACATAAAAAGGAAGACGTATTTTACAAATACAATGACGCCTGGCTAAATGGAACTTTTAAGAATCCCGCTGTTAGACAAAATCGACCAGATCGGCCACGTTAGTCATTTGGAGAGTCAAGTAATCGTAGTAAAAGGAGGAAAACTGAGAAAATTCGACATACTTCAGATAAAGAAGTAATCATACATGCTGCTCAAGTAGAATTGCGGAAATCTGGAAAACGAGATGCTTCCGATGTACTCAGAGATCTCACCAGCTCTGCAATACTTGCAACTAAATAAAGAAAAGCATTTTCTAAATCAATAGGTGACAAAACTTGCTCTTTTACTCCATTACAAGCATTAGCAATGTTCGTAGAAGCTGATTTAACTCATCGGCAATATGAAAAAATTAGAATTACAAATAAAAAATTCTTCCCTTGTTATAGCGTTTTACAAAAGGTAAAACAAGAATGCTATCCACCCGCAGAATCATGCATAGTAACGTACCTGCGCGGAGAGCGATTTACAGTCTTTAGTTGACCTTACAGTTATGCGCTTGTCAATATTCCTAGAAGAGGTCCTGATATCATTGAAATAACAAGAAGGAGATAACCTGAAGATAATTTGTAAATGGGGTTGCGATGGATCTCAGCAATCTCAGTTCAAACAAAAATTTGAAAATGATTCGATTTAGACGCGAACCTATTTTAGAGCTGTTTCGTTCCTTTGTGGTAAAGATCAAAACATTGAATGGGCAAACTCAACACCCTCTTCTTCACGGTATTGTCCACCTATAAGATTCCGATTCGTTAAAGAGACACTGACATAACGGAAGAAGAAATAGCTTTTGTGAATAAATCTAAACGCAACAGAGGTGGATTTAAATGGGACACAATATTTTGTTAACCATGTGTTCATTATGACAATGGTAGACGGAAAGGTCTGTAATGTTGCCACTGGTACAAAATCCACAAGCTGATGTTACATATGTGGTGCAACCTCTAAGGACTTCAACCAATTAGATTTTAAAAATCAGAATAATCATGAAGCTACAGAGTTTGGGCTACATGCAAGGATTTGTCTTTTTGAAAGCATTCTCCACTTGGAAATTGCCAGTGAATAAATACAAAGAGAGAAAAAAAGAAACGGAACAAATATTAAAAAAGAAAGAAAACTGGAAAACCAGAAAAGATTTAGCAATGAAACTGGTTTGTTGGTGGATATACCAAAGGCAAATTTTGGCAACACAAATGTTGGAAACACGAGCCGAAGATTTTTTGAAGACCCGAAAGTGGCTTCCGAAATAACGGGCATTAGTGACAAAATGTGACAAATATGCATTAGATTCTGCTGGCTTATATGTGCAGCTGTACCCATGGCACCCAATGACACCAACGATGCACAAAATACTTATTCATGGTGCAGTTATAATAAAAACTGCATTTTTGTTGTCTGAAGAAGCCGCGGAAGCACGTAACAAGCATTTCCGCTCATACCGCCAAGACTTCGCGCGAAAATTCTCTAGAGAAAATTGTAACAGGGATATTTTTTAATCGCCTGCTTCTAAGTTCAGACCCCCTCTTAAATAGCATGAGGAAACGTTAATAAAAGAAAAATGAAGTATTTTTTGCCAGAAATAATTAATTTGCTAATGTCTGCAAAGCCGCTTAAAGCTTGTAATTCTTCAAAAAGCGAAGATGAAAATTTATACGAATAATGTTATATAAAATTGTATACCTATATTTTTTATTATTAAATATAGTTTATTTAAATATTAAAATATTTGTTTTATTTATTAATATCGTTTAGAATCGATATAGACCGCGTAAATCGTTTAAATACACCTATGTTCGCCTCTTAGCTTTATTTAGGCAAATTCAATCCAAATAATAATACATTGGCCAGTAACTATTACACAATGAATTCTGTCGCTAGAGTTGGAATGAAATACGTGCAAAATATATTAGGGTATTTCAGAATTTTCTTTCAATCTCAAGAGTGAGAATGTTTTCTTTCTGTTATTAAAATTGGTTTCGGAAGAACTAAATTCAGTAGCGACTGTGGAGAAAACATTTTTCTATGACTTTAATATAAAACTACACTTTATCAGATATATTTGATTGAGAAATAAAATATATATTTCCTTATTTGATAATTCTGGTAAAACAAAATAAATCAAAAAAATTAAGGAAATTATGAAAACCTCAAAGGCCATGTCATAAAAACGTCGAGTGACCATTTTTCTCCTGAGAAGAACTACTCCTTTGGCTAATCAGGCATTGAATTATAGTTAGAAAAACATCAGAGATAAAAATAATTTTTAATCCTCAAACTGACTTTGCTTATTAAGCAAAATGTTATTCTTATACCGGTTTTGTCCTTAATAAGACACATCAGCAAGAAATAGATACTCCCAATTCCAATCCCTAATGTAACCTGCAGATGCGTTAAATTTCACAGTACTAATACCTGGTGGTTTTATGAGAATAATAAGTCATAAAGTAACGTCATTTACACTTAATAGTAATCAAAATCTCTTTTCAACGTTTCTGTGACAAGGTATTTACTTTTCATATTTCCTTGGCTTGCTTCATACGCGTATGTGCTCAGATCTGTACCCGCCTTAATGAGTCCTAATAAGGACGAAACCGGTCCACGAATGACGTTCTTCCTTGTAACCAATATAAAGTGCTGATAAGAATTATTATATATGTCGGGGTTTTTCTTATGATATATTTCAATGCCTGTTGCGGTATTGCCAAATAAATAGGTGTTGTTGTTGTCAGGAAGGAAATAGTTGCTCTACGATTATTATAAATTTTAAATTTTCACATTTGGTAATTGGATTTTTTTCCTTACATCCTTTCAGTATCAGATCCTTAATCTGATATTATAAGATAAACCTTAATTATTTTAATATTTTGATAATTAATGGTACACATTGACTTCTTATAATTTTTGATACTGTTGATTGTTTTCCAAATTACACTCTAGTATTTGTTTTACTGTTTGTAAAATTGAAACACCCTGCATCTTTGAAACAAAGCATCTACGGATCCATGTTGATAGGATATATTTATTTTATTATTGAGTAAGGAATCACCCAACGAGCGATGTCACATGTTTTTTGAAGCACCTTGTATACTTATTTGCGAATCGTTTTATTATTAGTCTTATAATATTTAGCATTTATGATGTATGACTTATTTCATATAAAGTAAGTATCTCTTATTCATTTCGTATTCGAAAAATATGTTTTAAATGTTATCTTTCAGTGTGTACGAGTATTTCCTAACTGCTTACATAAATAACTTCAAATTACAAAACCACACATAAATATTGATGCAAATTTTCTTTTGTAATTTAATTTGTTTTTGATATATCTGAATTATAAATATCAAAATTACTACGACCACTTTAAACAACCCAAAAAATTCTGAATCAGGACCTACTTAAGGCGTATCTTGTTACTATTGGCGATTCAAATTAATTTTCGCGCACCTGTCATTTGTCACTTATAAGTAGGATGTTTGTTTATTTACATGTTTTTGTTTTGGGCGGATTTTGTATTTGTGATTGTTTCAACTGTTTTTAGATAATATTCTCATTGTAATAGTGTTTTTGAGTTTCATTTAGTGTTAATTTAAGTTTTAAGTCTCGTGCTTTCGTCATAAATATAATATTTATCATGTGTATGACTTATTTGTTGGAAATATTCACCTATTGGTTGCTACAAGAACATCTAGAAATATGTATTCATTAAACCCAGGACATGTTTTATTATGTGGTTTAAAGGACATTTCAGGTACCACACGTTTATTATTGATGAACTTATTTAAAAATCTTACTAGACTTATTCTTATAATATGAAGTGAATCATGTAGTACTTTGTATACATGTAAATGGCAATAAAACCGTCACAAATCAGATTACAGTTTGATTCTAAACAAAGTTTTGTAAAATTTCAATATTGTGAATTTGTAGATATTCATTTATCGTAAAAAACAAAATTTTACGACTTGCATTTGGAAAATATTGAATACTTCAGTTTTGATTTTGACATTAACACCATATATAGATTGCAATTTTCTGGGGACGTTTTTGCAAATTTCATTTTTAATATAAACACTATCACATACTATTCGCTGTGTGCATTTGGCTTGGAGGGGATAGATTGAGCTGTCGCAGATGGTGGCAGGAGTCGGCGATTGTCCACATCATCGTAGTAGCGATTATTTTTATTATTGTCAATAATAAATGGATTTCAACACAATTTTTATCTTACATGCAATTCTACAAGATATTCTTTTTTTGTGACAGACGTTTGTCTAATGACACCAGCTCAGATAAAAAGGCCAACACCTGACTCTCTGTGCTCTTCGACATTTATGACATGCCCAGCTTCTACCAAATCTTTACCTTTTCTTGGCGTTTCAGGCTGAAAGTTTATGTCATGAGATATTTTCTCAAATCCAGTGTACAAGATGACACTCATGACAAAAATGTAGCATCTAAAAATACAGACAAATTACATTGATTTATGACATTCAAAACGCAGATACTTCGTATGCATAACCTCCAAATATTTTTATGTCATTTACTTACTTTTTGTGCGACAGAAATAATTTTTGTTAGTCAACTAACAGCGAACACAAAACTTGTTGCATCACTTAATTGTTGAAAAAGAATTTTCAAGTTCAACTGTTGAGTGTGAGGTGTATAGCAAGTATGCGGGAATGAATGAGGAGAACTGTCGCTATCCCGTCACCAGAGAGCGCTACCAGTCTTGCACACAGCGAATAAGAAATAAACAAATTTAAAGCTAAAAAGTAAGAAAAAACTCGAATTGTAATTGATACAAATTAAAATGTAAACAATGAACACGAACGCCAATGTTGCCAAATGATCAACTGATTTTAAAACAAAATTAATAAATGAACTGAAATTTAAAAAAAATAAATATAATAAATCGGTTTTATAAAAAAATCCTTAAATAAATATAGAGTATTACCTCATACAAATTTTGATTTTTAAATAAAAGGTCTTATCCACTTCTTTAAGAGCTAAAATCCGACGACGTAGCAAAGTTTTGCTACTTCTGGCAACACTGAACGATATCCTACTTATACGGACCTTCTACAAATTTCCACCAGAGGGCGTATCACTTAGCTTGAATCGCGAATCCTACTGTCTGTTTAGTAGTACCACATTATTTTAAACAGTTGTATGATACGTCATCTCCTCGCTCTACGAACTCGATGGATTAATAATAAAACAATTGTTTATATTCATCTTAATACTCAGATTTCAAGTTATAAAGTTATTCTAAATAATTCAATATGTCATTGACCAATCAAACGTTAATGAGCACAAATATCTATTCAAAATCGTAACGTAACAGTATATTAGATGATCACCCTATATCCTCGTAATGAAGCGGAACACACTAATTTCAAAATCCGTTCGTGAGTGGTAATAGTCCTCTGTCACAAGTCTCACCCCCAAAGGATGTACTATTCGACACGAAATATGTCAACTCGTGCGACTGGGAATCTTATGAAGGATAATACTATAAGCTAAGAGTTCGTTCACACGACATAGATTTCTAAATGAGTATTTCGTTTTCGGTTAGATAAGGGATAGGTACTTATTTTTTTATGAATAGGGTAAATTACGTAGATAATAATTACACTCATAAGATTTTATTGTGTTATAAAACTGATATAATATTTAATTCTAATTGTTTTATATTAAAGAATACAAAATTTCTTTAATCCTATTGTCATAATTAAAAATTTAAATTATTGTGTAAATAAGGTAAAAAATATGTATAATTGTTTCTTTGTATCATTCATTGGCATATTTATTATTGGCACGGAATTGCTGTATTGAGGTATCTTATTTTCCAAATGACTGGAAGATTGCAATTGGGAAACCTTGCCTAAATGTAAAGGTCCTCAAAGTTTTTCTGGTCTTAGGATAATCAGTATATTACCATCACTTTCTACAATGTTTGAGCGCATTATCTACAACCAAATGTGTTCTTATTTTACCTCCAATAATTTAATTCCCGATAAACAAAGTGGCTTCAGGCGTGATTTCTCTACTGGAACAGCATTATCAGTTGTTACTGATGATCTATTAATGGCTCTAGATAAAGGTCTTAACTCGACTTTAGTTTTATTAGATTTTTCTAAAGCTTTCGATACTGTTAATCTGAAATATTTTGGTTTCTCTAATAAATCATTGTTTTTCTTTTGGCTTTATTTACTGGGTAGGTCACAAAAAATAAATGTTGAAGGAAAAACCTCTTCTAAAATTGATATTTTAACTGGAGATCCACAAGGGTCAATATTAGGACCTCTCTTATTCACTATTTATAGTATTAATATTATTAATTCAATTGATAAATGCAGTGTTCAAGCTTATGCTGACGACACACAAGTGTATTTACATTTTAATCGCTAGGTATAATGTTAATGATGCAGCTCAACTACTTAATTCTCGACTTTAAACTATTCAGAAATTATCAGTCACGCATGATTTGAAATTAAATCTAAACTATTATGTATAGGTAGTAACAAGAAATATCTCAAAGTAAATTTTAAAATCCATATATCTGATGAACTATTATAAATAGTAGATAAGGCTAGAGATTTAGGTATTATTATTGATAATGATCTTCGTTATTGCGATCATATTAAAAATTTAATAAGAAAGTGTTATACTTTCCTAAGATTATTATACAGTAATCGCCATTTTCTTATTATTAGGTTGAAAACTCTACTCTGCGAGACACCTGTACTCAGTAACTTCAATTATTGTGACTATATTTTTTGGTCTTGTGAAAAAAGGATCCACGTTTTATAAAATTCTTGTTGTAGATTTATATTTTCAATTAAAAGAAAAGAACATATTTCGCATATTAATTTGAAAAAAATAATTATAACTGGAATAGTTCAAATGAAGAAAAACCTTTAAATTGATGGTATTCTTCATCGATAAATCATGTAAATTAAAACATATATAGATAGATACACTTTTCTTAATTAATTAAATAAATTAACCTCGAGATTTCCAAGAGGATAGGTATTTGTAATCTTTTATTATTTAAGTACCAATCAAATTGTAATACTAAACCCATTTGTTTTTTCTGTGAAAGTATGGATATTTTTATACCCTTATTGTGTACTCATGCTAATTACTTTATTTATTTACGCGCCAGAGGCCATTAAAATACATACATAAACAAATGCGGTGCTATAATAACACAAATAAATTCATGGTCAAGCAAGGGATTATACATTCCGGGAATATTTATATTTATTTTTATAGATACAAGATTTTCTAAATTTTGCATTTAATTTACACATTCCCATTACGGACATCGTTTTGCTGTAGTGGCTTGTAATATTTAAGGATTAAAATGATTATAATTTTTCTCTAACATGTATTTTTTAATAAAAATATTAGTTTCTATACTTCTTTACACAAAAAGGTTTCCGATTAATTACAATGTTGAAATTAAATTATTACTGTACATTCTTAAAACGGGTGATCTGTTAATTAATAGAAACAATAAATTGTTTGGCAGATGATAGGACCCCGCAATAATCTTATGGAAATTTGGTTTCTGTCAAATTGTCTGAATTTTTGATATGTTGTAGATTTTGTCATCCTGAACAAAAGTCTCCATGGGCACAAAGTGCCAAAATGAACATTTTGGCAGCTACGGAGCTGCCAAAACTCCCCTGACCCGTTGCAAAACTATTCATTTTCAATACTATTTACAGATCTCAAAGGCATATTTTAATTATTCTAATATATAGGGTAATGTTTTTGAGGTCACTGGATTCAATCCTCATGTCAGATTGGACAAATTAACAGTTGACAGCTGTCAATTCACTGTCAACGAGGAATATAAAAGTAAATATCCTCTTTTCACATTGAGAGTTTGGGTTTTTGAGGTCGCTGAATTCAATTCTCATGTTAGATTAGACAAACTCTCAATGAGAATAGAGGATATTTTCTTTTATATTCCTCGTTGACAGTGAATTGACAGCTGTCAACGGTTAATTTGTAACAAAACAAAAAGTAACAAAACAAAAAGTAACAAAACAAAAAAACGTTAATAGAAGACTGCCATAAAACGACATTATGGAGACTTTTAAAATCCAACGGCTTTAAATTTAAAACCATTAATAAAACACAAACATTAAACAAAAATTATAGATAATAATATTAGAAGTAACTTTTATTTGAACAATTTTCTTCTCCAAACATAAATAATAGATATATTCCATAAAATATAAAAACGGCCTCCCATAAAGTACCCCCCCCCAGATGTTCCGACTTTGTCCAAAATCTAATCATTTCACCTCAGGCCGAAATAAAACTTAAGTTTAAAATTTAATGATTTTTTCTTTATCCGTTTTTGAGTTTTCTTCAAAATTCGAAATTTACACATTTTCTTAAATATCTCAAATACGGTCAATTTTAGAGAAATTATGTATAGAATAAAAATTATAGAGAATTATATTACAAATAACTTTTATTTGAACAATTTTTATAAAAAATTATTTTTTTTACATTTTGTCAAATTTCTCGAATACGGACCATTTTAGCAAAATTTTGTATAGAACAAAAATTGTAGATAATTATATTAGAAGTAACTTTTATTTAAAAAATGTTCTTCTCCAAACGTAAATAACAGATATATTCTATAAAATATAAAAATAACCACCTATAAAGTACCCCCCCAGATGTTTTGACTCTGCCCAAAATCTAATCGGTTCATTAGACGCTGGAATAAAGCTTAAGTTTAAAATTTTGTGTTTTTCACACACACACACACACACACACAGACACACACACACAGACACACACAGACACACACACACAGACACACACACACACAGACATCATCGCGAAAATAGTCAAAACGGATTCAGGGGACCTCAAAACGTAAAAATCCGTCGAAAACTCGACGAGGTCGAAACAAATCATGATTCCTATACTTTCCTTATCTTATATCTGTATACAGATAGGAAAGTAAAAATTGAAATAAATTTGGATGATACTGGTGATGATAGTGATAATATTTCAGAACATGAAATTAGTGACTGTGAAAGTGATTTAGAAATATAGACGTTTTTGAAATTAATTTATCTACATTTCCACAAAGTAAATCTAGGAAAACGTATTTTTTTTCTAAATTAATACTCAATAATTTTTCAATTTTCAATATATTTTTTAGTTGAACATGTTGTGTTTGGAAATAAAACCTTTGTTTTTTTTTTATTTTATTAAAAATTCTCAGCGTGTTATATTTTTATATATTTTAAATGTTATTAAAAATCCTATGTACATATTATAAATAAAGTATTTTTTAAATGAATGAAATGAATGTTATATTTTTTTCAATGCAATTTAGACCACAAAAGGATCTTTGTAGAAATCAAATTTTAAAAATTATTTTTAACATTTAAATAAATAACACTCAACCTAAGCCGGCTCTGACCAGCATGTTGGCGAACGATTCAAGAGGTTGCCAGATCATTGTACTTTCTAGATTATCTTGCAACGGACTATAACTAAATCTAAGTTGGACAAAATCGAGGGCAAATTTAATTCAAAAACAATTGTTATTTCACTGCACACTTACACGCACCACGTGAGAAAGTATAATATCATCGGCAAACAACGAAGCCGGTACGAACATTCACGATTCTCCTCATCATGTTGATTTCGAGGATAATTTCGGGAATTCGGGCATGATTTCGGTAAAAATGTCTGGATTTCGGTGGTGATTTCGAACGAAAACGTACCAGTATTTCGGGAGTGGTTCACCTCTCGCTCGGGAGTTAGGTACCTACCTACTATAAACTCCCCTTAAAACTAAAGTCGACTGTCTAGTGAAATAACTGTAAGAAATTCTATTTTATTTTCTTGCAAATGTAAACGTTAATATCAATTTGAGAATGTTCAGATTTTACAGTACATATGTAAAAAAAAAAAACAGTAACTCCTAGGCCATTATACGATTGGCAATAATATAAATAACTATAATAGCATAAAATTCTAATCTTATAATTATCTATAAATCAACACGAAAAATAACAAAGTCGTAATTGGAGAGGTGACAGATGCATGACTTAATAATGTCATCGACCTATTCTTGACCCCATAATAATTGGTAAAATTTCGAACCTACCTTTTTGTTATACCCTGTATGTACCTACATTATAATGTGTTATTAAAGAAATTGCACGAATTTATCTCTCCTTTGTTGTATTCGCCAGTTTTGTATTCTCTCCTGATTTGTGATTACGAGAGTATGATCTATGGATCTCGGCGAACAGAGTTTGTTTAAGTAATTAAGCATGTGTACACATGTAGATATATATCTGTCGTAGTAATTTGCCTCGACTTTAAAATTGTTTCGGAGTAGAGACCATCTTAAAAAATTGTTCAAAGTCACGTTCGAACATCATTTCATCAATGGTTATAGCTCAGTTTAGATTTACGACCATTGTTTTTGATCAATGATCCATTGCGCTGGTAGTGTTGCAGGCAAGTGTTAAAGCAAATAAAACCAAAGAAGAGAACTTGAACCTTTGTCATTTTTGGAAGCATATCTTATTTCCATTTTATTCATTCTAGGAAAATATATTATAGACAGTTAAAATAATATTGGTTTGAGCGTATGAGAACAGATTGGGTGTCAGCTAAGACAAATATTAATTTTAAAGAGGTATACAGCGTATATGTTGCGGATAATGATTTCAAAAATACATGGTGTTTCAAATAATGTTTATTATTATATAACTAATTCCTCCCTCTTTAAGTTAAAAAAAATGTAGCAATTATTTTGCTAAATAAATGCATTTAAGATAGTCAACTGCCATTATAACAACCGGTGTGAAGTTAGCAGTAACTTGTAGCAGTAAAAATAACCGAAAACACCCGATCGGGAAAACAGTGGCGTCCGGCATACAACTATTTTAATAATCTTGTCAATATGTATTTTACACATTAATATCGACAAATAATTAATATACGGTTGAAAATAACCCTTAAAATTGATAAAAATATTTATCCGACGAAGGAAATCAGATTGCAATTTAATTTTACATTTAAAAAATCAATACACTAACATACGCTATAGGTAAACATTTCTTCGGATCCGTTGAACAGGGTAAAATTGCTCCATAAAATTCATTAAATAATTATCCTGTGAAGTGTATTAAACAGGGTGAATTTAACCCTTAAATTTCAAAACAAATAATAATCCTATGAAGTCGACCAGATCCCAACTTGGTTTAAATTTCAAAAATAATAAATACAGTTATTAAAATACGCTATAAGAGAATCCCTTCGGACCAGTCAAACAGGGTGAAATTATCCCTTACACTTTAAAATAAATAATTACACTATGAAGACGATTAGATCCCAACTTGGTTTTACATTAAAAAAGCATAAATATACTCATCAAAGTACACTATGAGCGAAAATCTCTTTCGACCCGTCAAACAGGGTGAAATTAACCTTTCAACATTAAAATAAATAATTACCCTATGAAAACGATTAAATCCCAAATTGATTTTATATTTAAAAAATCATAAATACTCTCACCAAAGTACACTTTTAGCAAAAATCCCTTCTGACCCGTCAAGCAGGGTGAAATTAACCCTTAAACTTCAAAATAAATAATTACCCTATGGAGACGATTAGATCCCAACTTGGTTTTACATTAAAAAAAGCATAAATATACTCATCAAAGTACACTGTAAGGATGAATCCCTTCAGACCCGTCAAAAAGGGTGAAATTAACCCTTAAACTTTAAAATAAATAATTACCCAATGAAGACGATTAGATCCCAACTTGGTTTTACATTAAAAAAAGCATAAATATACTCATCAAAGTACACTATTAGTGAAAATCTCTTCCGACGTGTCAAACAGGGTGAAATTAACCCTTCAACATAAAAATAAATAATTACCCTATGATAACGATTAAATCCCAAACTTGATTTTAAATTTAAAAATCATAAATAGACTCACCAAATTTTCGCTAATAGTGTACTTTGATGAGTATATTTATGCTTCTTTTAATGTAAAACCAATCGAAAAATCGAAAAATCGAAAAATCGACAAATCGAAAAATCGAAAAATCGAAAAATCGAAAAATCGAAAAATCGAAAAATCGAAAAATCGAAAAATCGAAAAATCGAAAAATCGAAAAATCGAAAAATCGAAAAATCGAAAAATCGAAAAATCGAAAAATCGAAAAATCGAAAAATCGAAAAATCGAAAAATCGAAAAATCGAAAAATCGAAAAATCGAAAAATCGAAAAATCGAAAAATCGAAAAATCGAAAAATCGAAAAATCGAAAAATCGAAAAATCGAAAAATCGAAAAATCGAAAAATCGAAAAATCGAAAAATCGAAAAATCGAAAAATCGAAAAATCGAAAAATCGAAAAATCGAAAAATCGAAAAATCGAAAAATCGAAAAATCGAAAAATCGAAAAATCGAAAAATCGAAAAATCGAAAAATCGAAAAATCGAAAAATCGAAAAATCGAAAAATGGAAAAATCGAGAAATCGAAAAATCGAAAAATCGAAAAATCGAAAAATCGAAAAATCGAAAAATCGAAAAATCGAAAAATCGAAAAATCGAAAAATCGAAAAATCGAAAAATCGAAAAATCGAAAAATCGAAAAATAGAAAAATAGAAAAATCGAAAAATAGAAAAATCGAAATATCGAAATATCGAAATATCGAAAAATCGAAAAATCGAAAAATCGAAAAATCGAAAAATCGAAAAATCGAAAAATCGAAAAATCGAAAAATCGAAAAATCGAAAAATCGAAAAATCGAAAAATCGAAAAATCGAAAAATCGAAAAATCGAAAAATCGAAAAATCGAAAAATCGAAAAATCGAAAAATCGAAAAATCGAAAAATCGAAAAATCGAAAAATCGAAAAATCGAAAAATCGAAAAATCGAAAAATCGAAAAATAGAAAAATCGAAAAATCGAAAAATCGAAAAATCGAAAAATAGAAAAATAGAAAAATAGAAAAATCGAAATATCGAAATATCGAAATATCGAAAAATCGAAAAATCGAAAAATATAAAAATAGAAAAATAGAAAAATCGAAAAATCGAAAAATCGAAAAATCGAAAAATCGAAAAATCGAAAAATCGAAAAATCGAAAAATCGAAAAATCGAAAAATCGAAAAATCGAAAAATCGAAAAATCGAAAAATCGAAAAATCGAAAAATCGAAAAATCGAAAAATCGAAAAATCGAAAAATCGAAAAATCGAAAAATCGAAAAATCGAAAAATCGAAAAATCGAAAAATCGAAAAATCGAAAAATCGAAAAATCGAAAAATCGAAAAATCGAAAAATCGAAAAATCGAAAAATCGAAAAATCGAAAAATCGAAAAATCGAAAAATCGAAAAATCGAAAAATCGAAAAATCGAAAAATCGAAAAATCGAAAAATCGAAAAATCGAAAAATCGAAAAATCGAAAAATCGAAAAATCGAAAAATCGAAAAATCGAAAAATCGAAAAATCGAAAAATCGAAAAAATCGAAAAATCGAAAAATCGAAAAATCGAAAAATCGAAAAATCGAAAAATCGAAAAATCGAAAAATCGAAAAATCGAAAAATCGAAAAATCGAAAAATCGAAAAATCGAAAAATCGAAAAATCGAAAAATCGAAAAATCGAAAAATCGAAAAATCGAAAAATCGAAAAATCGAAAAATCGAAAAATCGAAAAATCGAAAAATCGAAAAATCGAAAAATCGAAAAATCGAAAAATCGAAAAATCGAAAAATCGAAAAATCGAAAAATCGAAAAATCGAAAAATCGAAAAATCGAAAAATCGAAAAATCGAAAAATCGAAAAATCGAAAAATCGAAAAATCGAAAAATCGAAAAATCGAAAAATCGAAAAATCGAAAAATAGAAAAATAGAAAAATCGAAAAATCGAAAAATCGAAAAATAGAAAAATAGAAAAATAGAAAAATAGAAAAATCGAAATATCGAAATATCGAAATATCGAAATATCGAAAAATCGAAAAATCGAAAAATATAAAAATATAAAAATAGAAAAATAGAAAAATCGAAAAATCGAAAAATCGAAAAATCGAAAAATCGAAAAATCGAAAAATCGAAAAATCGAAAAATCGAAAAATCGAAAAATCGAAAAATCGAAAAATCGAAAAATCGAAAAATCGAAAAATCGAAAAATCGAAAAATCGAAAAATCGAAAAATCGAAAAATCGAAAAATCGAAAAATCGAAAAATCGAAAAATCGAAAAATCGAAAAATCGAAAAATCGAAAAATCGAAAAATCGAAAAATCGAAAAATCGAAAAATCGAAAAATCGAAAAATCGAAAAATCGAAAAATCGAAAAATCGAAAAATCGAAAAATCGAAAAATCGAAAAATCGAAAAATCGAAAAATCGAAAAATCGAAAAATCAAAAAATCGAAAAATCGAAAAATCGAAAAATCGAAAAATCGAAAAATCGAAAAATCGAAAAATCGAAAAATCGAAAAATCGAAAAATCGAAAAATCGAAAAATCGAAAAATCGAAAAATCGAAAAATCGAAAAATCGAAAAATCGAAAAATCGAAAAATCGAAAAATCGAAAAATCGAAAAATCGAAAAATCGAAAAATCGAAAAATCGAAAAATCGAAAAATCGAAAAATCGAAAAATCGAAAAATCGAAAAATCGAAAAATCGAAAAATAGAAAAATCGAAAAATCTAAAAATCAAAAAATCGAAAATTCGAAAAATCGAAAAATCACACCCCCACTCCGACCGGCACAGCGGTGAGGCGTTGAAAGCCGTGCATCGTCTAACGTCGTTTCAGTTCGGCAGACTTCGGCACGGTGTTTGTGTGCGTGCGACTAGACGTATGCGTGTAGACTAGCGGCTAACTGATTCTATCTCTTTTTGACACAATTTCGGAAAAATTGAATTTGAAAATGAATAATAATCCACAAGAATCCACAACAAAATATGAAACCACCATTGACGCGGTATTTTCCAGATATTTAGAGGATATCAAGTCTTAAACTTATGTTTCTTATTTCCGTTACCATAAATCTATAGTTTCAATGATAAAAATTCCTGAATAATCTACATGTATTGTAAGATAATACAAATATTTTAAACAATATTTACTTCTCATTTATTCAATAAAAGAAAAAAATTTGTTTTCTTATCACGCTCAAAAAGTGTAACTTGAATTAATATCAAAGAAAAACTTGAATTAATATCAAAGAAAAAAAATACTGCATAAATAAAATAACTAAATAATTATAATTGCATAAGTTAATAAAAAATGCTATGCAATAGCTTTACCGTGGCAGTTCCCGAGTGCCACACGTATATTTTTTTGCTTTTCAATATTTTACAATATTAAAAATTGTTTAAAATAACCCTTAAATAATATGAACATTTATCAGTTGATTTTTTTATATTCTTATATTTCTTGTAACTTCTAAATCAGAATTTACATAATTAAATTAGTGTTGTTTTCCTTAAGCACATTTTTATAATGATATGATTAGAAATTGAATATACTCAAAGTATATATCACATGCATGCTAACTTGAAATCTTCCCCCTTTGATTATGCCTATTTGTCAATACCCGGCGGCAATATCGTCCCGCTCGCTGACGCTGCCAATATGTTTTTCAGTTTTTGAATTATTAAAATGAAATTAATCAACTTCCTATATTAATATTGAGTGTCCTAACTGTATGCTACATGCATTTTCATCTCGATTATTGTCTACTTTGGCTGACTCAGGCTATTCTTTATCAAAACTGCTTGAAGGGTATTTTTAAATTGCGTCGGAAAATGTTTTAGCGAATATTTTTAATAATTTTCTTAGATAGTAATAGAAGTAAAAATAAAAACCTAAGTGATGATGACGTGATATGTATAGGTATTAACGGCAGTTTGTTGATGCGGGTCACTCGATAACTTTATTACATTTATTGTTTTTCTAATATTAAAGTTAATTTAAGCAAACTATAATCTGGAATGTTTTGCTTACTGTATAGGTAATTTTCTGTCTTTAAATATATAAATAATATAAAAAGTCAAATATATAATAAAAAAAACAAAAAATCCTTTTAGTCCAAGATCCCAGCGTGATAAGACATAACTTATTTTTTCAAAGATGAAACCTTAAGTTCTCAGTAGCGTCTCTTGTGCTTTGAATACCTACGTGCTTGTGAAGCTTGCCCTGTAACACCTGGGCAGGTACCAGGTGTGAAATGTAATTAAAAATAGGAGTTACTTAACTTAAATTTGTATGACTGATTTTTAGATATATTTTATAGAATATTATTCTCAAGCAGTATTGCAAAAGTCAGACACTTTCCATGGACCAAAACTTCTGTCAGACGCTTTAAAGCGCCACAAAAAATAAATAAACTTTACTTATTTTTAAATGTCTGATTTTTAAATATGTTATCAAGATAACTATTACAAAATTATATTTAATCAGTTAGACAAATTGTAACTACCAAAAATCCCCAAATCTCAAAAATTATTCGGCCGTGAGTATGAGCGCGAGAGCACTATGCATGCGTTTCAGAGCGAATGAAACGTCCATAGTAACTCGGTTCTCTTTCTTAAACTCACAATCTGTTTCAGTCTAGTGTGTATGTGGATAATTATGTTAGGACATATGGATAATTTGAAAAATGATGATTCCAATACGCATGCACTGGAAATAACCAAATATACATTAATTTAAAAAAAAAATACGAGCATTTGAGCACATCTTTGTGAGAAGTTTACCAGGATTTCATGCATTGACTGTAGTGATGCCGCGAGACAAGCGAGACGAGAGAATGGTCTCTCTCGTCTCGTCTCGTAGGGCGAGAGAAAACTGTTCTCTCGTCTCGACGAGAAGGCGCTTCTCTCGCTCGAGAGAGCCTTTCTCTCGTCTTGTCTCGTCCCGTCTCGTTTCTCTCGTGATAAAACAATTTCAAATTTAAATTTGAAAAAGACAAAATATGAAAAAATTGTCTCTCTATCTGTCCGTCTGTCACAGTTGTTTTACAATTAAAATTTGAAGTAATAAGTGGCCCAGATTAGGCGTTAACTAAAAACGAAAATACTTAGTCTTGTAAGTCAGTTGGAGAGGGGGGAAGAGGTTAAATTGGAAGTTAGAATTTTTCTAATGCAATCCTGCGATTTTAAATGAAAGCATTTTGTAGTATGGTTTTAAAATGCAAGAATATAGAGACATAAAAACGATGTGAAATTAGAGAAACATTATAAAATTTTTGTTATAATGAGATGCACTTTACTTGAGACGTAAAATAGAGGGCGTTACTATCTTTAAATTTTCTAATGGAAAGTAAAGTCATGTAATACCTCATTTGAAAAATATTTTGATTATATTTACGTCCAAACAAACAGTTTTAATTTTTTTTGTTTTCACAAAAATTACATTCTTGATAATCCTAGAAATGTTAGAATATAATTTTTTAATTAGCTTTTCTGCTAAGAAGTTATGAAAAATTTAATACGTAATTGGTAATAAACAATAATTGTTAATACGAGAGTTATCAAGAATGTAACTTATTAGTAAAGGCTCAGAACATGATTGTCTGTACAAGAACAAAGTACCAGCTACAAAAAATTGCCATTTGTGCAGTGTTAAATCCCTCTAACAGTAAAAAATTACTTAAATTTATAAAAGATACTGACATTTACTCTGCACTTGCTAAAATGTTAATTATACATTGTATACTATTGTAAAAAACAGCATTTATAAGGTATTATACCTCCGGTAATGATCCTTTGAGGTTGAAGCGGTAAATAAAAAAAAGAATTTAACCTACTTTATGAATTTATTTAATGTAATTTCTGTAAAAACAAAAATATCTAAATGTGTTTACATGAACGTAAAAATAAAGAAAATATCTATCAAATGAGGTATCACATGACCCTACTTTCCATTAAAAAATTTAAAGCTAGTAACTCCCTCTATCTTACGTGTCTCAAGTAAAGTGTATCTCGTTATAACAAAAATATAATATCTCTTGAGTTTTACCTCGTTTTTGTTTTGTCATTATCTTTTTTCATTTAGAAGTTAAAATAGAGGAAGGTTCAATTTTTGTCCTCACTGTATATAATACATTCGTGTGTATTACCTTTTCTTTAACAGTTTTTCGAAAAAACGCTTAAAAATGTTCAACTTATCTTCAAAAGTAACAGCAGAATGGATTAAATATAAGAAATGATTGCATACATTTTAAATAAATGAATTGAGAAATATTTTTTCTTATAAATCACTATTTATAAAATCCTAATAACACAAGTATCCTTTGTTACCATTTAATATATATAGAATAGGTGTGTTATAGTTAACTTTTTGACTATCTCGAAATGTAATATGTTAAAATTTTAAGTTACAATAAGCAATTGAAAATTTCAAATAAGCAAAGAGAAAATTGTTCGAGAGAGCCCGAGAGAGCCCGAGAGAGCTTGAGAGAAACGAGAAATTCTCGTCAAGAGATAACACTCTCTCGTCTCGTCTCGTCTCGAATCTGTTTTCGAGAGAAAATGTCTCTCGTCTCGTTCGAGACGAGAAAAGACGAGACGAGAGACGAGAATCTCTCGTCTCGCGGCAACACTAATTGACTGGGTGTGACTTTAAAACAAAGACCTTTTAATGTATTGATGAAGAAGCAAGGATATCAGCTAGCTTTTATGCAATTTGGAAATCCAGAGTAGTTTACAGATGAGCACATACAACAGGATATTTTTAACAAAGTACAAAAATTTATAATGTTCCTGGCATACTTGACGTTGATGCTACCCGACTTTAGCTGTTTTTAAATAATTACACCGTTTCTGATATAAACGAAGAATTCAATTCAAAAAATTTAAAAAATTTTGTTACAGGCATTTTACCACCATGCAAAACTGAGTTATTTCAACAATTTCTCCGAGCTAATTACATTGCTAGCATAAGGAATAATGCAAATGAAAAACAACCAACCATCTTTACTCCAGAAAACAATGGGTGGACGTTAGAAGAAAACCAGTATCATTTTCATTGGTTTGATGGTGATGAATTACCAAGAGACTTTAGTGAATCACTTCAAGATCCAGGTACTGCACTTTAACTTCAGGTTTTCAATTTATTTTTTGGTTTATATTTGTAGTTTAATGTTTTGTAATTCTTTTAATTGTTTTTTACAGAAGAAGCTGGCAGCAACGACAACATAACTGATGACGATGAGGATGATGACTTGAATGGACAATATGACTGGCTCAATGATGAAAATTCAAATGATTATTCTGATGATGATCATGATGAATAAGAGAAATCAAATACTCTCACTTACTAACCATAGTTAGTTTTTATTACTAAAATTATTTTTTCTTAAAAATTTCAAAACTGTTATCTTTGGTAAAAAAAAAAAATTAAAATTATTACTCCGAAAAAAAATTATTTACCGAATATATGCAATAAATTAATTTACTTTAATAATTATTCATTATTCTAAAGAGCGAAATATATGCAAAATGCATATATTATATGCATTTTTGCATATTTTACCAAAGTTCAGAAAATATTGCATATTTTAGCAAAGTTTGGAAAACAGAATTTACAGATATATTTGAAATAAAGAACTTTTTAATTTTTTGTTTTATTTTTAAGCGTTACTTCTTGTCAATTAGTTTTTGCAAATTGGCATGCACCGGGTTTTTACCTTCTTAAGATATTCCTGACGAATTTACATGCTACAGATACAAATGTAATAGACGAAATTAAAGTTTTACTGGATGATAGCAATTTTTACAACACAGATGCTTGTGGAAGATATATGGTACATCTTATGATTGGAGCCTTAAGAGAAAATGAACAAGGTACATAATATTTAATTGCATCAAAACAGTTAGAAAAAACTAACAATACAACTGTTATCCGATTTATACAACAATCTCTAGCAGATTTTTTTACCAAATCAAATAAAAGTATGGCAAAACTTAACAATATTTTATCCAAATATGGTCCACGTTACTTGTCTTCTGCTTGGAATAAACTTAGTTGCAGAAACTGTGAAAACAGAATATCCCTTGGCATCAGAATTAATTTTTAAATAAATTAGTTAATTAAACAAAATCCCGGCCTGGCTGGGATTTGAACCCGGGACCACTGAGTCCACAGGCTAACGCTCTAACCACTGAGCTACCCACACCCCCTACTTTTGTTTTTTTTAAGTATTTTTAACAAATATGCAATAAGTACTTTTTTAAATATTTAAATTCTTTGCTCTGAAATGCATGTGCATAGTGCTCTCACACTCGCACTCACGGCCGAACAATTGTGTTTAGGGGTTTTTTGGTCATTACAATTTGTCTGACTGATTAAATATAATTTTGTAATAGTTATCTTGATAATATATTTTAAAATCGGACATATGAAGTTCATTTATTTATTGTGGAGCTTTAAAGCGCCTTACAAAAGTTTTGGTCGATGGAAAGTGTCTGACACTTGCGATACTACTTGAAAATAATATTCTATAAAATGTATCTAAAAATCGACCAAACAAATTTAAGTTAAGTAACTCTTATTTTTAGTTACCTTTTACACCTGGTACCTGCCCAGGTGTCACAGGACAAGCTTCACAAGCACGCAGGTATTCAAAGCACATGTCTTATAGCTCTGGAATCTTACTCTATATGTTTAACACGCTAACAATATTGCAAAGGGCACTTAGCATAACGGATGCTATTTTTGACTTATGTCATTTAGTGTTCTTCCACACATACTTTAATTTTCTTTTACTATACGGAGAATGGTCGCACTGCGCAGCTTTCTGAGTGCCTTTTAAAAGTAGATAGAAAACTCCGCCATTTTGAACCCTTATTACGTGTTGCCTACATCTTGGCGCAATATTTTTAATAGGTGCGTTTTAGTCATCCGCTTCTGCTTCGGAATTGTCGGTTTTCTTGTTTTAATCTGACAGGCTAAAACGACTAAACCGACAAATCCGGGAGCAGAAGCGGATGAATATTTTGCTTGTTGCTGTCAGTGTCAGTGAATATTATTTTTGGAGTCACAGTTTATTGCTAAAGAATCAGTTAGCTCACTCGGACCAGTTGAAAGTTCCAAAATAACATCCACTCCAGGGATACAAATTCAGGATAAGCAGAAGACTGCTGTTTTATTATAGGCGGTTGTCATATATTGTATTATCCGAGTTGCGCAGTGTATAAACTGGAATACTGAGATCAAAAATGCCGACGAAGAGTGAGCGATCTGATTCTTTATCTATAAACTGTGTCATAGGAATCAAAATGGCCGCGCCCTATGTTGGGCGTGTCGGACCTCTCTCTTGCCCCGTATAGTAATCAAAGTATGCGATTCTTCCATGTAATTTTTTTATATTTATAACAAAGGCGAAGATTTATACTATAAAAATACTTCTACGGTTACTCCAATAGAAGATTTTCCTTGTGTAATGTTGATATTTTGGGTGGCTTCAGAACAATAATAAAACACATTTAAGATTTTTGGTTTTGGTCACTAAACCTTTTAACTATATTGATATAATTTTCGACACGGAAATCAGACGGTACGCGACAACTCGGCGATGCAAAGCCGGCGACGGTCAACTCGGCGATGCCAAGTCGGCGATGGCCAACTCGACGATGGTAAACTCGGCGACGATCAACTCGGCGAAAAGGAATACAATAATATAATATGCAATTATTTATTATAATACAATATAATATACAATCTATAAAAAAAAATTGATTGGAGAACTTGATTAATAAAATAAAAATATATAAGAGATTTTTAAAGTGGCAATAAAATCAATTAAGGGTTTTAACTACAATTAGGGTTTCTAATACATATTATTAGAAAGCAAATTAAAATATTAAGGGAAAATTTAGAGCTTAAGATTTTTCAATGCAAAATAAAAATAAGATATAATATATTAAAATATTAGGTTATGAAATAAAAAAATTTAAGTAACATATGCTGAAACGGAATTAAAAAATAAAAACTGAAATAAAAAAAGGTTGATTATAGAATATTGTTATTTATTATAATACACATTACAATTATTTATAATACATATATTTATTATAATACAATATAATATAAAAAAAAATATTCATGTTGTAATTATGTGATATCCCTCTGAGATACTCGATCAAATTTTGCCTGTTATAATTGGCCACTTTATTTAAAATCCTCTCGTCGGCTTCCTCATAACGTTTCCTTTTTGATGCGCCATTGCGCCCGGCAATTGCTCGTTTATAGTCTGCATCGTACGAAGAATGTACCTTTTTTAAATTATCTATGAATGTCCATAACGAAGGATGAGCAATGCCAGAACCAAAAGCCAGTTGCAACTTGCGATGACATGCTTCTGCAAAATTATTTGTCCTATCTCGTCCATTCAATGTTCGAAAATAAACGGACCAAACTGCTGATGGAAAAGTTGCTGGCACTCTGGTTCCATTATTCCTAAGTCGACCGATATAATTGCTGGTAAACCATTCTAAAATTGGTTCTAATATTTCTGGCAACTCATTTTCCAATTCGGCAATGGCCTCAATCACATCCTCTTCTGGGACAAATGCCAATGATGTTACCATTTTTGCTTGTAGTGCAAATTCGGGATCAGTATTGTACATTCCTAGGAGATTGCAAGAAGATAAATGCTTTCGAAGATTTTTGACCAAGTGGAATAAGCATCCTCTAATTTCGGCTTCTGGGAAAACTTGTCTTACGACCTGGTGAATTGCCAACTCAAAGTCGACACTGATGCTTTCCGGATTTAATTGCGGCCAAAGAACTTTTATCATGTTAAACACATTGAGATATGTTTCTGCACTTTTATTAGGCAGCAAGCAATATAGTACAGGAAAAACTGGACCCTTCTCTTCATGCGTATCTTTTCTTGCCAGAATAACAAATATTTGAGCAAAAAGTGGAGGACACAATAAGAATGTGCCGTCAACAAATAATTCTTTCATGCTTGCACTCCATGTTGCATGGTATTCTCTACCAAATATTAGAATTCGATGTGGATCCACTTGATCTCTTCCGGAATCTGCCAGCAAAAAATTCTCAAATTGAGTAGGGCTGTAATAATATTGCGAGTACACTTCTGGGATGATAATTTCACTAAGAGTTTCTGGATTGGCGGGTGCTTTGCACATGGTTACTCTTACTCTTTGAATGTTTCTCCGCATAACACTGGAACTTGGAAGCATTCCTTTAACCGCAGCTGGTACATTCTCCAAAACTCGTCCTCTGATTTGGGCAGGATTCTCCATCGTTGTCGCGACCAGGTGCTTCACAGTGGTATTCATTTTTTGCAGAAAAACATTTGCTGCATTTCCTACCGTACTACATGTGTGTTCATTTAGTAATATTAGTATAATCTTATTACTAAAAAAAATCAAATTGCATAAATTTAATTTTTGTTTCACACTGAAAAAGTATTAGAAATATGAATCAAACTCGAGGCGCTTAAAAATTTAGTATTGCATGTGCTATATAATTAACAGTAATTCTTGCTGCGCATCCAAAAACGACTTTATTGTAAGTCATACATTATGTCTAAACCGCGTTATAGATATCTCTTAAGTAGATACTGCCATTTTACTAATATCGCCTTGAATTTACTTTTATGACAAATATAGAATTAATTTGTTTTCACCAGATACATTTAAAAAACTAAAATGTTACTGATTTTGATATGCAACCTTACCTCAAAATTGAAAATTTATAAAACAGTTATAAAAGTATAAAAAAACATTTGTTTAAAGTCTGTGTAAATGTGTAGTAACTGTTCGGTAACTGCATTCAACAAATCTTATAGAATTTACAAAAGAACCAAATAGTTATGTAATACTGCGCCCATTTTGTGTTTATTAGTGTTGAAAGAATGTTCCGGAAATGTTCTTAGCTAATATTCTATTTTATAAATTTTGTTCTGTAAACATTTTTTCAGCTTTTATAAAATATCAAATTGTTACTTGGGAAGAATCTGAAAAAGAAACTTCTTGATTAAGAAATTAAAATTTAATGGCCAGAGCTGTTTGGAATTACAAAATTAAGGTGGCAATAAAATCAATTAAGGGTCTTAACTACAATTAGGGTTTTTAATACCTAGTATTAGAAAGCAAATAAATATTAAGGGCTTAAGATTTTTCAAAGCAAAATAAAAATAAGATTACCTTATAATTGCCTGCTTAAGGGCTTAAGATTTTTCAAAACAAAATAAAAATAAGATTACCTGATAATTACCTGCTTACTTGTACCTACATCCTATAAAAGTTTTTCTGCATTTCCTACCGTACTACATGTATGTTCATTTCGTATACATTTGAAAGAACCATCCATAATATTGGTCCATATCCTTCCTTTGCATCTTTCATGCTTGTTTTCGCAGCGCCAGAATTGAATGGTGTTGTCCTTGTTCGTTTTATCCTTCGTGTATAGGTAGCCATCCCAGTAGTACTTTTCGTGACCCCTTTGGCTAAGAACTTTATTTTCCATCTTGAGTCTCAGTAAATAAAAAACTCACATAGACAAACAAAATTACACACAATGTCTTTACTTCTGAGACGAATTCGGAATATTAAGGAAAGTGAATATCACCAGTCTTTTATAGGATGTAGGTACAAGTAAGCAGGTAATTATCAGGTAATCTTATTTTTATTTTGTTTTGAAAAATCTTAAGCCCTTAAGCAGGCAATTATAAGGTAATCTTATTTTTATTTTGCTTTGAAAAATCTTAAGCCCTTAATATTTATTTGCTTTCTAATACTAGGTATTAAAAACCCCTTATTGTAGTTAAGACCCTTAATTGATTTTATTGCCACCTTAATTTTGTAATTCCAAACAGCTCTGGCCATTAAATTTTAATTTCTTAATCAAGAAGTTTCTTTTTCAGATTCTTCCCAAGTAACAATTTGATATTTTATAAAAGCTGAAAAAATGTTTACAGAACAAAATTTATAAAATAGAATATTAGCTAAGAACATTTCCGGAACATTCTTTCAACACTAATAAACACAAAATGGGCGCAGTATTACATAACTATTTGGTTCTTTTGTAAATTCTATAAGATTTGTTGAATGCAGTTACCGAACAGTTACTACACATTTACACAGACTTTAAACAAATGTTTTTTTAAACTTTTATAACTGTTTTATAAATTTTCAATTTTGAGGTAAGGTTGCATATCAAAATCAGTAACATTTTAGTTTTTTAAATGTATCTGGTGAAAACAAATTAATTCTATATTTGTCATAAAAGTAAATTCAAGGCGATATTAGTAAAATGGCAGTATCTACTTAAGAGATATCTATAACGCGGTTTAGACATAATGTATGACTTACAATAAAGTCGTTTTTGGATGCGCAGCAAGAATTACTGTTAATTATATAGCACATGCAATACTAAATTTTTAAGCGCCTCGAGTTTGATTCATATTTCTAATACTTTTTCAGTGTGAAACAAAAATTAAATTTATGCAATTTGATTTTTTTTAGTAATAAGATTATACTAATATTACTAATGATTAAAATCTTTAATTAACATTGGTTTTGTCTTAAATACTAGTAAAACCGACAGTAGATTTAGCTTTAAAACTGTCTTAGGTTTTTGTTAAATATGGCGGCTATTCAGAGGTATTAGAAAGTTATTTTAAGACTGAATCATAATTATAAAATATTATTGTAGTAAAAACAGCTGTAATACAATAATTAAGTTGTATTACTCATTTCTACAAAACAAGTTCATCATGGTTTGTTGTATAATAGTTTCATATTGCTGCACTATATGACAAAATATAACATAACCTTACTAAATCGTTTCCCATTTAAGAATTTGAGAATTGAAATGATTAGATTTGTTTCTACAGCTTTATAGAGCAAGCATAATTTTTAATATTACGAGAATAAGCAAGTTTAACATGGACATCGCCAAAAATATGGCTTTCTTTTAGTATTGGGGCATGATTATTCAGAACATACCTAATTATTATCTGGCTGAATAATATTTTTTTTTGAGTGTCTAGACAAACCAACAAAATGTTTTACTAATATTTTTTACTGTTCTCTGAAAAGCAGGTACCACTTATTTTTTATATTTCTTCACTATTTAAATCTGACATTTTCAGACCATACACTCACATACAATTCGTATGGGAAGTAGTTGAACAAACATAAAATACAAAATAATATGCCGTAGATACTACCAAATGTAGTTGCTTTATTTTTTTTATAAATATTTTTAAAGGGATAATACTATTCTTAACTAAAATAATTGCTATACAGTTTTCTGATTTGTAATAGTGTATTTCGACAATATATTACAGTTATTTTAGAGTTTTCATCAGAAGCAAATTGCTATTGACGCGGAATTATCTCACACTAATATTTATGTAACTATTTTTTAAAGCGTTATTATGAGGTTAAGAAACAGTTATATTTGTATAACCAAAAAGTTCTAAAGGTAATCCAGAACAATAATATAGAATAACTATAAAGCAATTTTATTTTATAAGCTGAAATATTATATAGAACAGTTGTATAAATATTTATGTAACAATTTCATAGTAATCGTGAAAACTATTTTATAATTTTGCTGTAAGAATATTGTAAAAACTAATTTATATAACAATTTAGTTTCAGAGAACAAAATAGTTATTTCTGCAAATGTAGTACAATAAATTAGCATTCCAGAAACAGCAATATAATATCAATAAAATGTAATAGTCTTGTAAACTAAAAATTATAAAGCTACTTTGTTAGTTGGGTTAGTTTTAATATTTAATATATTTTTTCCTGTATATGTTGATTTACTTTAGTAATAATAACTTTTTTCCAGTTTCTTATTTAAAATCTCTTATATATTTTTATTTTATTAATCAAATTCTCCAAATTTTTTTTATAGGTTGTATCTTATTTTGTATTATAATAAATAATTGAATAATATATTATTGTATTCCTTTTCGCCGAGTTGATCGTCGCCGAGTTGATCGTCGCCGAGTTTACCATCGCCGAGATGACCATCGCCGACTCGGCATCGCCGAGTTGACCGTCGCCGACTTTACATCGCCGAGTTGACCTGCTCCGGAAATCAGAAAACTAATCAAAATTATTAAGTTATTACAATGACAATTATTTATGCCAATGATTGATAATGACAGTATTCATTTTCTGGGATATTTTGTATAGTTCTGTTACAGCTAGGAATACTGTCTTCATGGACACAGCTTATTCAATACCCACCTACTTATCTCGGCATTAATTGGAAAGTTCGCGGACAGCCTGCCGCGCATCTTTCATAGTAGACAGAGATTCAGTTGGAACTATTTGGTTTTATTTTTCTATGGTCCGAACCGTGATATCAAGAGAATTGCAAAGAAGTAGAGTGGGTAGAATGATAAGGTATGGTCTGCGCATCCATGATGAGTGTGGAAATTGTGCATAATTTAACCTTCCATTCTTACACATGTAAATGACAAGGAGAGATTGCCCTAAGCACAGTAAACAAATTCCAGGCATGGCTTTTTTCAGCAATACTTTTTTCAGCAATAATGTTTATGTTCAGATTTGTTTTTTGTTCCTGTTTAAAATTTTCAAAATAATGCTTGCTTTAAATCGTTGTGCGATAAGAAAGAGCACAAATAAATCAAACATTCTTAGTTTTACTTTTTTTTTTAGATTATGCCTAAAATTATTGTTTCTGGTAACTAGTGGTAGATATGTTTTACATACTGTGCAGCATTTACTTGGTAAGTCGCTGCCTTGATCTTGGGGATATTTTTTAAAATAGCAGGCGGCGTAGCTAGTTGTCTTTGGTTTTTCTTCTTCAACTGTAAGGAATTTCAGTCTTGACAGTCAGAGTATCACAATATGTTCTGTGCAGTTTCCTTCTCTTCCTGACAGAATTGGCATAAGTTGACCTTTGCCAGGATGATATCTAAATTGTAATGATTCCGTCATTTGAATTTTAATGTCATATTTTCGTTTTGTATATGAGATACACTTTTGGAATTTTTTTTTTTTTTTATTTTGAAATTAGTTTGTTCAGGGGTTCTTAGAATAGTCAATAGGATTTGGAATTAAAAAAACTGTCAAATAAGAAATGTTGGATTTAAAATAAACTAGATCAGTATATCATAATAATAGAGTAGAATAAAATACTTGTTAAAAGAGAAAAAAATACAACAAATAAAATAAAAAGACAAAAGACAAAGAAAGTTTTATTTGAATTAAAGATAAGGATGAATCAAATAGTAGGAAGAGGAGCCAGAGGAGAAGGAACTAAAAGCAAAGGAAGTCAGTAGAGTAGGCAAATGCAGTATAGTGAAAAACGCATAATAGAAATCAGAAAGCAAAGCAGGAGGCATTAATCAGGAGGCATGGCATGATGAGGAGGATAACACAGAGTAGGAGTTGGAACCGATTTTGGAGAGGCGCTGAAAAAAAAAATAGCAAAACATTTTTTATTATCAATTATTTAATTATTATTTGAATTTTTTGTAGGAACCAAATCTAAAAGCTGTAGGATATTGAAATGGTTTTACCTTTCTGAGATGGAACTATTTCAATGTTTATTAAGCCTACAATGCCCTTTTAATGGGCCTACTAGTACTCTAGTATTTTTCCTATTCTGGGTGGTTATATGCTCGGTGAGTTTTGACGATGGTTTTTTAAGAACTCTCAGTCCTGGTTAATTTTTTCACCATTCCTGTGAAGCATTCTAGGCAAATAAGGTCTATTGATGCTCCTCCTGGGGATAAGAGATGACATTTAAAAACTCCCTGGATAGCCTTTCTCTGAATAGTGTCAAGACTGTCAAAATTAAGGAGCTGCAAAATGTGCAAATAAAAAATAATAAAAATATTAATTTGTTTTTTTTTTTGTATTAAAGAATTAATTTCTAACTTTCCTAATTTCGATCAAGAAATTCTCCATTTTTTTTACATTCCAGCTGATACCATTTGCAAACGAATGTCCATTGCACATCCGTTGTGATGGGCAACTCGTAGATATTTTCTCTGGGCTGAAGAATCAATGAATATTTTTTGAGATGACTTCCTTATATCTAACTATAGTTGAGTAGCGAAATAATAGATAGTAATTTAATGCCTAGAAAAAAACCCTTGTCCAGTAACCTCTAAAAATTTCTCCATTTTGGTGCAATGATATTTAGCAAAATGAACCTCTGTAAGGGGACAAAATCTATTGATTTTGAAAAAATCTGACTAAAAATGGGGGCTTAAAAGGAGTTGAAATTAAAAAAAAAAAATAAATCAAAAATGAAGTTTTTAGTAAAAATCAAGCTCTATAAGTAGATGAAGCTTAATAATTCTGAAAAAAATTTGAATAAAAATGGGGAGTTAGGGGGTTAAGGTGGGTTTAAATATTTAAAAAAATCCTAACTCAAAAACGAACAATAATATCAACTTGAAATTTTTGGCAAAAACCAAGATCCGAAAGAGGGCAAAGCCTATTGATTTAACAAAAATCTTAATCAAACGGTGAAATAAAACAATAGAAATCAAAAACCAGAAGCGATATTAACATGAAATTTTTAGTAAAAATCAAGCTCTACAAGAGAATGAATAAATAAATAAAAATGGACAGATAAGGAGAGTTTAAATATTGAAAAAAATCCCAACTTAAAAACAAAAAAAGATATCAAATTGAAATCTTGAGAAAAAAAATCTGATTAAAAATGGGGGTTAAACTGTAAAGAGTATATTATAGAATGCCAAGCATTATATATCTTCATTCTAGTTTACCTAGTATCCAATGTGTACTTATTTTGCAGTCTTTTTTTTTTAAATAATTCCTAACGATTTTTCTTGACCACTTTTGTGATTAACTTTTTCCCAAAATTCTACGTCGTTAATGTTTCTAAAACACAGCCGATGTCCAACCTTAATTTAACATCCTGTACATGCTGACGTTGATTCCAATTTTTTTGAAATTTGATTGACATAATTTCTTTAATTAAGTAATAAATTTATCACCACGCATTTTTTTGATAGGCCTAAATATTAAATAAAATCAAAAGAAAAAGTTTCCGTTGTTTTAATTTAAAGATAACAGACATCGGTTAAAAAATTAATTGTGTTATTAAATTCATTCCGCGAAGCTGATTTTCCTCCCATTTTAGTTTTTAAACACGTGCGCAAGCATCACCCTAAAGCTCAAAAGTTATCCTAAAACATGATAGGGGAGCACTCAACAAAGCCACATTACAAAGCTTCCCTCAATTATTAACAATTTACCATCCTCTTCGGTAATAGCCCGGGTTAGACGAGTGCGCTTACGAAGAGCTCTCTATCCGCTGGCAGACAAATGAACGTTGCCTGCCTGCCTGCCTGCCAGATCGTTGAATCATTTGAATCATTTACGTGCATATGGTTGTAAAGAGGTTTCATTCTGGTTTGTTAAATATCTTTTCTGCGAGCGTTTACGTTTAGAGTGCGCTTTTAATACACATAAAAAAATCTTTTCGTTTGAGAATATTCATTTTTTAAAATTCTAACTAAATGTTAAAAACAAATTATGGAATAAAATTGTTTGTGTTATTTTATATACAGTATTTTTAAATGGCCTAGACCAGTGGTCAGCAAACTCATTATTCAACAAAGACAAATAGCAACAGTAAAACGACTAAAATTTCTTTTTTAAACTTAAACTATAGAGTTAGACACATTGTTAAGTTAATTAGGGTAATTCTAAGCTTATATTGGGAAAAAATTATACGAGCCATAGGGTACAGGCACTGTGAGTGAACATCCATCTCTATATTGTTTGTATAACGACTACTGCATCTCTTGTTAGTAATGCATGAACTATTGTGGGGTATAGTTATCTCTAGTTAAATAATTACAATATTTACGTAATTTTCTGATTCTAAAATAACGAATTATTATAGTCAAGCAGAAAATAATGAGTTGATTTTAAATTAAATCCTAATATTTTGACCGTTAAATTTAGCATAAACGAAAAAATGCCAATGTTATGTTATGTATATGAAAGATCTATTGTTCCCCCTTCTGTCGATATTGCAGAAAGCAAATGTATCAATGCCTATAACGACCCTTCTAATTCTATCTTTTCAAGGAAGTGTAGGTTTTGAAGTGGCTTCAAATTAGGTAAAATACCCTTGGATTCTGGATTAATGCACATTCAATAAGAATGTGAATGAATGTTTTATCCTTCTTCTCACATAATCTGCACTCACTAGCTTCTAGTTCTCTCGGTTTACTAAGGTGTCCTTTTAGTCGGCAATGCCCAGTAAGGATCCATGTTACAATACGTAGCCTGTTATTGCTCAAACAGATGCAGGCTTCCGATCTCTTCTGATTATATTCATCCAGAAGTATCTCAGTCTGTCTTAGTCCCAAGAGATTGTTCCAATTTTCGGTTCTTCTACTGCCGAATTGTTTAGATTTGGACATTTTTCTTTATATTTACATACTAAATTAACATCCTGTATATAAAGTAAATTTTATTTAATTAAAATGTTTATTTTCATATGCAGGTACTATAAACTATTCCAATTTCATTTCAAGTTAAATGTATATCGTAATAACAAAAATACTAAATTATTTTAAAATCATTTCAAAACATTGAACTGGGATCGAAATTCAAATAACAATATTTTGCTAATGTATATTTAAATAATTAAATAATATTAATTGTTATTGTATATTGTTTATTCTGTAATAATTTAGATCTAGATGCAAATAAGAAATAAAGAGATAGACTAACAACATGTGGTAATATACTTTACAAAATTATCTGTGAAATGAGATTCATGAAAACCATCTTGTGGCATTAATTACAAAATTCATCTTTAAAGATTATTTACCAATTCTTTTTTAATTTCTCCTAATTTTATGTTACTGCTAGTACCGCAAAACGGCTCAGGCTCCACAAAGGGTATTTGAGCCCCTTTCCTTGCGAGACTATCTGCAACCTTGTAAGCCTGTACACCGTTATGTCGCGGGACCCAAGTGAGAGTAACTGTATTTTTCTTGCATGGCTCATTCAATTTTGTTAAGGATCTCCAGACCATTTTTGAGATGATTACGTAAGAGCTCAGTGCTTTGATGGCTGCTTGGCTATCGAACATGATGTTAATCTCTTGTATACGATAGTATTTTTGATGGTTAACTGGATATACTTCTCGATGGCATGATTTTCTATCACGAAGGTTCTTGCGTATTTTTCCAATTCCTTCCAATTTTCTCGTTCAACCTTATGAAACGTTATTTCATCGTTCTTTGCCTTTTCTGTATTTAGCTCAACTGGCCATTCTGTTTTTCTATATTTACTCAATTTTCTCTTTTATTTGCTCTAACGAAAGACATCCTATTTTCCAGTAGAAGTTTCATTCCTTATAGTAGACTTTAATTTTCCTAAAAGATATTTCAGAAGAGATTTATTCTCAAGAATAAATATTAGACGAAACTTTATTTTCTAACGAAGAAACTTTATTATCTAAGGAAGAATCAACAGCAGAAATGAGGGAATTATTAAGCTACTGCATAGCTTTTATCGCGGGCTTTGAGCGCGGCGACCGAATCAAGAAATTTCCGTAACGACCGTAACGAAAATAACCTAACACCCCCCACTCCGACCGGCACAGCGGTGCAGCGTTGAATGCCGTGGAAGGTTTTATCCGAATCCGACTCTATTCGTATTAGTATGAAGTGAAGTTAAATATACGTCTGCGGACTGGAACGTATATGAAATATTCCCGGCGGGTGTAAATATTAGATATTAATTTTTTTAAATATGATTTGAAGTGTTTGATTCACGCTGAAATTTTAATAGCGTCTTAATTAAATTAAATATAAAAAAAAATTAATTCCAAAAAGGCAGACGCTTTTTCCGGGGTTTAATTGCCGGCCAACATAAAAATAAGTCTTATTTACTGCGTATGGCTGTAGGTGTGAGTGAGAGTGCTTATCACTGCCGTTACTACAGTCTTTCTCTACGCTCCCATTGGCTATTGGTCACGTATCTTTTACAGCTGTATATTTTAAATTCATATTTCGGAGTATAATAAAAAAATAAATTTATTTAGATGACTTATGTTTAAACTTTTAATCTCTCAAGTTTAAAAATTAATACAATTGAGTAATAATGATATTTTTATAGTTTTTAAATCATATATTTGTGTGATTCCATTAAATTACAATGTAGGTATCATTTGACATGATAAAATTTTGTTTCCAAATTATTTGACATGATAAAATTTTGTTTCCAAATTATTTTTGTTTAATTAAAAAGTAATAATTCGTAAATATTTGTAATCAAATGTTATATATTCCAAACTTATATCAAGATGTGCTCGGTGGCGCAGAGCGTACAGTGGTCTAAATTTGGATAGTGTAGATAGCAAAGTTAGTGGTTCGACCCCCGAAACTTTTAGTTTTTTTTTGTTTTTTTTTTCTTTAAAAAAAAAAGGAAAAATATTATTGTTTTATTATTTCACAGTCTTGGTAATTTAAAATGTTTAGTTTTTAAAAAGTATATACTTATTCAATGCGTAGTGGCGCATAACGAGGTTCATTCAAGTTCAGCTGATTTTAAAAATGCAAGGCTACCAGTGGAGACTTCGTTTATTTAAATTCAAAAAGATAAACAAATAGGAAATATATATTTTTTCAATAAGTACAACAGTATTAACTTCTCATTTATTCAATAAAAGAAAAAATTTGTTTTCTTATCGGTCACCGCGCACAAAAAGTGTAATTTAATATCAAAGAAAAAACTTGAATTATTATCAAAGAAAAAAATACTGCATAAATAAAATAAATAAATAATTATAATTGCATATGTTGATAAAAAAATGCTATGCAATAGCTTTACCGCGGCAGTCCCCGAGTGCTACACGTATTTTTTTTATATTTTGAAATATCTACATTATGCAGAATACTTCTTAGCATTAAATACTGTGTCCACAAATTGGCAGTTTGTATTTTAGGAGCTGGTTTATCGAAATAAAACAATAAAATGTTTTCAGAGAAATAACTTCATTTTTTTCACTTTATGCTCTTATTTCACTATCGCTATTATAATCCATTTTATAAAAACAAATTAGAAAAACGTTCACTATACACACAAACAACTAAATATTTTAGAACTTGCTAAACTTTTTTAATTGCGTAGTTAAACGCCTCCTTAATACATGATAAATCAAAGCCTACTGAATATGTTCTCATTTATCTTACACAACCTGAAAAACTAACCATATTTTATTCATTTGTAAGCAAGAAAATAGTCACTTCTAATGCAGCAATGTAGTTTTGGTAAATAATAAAACATAACCTTAAATTATACACAACACATTATTTTGTTTTGGAACAAAATTTATTTGACATCTATTGGATCTGTTATACCCGTAACATCTAAGCGTAAACTGTAAGACGTAAGAGGAAATTCTGTTTATTATATACCTATAACTTCCACGAAAATGTAAAATTGACATTAAATTTATTTGATGTAGATTTTTGGTGTATTGATGTTCTCGTTTTTTAACTATGTCAAGTTATACAAAAAAATATAGAGATATTGCAAATTTGTATAATTAGAGACAAATAAGTTCCATAAATTGTAAAGTAAGACAAACCTAATGTTTTGACATTAGAGTGACCTATTCTTTTCTTGTTACACATAAACGATCTATCACATACACTTGGCTTGGATGACTGTATCCTGTACGCTGACGATACAACACTAGTACTAAGAACGGGCTCTGTTACAAACCATGAACATTTATTTTTGGCAAACAATTGGTTTACGGCTAATAATTTAAAACTTAACGAAAGTAAGACTAATAACATCTTGTTTAGTTTAGATGAATGGGTAACTAAATCCGAACCTGTAAAATTACTGGGTGATACTATTGATAGTAGTTTAAACTCGGTCGCAAATTCTCTCTGTGCTTAATTGTCTTCACAAAGATTTGTTCTTCGTAGAATAAGCTACTGTCTAAACAAAAACGCGTGTAGGTCGGTATACTTTGCTCTGGTGCATAGCCACTTACACTATGGTACTTTGCTATATGGTAGAACTAGTGCTCTACATAAAGTTTTTAGTTGTCAGAAAGCTGCCGTAAGAATTGTTGCTGGTGTTCCCTACGGTACTCACTGCAAACCACTCTTTAAGACTTACAGAATTCTCCCTCTACTCTGTGTGTGTATATACTCACTATCAGGTACCAATAAACATGAATCTACACACGTATAACACAAGGCATAGGGAGAATTTTGCAACTCCATATTCAAGAGTATTTACAACACAAAATAGCAAACCTGATGTATGCATATATAATTGCTTTATTAATTTTCATCATAATAAAAATATAAGAAACTTAAGCATATACAGTTTTAAAAAATTTGTTACTGATTTTTTATTCGAGAAACATTTCTACTCAACAGCGGAATATTTTATGAAAAAGTTGAGTGGTGTGTACACACTAGGTAATAAAAAATGAATCGAGAGTATTTAATTTTACACACTTTAAATACTCTCGATTCATTTCGGAATATTTTATGTTTACAAGAAGAACACATTGTGCGTGTGCGTGTGAGTGTGCGTGTGAGTGTGTGTGTTAATATTTGTGACAATTTGGGCGTAATATGTTAGTATTTGTGGCATACACGTCTTTTGTGGCATACATACCTTCGTATGCCAAAATTTTAATGCATTTTTTCGTAATCTACTCATCATGACAATTCGATCTGTACCTACTTTAAAATTTTGGTATATGAGGTGCCTTAAATGCTTTTTAGGTTTGTGTTATGTGTTGCATATTTGTGGAATCCCAAACCCTGCAGCGTTGAGAGCCCCCTAGTGGAATGTATCCGTTCTGGTAATTTCATAATTGTGGAAATGTCATATCTGATAGTACCTAATAATTTAGAAATACCAGTTTCGTTTCATTGGATTAGATATTTTCTCGCTGTTAAAATGGTTGGTAATAAAATATTTGTGATAACCTTTTCGCCTACTTGTTTATTTCTTTAGTTGAATAATCAGATTTAAAATTATATATATTTTGACCGTGACCTCATATATTTT